>BROG01000091.1:365000-1097500 GCA_030159075.1 Atrina japonica | reverse complement strand
AAGACAATGTTATTAAAGATTAAAGTAATAAAAAATATAAGCAGGATAATAATAATAATAATAATAATAATAATAATAATGATGATGATGATGATGATGATGATGATGATGTTGTTGTTGTTGTTGATGACAACGGCGATAATAGTGGAAAACAAGGGTGAAAGTGATAATTGTGACGTAATGGACAACAATGTCGATGGAGTTTTGTTACCGAATAGCATCAATTTTTCTTTTGTATTCTGCATACATTAAACATTATACATTTAATACATTAAACATCGAAAATAAGACCATTAAATACATACCTTTCCAACACACACACACACACACACACACACACACACACACACACACACACACACACACACACACACACACACACACACACACACACACACACACTGTCTCTCTTTTAAATTCGGATGGAGTCTAACTAACAGAAATGATCGTCTGCAGCATTAGTTTTGGCCCCTATTTCTTATTTTACAAAACTATAATTTTGGTATCATGTGTACACTATTTATAACGAAACCGTGCTGTGAGTAATAAAAACGGCAACTTAATAATCTCATTTATTTTCGCACATTTACCTTTGATTTAAATATCAAATAAGAATGAAATGATCATAATATTTTCTTACCTACATGTTTAAGGTTTTGAATAAATGAAACAATTTTAAGATGAGCAGTATTCCAGAAATATTATGATTGTAGTGTTTCGGTTAGTATCTAGGCTCTGTTTATCAGTAGTTGATTTATTCGTCCAATCAATAATAGAAGTATAACAATGGAGCAAGCGATGAATAAAAAATCCATGAGTTGTCATATGTCGCCTAAATGTTTGTGGCAATATGGTAAGTTATACTTACATGAAATAAATCTGAACTAAATCTCAGAAATGTTTTGTTTGCGTTAACTTTGGATATTTTGCAATTGAAGGGCAAATTTTATGCGAAATGCGAAATGCTGAATATGTTTATGTATACATGTATGTCAAAATTAGTAGCAATTAAAATTCAAACTCTTTTCGTTTGAAATGGATCACAATGTGTCTCATTTGGGACGACTACAGTTCTCAAGATCATTCATCGCCTCATTTGTCTTTATAATTATACTGTCACCAGTTCCATATGTTAAACAAATTCACAGAAAACAATTCTAAACAAAAATACACGTTCTCATGTCTCATACGAAAGTCTTAATCAGTGACAGAACTATCAATCCTCGATTCAAATTATGATGTTAAGATAAGCTAATTGAGGCTAAAAAATAGGCAATTAATCCTACCAGATATGATTGTATCACGTGGTCATTGTAGAGATCGCCATGATACAAATATCATTTCACAATGAAGAACACTGATATTGATCACAGTCGATACCCATTTGTATTACAGAAACGGATTTTGAATATTTCCCTACAAATGTCCCGATAAATCTTTAGACCAAAATTTACTTTTGTTTTATGTAATTTTGCTATTTATAATAAAAGTCTTTGAAAAAATGTTATATACTTAGCTTTCATCAATACGAATACTTCAGGTTGATTTCTATTTTAAAATGTGTGTAGAAAGAAAACAATGGGCTATAAAAGCTTTCGCTAATGTATACCGTTAATCCGTATGTTCTCACTGATCAAACCCTTCATTTACTGACATATTATAGTATGTTTGCTCTCGATTGGACAGGAAGTCATACATAAGGCTATTTCAATATTAACTGTCCCTTCACATTATCCAGTATACAGTATAAAAAGCTATAGCCATTGGTCTTGAGAATGAGTTCACACTGCATCTGATTTACATATACATAAACTTGTATTTTTTATATAGACACTATATACATACAAGTGCGTTCTCAATATAGGCACTATATACAAAAAAGTGTGTTCTCGATATAGACACTATATACATAAAAGTGTGTTCTAGATATACACACTATATACATTAAAGTGTGTTTTCAATATAGACACTTTATACATACAAGTGTGTTTTCAATATAGACACTATATGAATAAATTTGTGTTCTTGATATAGACACTTTATACATAAACATATGTCCTCAATAAAGACACTATATACATTAAAGTGTGTTTTCAGTATAGACACTATATACATTAAAGTGTGTTTTCAATATAGATACTATATACATTAAAGTGTGTTTTCAGTATAGACACCATATGAATAAACTTGTGTTCTTTATATAGATATACAGATGTATTCTCAATATAATACTATATGCATAAAAGTGTGTTCTCAATATAGACACTATATAAATAAACCTGTGTTCGAGATATAGATACATGTATATACATATAAAAATACATAAAATATGTTCTTAATATAGACAACACACACAGACAGAGAGAGAGAGAGACACACACACACATATATATATATATATATATATATATATCATATCATATACTTACTACAAAATACAGGCTTTTTTCATCTCTGATACAGGAGCCAGCACGTGCCTTTATCAAATACCCTGTATCAGCCCTCCCTTTATCACATACCCTGTATCAGCCCTCCCTTGATCACACCCCTGTAACCTTTTATCGCACACCATTTGGAATGCTTCTTGTATCTTCTTGTATTTTTTTTATTCGGAACACCTCGATTGTTTTCCGCTTCAGACAAAAACCTACATCTTGCGTAAACGCTAGGTACGCACATTTTTGAAACATTAGGCCTGATTGTGAACATTGTTGAATGAAAATGTGAATAAATCATTTGATACAAGTGTAATGATATTCCGTAGGTGGGTTCAATTTTCACACACACAAAGTTGTGCATTTCATATTTTTAGATCTAGATTGGAGTGTACATGGAGTACTAGGTACCGTAGGCTATTCCCTTCAACACAATGTTCTGCCGTGAACAGTCTCACAACAGGGTTTCTTGAATGTTCTTTTCAAAGTCTATCCTAATGAAATATTTACTCTAAAATACAAATTATTTCAGCAAAAAAAAAAAAAAAAAAAAAAAAAAAAAACTTGAGGAATTCTAATTTTCATGTTGGGTAAACAGTTTGTATACTCCGTAATTTTACCGAGATCTGCCCACATATAGGCCTACTGTACTGTAGGAATTTCCATTGACGGACGGAAGTTGCGATTATAACACAGCAAATTTAAAACAATTAAAAATATCGTTTTAAAACAATTAAAAATATCGTTTTAAAACAATTAAAAATATCGATTTTATCGTTTATATTATAGTATTTGTCTTTTTACCAATAGATTTTTAAATATATGATAAAAACATCAAAACATGACAAAATCTGTATCGCATGCCATATCAACCCTCGACCAATATCAGCACTCGGGCTGATATTGGAGTCTCGGGTTGATATGGCATGCGATAAGAACAGATTTTGCCATGTGTTTAATATAAAACATACTGATAAAATTAAGAGATCTCAATATATATATAAAGCTCAAAAATATCACTACAGGTGCAACATCTGAACATTATATATAAAAATATATACTTTAAGGCTTTACATGTTCCTGACACGGTATATTAACTTGTATTCTGTACATTCAATAGCTAGAATTTAAGTAACGGTACATGGATATTTAGCGTGCGTTTATAATGATTTATTTAACATATAATTCTAGCAGATCGACACATGGCGCCCATGTTGTAAACAAAGCCGGTGTTTTTCCATAATTCTAGCAGATCGACACATGGGCATCGTTATAGTTATTCCCAATATTTTATTCAAAGATTATTCCAAAAAAATAGCTTTTAGCATATTTTGAATGGTTCCTACTTGGCTACATGTACACGTTTCAACATCAGCTATTTTGAGTACTCCAAATTAGAGGAGTCAATTTGATTGTTTGAAGGTTGATAGTGTTTTAATTTTGAACTAAACACCAGTAAATTATTCCCTTGCACCTGTCATTATATCTTGTGAGAAGTATTCTTATTTTCATATCAATAGAAAATTTCTTTTCTAACATTTTTACACTTGTGGTGGACTTTAAATACAATTAGTATCCTAAGTGGGCATTGTTGTGAAAGCTTGTGTAATGAAACAGCTCGAATGGGATTAGTCAGTCAAACTTATGAGAAAATATCTAGCATATTGGAATTAAAGGGGTTTAACCAAACTTAATAACGATGAAATGTTTGATCCGTTGTTCTTTTGATTTGCTACATAAACTAGAATATCTGTCAAATGGCAGATGATCAAAAGAAGGAGAAATCTGTCTTAAGTTCATATTATAGGAATCACTGTATCAACCCCTGTTTGGCCTAAGATATATAAAAACATCAAGTTTAATCTGGAAGTTCAAATTTTACTATTTCTGTTATTTAGGCATATGAATTAGATAAAGCGATATGCATTTAAAAGAAAAACTGAAACATTTAACAAAGAATCAAGAACAATTTAACCTATTGGTGCATTAAAAGAAGTAATGCTTTGAGACTTCAAATTACGAGAAAAAAAACCAAGAAATACCAACATCATACTAAGTATAAAATGTATTGAATTATAAAGTATGTAACCCGAGTTTAGTCGTATTTGCATTGCATTAAAAACACAACAGCATTATAGCAATTGTGTTTTGTTTCAGAAAAGTCTATTATAGGAAAAATAATGGTAACGAATTTTAAAAAGAATCTTTGAATGTTGATACAGATGATAAACTTTTGTTTGGGTAATTTTTGGTAGTTACATGTTGAGTTGAACATAATTGCATTAAAATATAAAAAAAGTCAAAAGGTAATAATTCTTTTTATTCTGTACGCTTTTTATTAAGTTTATATAGTACCGTGAACATTTTATCAAAGTTATTGTTTAGCAAAAAAAAAAAAAAAAAAAAAAAAAAAAAAAAAAAAAATATATATATATATATACCTCCCAAAAATACCAAAAACAAAAAAAAACAAAAACAAACAAACAAACAAAACAAAACAAAACAACAAAACAAAAACACACACTCACACAAATATAATAAATAAACGCTCAAGATGATCGTTTCTATCAATAAGACTTCGAATTAAAATAATACATGTATTCCGAAAGAGAAAGGGGTATCAGACAAGGTCATATACTAAAGCTAAATGTATTGTCAAAGTTGTCTAAGAATAAGCCAGTGTAACGTGTGAGTATAAGGAGCAGATCAAGTGTATGAGGAGGGCCCTAATGGGTTATTCTCGTTCTTCGTGATCGGCGATATTTATTTGTTGTGAAATGTGATGATGATTTTTTTTATTTTCCGTGACCCGTGTCATCACATTTCCCGTCCTTCGTGATTTGCCAAGTTTATTTCCTGTCGTCCGTGAATTTCACTTTTTTCACATACAATTCTTTTTATATAATATGATCACGTCTGTAATCGTTGTTAATTGTGGATTGTGAATTAGAAAAAAATATTTTTGCGATCTGTGATTTGGAAAAATTATTTTCTGTGACCTGTGATCAGAACCCCCCCCCCCCATTACGGCCCTCTGTAAGGACGCCTAGTTCCTTGTCATCCATATGTGTCATAATTGAGAATACAATTTTAAAGCAATACAATGAATTATAATACGTAATGTTTTATATAAAAATACATAACATTTGATATAAAAGTAATACATATAATTTTATACAAAAATAATACATAATATTTCATATAAATATAATGTATAACTTTTATATGAAAATAATATATAACATTTTGACAGAAACGACCGTCTTAAGCATTTGTTTTGTAGAACAGATATTTAGGTGCGGTTTATGAGTTCTCCAAGATTCAAAGGAAATATAGCAACCCGTCACGGGATGATAATATAAAATCCGGCGATATGGTCATGATCTTGTGTCTAGACTGTTTTAGTCATATTGTGGCAGGTGGTTTTTCAAGGAAGATGAGAGAACACGATAACAATGTACCCGGGAAGAGATCACCGACGTACTGCAAGTAAATTGGCAAACATTTACAAATTCAAACTCTCCTGATTGTTAAAAACATTAACAATATAAATATAAAAATCCAAGCTAACTAACTAACTAACTATATATATATATATACATATATATATATATATATATATATATATATACTATATATATATATATATATATATATATATATATATATATATATATATATATATATATATATATATGTACCTTTAAATCCAATACAAATATATTATGTTGATTTGGGAATGATATGTCAAACATTATCAAAACTCATGACTATATGTCAGATAAACATATTTGTCTCTTTGCTCATTTCCCTGATCTATTCATAACAACATATGGTAGATCGGGAAATATGTAATTTAGGACGAGACTCTACATTGGATTGCTTTCTTGTGATTTTGTATTTTAATATGATATCAATATCAAATCAATCCCTACTGTGTTATTTCCAGAGTTTACCAAATCTTCTTATACCGATGAATGATATATTTACGTCATGGGTGACAAGACATTTGTTTAAAATAACGGTTCAATTACAAGCAGACGACCCATGAGCGTTCATCGGGGAACGACATACTGTCATTTCTGTCATTAGTCTTCGTAAAATCGTAAATTGAAATAAACTTTGGGGTTTTATTATCCACATTTAAGCACAGTAATGATCCTGATCATCGCTTATCCTGCTGGCATTCTAAATCCTTTTTAGACAATTGATCGGCATGTAACGAGATAAATGATTGGCTATTAGCATACAAATGTCAGTTGTCAGTTTGAGGGTCATATATTCGTTAAAGAAGGATAATTATTCTTGTTTATATTTCATGGTTACTTTCAGTTTTAGTGGAATAATTCTTAATACCATTGCTATAATAAGTTCTTCAAATGATTCTGTGCTTTTTACATTGCACACAGATGGAGTTGCATGTTTTTTGTTGAATTACTCAACTTGAAAAAATATATATTTGGTATAAACTCTATCGCTTTCATATTTCTAGAGGCTGCGTATAGTTGTAAGTACCTCTCACTTTTATGATTTATGATATTTAAATAAAATAATTTATAATGTACTTACTGGCTTTATTGTCGTGGCGGTTGAAGATTTGAGCCTATTGGAAAATGAATGGTTACCGATGTCACATTTTCCAGATTTTAAAGCAATTGAATTAATTAGGGGACTTAATTAAAATATATGTAGCACATACTTTTTTCATGTTTGTGCACCTCTAAAACGTCGAGTGTGCTCATTAAAGTTATAAAATTACAGATTTTTGTGACTTCTTCATGCTGTAAAATTCGTTAAACGTATTACTTAAATTAAAAAGAATTTTACTTAAGTTCTTTTTCACTTTCGATTGGGGAAACCTATGTATTTATGTTTTATTTGTAACACTCTACTGGATTGACAACCACTTTTTATTATCTGGTTGATAAAACACAATTTTTCAAACATTTTTGAATGCTGTAGTGTTTTTCTTCTTTTAAAAGTAATTGATATGGACACGTTTTAAAATGCTAACAATATATTATTTGATAAAATGTAAACATACCAATGATATCAAAATGAATGAACACATGGTAAATAAATAGTACCATGTCAGAAACATCCATCCTAAGTTATCTTAAAATATCATAAACATAATACCATATTAATAGTTTTGCAAAGAAACAGGACCAAAACAAATGCTTAAACGAATATTCTATCAGGTGAGCTCGACCGAACAAAGCAGGGTTATCATACAGGGCCAAACACTAAACCCAATTGTATTACATTACTAAGTGTATTATATCAGAATAGGTTTGAATATTAGTATCGAACTTGACCTTTTCACCGGACTCAAGGTTTCCGTCGGGCATTTGCGGCGTGCTGTCATGGAGTCCTGGCTTCTTCTGGACACCTGGTCCCATCCCGTTTGGGATTCGCAATTTTCTTCGGGTTGAGACCGTTTTGATATGTGATTTGTCGTTTTCTAATGGACTTGGTATTTCGGATATCCATTGGTATTTTTTCATTTTTTAAACTCTTTAACGTTAAAAAATAAATTTACTATTAAAGAGAAAACATTTCATATCACACACCGATATTATATCATATAATAAAAGAATGCAAATACATGCTACCTCGGCAAATTATAAAATTGTTTCTAACATTGACTTATCAAGAATACCGACAGATGGATATCATTTAAGAATTGTTTTAAGTCATTACGGTAAATAAAAACAGTTTAGTTTGAAATATTCAGTAATTTGTATTTATTTTGTAATGAACATGCATTCCCTCCGTACAAATCAAATATAAAAACTATGCGGGAATATTTGCATTACAATTTGTTTCGAGAGAACTCTTGGGTGAAGTTAAATAGAAATGATTGGTACGAACATGTCAGAAATACATTTCAGATACATTTCAAAGACTCTTCATCACAGAGCGTTTCCCAAAATATTTCTCACTTATGACATTTTCAAGATTCATAGTTTTCCTACATTGGCATATTATTCTGCCTCCTGCTATTCAAGAACATTAACTTTTCTGAATTTCCTCCTGGTGTCTCGAAATGATTTCTCGTTAATTCGTAATGAACATCAATTCTCAAGCGAATGCAAACTCAATTTCCCATCGTAATCCAGGGGTATTAAGATCTTATGTCCAAGCGAACAATTTCATCATATGTGGGATTACACGCTATCTCTTCTAACAAATATAATGGTAATATTTTTGAAACTCTGGAATAACAGTCTCTATGCATAGAAATGTAGCAGAACTTATTCTGTGGCGAATGGCAGGCTTTGTTTCCAATCTTGAACGGGCTTAAGGTAGTTTCCTTTGGATAACAAGGGGACTTATAGTTCCTTGAAATTGATACAAATAATTGAAATAAATGACAAGCGACCCTTTACTTACAAACGTGAGTTCTAGTTTTCTTCACTTATCGGGCAATCGCACAAAAGCTGAAGGGATTTTTCGGCTCTTCAAGGTGGTTAGAATGAAATCTTCTCGCAAGCCCGAAAAGTAGTGTAGTGAATTCCTTTGTGTTAAATCAACATCTTGTTAGTCAAAATTACATGAAATCCTTATAGAGCTTTCAAGTAAATAAATTACTAATCCCTATTAAGTGATTTTAAAACTACTCTGTAAAAGGCAAATGAATTTTGTATACGATGACTGTAAAATGCGACGTATATGTATAAGTAAATAGATAAATATAAATAAATAATTAGGCTAAAATAAAATCACCTTGGTTTCACCGCTTTCTGTAGACTCCTGGTAGAGCGTACACCTTAAAAGGAACATGGGTTCGAAACCAAAATCAGACCTCAAGCTATTAGATAAAGGTAGTGAAAGTTCATTTACCAAACCCTTTGAAAAATGTGATGTCATGCGTAAATTGGATGAGACTGTAAACTTCGGGATCTCGTGTCGCCCTAGGCATGTGAAAAAATAAATATATTGACAAGACTCCTAAGCGTTAGTCAAAATTTGTGATGTAATTTAAGTAAAAAAAATTAGCGGCACTTAAAACAGCATTAAAACAAATAAATGTCATTTCCTGTTGTCAGATAATGTGTTTTAATTGAATACTGTATCAGATTATGTCGATATCACACTAACATTTTACTTCTAAATCAGCTGATATTTTTTCATCATTGTAGAAATTGAAAACAGAATATGAAAAACATGTTCAAAATATAAATCATTTAAAATTATTTTAATCGTATTTCAATATTTCAAGAAATTCACATAAATCAGAAAAAAACCTTGTATGTAGATGTAAGCATTCTTGTGGAATTCTTTCTTTTTTTACTTACTATAGACACAGACAGGGAATTGGCAACTAAGCTATACGACAAACGCGAATATTTCGGCTTTCTCATGGTAAATTTTCCACATTTAAGTAGTAATATCCACAGTCACCTGCATATGGAGTTTATATTTCACAAAAGATCCGATATGCCAGGACGTGTTCAACATATGAACATTCCATATACAGCTGTAAACTACTCACTGACATATTATTGTCACATGGATATCGAAAACCGCGTTTTATGTCAACGTTCCTAAAAATTTACGGTCGGTATAGTAGTCTTGTTTGCGATTACTCTGTTTCACTAAGTGAAATGTTGAGTTGCCTGTTGGCAGTAGTTGAGACGTCTGTACCAATTGTGACGAGTAATCGTTCCTCACGTATTTCATTTGGATTTGACTGCGGACTCACGACGGCTGTGACCGGTCGACAGAAATGTTTACTCCTCCATGGCACCTGATCCCACTTGTTGGTTTCCAGAGGTCCGTGTTTGTCCAGTTTTACCAGATTTGTATCTATATCCTGGACATTCTAAAAATTTATACTTTGGTATCTGGTATCTTTTTTATATTTCCTAAGGAAAATTATGTACATGTATCTATAGTGCAGTAACTGATACAAACTTATTACATTCTAGGTTTCAAATTTTATCAAAATTATTTTATTTTATTGTAAAATAAATGAAAAGAATTTAAAAATAGATTTAAAGTATATTTGAATAAGAATATAATACAGCGTTTCTAAATCGCTACATGGAAACCATATTTCTTTTCAGTTTAAACTGTAATTAGTTACAATTACAATTACAATTTCTCTCCAGAATAGATAATAAATAATTATTTGTAAAGGTTTGCAACGATTGATATCAACACATTTCTATTCGAGCAGTGCCAGAATACGTGTAATGTGCAAAACTATGTGATCAAAATGAGATATTTAAAGAATTCAAATACCAATGTTCAAGTGTCAATTATCTTTCATATTGGTGGTTTTTTTTAATTTCGTGCAGAGAGGATGCCAAAGAGATTACGCAATAAAGATGGATTATTATTATCCTTATCTCAATTCTTCGCAAATATGAAAACACTAAGAATTTTATAAAATGTTAAACAGAGAAAATTTGAATAACAGAAAACTGAACAATTTAGGAATTACTTTTAAGTTTCGATTCTGACTTTTGTGTACTTAACATAAGTAATTCAAAGAATTCAAATACCGATTTTGTAACGTAGGTAAGAGAGTTATTTACAAAACACCGGGAGTCCTCTCTTTTAAATCATTCACACATTTTAATGCCAGTAATGACATAATGATTTACCGCAATTTAGAATTCAGAAAACTAAAAGTAAAACATTTATTGTTTGTCCCTGTGATTAGCTTCATTTGAAATTAAAAATGTCCAATATAATTATTTCGACAATCTAAGCAATGTGTAATAAACACACACTGTGAAAAGTTCAGTTTTATCTTTTTCCTTGTGGAAATAAAGGAAACTTAAAAGTTTTCGTTCGCTTTATCATCAGTTTGAGTTGGTCGAGAACTTAATATGATTCACACTCTAGAAAGAAGAGTTCTTTCAAGAAATTATTCCTTAGATTGCCCTTCCTCGACTTTTTACACGAATATAATTGTAGTAAGCCCGTTACCACATAAATGCTTATTACTTCTTTCAAACCGTGTATTTTGTATGATTGTGTAGGAAGCTAAATCTTTGTTAATTTACCTCGTATGTAGACCTAATAACTTCCGCCTGTACATCAAAAATACTTATTAAAATACAATTTTATTCCATAATGAAAATATTCCTAAAAGCGTTTACATAACATTTTAAACATTGGCGTAATTCGTATCAAAATTAATATTTGTCGCATTTCTCCCCGTCAATTAATATTTTTATAGGAGATAAGAAATCCATATAAGCTTTTAAAATGAGCACAATATGATCGGCAGATAGTATGAAACTTTCGCCACTAACTACAAAATTACTTTTGGTAACCTCACTTAAGATATGATAACCGGCGATCTATATGATCTCTGCTAATGTCGGAAATATAATGAAATAATATCAAATCTCAAAGCCACCTAAATTGATTCCGAATATTTACCTATGTGTTAATAAGTTGGATAAGAGCTTCTACTCGCGAAATTGAATATATTAGACGACTTCCAACATAGATAAAAGATTTTCAAGTAATACCCAATTGCGAATTATTAAATTCATAGGTTTGACGGAGTCTCGTCAAGCTATCGCGCCACGCGACTTCAGCAGGACAGCACTTAAATTTTAAGTGAAAACGAGGCTATCGTAATCTCATCTTGAGTACTTGTGTGAAATTGACTAGCCACGCATTTCATCTGCTTGTACATTTAAACGTGGAAAAGGTGGTTTACGAGTTTTTAATTTGCGAATTTCTTGAAATGATACGGGCAACTTCTGTCGAGCAAAATCGGATAAATGAAGGAAGAAATGTAAACATATTGTTCCCACCAAGACGAATTAAAGTGTAATTAGCTGAAGCAACACAATTAATTATTTCGCCGCTAAATCATTAGTATCCGATAATTATGCTATTACTTCAAGACATTTTCTGGTGTTACCACATGTACAATTTTACACTAAATAGCACACTTTTACTGGAAACGTCATATCTACATCACTTAATAGATGTTTACCAGATTATATGCGAGTATACAATTAATCAGAATTAAAATAAACAATGTTTACCAGACGAAAACCGCAAACAAATTTATGTTTGAAAAAAAAAATTGGAAAATCTATACAGTTTTTATAATAAGCTTTTTATATACTAAATAATGATTTATGTACATTTCGACATCAGGGGAGTGTCTCCGTATATATAAATATGATTTTACATAACGTCTCTACAGTAATATAATAAGAAAATAATAAACTTAAACCTGACAAAAACCGCATAAAAATTATGTTTGAAAAAAAATCATTGGAAAGTCTATACAGTTTTTATAATAAGCTTTTCATTTACTGAATAATGATGTACATTTATGTACATTTCGACATATATAAATATGATTTTACATTACATCTCTACAGTAATATCATAAGAAAATAAGAAACTTAAACCTCCCTGATTAATGTGTCTACCTGTGTTAAATATAGGTAAAATCATCAGTCAATAATTGGAAAAGTAAATCCCACGAAACACAGGCTCTCTATTAACAGCGGTATATAAAGTTTGTATAAGTAATGATATTTATCTGTAATTCAGTTTTCACACATTTTATGTCTACTGTTAAGTCATATCGAGCTATTATAAATTACATACCGTATACATTGAAATACATTAAAATCGATGATGGTGATGATGATGATGATGATGATGATGATGATGGGTTGTGGTTGTTGTGAATAATAATAATAATAATAATAATGATAATAATAATATCATCCGACCATCTATTTTCACGCACATCAATAATCGCGCATTCTGGTATCCTTTTCCCGATATTCTTCGGTATTTTTGCTATTTCCAGATAATTTTTAAACTAGCCAAATTTAACAATCAATAATGGATAAAAGTATGCTGATAATTGTAAGTTTTGGTGTGTTTTGTTTACATATAAACTTATTGTGTAAGAAAAAGTGTGCGAAAAATGGTGTCTCAAGGATAATAAAAATAACAACAACAACAACAACAACAACAATAAATAATAATAATAACAATAATAATAATAAAAATAATAATAAATATATAATAATAATTAAATAAATAAAATAAATAAATAAATAATAAATAATAAATAAATAATTAAAATGATATAAATGTTTAATACACTATATGATATAAATGTTTTTCACTATTATATGTATCTATTATGACACTGTGTGTGTTATAAGTGTCTGTAGCTGAATACAAATTTATATCCATCTCTGTAGTTAATTTCAGGATAGCATATTTCGGCAGCTAGATAACCCTCTATATTTATGCAATTATACACATTCTAAGGTCCATATTATTATTTTTTTCACACTTTGTCTTTGTAAAGGACCACATTCAATTTCCATGTAAAAAATTATGTTGCTGTCGACATTACCTGATGAGTCCATTATGACTTAATCAACTTGATACAACAAAAAAAAAATGAATAATTCGTCAATCCATGCACATATTTAGATTACTGTACACCAGGAAATGTTCACTCTCATGTAAGTCTGAATTCGCAATTTCCGTACTTAAATGAGAGGGATTGAGAGAGATTTTGAAGCAAAATCTTTGGAGCACGGACACACGACTCGTATGTCATCCATTAAACTCTACTGATTTAAGGTGACTATAAGATTATCTGTAGAAAAAAGGGTGAAAATAACCAGAAGAGAAAATAACCAGGAGCGAACATTTCAAGGTATACAGTATATATAACCAAAAAAAATTTAAAAGTTATTTATAGCTCTTTTTTACCCTGTACTCCTATAAAGGTGTTGCAGTTATTTTTAAATACAATTAATAATATAAAGACCTGAACTGAACTGAATATATTGTATATGGCATGTTATAACTCAAGCTCGTATATTTTCGGTAAAAAGTTCTTGATGAAATGTTGAACAAAGAAATTAGGAATGGCTCAAATATTCATTCCTCATTGCTCCTTTCTACTGAGCGTGTAGAAGAGGTTTGAAAACACAATATTGCATTATTAATAATGCATGTACTTATTTAACCTATCGATCTAGAACACATAACTTCTTTCTATACAATTTACATGTAAATTGGTAATATTGATGGTAATAGGAGTTTCAAAACCTTGCATTGCAGACCTTCACTCCGATGACCCCACGACATACCTGCATGTAATCAACTGCAGGATTAGTTACCATAATATAACGTTAAACAATATTTTGGCCAACTAACATTTTAGATTTTCATAGATATCATTACAGTCAACTCTTGTTATAGCGGCCAGGATGGGATCCAGTAAAATTGCAGTTATATCAAATATGCTGTTATATCAAATTTCCAGGCTTAGTGCCAAAATAAGAATAAGCATTCTTTGTTGTTAAACCCCTATTAAATTTTAAACTTCAATTCAATATGATTGCACCAATAATATAAAATGAAAACAACAAATAAAATGGTTTTATTGTTATTTTCATTCTATCAATTTAATTCAAATTATGGCAACAATTTTTCGTTTTTGATGCTATTATAACAAGTCAATTTGATAGGTAAAATGCATATTTGTTGCCGAAAATCACTGCCGGTGCTGGAAAGCAAATATGCTGTTATATCAAACAAATTAATATGGATGTAAATTCGTTCCCATAAAGTTTCTGCCGTTAACCAAAAATGCTGTTATATCAAGTGCCATTATAACAAGAGTTGACTGTACTTCAAATGATGATGGCAATAAAACAGTATTAATTATGATGAGAAAAATAGTAATAAATAACAAATACAAAAACAACAATAACAATGTTGATGATAATTAAAATACTACTCATCATTATCACCATCATTATCAGTAGCAGCAGCAGCCGCATCAGAATCATCATCATCATCATCATCATCATCATCATCATCATCATCATCATCATCATCAACAACATTTTTATCATTATTAATTATTATGATTTTTAGCATCAACCAAACTGATATCAAAATATAAAGAAATATCTCATATCTGTGCTGTAATTTTTTTTACAAATGTACTAAGCATAGGTGATAATTCAATCATTACGTCTGTGGTTAGGTGGGATGTTGATAAAGGTTTTTTTTAATCAATACTGCCAGTGACATTCCTCTTTATAACTTATTTATTATCAACTAAAGCACAAAAGTGTCAAATGGTAGCCCATATCATGAAGTTCATATTTACTTCTACCTAGTTCCCGACTTGGATATATTATACAATGCTGTATATCAAAGGTCAATCGGTTCTAAAAATGCAATATCATATTATAAGTGTTGTATCAATATAAATGATATTAAAACCGATGTGACAAGTTAATCTGTTTTGTTATCAGACTATTACATTTGTCTATAAATGTATCTGTATTCTTTTGTCAGAATATCTACGTACAAAATACAGGTATATGTCTTTCTGTCTATATCAATGTATACATTGTGATATGATATTTAACTAAAAGGAAGGAATAAAAAATCATAAAATGCGGGAAAAACCCAAAATTTATATTAAATAAAAGATAAAATTGAGACGTAAAGTCTGAGAAGTTCTGTATTTGATAGGAATGATCGAAACCTTTAAATACATTGCATTGGTTCTTCTTCTTCAAACATTATTATAAATTTAGATAGCCGTGTGGCTCATTTGCACGAATTTCAAATGAACTTCATTAACGCATAGATAATTAATTGACTAGCACTGATACATTTCTAAGAAAACTTGAAGTAAATGAACTTAAATATTATAAAGACCCTTTTCATCGCAAAATAATAAGATGATATATCCTTTTGAAGGAATCAAAGGCGCACGTGAAAGACATTTGGTCACACGACAAAATCATTGAAAATTTATGTAAATTTTGATACTCTCTAAATCTAGTAACAGTTACAAAAACATTACGGTCAATATTGATGGATAACAACGGAGGTCAAAATGAACATCTCAAAATTCTACGCCATATTTTGCATCAATTCACATCGGGAACATTATCGAAGTATTATGCCGGTTCGGTCACTGTAAAAGCGCAATATAATAGCGGGGAGGTATGCAAATGATCAACACGACTTGAGATACATCCGTGGCCAGATGAGACTATCAAGAGCCTATTGCTTATTATGCAAATCACAGCAAAGACATCAAACATTATCACAAAAGAAATACTTCAGATCGCTTAACGACGCAGTTGTCACAAAGGAGTGCTTTTCTTGTAGGAGAGGAGATTGGGATACGCTACCAACGCTACAAGCTGGTAAATCAAAATTAACGTTTCCCGACTCGCCGGTATATCACATTGTCATAATCTGCGCCATGGAAACAGACAGGACAATTCTGAATTCTGTGAATTGACTTATTTCACATACAAGCTGGGTCTATTTTGAAAACCTTTGAATAAATACTCAAAATCAATACAAATTTTGGTGGTTTTGAAATTTGAGCATACGTGTATTTATCAGTCTAATGAAGAAATTTTGATATACAATATATTTATTATAAAAGAAAAAAACATTGATAGTGGAGGAAATTTTAAATAGTTGATTATTGTGAGACAGACATTTAAAAAGTTGTTATATATCATATACACTGATATTTTAAGAAAAAAATACCCTGGAAACATTATACTGTTATATAGGAAATGTATTATTTTTACGAAATATACTTCATGAATTATACATTTTCATCAATATTTGTTTTCAAATCAAATTATAATTTTAAAGTATATATACTAGTACTCTTAATACTAAGCTAAAATAAAAGACAAACTTGCCAGCCCAGAGTTAAGTAGGACAAACTTGCTAGCCCCGAGTTATGTTAGGACCAACTTGTCAGCCCAGAGTTATGTAGGACAAACTTGCCAGCCCAGAGTTATGTAGGACCAAATTGCCAGCCCAGAGTTATGTAGGACCAACTTGCCAGCCCAGAGTTATGTAGGACCAACTTGCCAGCCCAGAGTTATGTATTAAGATAATAGATGACATCGTTAGTTTTTCATCCTGTGAAATGGAAATGCAAAAGTGACATCAGCGTACTTTTTGACGTGTTGAAATATACAAGTATTATGGTAATAATCACCTTAGATTCAGGTAGATGATAACTTTTAAAAGTTGCTTCCCTTACCCCGATATATTTACTAAAGCCGTAGAAAAAGATTAATGTTATATATGTTACAATATAGTCGGGATTTCTCTTTATAGCTGTTTTCCTAAGTATATCCCACTAAAAGGTCTTGTTCTGAAGTAATGGCCAATACAAACAACAAGCAGGGCAAAAATAAAATATCTGTGAATGTTTACATCAATGACCCATGCCAAAACTGATCACCCTCTTTCAGAATAGACTAAAATAGACTAACTGGTACGGATAACTGATATGCATCCACTGGACGGAGGAATAAGAATAGAGTAGATGAAACGGTAACTTGCTTCAAATTATGAAATCACTGAAATCATGCTTGATTGGTAAAAAAATAACCAATAAATTTCCATTTTCATATCAGTAGAGCATAGGGTCGCAAAACTTTTTTACAAGAAATTTGCATATAACAATTATTTGCAACAATGCTTTCAAGTTTTAAATTGAAATATTCAGTTTCACTTATCAAAGTGACTTTCAGTCAAGGCTATTGTTTTTCATTATTTGGGGTAAGATACCAGAAAATGTTCCGCTAAATCCAGTTTGAGTTTTGATTCATTGATAAAGATTCATACATTTTCAGGTAGTTAAAACCAAATCTGATTTCCGATTAGGTTTATGTTAATTAATTGATGAAATAAACATAATTACGTCAGCTACAAAAGATATACAATGCAATATCTAAAAGGGTTATAATTCAACATTGTACTGCGGGAGTTTATGTATCAACGATATACTCACATTGTTTATTCTACGATTTTAATACTTTTTAACCCATTCACCCTTAAAGACACATTTGGACTGGTCTAAGTTATTGATTTACAGAAGAGTCCATTGTTTTTCAATTGTTGAGGAGTTAATAATTGTATTTCTCAGCTCAGGATACAGTTTTTAACGAATGACAATTTCAGTTATCACAAATATCACGTGATGAAAAAACAAAAACTCGAACTTGATGAAAGTCTGTAAACAAGTACATTTAACATATGGTATATATTTATAAACATAATACCACAGTTAGTTATTTTCTAAAAAGTCTATATCTCCATTTCCAAATCACAAATTTGATAGAAAACTAATTATGTCATTAAGATGGAGTTAAAGGTATCTGAACAAATTGATAAAAATAAATATCAGTATTATTGGAACATTATGTGATTCGATGTATACTACTAAATATTTCAGTAAACATGTACTTTAAACGTGTATGCAAATTGTAAGATTTGATTCCATGAACTTCAAGGTCTGATATATGAAACACGATAGATGTGATCAACGACATATATTACATAATATTTGTAGAAAGTTATATGAAACTGCTAATCTGGGTAGAAAGTTACATGAAACCGATATCTGTTATATTCATTTAATAAAAGTACGACATATGAACATAACTTAGAACTTTTTACAAAGTACATTTCAAATGTACCTCAACACTCGGTATGACTGTATTATATGTACACTTGAATACATAGGTTGCAAGTACTTTATTCTGAAAGAGGATACTATTCACAAAAAAATCCTTAGAACTTCTTTATATACGTTAACCAATGACATCTCATTTATATTCTGTTAAAATGATACAAATGTCCTTTAAGCAAATTTACTGCTTGAGTGTAAAAAGAATTATATTTTAAACTACCTTTGCTTAGGGGTTGTATCAGTACATTTTAGGGTCAAAATATTTGGGGTCATCTGTCAAACCCATCGATTGATTTCTCTCCCGGTAACCTAACGTAATGGGAAGAGATCATTCATTTTTGGGGTAATACACAGTAGATATTTTTTATAGATGGAGAAATGATGCTTGTCGGGTACGTTGTTACAAGAGTCAGCCTATATGGAGAAATGACTGTTGAAATAGACCAAGGGTATTGGTGATCGGAAATAGCAAACAGTTGTCCTGAATTTGGTCACATCGACAAAGTATCGCCATATGCTTTGTTAATGTCCCTAATGTATCAGATGACGTCATAAAAGTATAGTGCCCCAAGAGTGCCTTATCACCCGATTCTACAAACTTTACATATAGGAGGGCATCAAATACCAATAATAGATAGATTCTCGTCGGTATTACCTTTTGGGTTCGTTTTGAAACATGAAGTTTCTCACTTCTGGTCAGCGCAGTTTCGAGTCCCCGTTGGAACCAAAGCTGAGTTTTGTGACAAAGTTTGCCGGTCTCTTCCTGTGTATATTGTAACCGGGTTCTCTCCTCCACCATTAAAAACTGGCATCCACCATAAAAAATTCAAATTCAAAACCTTTTACGTCAAACATACATCGGGTCGGGATCGGACTCTTTACGTTATGTATACCAGACATTCATACCTCTTAGCGGATAAATTACAAGTCAAACTATTGATAGTACTATATACTAAGCATTGATGTCATCTCACAGGATATATTTAAGCAACATCAGGCTTTTCAGATGTCGCAAATATACATGTACTAAATAGATTCTATCGACGCTAAAAACCATCCAATACAAACACATGCACGTTAGCATCGCAAAGAGCAAATATTAAAGCGCCGCTAAAATGATAAATCCTTCCGCTCGTGGGAGAATGCATATATCAAGACGTAAAAATCTTTTGATATAATTGTGATAGATTTGTTCAGTCTTGTGTTAGCATGTTGTGAATTATTATCGGCACTCAAATTTCTTGTTTGAAATATATATATTTGGCTTTTGACTTTCCCATTATTGTACATACAAAAATATTCTCAACAGGAATTATTTCTCTAAAAGCATCACTATGATCAGTTTTCCTGAAATGAACATTGTTGACAATTATAGAATATGAGTAATTATTCTTGGCACCTTTTGTCGTTTTAATGCTCGCGGAATATAAATGATTAGTCCCCTAGTGTAGATAGTCGGTGCCTTACGTTAACTTTTGATAAAGTGAAGTTACAGTTATTGCCTATAAACGTAATGGTTGTAAAGTCGGATAGTATTTCAAAAGTCACATAATATCTTTAATGATAAAGAGTGCATACATAATTAAAAACCTTCAACAAGTACACGGTCGTTAGCAGAAATAACTTGCTTGTGACGTGGTAGTCAGAGACAAGTACATGTATCCTTATTGAGACAGCAGTTCACATGATGTATCCACTGTCCACCTATACCGTCAACAGAAACAGTTTGTATCTACAAATACAAAAACTCATATAAATGGCTTGGCTGACTGCATTCGTGTTTTGCACATTTTCATTCTGTTATTGCAATGTCATTCAGCAAGATCTTCTCCTGGTATCTAATCAACCATCTATTTAATTTATGTAATTGCGGTTTAAATATTTTGACGACTATCCTGTAGTATCCCCGGATACTTGCTCATCTGCGCAAACATAAAATAAAAATGACATTATCTGATATCAACAATTGAGTCAAGCTTTGTATTTAACAAATCATACATCTATCTCTTAAATGTGTGTGTGTGTGTGTGTGTGTGTATGTGTGTGTGTGTGTGTGTGTGTGTGTGTGTGTGTGTGTGTGTATGTGTGTGTGTGTGTGTGTGTGTGTGTGTGTGTGTGTGTGTGTGTGTGTGTGTGTGTGTGTGAACTATTGAACATTTTAAACTTCTCCGAAAGTTAACACTTTCTATGTAGTACCTCCATGGTTAGAGAAACCAATATTTCTTAAGGTCTCTTGTTCAAATCTGCCGTGAGTATGCCTCAATTTAGCCAAATATGGTCCAGGTCCTTTTTAACTGTAAATAGAAGTAAAAATTGTAAAAAGATTCACTGGCTTTATCTGTCAGCTTAACACAAATACCCGCCACATCAACAGAACCTCCGATACAGGTGTAAAAAATTTAGCAGTTTTGGTAGATTTTCATTCTATCGGCAAAGTCAAAGTTTGTTGTTGCCTTAACAAAAATAGAATATCTCAGATACCACTATAATGTACTTGGGTATGATATAGAGAAAAACTATTTTACTAATTTTACTAACTTAATTAACTATAGTTACTATAATTAACTATACTAGTAATAGTTATCTAAAGTAAAATCTTTAATTTATTGTAGTAAAATATTTCAGTTATCATAGTGTCGTTGACCAATTTTTAAATTGAAAATTATCAAATTACAATAGTAACAGCCTATACTGTCTGTAGTTTAACATTTATTTACTATAATAGCTATCCTATAATAATAGTTACTATAAGTTTACTATAGAATTTATTTAGAGAGATATTGATAAAAACAGATGATATTTTTGACTGAACTATCAACAATTAGATTAATTGTACAGTACAAGATGGTGTTAATGGCTATAAGTTTCATAAGTCGACAAGCTTCTGTCTAATCTGTCAAGTTAACCTGATAATCTGACGAATGAGTCAATATAATACCTTGTCAAGTCAACTTGATAATCTGACGAGTGAGTCAAAATAAGACCTTGTCAAATCAATTGGACAATATAATACTGGTTCAGTATAATACCTTGTCAATTCAACTTGATAATCTGACGAGTGAGCCAAAATAATACCTTGTCAAGTCAACTTTATAACCTGACGACTGAGTCAAAATAAGACCTTGTCAAGTCAGCTTGATAACCTGACGAGTGAGTCAAAATAAGACCTTGTCAAATCAATTGGATTATATCACGACTGGTTCAGTATAATACCTTTTCAAGTCAACTTGATAATCTGACGAGTGAGTCAAAATAAGACCTTGTCAAATCAATTGGACAATATAATACTGGTTCAGTATAATACCTTGTCAATTCAACTTGATAATCTGACGAGTGAGCCAAAATAATACCTTGTCAAGTCAACTTTATAACCTGACGAGTGAGTCAAAATAAGACCTTGTCAAGTCAGCTTGATAACCTGACGAGTGAGTCAAATAATACCTTGTCAAGTCAACTTGATAATCTGACGAGTGAGTCAAAATCAGACATTGTCAAGTCAACTTGATAATCTGACGAGTGAGTCAAAATAAGACCTTGTCAAATCAATTGGATAATATCACGACTGGTTCAGTATAATACCATGTCAAGTCAACTTGATAATTTGACGAATGAGCCAAAATAATACCTTATCAAGTCAACTTGATAAACTTACGAGTGAGTAAAAATCAGACCTTGTCAAATCAAATTGATAACCTGACGAGTGAGTCAAAATAAGACCTTGTCAATGATGAATCAACCGACATAATCGTCTGACAATTCAACATAATAACCAGTCATCTTGATAATCTGACTGGTCAATATAACCGCCTGACTAGTCGGTGTAATCATCTGATGAGTCAACAAACATGATCGTCTGACAGGTCAACATAATCGTCTGAAGAGTCAGAATAACCGTCTGACAAATCAATATCATAACCTGTCAAGTCATTATAAGCATCTTTCCATTCAACATAATAACATACTAACCTGTGATTTCATTATAATCGTCTGACTAGTCAGCATAGCCATACATAAAGCAAGACTACACACTAATATGAAAACATTATAATCGTCTGACTAGTTAGCATAGCCATATATAAAGCAAGACTACACACTAATCTGTGAAATCATTATAATCGTCTAACTAGTCAGCATAGCCATATATAAAGCAAGACTACTCACTAAATTGTGAAATCATTATAATCGTCTGACTAGTCAGCATAGCCATATATAAAGCAAGACTACACACTAATATGTGAAATCATTATAATCGTCTGACTAGTCAGCATAGCCATATATAAAGCAAGACTACACACTAATCTGTGAAATCATTATAATCGTCTGACTAGTCAGCATAGCCATATATAAAGCAAGACTACACACTAAATTGTGAAATCATTATAATCGTCTGACTAGTCAGCATAGCCATATATAAAGCAAGACTACACACTAATATGTGAAATCATTATAATCGTCTGACTAGTCAGCATAGCCATATATAAAGCAAGACTACACACTAATATGTGAAATCATTATAATCGTCTGACTAGTCAGCATAGCCATACATAAAGCAAGACTACACACTAATCTGTGAAATCATTATAATCGTCTGACTAGTCAGCATAGCCATACATAAAGCAAGACTACACACTACTCTGTGAAATCATTATAATCGTCTGACTAGTCAGCTTAGCCATATATAAAGCAAGACTACACATTAATCTGTGAAATCATTATAATCGTCTGACTTGTCTATATAACCATCTTACAAATCAACATAATAACCTGTCTAGTCATTATAATAGTCTGAAGAGTCAAAATAATCGTCTGACGAGTCAATATAACCATATTTCAAGTCAACATAATCGTCAACATAATCGTCTGACGAGTCAATATAACCATATTTCAAGTCAACACAATCGTCAACATAATCGTCTGACGAGTCAATATAACCATATTTCAAATCAACATAATAACCTGTCAAGTCATTTTAATCGTCTGACAAGTCAACATTATCATCTGTCAATTCAACATATTAACCTGTCAAGTCATTTAATCGTCTGACCAGTCAACATAATAATGTGTCAATTCGGCATGTTATCTGTCAAGTCATTGTAATCGTCTGACGGGTCATCATTATCATCTGTCAGGTCAACATAATAACCTATCAAGTCATTATATTCGTCTGACAAGTTAACATCATTATAATTTGACAAATCAACAAAAGTATCATCACCTAAAAATCATAGGTTTCCATGGTCATGTGACAGCAATTGTCAAATCAACATGCCATTGGATATTAGACAGTTGAGAAATTCCAGGAATCTATATCCTGAACAGTGTAATTCTACCGGTGCTTTGGATGAACCAATCTGTTGAATCAATAGAATGACTTTCCTTTAACTTTAACTATATAGAAATTTTGAAATATATCTGCCTTTTTACACGAATGTCAATTTGACTTATATAATTTTCAGAGATATAGTCGTATGATGTCAATTGCCGTATAACACCATCGCTCTTAAGATGTTAAGTGTTATATGCAAGAGGGGATGCTTATCATGGCATCCAACTCCAAATAATGTAGAAATACATATTTGATCAGTTACTTGTCAGCCTCTGAGTTTGTCAAATAAATAATGTCGACGTGTATTAAAACAATGTCATAAAAAAATATTGAATTTTAAAAATTGATTGGTTGTCCTATTAACAAAGCAGGTGCTTTCTTGGATGAAACTGATTTGATGAGTATGTCTGCATCTGTTTTCGTCACTTTATCATAGATAGGCTGTAGAACCTACATTTCGGGCGATGAAAGTGATAATACAAATGTACTTCAAATTGCTAGCTTTTTTTTTACAACAATTGTCATTTTAGTTAATAAATGTGTCCTTTCCTAATTAATCACGAGGTTTGGAGGGGATATAGGATTAGGCTCGTACGTACGTGTGTACGTGAGTACGTATGTTAACTTTCTTGTCAGCGCTCTAATAATTTTATTTCTCAACAGAATTTCACGAAACTTGATATAAGTGTTTACTATGGTAATATCTCGGACGAGTTTGCGTTTCGTAACCCACTCTCCCTTATTTACAGACTTATTACTCTTTGTTTATTTTATTGAATTATTATTGTCAGCACTCTAACATTTTTTTTTTCTCAACGGAATTTCACGAAACTTGATACAAGGGTTTATAATGGTACTATATCGGGCGAGTTCGCTTTTCGTAACCCGCGCTCCCTTATTTATAGAGTTATTGACCTTTGATTATTTCATTAAAATATTATTGTTAGCGCTCTACAGGTTGTATACAATATTTTCGTTGCGAGGGGATTAGTATCACTTGTGATGTCTTGTTTTCAATTTGTAATGAATTAATGAGTTCAGGGCAATAATAGTGTGTGTGTGTGTGTGTGTGTGTGTGTGTGTGTGTGTGTGTGTGTGTGTGTGTGTGTGTGTGTGTGTGTGTGTGTGCATATGTATACTTATGTGTGTATGAAAATGGTTCCAGTCTTTTAGAGAGTTTACGCCTTCTTCATTGTTATTATTGTCAAATGCTTCCCTTTCAAACAAAACTTAAATTGAATTGATAAAAATAAACTTAGATATTTGAGTAGGGTGGTAATATTTCTGACTATTATCTTTAAAACATCGGCATATATTAACTGACTGTTGGGCAAACAAAGACTTATTTCCCCGACTATGCATGTCCACGTGGGGAATGCCAGACCACGCTAAAAGTTTCATCAGAAAAATGAACACGAACTATTACAAAAGTCCGGAGCTGACCACAGAGAAAAGCGTAGAATTATAACATATCCTTCTGTTTTGGTAATGAAGCTGTCATCTGACCGTAAAATGACTTTTGTCGCAAGAGGATAAAGAGAGGTGATGACACTTAGCAATTCTTTGTAACTGAAACAAATGAAGGGGAAAACTGATTAGTTAACAATGATGTCGGTTTCGATGATGTTCATTTCATTTAACTAAGCCTACTGTCGCAGATGTTAATGAAATACAAGTGAATGAGATATTCAGAAATTGTATATATATATATATATATATATATATATATATATATATATATATATATATATATATATATATATATATATATATATATATATATATATATATATACATGTATGTATACACATGTATTCAAGCAATCAATGAATCGAAGAAACGTATATTTTTGCATTTACTTTGTCTTTTTTTTCTATATTTCGTAAAGGTTCTAATACACATATTGCCTGGTCACAATATCATTTTGGTGTAAACTTCAGTTTCTGATAATTAGAATCTACCTGACGAGTTAAAGTCATCATTGTGTTATGTGCTCACTGTTAAATTTTGAATCTTAAAGTCAGCAAATGATGATAGCTACATGGGTTTAAAAAATGTAAAAAAAAAAAAAAAGAAACAACTTATAGACCCTAATTTAGTACTATTCTGCATGATTTTATACAATTTTTGAAATAAAAAGGACGAACAAGTAGGAATCTTTAATACTCTAGACTTTTTTCACTTCTGCGTCTTAATTCACGGTGCAATTAAAACATGCGATGAATAAAGTTGATAGAAACATTCATTGATAAAATATATTAAACAAAAAAATTATGTTATTCCCCGAAGGAGTAATCGGTTAAAATGACCACCACTGCTATAGAATTGATAATACTCAAACAAAAATTTTATTCAAAAAATATTTTGTATTTTAGCCCGAATGTCTGAAAGGAGAAACTGTTTGTCACTTTATCCAGTGTTAAACATTTAATATCATATTTAGCATACGGATCAGCTAATTCTAAAAGAGAATTAAAAGTATTTTGAGTTCTCCGAAATGAACAAAAAAATATGTGAATGTTTGACTGTTTTAAATGAATGAAAAAATTCAAGACATTTTAAAAATTGAAAGCAAAATTCCTCAGTGTCTGTATTCACGATTTTCTATAAATACCCAAAGAAATTAAGACATGGCAATTTCCAGAATATTTGAAGATAGAAACTTTTTCTTTGATATTATTGAGTCGCTATTATTTTGCAATTCAAAAGGATTCTTCCTAGAAACAAATCTGAAATGCAAGCAGAGGTCACGCGCGACATCCCTGAAGGGATTCAACACATTCTGCTTCTTTTTGACGATGAAAAATTTGAATGAATTCTGCTTGATTTCCGTCGACAGTACTGTCAAATAAACAAAGAATAATTCAACGTAGAATACTTGATTTTTATCTGATTTGTTTTGTGTGTTTTTTAGTATTAATAAGTATTAATACATTACACACATATGGCAGTTTTTGAATTTACTGGGTGGGTGCAAATACAAAATTTCCAGTAGATTCAAAAGTTACAACATGACCGTGATTAGGTTATAATTGAAGGGGGGGGGGGGTTACAAATAAAAATAAGTCGTGACCGGAGTTAATAGTTTATTTATATGAAATTGAAAGAGGGCGTTTACTTTCTGTAAATTTCCTAGAAGACAGAACATGGTATTTCACCTTTTCACTTGCACAATTTAGAATTTCTCTACATGGCCGAATGATAGAAAGTGTAGATACCAAACCAGGCCAAGGCAAGATGAATATGTCAAAAGTGTTCACTTCGTGAAATTGAAGATGAATTTCATTTTTATTTCGTATATCCTAATTACAAACGCCTAAGCTTTTTAAAAGTATTTGCTCGGGGTGGGGGGAGTGATGTGCTTCGATATTCTAGTCATCTTCATTTTCATGTTTCAGAATTACCCTTGATCATTGTAATTCATGTACGTTATCATTCTGTCTAGAGAAAACCGTGAAAAGTGTGAGAAACAAGGGCTTGATTAAATTTTGTCTAACATATTATATATAATTAATGTTATTTGACCTGCATCAGTATGCAATTGTGAAACGTTGAAAAAACATATTCTCTAGCCTACACGAAGAATTGTCAATATGTTTCCCTACATAATCTTTATAATCCATTTGAAAACATCAGTTGTCAGGTCATACTTAAAAGATGAAAACTGGACGAAGGAACGAAATATTAAAAATAAAACGTAGTCGAAAACAATATTGATATTCACGGGACGCTATCACCGGTTTGACAGAAACAGGTTAATCTGATAATGTTTATAGTCGGTCTAGAAATAAAGAAATACAACCCCATGAAACGAAACCAGCAAAAATAACACAATGATTATTGAATGCAAATTATTTTAATGCTATTTATTTATCTATAATTTTCTCTCGTCAGATATTAATTGATATATAACTTATCATCTCAAGTTCATTAATTTCCAAAAGCCGTAAAAGACTTAAAGGACACAATAGTATTAAGTTGTGTACTCAGTTTAAAAGCTGCATATATAATAATATATGCTGATTCAAATATTATTATAATCGTTATCAGTATTATTCATATTTTTCATATTATTATTATTATTATTATTATTATTATTATTATCGCGCCAAAATTTTGTGAAAATTAATACCCATTTTTATAATTCGTTCCATTTTCGTGTGTCAACAACACATCTATGTTAAATGTTGTTATTTAGAATTGTTTTGTGGTTGTGTACAGATCATTTAGCATTTTCATCGCTACCAATGTCTTTTTGACGTTACCTGAAATTGATTTCGAAAACACATGCATGTGAAACTGATTACAGATCTGTTGTCAAAACCCGTCACATTCAATGTCAATTTGTTATCAAGACAGAAAAACCTCGAATAAATGTCAAAATTTACTGCTGGTCAGCAAACAGAAATTCATTCGTCTCCACTGGGAAACTCATTTTCAATGTCAACACATACTTTGACCATGTGTGCAATATTGACCACAAGGTACTCTATCTGATGACCAGGTAAGTGCAATTAGTGAGTCTCGAGTCGTAGATTAATTTGGATCAATCTAGGTGTAACAGCACTTATACTAAGGGATCAGTGAGCCGCTAGGTGTGTTGTAGATGGTTATTATCTATGAAAAAGTTGATTACAAGTTAACACTTTCTAATTCTTATACGATAAAAAATTATCAGGTACACAATTGACATGGAATTAGTTGTTGATCTAATGGCGAGAAAATCGGATATCTTTGCATATTATGCATCTCATTAAAGATTAACAAACACACATCGCTTAAGACGGATACATCATAGTTCGCGTGCCTGATGTTTCACATCAGTGAAAATTGACATTTATCTGAAAATATATATTATATTATATAATATTATCTTATACAATATTTTATCGTAAAAACAATATTTGTATATATGTTTACTATATATCATAGAATGTATACGATCGAAATTTGTCCTCTGAAAACACCAATGATACTATCAAATATCATATGAGAAGATGAAAATTGTAGATACATATATAGATGAAAATTTTGGTATACACTGGTGACTTAATTTTTGTATGTATTAACCGTAGGAAGAAATTGGTCAGAAATGATTTATATGTTTGAGTTGACTATCTATAGAATGTCTGATATGTACTCGTTGGGCCGAACACAGATAAAATGAAAAGCGAACTTCACGTCAACACGAATTAATCAAATATCGACGAGTATTCGGAGCAAAATATCAGCTACAAATAATTCATAATGATAGCACTTTACTTAGGAACGACATTTTTCTTCTTATATAGTTCTATAACGAAGATAGCTGACGTATCTATAGACAGTCAGTTTTACAGAATATGATAAAGTAAAATTAGCATATATATATATATATATATATATATATATATATATATATATATATATATATATATATATATATATATATATATATATATATATATATGTGTGTGTGTGTCTCTCATATAAACATGGACACTGAAGAATATCAACACTCATACCTAAATAAAGAAAAATCAAATTACGATACCGCTACAATGTAGTATTATCAGAATATTCACATGTGAAACTCATTGCTTTGTCCGACATTGATGTACATTGCAGTAGAAATCTATCTAAAGACTTATTTTATTTATTCATGTCTTATTCTGGGTTTAATCAGACAGAAAACCTATCTCAATGTTTATGTACGCCGTGGTTTTGATAAACAACTGGGCGTGTTAGAAGAGCTCTAGTATTGTTTTATGTTCTTTAATTAAATTTAACTGCGGCTCTGTTTTAACGTTCTTCGCCTGCGTCCGTAAGAGTAGTAATACACAAATATGCCAATCAAGCTTCACCATCAAGCATTTCGTGTAGATAAGTTCTGACAAAGTCTTAAGAATTTTTCTCTCAGCTTTTGGGCCGTTCTTGAATAAATATTGACCTATCTACTTCAGGTTTTGCATTTTTATGATTTCTTCATTTCCATTATACATTTAATTAAAACGATAAATAATGGATGAGTTTATTTTTATCATAACTATTAAACAGCGGTGTTTTTTTTATAAAAATGAAAATAAATAAATAAATAAATAAATAAATAGATAGATAGATAGATAAATAAATAAATAAATAAATAAATAAATAGATAGATAGATAGATAGATAGATAGATAAATAAATAAATAAATAAATAAATAAATAAATAAATAAATAAATAAATAAATAAATAAATAAATAAATAAATAAATAAATGATGATGATCATCGAAAAAGAATAATAATATGATTGAGAGACCCTTTTCGGTCGGTGCATTGTTTGATAGTTTCGGTCGGTGCATTGTTTGATAGTTTCGGTCGGTGCATTGTAATGTCAAGTGAAACAGAATTTTAGTAATTTGTTTATTCTCGAATCATGTCTAATTCAATGACTTATGATGAACACATATTTTTCTGTCTTACTGATGGGTTTCCAATCCAACTTGTAAAAATGAAACAAAAACAAAATATGCAAACGTTTATTTTGTTATTTATCTGTACTACATGTTACTCCTTTTAGTTTTTACATTCAGTAACTTTTTCATTATTCAGAATCTGATCATTTTACATTTTAGTCTATTTATTTGTGTTCTAAATATTTTTTGTCTGATATATTAATTATATCAAAATATTTAAAATGACCTTATTTTCCTCTGGGTTATCAAAACTATTTTTGTATAATTAACATTGTTTGGTACTATTTTTGTTTATTGCTTATTAAAATTGTTATTCCTTTGTTGATTAAATAAAATCATTTAGATGATTCAAAATTAATAATCAATCAGTTGAAAATATGAATTATTTAAGATCGGATATCGCACACCAATAAAATTAATATACAGTTGATTGGATATTCAAAATAAATTTTATCAAAACTTTCTTTTAAATCATAGGTCTGAGACAGGATTAAAAGGGTTGTAATTTAAAATTGTCTTTTCTTCCTAAACGGGAAATAGTAAGATTAATATGCATGTGTATAATTTTGTCTTACAGATAAAATTTCATTTTGTCTTTATTCATATGTACATTTCAGATACCATAGAACCAATGAAATAATATTTGTATCTAAATAAGTACAGTAATACATTTTGGTTTTTGCTAATGGGTGTTTTTGCTGTACATTTATAATTAATTGATTTATTTACTAAAGTGATGATATGTAATTCAACTTTGTTAATAAACAACAACAACAACCACAACAGCAACACACACATGCAGAGAAAAACAAGAAAAGATGAAAAAAAAAACAAAAAAAAAAACAAAAACAAAATAAAAACAAAAATACCAATTGAAAATTAAAAAACGAACACCAGAAAAAAATCCTTTTGATTATATATATTGATGATATACAGCTATTCCAAATTGTTTAGTTTTCAAGCTTTTATCAAAATATCTATTACAAATCACACAACTAACTGTATGATTTTTTCAAACATTTATTTTGCTTAGTATTACCCAACCATATCTTCACAAATTAGTTTATTGTAAAGATTAAAAATGACAAATGCATGTGATTAGATTTAATCCGACATAATTCTTCTATCCACAGAATACATACATTTGTACATAAAATAAAATAGCTAAAAGAAAAAATATAACTCGTGAGACATAATCCTGTGGATTAACCAGACAGTCCTGGGGTAACCGACCCCAAAATTACGAAAATCCTTCAATAAAATTAGAGTCAAATTACCTCTATAGCACAGGCGTTATAATGCATCAAATTAGCGTGAAATATTATAATATTTGTAAAGCCATATGCCTTGGGGGTCGACAAAGTACGCGTAATTCTGAAACTACCAGACTGTTAAAACTCATGTGCCCCAAAAACGTGAACGCCAAATTTCATCGTTCGTTCAGACCAATTATCGACGAACCTGAATTATTGCAATGAACTGTAAACAAATCATCGATCAAATTTTATTGAAAAATCTTTTAGCGTCTTTCATATGCAAATTAGCGCGTGGCGATTGATAAGGATCTGCCTGATTAGTGGCTATTAGACAAGATGGGCTGTCAGAATTGATTTTGAACACATTTTCCTGTATGTGACGTCACATTAAGCATGCCCAAACGCCCCTTATAATGGAGATAGCCTACATAAATATATATTTCTCATGGATGCAGTAGATATTAAGTGTTTAAGCCGAGGTAAATAACAGTTTCACAAATAAGAGAGAGTATTCGCTTGTCGGAGTAGCACTACTATTAAATCCTATTACAGAGTGTTCACACCCGTTAGAGAATATTTTTGGAATTGAAAGCCGGGGTATTCTCCTGATCATTTGAGATTGGATTTTTTATCTGATAATTCAACATTTACCGTGTGGAGCTAATGTTATATTCAGATACATCTCAACTGTGTACAAAGCATTCTTCTTTATTAGCTTTTGACAACGTAAATCTGATATTGAACAGGTTGATCAAACTCTAAATAGGATTACTATAAGTATCTATCGGGACTAAGCTCCACCTTGGAGACTGCAAAGATAGATGGACACTCTCACCGATCACATGACTCTGGAAGATTTTGTAGCTAGTGTACATACTTCAGATTCTAATATGACCATGCACCATTTAGAAAATGCACCCACGGGTAGCACGGACGCACAACTAGGGATGACATCGACTCATGGGGGTGTGCATGTTGATAGTCTGTCACCCAGCTCTACGGATACTTCTATAGAAAAACCGACAGGTATGCACATTTTTATGATAGTTCTTTGAAGTTGTATTTATTTAGCAAAAAAAAAAGAAAAAAAAGAAAAAAAATGATATCTCAATTGCATAAACTATGTGAAATTTTGGAGGAAAATTTTCAATAGCTGGTTCGATATAGTAGGTTGTTTTTTACTTTTATCTTATAAATGATTTCCGATTATTTTTTTATCGATCAGAAATTGTAGAAGAGTGATTCATCTAGTTTGTTTGTGTAGTAAAAGTGATCTCACGCGTCGCATTATAAATGAAGCCACGATAAAGATAAATAAATAAACAAAATTACAAGAACATTTGACCGAAAACCATGTTTAAATTTTGATTTAACGCAATTAAAACGGGGTCTGATTTCACCAAATCAATAAATACAGTTGACAATCCAATTTCACTAAGAAAAATCAAATATAACAATCGTTTCGTTATGTTTTAAGATGAAAATGAGAGGCGCGGGTCAGACTTATTGACAATCTTTTAAAAAAATAGGGTCAAAAGAATGCAATATGTCAGTTTTAACTTTGATAGATTTTCAGTCTACTGTCAGTGCCACTTTCAAGAGGGTTTCTGTGTAATCTACAGAGAATGTTTCATATGTTTAAAATGATTTAAAACTAACAGGAAATAAAGAAATCTGAGTCCTCGGCCAAAACAGTATTTTGAGGGTTTCACATTTCAAATACATGTGTCAGCGCTTTCAACTCACAATTTTTCAATCGACAAACTGAAGTCAAAAGGTCCGTCTTACATAGATTGCAATTATTGACAGAAATAAAATATTAGTTAAGTACACGTTGAATAAGATATATATATATATATATATATATATAAAAGGACGTAATACACATAAACAAAATAATAAGAAATGAGAGATTTGAAAAATATAAATTCATTCACCCATATGATGCTTGGAAATATAAGAGGAAAAGAAAAAGAAAAGGAGAAATACACATGGATGTATCTGCGGATGTAACATGAACATATTTATATACACTTTAATTTCTTTAAACTACAATGCTCAACTGACATCTTAAATAATATATAATATACCTGTACAAATATTTCTAAATCTTTTTAATGTAGAATTATTATGCCGTTAATAGTATCGCGTGTTTTTGACAGAATTACGGTAATTTTATAGGGGATGTTAATGCTGTTGACTTTAAAGTTAACTTACAAAAAAACGATTAAACTATTAAAACTTTACAAGAAATGAATAGAAAATTTCTATCAGGTAATGAGATGAGTCTTGTGGTATAATTAGGTCAGCGACCTACGACTCGTCAAGCTTTTAAATTCAGAGAAGCCTATAAAGTATTCCTTTTTATATTTTTTCCATCTTTTTTGTCAATCTAGACATTAAGTAGCTCATAACAAAAATTCAAACTGCATGTAGCACATGGCCTACCGAATCGTTGGAAAATTACATATTTGACGGCGCACCACCGAGTTACGCCATACAACTCTAATGATAGATAGATTTATATATACATTTATCTACTATAGTGTATCCTGCTAGTTCATACTTAATATCATGTTTAGTTTCAAGTATTTATTAGCAGGCAATCATTAATATCAAACTGAGATGACCAAGATCTAAGAAAAGTATTGTAAAGTGCTTTAAGCGGGAAAACATTCCGTCGTTGGTGTACAAGAACGGCGCCTTCGATTCACTGGAGATGTAGCGTCAAGCACATAATTCTACACGTTTTACACTCAATAAAACGGCCCTTGGTCTAAAAGAAACAGCTGATTATCAGAAATCTAAATTAATATTTAAGATTTATGTAAATGTCGCGCCCAAGAGATGCTCAAACGGAACCACTGCACGTTATTTTCGGCAATGAAACAGACATCGTAATCAGTATCAGCAATTGACAATAATAACGTGCTAAAGGACATCCGATGGCGGGGTTATTTGGTTTTTTCTTCTTAATTTATATGCTGTAACTTATTCTCAATTGAGACTAAAAAGGTGATCGTAATTACATCTCAATTACATTTCAACCATGGGGTTGTCGAGTAGGAATTAGTTTTGTCTGGTGACAATATCCGTATTGAATTCGATATTATTCTCAACTTGACGTAAAAAAGAAAAAAAGAATCAACCAGGTTACACATAGTTAAAACGACGGAGTAAAATGGTAGGATACTTTACTATTAATTTCAACTACATATAAATTACAGTGACAGACGTGGCTTTTGATGTAAAACTATTTGTGTCAAAAAGAGTAATGTAATATTTTTAACATGATTGTACACCTTTCCTGAAAGAATTTAGGACCACCGAATTTATATTCTATAAAACAGTGCATGTTAGTAGAAATATAAAATTTCTTGTTGTGCGAAAATTTCCCCACCATTGCCGTGTCGACCGTGAAGGTAAGAAAAAGCTCTGCATAGTTAGGTATGAACTCCGGTAGCTTGTTATTTGGTCTCTTTAAAATATATATTTCAAAGAATTTTTGAAACAATTTTATTTGCCTGGTAAACAAAAAGGTCCCCTTCAATTAAAATGATCTTTTTAAGTATATTGCGCAATTTCATAAAGGCTGAGTAAGAAACAAATGAAATGTTCAACTTTAAGCTTTGCGTGTGTTAAAATCAAAAGAACCGACAAACACCGTGCAATGGACATAGGTTTACCTCTCGGCACATAAAGTATGCCAGCGCTTAATAATTTGTTAATCTCTTCAATATACACTCTTTGAATTCAAGCATTTATTTGTTTAATTTTAAAATATATCTCAATATTCACTCTCCCACTTACGAATGTTACAAATAAAGTATACAGTATTTACTATAGGGTACTTATAAACTCGCACTTTTAAAAGAAGATTAAATCCATAAATCTTCCAAATTTAATTTTGAAATTACACGTTGACTAATATGATCTTTTACTTTTTTTTCTAAAAGTATTTTTCTCAAATATATATCACGACAGAGACGTTCAAAATTCAACGGTTGTTTACAATTATCTTATAACACAGAATATTGCCTTTCCGTCATTCTTTTATTTTTGACAGAACGGATCGGTTAGTATACATCTTTATGGAAACGAAATAGAAAATAAAAAAAAAATGTATTTATTCTACGTAATTATCATAAGAAAATATTTTCTATATATTTCCAGATTCAAGTGACACTTCAAAAACAAAAATGGACGATAGTGCATCAGATGACGATAAAAAGAAAAAGCGCCAAAGGCGTCAACGGACACATTTCACGAGCCAGCAGCTCCAGGAACTGGAAGCCACATTCGCTAGAAATAGGTACCCCGACATGGCGACTCGTGAAGAAATCGCTGCCTGGACAAATCTCACGGAAGCTAGAGTGAGGGTAAGTGAGGTTTCATATATATGATTTGCAATTAAGTATAGAAAAATAAATTAAAATATGTGAATTAGTACAAGATTAATGAAAGAAATCGGTTAGTTGATGCTTGAATAATGATTTTGACCTAAAGTAAAAATTATATAAGGTGTAGTTGATCTACCTAATGATAATGATGAAAAAGAAACAGAATATCCTAATATATAATTTTAAGTGAGCAATCTGAAAAAACTTGTTATAAAAATAAAAATTTATAAATAAATGAACAAATGAAATAAATACATTGAATAAAGATGTTTTAAATTCTAAGCCGAATCTGATAAATAATACTCCAGAGAAAGTAAGCAATATTTTGCCATAAAAAATTGTCAAAACAATTATTTCATAAAGATAAAAATTTGTCAATTTTGATATATTTTGAATTATATATCAGCATATTTCTGGTTTTCTCTTTGCAACAATAAATTCCAAATCAAAAATTGAATGAAAATACCCAGGAGAGTAGTAGGGACTGAATTCTCTTTAAAAAAAAATACTATTCTCTTTTCTGTTTTTGAATAATTATTTTAATCATTTTAACTACACCCGTTTTTCAACATAAAAGATGAGCTATCATAATATATTTCCATGCCAGTTACATACAGTTGGAAATGAATGTTTTTCATTACATAATTTCTTTTTAATTTTCCAAACTTTCTTTGACGCACTCACTAATGTTTCTCCATAGGTCCTGACGTTTTTCTTTTTTCCGCGGTTATTGGGATTAAATTTAATCCCCATGATACTCATTTTTAGCCTCTTAGATACAGAATATAACACAATCTTCAATAAATACACAAAACTAAAAACAAATGCATTATTTGTACTTTGATGTTAATATTAAATGTGAATACATAGGGATTTCAAATACATTAAAATGCAATTCAAGTTCTCAAACTTTTCAAAATTTATTTCTTAATGATTCAACAAAATATCTACGATATGAAATTTACAGAGTAATTGTGTTTGTGAATAAGACTTATTACAGAAACAACAATTCAAAGCTGTAAAAATATATTTCAGAGTGTGCCTACTTCATGGAAGTGTTGAGAGATTTATAAATTATTTTTTTTAAAGTAAAATAAAAGTCCACTTCATTATGATAACTTGTGGATATTTACGTGGTTAGATAAAATCAAATGGACAAATTGAGAGAGAGAGAGAGAGAGAGAGAGAGAGAGAGAGAGAGAGAGAGAGAGAGAGAGAGAGAGAGAGAGAGAGAGAGAGAGAGAGAGAGAGAGAGATATTACATTAAGTATTGTCTGGTTCCAACAGTATTCATTTGAAGTGTTAAATGGCTTTTCTGATTTACCACGAAGTGTGCTTTATCATATGTTTAATGGCGCCTAGCTAATGCCTAATTAGACACGTATGTATCAAGTCGCATTTATCCAACCCTCCTCCCCTCGCAAAAAAAAGTTTAAGAAATATCGTTTTGCATTTCTAATCAACTTCAAATTAAATGAAATAAGAAATAAAATTATTTGAAGAAAAATAATGATAGTAAATTTCTTTAAAATAAACTTGAAGTCTTTGGGAAAACAGTGCAATATTATCAAGCCCCAGCACGTTAGACCAGAGGTTATCGTAAAACATTCGTTATCAGTTCGTTATATCCTAAGCCAGCAAGGGCTACCAAGTGCTTGTGTTATTTCATAGTTTTATCATTCAAGTCCCGTTGAAATGCAAATATAAAATTTCCATATCATGTTCAGAAAATGAAGATGTCCCTGTTTAAATAAAATCATGAAAAAGTGTCCATTTCAATCACTCAGATAAGTCGGTACAGCCTTGTTTTCACATGTACTGCAGGAAAAAATAATATTGTCACATGATAATATCGGAAATAGAAATCTCTAAGATTGATGTAATACACTTATGTTTTATTAGTTCTGTGATAACTTTAACATTCTCAATAAAGATATTATAAAAAGGGGAACTTAACGATGCAAAACTGTTCTAATACGACTGAGTTGTAGCAAACAGCTAGTTCTATCTATCCATCTATCTATCTATCTGTCTGTCTGTCTATCTATCTATCTATCTATCTATGGGGTATACAGAATTGATAAAATTAAACGAGATTACAGAACGTTATTTGTGAGTTATATATACTTGTATTTGCCAAATTGATGTAAATTAGTTATAACTACAATGTAATTATAAGAACACACAAGTTTCTGCAATATAAAATCTTTTTTTTAATTATGAGATAAGACTGCAATTAAAATATAAGATGCAAGATTATTTTTGTAGAGGTATTTTAAGATAAAGTTTAATAAATTACTTCCAAAATATATTTCATGTTTTGCCATTTAATGGAAGTTTGTAAATGAAATCGAAACTTGATCAATTGGTGAATAAATCAAGACGCTTATGGGTTAAAACTAGGCAGGTGAAAATCCAATCTGACCAGTGTATTTACTGGGCAATATTACCAACCTCGTGTCAATTTAATAATTCTCGAACAAGCACTTAGACATCTTCATTGATAATCTTCCTACACGACAGACGAGATTTGACCGTGCTGGTAGACATTTTGATTTGAACAAATATTTGTCTCGTAATTTCAGGCTACTGATTCCTTTAAATTATCAGAAATCATTCCAAAGTACTTGGAAACATCCGTGTGTCATAGTTATAGGAATTATCCGTCAAAGTTTTGCTTTATATTGTGGCCAATTTTGCTCTAATTGATGGTTCACTTAAACAATCATTATCTAATCAATACATCGTTCATTTATTGCAGGTTTGGTTTAAAAATAGACGAGCAAAGTGGAGAAAGAGGGAAAGAAATATTGAAACATTTAAAACGGGTTTTGGATCCCAGTTCACGGGGTTGATGCAGTCACCATTTGACGATTCACTGTACAATGGATATTCTAACAACTACTGGGCTACAAAAGTACCGAGCCCTCTGGGAACTAAGACATTTCCGTGGGGATTGAATTCCGTGAACCCTCATCTCTCGTCGGTAGTATCCACTCAACCTATGTGCTTCTCTTCACCATCAAGTAGCATTAGCAATACTATGGTTGGAAATGTTCCGAACGTTCCAACAAACATGACAAACACCGCCGCCCCTTGCCCATATGCTCCTCCGGCCCCACCGTATATCTATAGCCCAAATAGAGATCAGTGCACAAGTAGCATTGCGTCTTTAAGACTTAAAGCCAAACAGCATTCTAGTACATTCGGATATCCACCCGTAACTCATCGACAGCCAACGTTATCCGCATGTCAGTATGCGACAGTAGGAAATAGTGGGGCCGTCTGAGATGACATTAGAACTAGTTCAATTAGGATAGTGAAAAGACAGTGATGGCCACGTCATGAATTGTAATGCGGGTCAAAGTGTAAAAATGACGTAGCTAATAATTCAATGAAGAGTGACGTCATAATAAATTCAGTGTGGTGCATGTCAATTGAAAACTGCCACGAAAACTGCAAAACACGTGATCCGTTATTGCCATTTATTCAAAATCAGACAAAACTATTAAAACTGCAATCATACTACAGCGTCGTAGAAAGTCTTGCACCCAAGTGATTTTCTGAGAATGGTCACAAAATGTTCATCCGCTTGAACGTTGATTGTTTATAAAAGCGGAAAGTTTCATCCGCGTTTTGCTATTTATGGTTTCACATAGGAATGGAATAGATATACCATGTACCGTATAGATAAAATTGAGAGACTGTCTGTAGATAAATGATGTACGAAAGAAGGGTTACAAAACACAGTCGAAAAGAACTGAAATATTTATAAAATGCTGCTGGAAATCCCTGATGTGTTGTGTTGAAATATACACGATAATTCAAGCCGTCTTTGTAGTAAATACAAAACTCCAAATTGACACCTAACTTACATTATTACACTCTGCTAAAGGTATGTGATGTAACTGATCTGAGTTTTAGAAAACGAATTATATGACAATATATTATGCTGGAGAATGATCTGCTGCCAAAGATCTGAATTTTAATATAGAACAGATTGTAATGTTTGATTGTATCTTTTACGTGTATTGAGGGCAATAATTTTCAAAAACATTGAAAACAATGTTGTAAAAAGCTTGTTATTGTGATTGCTATTGATTAATTTTGTATATTTTTATATCGAATGAGTGTATAATCAAAAGATCGTAACACTATGTTGAATTATAATAATGTTATTGTTCATAACATATAAACGACCATGTTCACTGTTGTTAGTGCTACAAAACAAAACGTATTCTTATTCATAATTACCATCCATCATGCTCTCTCTAACCAATGTGTGCTGAAAATCATTTCAATCATTAATCAAACTGTACTTGTCTCAAATTTGTAAATTAAAATTTTAAAAATGAAAAGAAAGTGTTATTTTATATTGATAAAAATTCCTTAGTGATTGGGTGCACGTGAATATTTACATGCATACTTATATATGTTATATAAAATGAGCGTTAAAGGGGCATGAGTTGCGTTTTAAAAAAATATTTCCTTTTTTACTACCTAAATTGATATGCAACAACAATCCCATATCTTTTGAGTAAATTGGTTGAGAAACCCATGTTTGGTATTTCTTTTAATTGCAATTGATTTGTATATATACTACACTGGAATGACCTTATTTTCACAAAATATATAGGAATATAACATATTTTATGCCTGTGTATAGCTCTCAATTGTTATTGTACATCAATTAAGGTAGTAAAAGTAGAAAAAAATCGAAATAATATATTTTGGTAAACACAGCTAATGCCTCTTTAATTTATATACAAATTGAAATGGAAACTGACAACAGAGTCTAACCTGAAATGGACAATGAATTATTATAACAGAGATGTATGAAAGCTGGAAAGTTTGTACCGATATCCAATAGCTACAATCCTGGAATGACATTAACATTTGCAGATATTTTAGAACTTTATGGCAAAGTGTTAGATTTAAGACAAAGTCTAAGATTTAAGTATTTATGTACAAAAAAAGTATATGTATAAATGTGAATTGTTTTCAAATGTAAATGAGACAACTAAATGCTATACACAGAATAGTCAAATGTTCGATAAAATTGTGATTATGATATGAAATAATTAGAAAAGCTCTTCAAATATATAACTTTTGTTTCAGTATTTTGTCATGTTGTATATTTTGAATTTAATAGGTAAGTGTAAATTCAAAATTATCATTTACATCCACCCAGTAAATTCAAAATTTACTACATGACAATATCACAACATAGCCTCAAGACTATTAATGAAATTTTCCAACAATTTTTAAATTGGTCTGTCTTCAGAATAAATATAATAGTAGTAATCATTAGCCATCGATTAAAATCTTTAAATTCTAGTTTGCTGAAATATCGTAATGATTGGGTTGTAATGCTTTCTGTTGGTGACCACACACACACACACACACACACACACACACACACACACACACACACGCACGCACGCACGCACGCACACACACACACACACACACTTATCCTGGAGTAAGTAAAAGAAAGTTTAATTTGAATTTGATATTGAAGTAAGATAATCCATTTTTATAGATCTGTATTTGTAACTGAGTAAATTGTTGAACCAACCAGCGAAATACTTTTATGTTACATAAACATATTGTACACAATTAAGCAGATAGATATAGTAATTAAGTTCCTTTAAGACAGTATCTGAAGATAAGAATGAAAAAAATTGATTTTACACTGAAGGCATTTGACAAACATACTTCTGCATAAAACACTATGACGTCCGGTAGAACACAACTTTGTATCTGACTATACAACTTGTGTATACACATAATCGCTGTCACTCGTAATATTTGATACTAATTTACCTCAAAGTTTTGTTTTAGCTCACAGTTCAGATAGAATTCGACGGGTTCTCAATAATTACTGCATTTTATCATTTTACAAAAACTGGACTCTGTTACTTAAGATTTGTACATGTTTATACTCCAACCATCTGCAGTGACAAAATGATTTGAATTCAAATTTGTTATCCAAAGAAACATTTAAGGTTTTTATTTACAGATGTAATTAAAACAGACATTCATAAATATGTTTGATTGTTTTTTCTTGTTTGATCCTTTTTAAATCAAGTATATTTCACTTCTGAAAATATCACCAGCTATGGGGGAACTCCAATAAATCTGATACATACTATGGGCAGCATGTATTGCAGTGGTTCATGTCTAGCGTGTAAAACCTAACACAGTAAATGTTTAAAGTCTCATTCGAAAGGCTGATATCAGGTTTTTAACAAAATAACTATCAACCAATATCTAAAAAGCATTATGTATGACCAAGACTGTCAGTCGAACCCTAGACCTCAGTGTTGCAAAACGACAGGTCTTAGTTTCACACTTAACCACCGCGAATGATTTATTATTAATATGATCATTATTATGATCATTATAGATATATATATATCCATAATTTCCAAATTTTCAAATTTTAGCCTCATCGATAAATGTAAAAATATATCATTTATAACGTGTTGTCACTTTACCGGTGTTTTTTTTTTTTTACAAAAAAGTGAGAAAATGATAATTATGTTCTCGCTTTTTGGTAAAATAACGTGAAACTATATTAACGTAAACATTATAAAAACATAAAAATGAACAGATATCAACAAATGATTATCTCAGACGTCTAATTACAAGTACCAAAAAAAAAAAAAATTAATATACAGTCCGACTTGTATGGAACAATTTGAAAATGCATTAAATTATATACACTGTTTTCATTTATGTGATATATCCAGTGGACAATATACAAATCTGGTGAATATTGGACGAACACGGATCTCCGGAGATCCAGAGGTGAGATCAGGTACCACGGAGGAGTATGCATTCCTTTGTAGCGACGTATATATATATATATATATATATATATATATATATATATATATATATATATATATATATATATATATATATATATATATATATATATATATATATATATATATATATATATATATACACACATGTATACATTTGTTCATATTCTTAAATGTACATTGTACACATAAATGTCGGTGTTACGTGAATTAAATTATGTTTTAATCTATCATTAAGAATTGTGATACAGACAAATAAAAGGTATTTTTGATTTATATTTCTCGACAGAAAAATGCTTTATAAGGAGATATTTCTGATTCCACCTTTTGATTTCCAGCGGTCCGTGTTTGTCCAAATTTTACCAGATTTGTATCTAAATCCTGGACATCCAAAATATTCATACTTTGGTATCTGAGATTTTTATGTTGCTTCTGAATTATGTTATAATTTTTCTGAATAGATACAAGTGCATAATGTATCAATTCTTTTGGAATTATACATCTATTATAAATTCGAGCTCAACTGATGATATAAACGACTGCTTTTTTACAACCCTGTAATCTTGATGGAATGTTTTTATTTCTAAACTGTAACCTAACTATCCAAAAGATAAAGTTAAATTGACTTGAATAACATAAAAAAGTTTATACTTATTTTATATTCTACTCAAATACATTACATCTTTCATATTTAAAACAAAAAACAAAAACAAAAACAAAAACAACAACAACAACAACAACAACAACAAAATAAAAATATGGAATTTAAAAACATTTTTTTATTGATAAAGTAGTATCAGAATAAAAATGACACTATTCATTACAAACATGACAAATATACATTTTGCTTAGACGATTAATGATATTTTGTGTCTACCTTATATCTGGTAAGGTAAAAATGAATAGATAATCTGAAACGAAAAGTAAACATACCAAATATTCAGAAAATGTCTAGTTCATAAATGTTCTAATCATTTATTTCAATATTATTTCCTTTAATTATTTCGTTTTGTATTGCAATTATATAAAGGAGAAAAAGGGGGGGGGGGCATGTGTTTTGGTATTAAGTAGATCATTATGCAGTTATGTTGGCTTCAGTGAATAGCACTTCCCTGGGGTTGATAAATCCAAATATATACAACAATAAAAGTCAACAATTGTTATAAAATGTTATTTGGATCATTCATAACAAAGAAATATTATAAGAAGTATTTCAGAAATGTTAGTTAAAGTACTGGGGTGTCAAACACCAACAATCATGACGTCATTTCTAGATGATGCATAATTACCCATGGCATCTGTTTCCACCACCGGATTTGCAGAGGTCCAAGATTGTCCAGTGTGCATCAGACTCTTTTGTCCCTTGGACATCCTGAAGATCTATACTTTGGTGTATATATATATATATATTACTGTCATTATAATAGGCGATAAATCATTACCAAACAGTCTGGTTTTCTCCAAATTCTAAATTAGGGTACACGTCAAGGGTGAATATCATTATATTTCTATTTCAGAATACACGACGACTTCAATATATCCTCATGCTAAATTGTGCGGTGAAAATTGTGTTTTCATTCAAGATATTTGACAGTGTTTCATCCAACCAGGATTGAGGAAACAAGAAACATTATTTAATTACTAATACATGTATATAGATCTAGTAAATCAAATCTATATTCTAGTATAGCTAGACTTAGGTGGAGGTTTAAATGATTAGGCTCAGACATTGCAGTGATGTATAATTCTATGTATATAAGTTATGTAAATATTTAACTTCTAGTTACTGACCAATTCATATAAGTTCAATAACTCGGAAAATTAAAGTAGTGTAACTAACTCACCTTGAAATTGATTGTAATCATTTTGAAGTATAAACACAGAATTTAAGTATTATACATTTGAATATGCAAAAATAATACACAAACACACGAAAATTACAAAAAGCTGACGTAAATATCAAAAATATGAGTCTATAGCTTCCGGGGGTTTAAGACAACGAATGAAGTTAACATATCTAAAGAAATTTAAATATTTCAAAATTTTGTAAAGGTGGCGCTGATAAGAAAACAATTTTGAAATGTTTGAAAAAAATAATTTATTTAAGCAATCTTAATATGTTCTTTTCAGATTTAAGTGGTATAGATAATAGAATACAAATAATTATACAAAAATCATATTGGTTCTCACAAGATATTGTATTTGATATGGTACATAACGTAAAATATTATTGTTTTATCATATAGTTTTACGAGGCTTGCCTTGGCTGTTTCTCCAGAATAGAGGGCATTTAAAAACATCCAAACATCCATGTTTCCGCTAACAAATGTAAGTACACGTAAACGTTGCATATTTTGCGTGGTAATATCTGTAGTGATTATACCACGGCAAATATGTTATTCGGTTGTCTGTTGAACCATAAAAAGTTATCGTTCAAATAGAAATATACAAACCGACAAAAACGTGACAAGAGTCCGCCGATCAACTTTAATATAAACGGCTGTCGTCAAAACTTAAGTAAAAAATTAATAAAAATTATATAAAATGAGTTGTAAATAATTTTATATTGATCTAGTGGAATTGTTAATTTTTTGGGTTAAATTTCGTAATTGACATAGAATACACAGTGATGCGACCAAATTATTCTGTATGACTTTTAACTAGTACAGGAATACATGTACATATGAGAGTTTAAGGACATATACGCGACTATGTCTAAATAAATTCCAATGCAAAACTCTATTTCTCACAGAAGTAGTACCAAACACTTCCAGTAACACATAAAATTTCAATGACGGTATCGAAATACAAATAAAATTAGTTAACAAAGTCGTTTTTGTAAGGAAATGAGAAAGTACAAACGTAACTACACGTAAAATGGTTCTCAGAGCGAAATCATACTACTGTACATGACGTCACAGTACTTACTTTAACTAATCACATGTACGGGATATCATTAATAATCAAACAAATACATGGAGAAGTGTGATTGATTTTTTAAAGTGTGATGTTTTGCCAAAATACATTAAACTTTCTTGATGTTATAAAGCACAGTTGAGCGAGAATATATATACATTATATAGATAATTTAACAGTCACAGTTAACAGTGATTATGGGAACATTTTCTGAAATATTTTCACGAGAAAAGAGTGGTTACCCATATAAAAATGTTTTGTAAAAATGGGCATATAATTTCATTCGGTTTTTAAAATGGTGCGATTATTTGAATAAATACTTGTTCCTGAACTTGATAAGAGTTCCGATTATTTGGGTTCAAGTTGAAATTTGATGTTTGAACACAAATTTAAAATTCTACCTGAAAAACGATGTTTAGTAAATTACAGACACTATATGTAGAAAGCAGGTGTTTAAACAATCATAACAAGTCATGCGGTTTGTTTCCAAAATGAATTATTATCAAAATAGTATATGCATACAAAATATGGAAATACATGTATTTTAAATGTATTCATCTTATACATATGAATTAGATCACCAATTCATTTATGAAAACTTGAAGTCTTAAAGTTCCTATTCGTACACTCAAATCTGTAGTTAATACCAGAGGTCGCACGACAAACGTCTATGCGACCAACAACAGTCCGGTAATCCTTTCCTATTGTTCAGGATAACTTGATCAGACCATTAATAGCATAATGGCTTCAACACGCTGTAATCCCGACATTAGATTTTCATTCATTATCATATATCATATTTCACTTCTGTGTGTTTAGACTAGCATATTGTTTAATATTCTGGTAGGATTGTTGTGTATGTCATTATCTGTAATGATACAAATCTTGTTACAATAAAAGTGAGGGGAAGTGATCAGAATTATTTGTCACTATTAATGCTAGATATGTTCTGGGATTATTATAACAACGCGCGATACAGACATATCGCCATCAATTCATTTCATATACTAACTGATGCAAAGAATCATAACTCTTGCAACGCTCCAAATGAAAAAAAATCGGATGACAATATTGCACATCATTTAGAAATACGTGTTCCATTTCAATTCAGAAAATGATTGTAATTTGCTAGTTTGTACATGTGACCAACATTTCTGTCTGTTCCAAATATAATCCTGTATCGATTGCGCAATTAATGACAATTAAGTGCATGTCAACTACAACTATAGTTATTTAGCAACTTCATTTTTGGTTGTCTTGTTGACATAAAGACAAACGTCTTATTTTGAATGTTTTTGTGGTTCTGATTCGTTCGTTTGTTTGTTTATTATTGTTTAACGTCCCATTCAAGAATCTTTCACTCATATGACGTCACCAAATGCCGTTAAAGGGCTTCAAATTTTGGCCTATGCTCAGCACTTACGGCCATTGAGCAGTGAAGGTTCTTCCTACTGTGACACGGGACCTCGTTTTTACTGTCTCATCCGAAGGACGGAAACCAACCTGCCCCGGCTGGACTCGAACTCACGACTTCACGCTCAAGAGTCGAGCGCGCTACTGACTGAGCCAGACCAGCTCCGGTTGTTTTTCGTATTCGTAGTATTTGGGTCCTATTGAAGCTATTTACACTTATATTTGTGAATCCTCTTGGTTTTATATATATCGCTATCATTGTAGCAGTACATTTATGTTTAAATCACTTACGAAATTGTTAGATGTATTTATAATTTTCAATAATTTTTTTTCAATAATCTTAAAAATTCAAAATAACTATTTCCTGAATCCGCCAAATAGTTATAGTGCTAAATTTCAAATAATGCTGAGAGGCATTATAGTATAGTCTATATTAACGCTCTTCTTAACATCACAACACATTGTACTTAAAAGTAACTGATTGAATGAATTGAGGAATACGTTTATGATAAAAGAACTATTATGAACATGGGGTCAGTATACCCTTACATCAAGGGTATTAAAGCAAATATATTCTTTACATAAACAGACAAAGTAACATCCCTCTAATTCAAGAAAAGCGGCGTACATTTCGAAAATAATTGTACCATCCTTAGAGTTCATAACCACACGTTATTGATGGAAAACCAAACACGAGTTTAGGGTTTTTTAAAAGTGCGTTTATATAGTCCACAAAAAGTCGAGAATTGTACAGGCTTCAGATTTTATAAAATGTTTTGTATTCCGCTGTTTTAAAGGTACTGATGGTCCTTATTGTCATTATGGCCGGTAAAAGAAGGTGTACATTAACTAGTGATTTTCTGTGCAAATGCCTGAAGAAGAATGCCACAAAATAGTAAAGAAAAAACAAACTTTGTTCTTATGAACTGAGGAAAAAAAAACAGATTCGAAGACACCGCACAGGACGTTTTACAAAGAGTCCAATGGCAACATACCACGAAAATGGTTGTGCAGTTTTAGGAGGGTGTAGTAAAGGGAAAAATATTTAGAAAAGGTGCAATTACTGCTATGTTATTCAAGGGTAAATTGAAGCGAAAGAAAGAAGAAAATGAAATCTTTTTCACAGGTTATCATAACAATGTACCAGAATATTCTTGCGAAATACCTAGCTCGTTTAATAACCTGCATAGTATTACTGACTTAAAAATTATAGATAACTTACAACCGTCGGCAATTTATATCTGGAATAATCTTAACCCCGATATAAGACATACCCTGTTACACACTTACTTCAGAAATGTATTAATAGTTCAAAGTGATACTATTACCCCACCGAGCTATCTTTTGTGTGGAGGGAGAAAATGGAATATGTTCCAAACGCGAATCGAATACATTGCTTTAATAGTAGTATCATGTTACTTTATTTTGAATTACCAGGGGTGTTACTAAAAGTGAGAACATGAGCAAACCCCTGGTAAATAAAACATGATAGCATGATGAACCCCTAGGTAAGTAAAACGTGAGAGCATGATAAAACCCCGTGGTAAATAAAAAAGTGGAAACACGATAAAACCCCTGGTATATAAAAAGTGAGAACATAATCAAACCCCTGGTAAACAAAACAGTGAGAACATAATCATACCCCTGGTAAATAAAAAAGTGAGAACATAATCATACCCCTGGTAAATAAAAAAGAGAAAATGATAAAACCCCTGGTAAATAAAAAAGAGAACATGATAAAACCCTTAGTAAATAAAAAAGAGAACATGATAAAACCCTTGGTAAATAAAAAGTGAGAACATAATCATACCGCTGGTAAAGAAAAAAGTGAGAACATAATCATACCCCTGGTAAATAAAAAAGTGAGAACATAATCATAACCCTGGTTAATAAAAAAAGCGAGAAAATGATAAAACCCCTGGTAAATAAAAAAGAGAACAGGATAAAACCCCTGGTAAATAAAAAAGAGAACATGATAAAACCCTTGGTAAATAAAAAAAGTGAGAACATAATCAAACCCCTGGTAAATAAAAAGTGAGAACATGATAAAAACCCTGGTAAATAAATAATGAAAACATGATAAAACCCTTGGCCCAAAGTCACCAAATTTACTCAGTACTAAAACTGAACTATTTTGTCATGATTTCAAGTTAAAAAAAAAAACAAACAAAAAATTTACGACAACTGGTAATTTTTGTATATTGATGGTATATAATTGTAAATAATGATCAAAATCATTGCTCACAGAAATATCGTAAGTGTGACCTAAATCTAAATGACGAAAAATACCCCCTTTCTCACAAACTGAATATATTTATATATATATATATATGTATTTATATCTCCATTCATCGTACATCATACTTTGTAAGGAATCTTCTATAACTACGTTAAACATTTAGCCAGATCCAAGTTCATTTTTGGAATAAAATGTTTAAACTAAATAAAACTGTTAAGATGAAAACAATTAGTATCATGGAATGCCGTACATAACAATAAACAAGCTATTGGCACTACACTGACTATATCTTTTTCATCGTAAAATGTCGTGTTGTATATTTAGATAAACCTATCAACTTTATATTTATGTTTCTCGTTTTAGTATAACTAATGAAATCATTAATGAATAAATTAAAACGTATTTATGCATATTTTATATACAATCATCACATAACACAATGTTACACTCTCCAAAACAAAACACTATAGTTGAGTACCTTTTTAATCAATTTTATGTAATTGGAAGTAATTTTGTCATAATTATTTACTTTTCTCTAAATCACGAACGTGCTAATTGACCATATTTTAGCTTACTGACTTACAAGTGAAATCGACAACATTGTACGGATTGGGCTGATAAAATTTCTGAACATTCTGATAAACCAGCTAATGTACAACACTCTCTTAAACAGAAGAATGTTTATTCTGGATTTCAGACATTGTTTTGGAATTCATACAGGTGTTGAGCATATTGGCGAACATAGAAGCTTGTCGAACGTGGAATTTTATACCTTCTTCACAAAAGAGAAGCTACTGTGCCTTCTTTGATGTTCATTTACCTTTTTGTTTCGTTAATTTCGTTTAATCTTGAGAAAACAAATACCTGCCAGTAAGATAGTACGACATTTCAAATTGACAAATGAAAATAAACTAATGCTCTATTTCCACGATCACTGTCTTCATTTCATATTTCCTTATCTCAATGAAAGTGACAAAATATTACTACAAGGTCACACACACACACACACACACACACACACACACACACACACACACACACACACACACACACACACACACACACACACACACACACACACACACACACACACACACACACACACACACACACACACACACACACACACACGCACACACAAACCAGTAAGTTGCCTTTACGTATACGTTATACAGGCAGAAAATTGTTTTCTTACATTATTAGACGTAACCTTTATTATACGTACCAGAGGATTTATCTTGAAATGTTCGTAACTCTATAGCACATAATTTTCTTTTTTCCCGTATATGCCTTGTTCACTTCTTATCCCACTTTACATCTTTTTCTCTTATAAATGTTTTTTGGTTTTTTTGATTTTCAAATTTTTTTTCTCACAAATTTCTGATGTAATAATCATAAGAAACGACTTCTATTGTAAAATTTATAGAAATACGTATAATGTTATGTTATTGTAATGACCGTTCTAAATTTTTGCGAGGTAAAATACCACGAGGAGATGAATTTATATACGAACATTTTTGTTTTCAAATCCTCAATAATTTGTACTTATACATTGTTATAAACTTGTTGTGCTTTCAGAAAATAAAATACAGTTTAAACCAACCTTTGTTAAAAGTGTCATGGGATGTGTTTTAAAAAATGTCGAATTTTTTTTTCTGAATATATATATATATATATATATATATATATATATATATATATATATATATATATATATATATATATATATATATATATATATATATATATATGTATCTGTCTGAGAAACTAACTGTTCATGGTTATTGATATGTGTAATTTCCTGACACAGTATGGGTTTCAATAAACACGAATGTATGTCTTGTATATAGCAGCATTAATGGATGACGATGTCGACAGTAGAGATCTATACCTTTCCATTATCATGTTATCAATGTTAAACTTATGAAATAAAATATCATTGATTTTTTTGGGGAAAAATTAACAGAAATAACTTTTAAACAGAATCCCTGAGGACTAATAATTTATTAAAGATTAATTTAAGCATGTCTAGTTACAGGAATATAAATCATCCTATGGCAATGGCTCTTTAAATAAGTTTGTGATAAAATATCGTATATGTACATATATTTGAATTTTTATCATTTGATGACGGCTTCTAAGTTTGAATCTAGGTTCAGTTAACAATACTAACATTTAAAAGGCTATATCATACATAGAAAATGTTTTATTTACCACATATGAACTTAAAAAAAATAAATGATAAAATTCTACTCAATCCATATACGATTATTTAAAACATAACTTTTACTCATAATTGCATTGGATATGTCATGTGAAATTTTGTCAGAGTGTTGGCCAGGCGATGATATGTATTTATATTTTAAAATCTGTTCCACTCAATTTCAATGATAGATATTAAACTCGTTTTAGCTCAAATTATAAAAGATCACGGCCTTAAATAGTTTATGGGTTTGAAGAAGCCATAATATACATCCTATAGAAACTTTCAAATTAAAAATCAAACCGTAGGGTACTCGCTTACCATTTCTGAATCCCGATGTTTCGTACATTTATAGGTGATCCCTTGAACTTCAACTCATCAAGGTATTACGTTATTTTCATTTGATATTCTAATATCTTACAAACTTTCTGATAGGATTTAAAGATTGTCTAAATGACTTTCTTAAGATATATCAAAATGAAAAAAAAAAAAAGCTATAATCTCCTGGGTATTACAAGACAATATACAAATCTGGTGAACATGTATATCCAGAGGTGGAATCAGGTGCCATGGAGGAGTAAACATCACCTGTTGACCGGTCACAGCCACCGCGAGTCAAGTTATATTCACATCAAATAAGTGAGAATAAAATCCTAATAAGGAATAGGAAATTGCGTTGAATATTATCGTTCTTTACATTTTACGGTCAGTATAATGATTAAGTTTGCAGTTACTATGTTTCACTATATGATATGTCGAGTTATGTATTCTGTGGCGGCTGTACAAGTTGTGACGAGGATTTATTTCTCACTTATTTCATTTGAGTTTGACTGGATTCGAGGCGGGTATGACTTGTCAACAGGGGATGCTTACTCCTTTATGGCATCTGATCCTATATCTGGATTTCCAGAGGCCCGTGTTTGTCGAATGTTCATCAGATTCGTATTTTTATCGTAAACATCTTAAAAATTGATACTTTTGTACCTGTGAGTTTCATATATGATGCTATGAACTGAACCTCCAATTGATTAATACATTGATATTTATGATTTTTACATTGCAAAAAATGTACTGTTTTTTAGTGAAAACGAATCAGTGAATATTTTATATCGAATAACTAGAATGATTTTCCAAACGAAATTCCTTCTACATTTAGCACGATATAAATCAGTTACTGTATTTCATCACTAAATTGACAATTATACTTTGCAATTGCGTTTATATATAAAAAGTTCACCATTTGATGATTTGTGAAATTTTTTATCATTTTGGAAATTAGGGAAAATCTAATCTAATATTACCACAGTCATGTACTTGCAAGTTTTTTTTTTTTTTTAAAATCAGATAAATATCGTAAATCAGTAACAAATGATAAGGCTAAAGTGTAATGCAGGAGTACCAGCTGTTATTTTATACTAAAGTAATATTTGGCACTGTTAACACTATTTAAATTCGAAAATTTTCTAAAGCTAAGATAATCATTTTTTTTACATTGATTACTCTTAGACGCATTTCGGCTATACTTTTAGAGATATTATTTGGCCTTCTTTGATACCATTTTATCTTTAGAAAAACACATAGTTTTCAAATTGGAGCTCAACTGATGAAGTCTTATTGACAGAAACGATATCGTCTTGAGCACTATAACTTTGGTATTATGTTTATAATATTTACTGTAGTTTTGTCTACCACAGGAGACAATTAGTATTTGAAATTAAAATGACGCAATATTATTTTAAAATATATTACAAAAGTAGTATTTCTGATTACTTAATTATTTTAGGATTTAATTTTTGTGTTTAAGATTTTTTATTCTAATAAGCAATTTTTCTAGTATATAAGATAGTGTATTGATGATAGATAGATAGATAGCAACCGAAAAACATACAGGGAGAGATACAGATAGGGAGAGAGACAAACAAATGGATATACAGATAAAAACAGATAGACAAACAATGACAAAGTCAACGAACTTATATGGTGTCATTTTATTTATTACAATGCTATCCGATTCATACTGCTGTTATTCCATTAGTTACAAGTACATGTATAGGTGTATGTTGTTTTAATTGTGCAGATTTTTAAACCATCATCACTGCAGGAAAAAGAAAACGCCATCAATTACAAGTAACAGGAACCATTCCTATAAGAAAAGAATCATAATTCATTATCATTGTCTAATTCCAGAAATTCTACAATTTTACTTGAAAGAGGCATAGTAGAGACAGAGAGGTATCACTTTTATCATTCACATGTATTGATTTAGATTTAATTATATAAACCTCCAAAACAATTCGTGAGCTATACTGTTTTCAGATCTACCATCGAATATTAGCAATATTTACCGATAAGTCCCTGTCGTTATATTTGGCAAGTCATGACTTAGGTAACGTAGAACGTTTACAATGCTCACCGAAAAAAGATTTTAATGCAATGTCTAATATACACACATATATATATATATATATATATATATATATATATATATATATATATATATATATATATATATATATATATATATATATATATATATATATATATATATAATGTTTAAAGCTTAGGGTCTTATGGACAATGACATCATAAAAGAAAAAACGGACGTCAAAGTGCAGATGTCTATGATGATAACGTTCATCGTGTGAACATTTCGAGTAGAATGTTCATGAAAACCAGAAAATGTATTCCCGTGACATTTAAAATTGCAACACATAATTTATAGTTTTCAATGGCGTTAAAGAATATTAGAACTTACGCTCTTTACTTTATGCATTGTTTACTTTCCAAATATATAATTATCTTAAAACATTGCTGCCTTAGAAACGCTGTCTTTTTTCTGGGAACATTTGTAAGAATAATCTGCTAAAATCTCAATTTCAGCTAGATACGCCCTTACATATATAAAGGACAATGCATACATGCATTAGATAGATAGATAGATAGATAGATAGATAGATAGATAGATAGATAGAACAGATATATATATATATATATATATATATATATATATATATATATATATATTTGTATAGTGAGATAGATAGATCTCGTAGCAGTTCGACGTTTGCGCTCAAGACGCGATCGGTACGTAGACTCTGCTAGTTTCGACTTATCTTTAGCAGATATTCCACCTACCGATGACACACAGAGCTAGTTCATTCTGGAACAATATTGACATGGCGTGCACAATAGTTTACAGTAAGTAAAACTGCACAGCATTACCGATAAAGAACTCTATAGTACATTCTTGAACATTGTAAACACATTATGCCTTGCTGCAAAAAGTCAGTAAAATCACATGCTATGTTGCCTTACAGTTTTATACGATAATGTTAGACGATGGTGACAGTTTAATACTCTTGTATAGCTTAAGAGTCCTGCGCGTAGTATTGTAAAGTAAAAAGGCATGCATTTTCAGTATTACAATTAAATGTAAAGAGTTAGAGATTAGATTTAAGGGATGATAAAACTGAAAATAAAAAATCGGGAAAAAATGAAGAATCAGGATTCAAATATCAGAGGATATAACAGTAAATACAAAGCAAAAATAGTCATAAAAAGATACCAACCATAAAAATTCATTTATGACAAAATTTCGTGAGAAGTTTAATTTATGTAAATGCAAATTAATGTGGACATTCGGTGGTCGAAAATATACCCTCTAAATACCTTATTCGATCTTCAATTTTGTAATGTATGCAGACTCTTTGAACGCGTCAGCATTTTCTTAATCTATGTCGAATTTTGAATTTTGTTAATGAAAACATCACACTATAGATCTAACTATGGAATTTTATGTAAAATGGTTCTATTTTGGTATATAATTTTTTTTCAGTTTTCATATATATAGCGTTCTACAAATGCAAACATGGCGTATAGGTGACATTTATTTGCATGAGGAAACTTAAAAGATTAGTATTATGAAAGCCCAACTGAATCAATATCAGATCAATGTCTTTTGAAACACTTAACTGAAACTGGTATTCCAATTGACAATATGATCATATACAACATCTCAAATACCATAGTATAAATCTTTAGGATGTCCAGGACACAGATACAAATCCCCTGGAAACCAAGAGGTGGAATCAGGTGCCATGGAGCAGTAAGCATCCCCTGTCCGCCATCATACGGTAAATGTCCAGTTCATCGTACATCATTTGATATCACACATCTTGAAGATAAAACTTTTGGCATGTTTGACCAAAAGGAAGTGGTACATTTAATGTGATCTGAAAAGGCTGTTTGTGTTTGATTTTGCTGATCTATCAGTTGTTTTAGTTAGCGGTGTATATACATCTTTACATTGTGTGCTCTCAGAATCAAATGTCTGAAATTATACTCAATTTGCAACTACAATTTGGTTGTGTGTTTTTGTATCGAAAATGTTATTATTAAAGCTACCACATCGCTGAAAAGCCATAATTATTAACACACAAAATTTATTTCTCATACATACAATTATACCGGGACAAAAACATCACACATTCATTTACACTGACAATGCTCAATTTACCTGGGAATTCAGGTATAGTTTAACATTATGTCTTTTTACTCGAAATCGTATTCTGAATAACCAATCCTATTTACTTGCATCAATATTCAGATGTTGCAACACCCAACAGCAAAGTTGAATAACCTTAAAGGTGATGGCTATAAATAAATAAAAACCGGTGCTGCAGAGGAATGATGATGTATTGCATATTTTATATTTAGATAGAAAAACAAAAACAACGAGTTGAATAAAAAAGTCCAAAGCTAAATGTAATTGGAAGCAACAGTAAATAGATTAACGTATAAACGAGTGTATGGGTTCGGGAACCTTATATACACAAAGGATTTGACATTTATACAATTTAAATTTTTTTTCGTAATTCAGATTTACCGTAAAGTCTAAGGATTTCACAAGATGTCGTGCTAATAAAAAGTTAAGTCGACGTTATTGGTGAACAGGCAGTTTCCGATCAATATAAAAGCATTAATAAGTAAACGTAACAAACAGTTCCAAATAAGCAAGAAATTCATCGTAGCATTACAACATATTAACAGTGATCAACCAATAATTCTTCACGTTGTCCCTTTTCTTGGAATGGTGTGTATTAAAGGACGCGAACATTTAATGTTTGGTCACCCCATCATATTATCTTAAACAGTGCAGTTAGGATGACTCTCAAAACTTCTGATAAATCGTTCCAACACCAACTCTGAAAATATAGACATTTTGCAAAATTGTTTTACACGAAAAATAATGTAGTTATACCAGACATTTCCAACTTTCACGATTTTATATAGGTATCGTACCTTTGCAAATAGAATGCATTTTACAAACAATATGACTGCACTTTTCTACAAGTGCTGCGTATTAGTTTTAATCTATATATATCTATCAATCATGTATATGGACATAATAGAATGATATCATTATCCTTAAACACAATTCTGCAGACCATTTTTCAAATAAAATTTGTAAGTCCCCGATAGGATATATATGCCTTAGTGTCGAAATCAATCACTTCATGTTTATCATGAATGCTATGCTAAATCAATATCCAATTATATATGCAGATTTGGTTCAGGTGAAAGATTTACTGATGCTTTATTTTAGTCACATTCTTTTTTATTACTATCCTTATATTTGATCTTCTGTACAAAATGAAATCAGAAAATTCTAAATCACACAAGAAATATCCCCCTACACATTTGTAATCCGATAAATTGATTAAAATCTCTAAATATTTTTATCATATTTGCAATATTAATTCACAATTTATATCATATCTACTAACATTAAACTTGTTGAGACTTCAGATACTGAAATGCTGTGATTATCAACAAAATATAGCGATGTATAGCTTTCACCTATTTTCCTAGTAGAAATGTGAAACATATTCTGAAAATAAAATGGACATGGCGAAGTTCAACAGAAAACATTTGAGTCAATATTTTAAGTCCCCATACCTGTTGGAAGTGACAAAGCTATAAAAGTTACTAGGATTCGTGCTTCATAACACTTGACATTTATTTGGTCGTGCCGTGGAGTCCAGTTTCATTAGTTAAAGAGAGAAAAGGATACATTATGACAATGTATCCGAGTATAGACCACCAACCTTACAAATGACATTCGGCAAGTTTACAAGCACAACATCGGGGAGAAATACATTAAAATTTGTTTAGTTCTCCAGACATAAGGGAACCTATAAAACAACCAAATTTTTACTGTAGTTTCAAATTACTGATCCCTAAACATGAAAATGGTTTTCATGTGATAATTTGTCGTTTTGATTATTGATTGGTACTTCTTTTCTCTTTTTTTTTACTTCTTTTAAAAATTGTGTTTTACGCCCCTATTAACAATTTTTCAGCTCTGTGCTATCGGTAAGTTTGTAATGGTGAAGAAGAGTACCTGGCAATTGATCATGAACTTCCGCAAGACGAAATGGATTGGCAAATTTTCTCAAAAATCATCTTAGGGTCCATCGGGACCCGAACCTGTGGTGACAAGGGAGAATTCATGGTCTAAAGCGCAATGCTATAACCACTTGGTCCTTATGTTCGTAACTGACAAATAATAAGTTGTGAGGATGGACACGTTCCTGGACAAATGTTTTACAATTACTAAAGAATATCAAAATAAATATGACCCTGGACCAATGGTTTATACTACTAGCTTGCTAAAAAATACATTCCTAGACAAATGTTTTAATTACCAGCTTACATGAAAATAAATACGTTTCTGGACAAATGCCTTATAATTACCAGCTTACATGAAAAAAAAAATACGTTTCTGGACAAATGTCTTATAATTACCAGTTTACCTAAATATAAATACGTTTCTGGACAAATATCTTACAATTACTAGCTTACATAAAATTAAATACATTTCTGGACAAATGTTTGAGAATTACCAGCTCATATCAAAATAAATATGTTTATTATTAGCTTATTGATAGTTGATATTTTACATTAAGTAGAGATAATACGAAAACAATATACTTACAGATAAGAGTGCACTGATTAGTATATACTTACAGATAAGGGTGTACTGATAAGTATGTACTTACAGATAAGGGTGTACTGATAAGTATGTACTTACAGATAAGGGTGTACTGATAAGTATGTACTTACAGATAACAGTGCACTGATTAGTATGTACTTACAGATAAGGGTGTACTGATAAGTATGTACTTACAGATAAGGGTGTACTGATAAGTATGTACTTACATTGAATATCGTTTTGTCATCAACAGAATCTAATGTCATCACTCGAGAGTAGAAGAATTGTAAAGTACATGGTAAGGTTGACGGAATTTTCTACAAAGTAAGAATAACTTATATAAAGCATAGAACGGTATAAAGTCATATCAAAGATAATTATGAGTGTCATATTGCATAAACAAATAAAAAAATGTGATTCATTTTTCTGTCTTATATACTAAGTGTATACATCAATAACAAAAGCAACGAAATGGTTGGTTTTAGACACCGTTAAAAACTTATTTATATTTACAAAATAATGATACTTATTATAAGTTATGATAGATTTGTCATGTTGTAAATATTAAATTTACTGGTTGGGTGTAAGTACAAAATTTACCACATGACACATTTGTGTAGGTATTCCTATGTTTTACAAAACAAAGAGATAAAAGGATCCAAAGAAGTCATTCTCGACTTTGTCGTTATGGAATATTAATTTGTGATATATGTACATTGTATTTCGCAAATTTTACGGTCGGTAAAATTACCTTATTTGTGAATACCATGTTTCATAAAGTGAAATGATGAGTAACATATTCGACAGTTGTTTAGTTGTCTATACCAATTATGTCAATGAGTTATCGCCCCTGTAGTTGTTGAGTTGTCTATACCAATTATGTCAATGAGTTATCGCCCCTGTAGTTGTTGAGTTGTCTATACCAATTATGTCAATGAGTTATCGCCTCTGTAGTTGTTGAGTTGTCTATACCAATTATGTCAATGAGTTATCGCGCCTGTAGTTGTTGAGTTGTCTATACCAATTATGTCAATGAGTTATCGCCCCTCTGTAGTTGTTGAGTTGTTGTTGTCTATACCAATTATGTCAATGAGTTATCGCCCCTGTAGTTGTTGAGTTGTCTATACCAATTATGTCAATGAGTTATCGCCTCTGTAGTTGTTGAGTTGTCTATACCAATTATGTCAATGAGTTATCGCCTCTGTAGTTGTTGAGTTGTCTATACCAATTATGTCAATGAGTTATCGCCTCTGTAGTTGTTGAGTTGTCTATACCAATTATGTCAATGAGTTATCGCCCCTGTAGTTGTTGAGTTGTCTATACCAGTTATGTCAATGAGTTATCGCCCCTGTAGTTGTTGAGTTGTCTATACCAATTATGTCAATGAGTTATCTCCCCTGTAGTTGTTGACTTGTCTATGCCGATTGTGATATGTAGTTATGCATCACTTGGTTTGATTTGAATTTGACTGTGGACTCACGGCGGGTGTGACAGGTCGACTCGGATGTTTATTCACCCCGTGGTAGGATGTTCCAGAGATTCGTGTTTCTCCCGTGCTAGTTTATAATATTTGTGCTATATCACCTTTTGCTGACTGTTAAATGTAAATATAAATATATCGATTGAAAGTCTTTTTTCACATTATAAAAATCGAAGGATTTACAATAAATACAATTTTCTAGAACTCAATGATAAAAGAAATAAAGTGGATGAATATAGATACTATGAATGATTTACCCTAACATTTCAAAATATTATATGCACCAAACATGGAAAAAAACAATTAACATTTTGTATATGTTAGAAATAGAAATTAAGAAAATTATCATCTCAAATATTTAAGTATAAAATTTTATTGAAAACATCATCATCATCATTATAATAATAATAATAATAATCATCATCATCATCATCTCCGTCGTCATTATCATCATGATCATCGTCGTTGTCTCACTTGCATTTTCATACATCAATTATATATTTTCTAATGGAGACAGAGAGGTACATTCAGTTCTCAAACTTCTCAACTTGTTTCCGAAATGTTTCACGCCGTTTTTGTATGTTTTTCTTCTAAATGTATTGTTTACACTGAATAAAAATATGTTTACACTTAAATAAGGACAAGATATTGACTGTATACACTTGAGGCTTAAGTTACAGAAATCACTTTCCATTTTGGGAGGCTGACAATCACCCTATCTGAAAGTTTTCGTGGTCAACAATCTTTGTTGTGGCTATGGAGTCCAGTGTATGTGTGTCGATTATCACGTGCACATATAAATTGCAAATTAATTTATTTTCAGTTCTAGTCCTGTAACATGCAAATAAATTTTGAAATTCATCCAGTCGATGACGTAATGTTGTTTGTAAAGTCGTTTCCATGACGTCATTTTCTGAATAAATCTCATCGACGTTATATCGAAAAAAATGAAACATTAATTATTCAATATAAAAGAATAAATTATATGACGAAATTATTAATAACTTTATAAACATAACTTAGATGTATCTTATAACATCCATCAAAAAATGCAACACAATCCATTAAACGGTTTCATAAACGATGAATACAAAGATTTATAGAACAAGACCCAGTTCCGCAATACACTGTTTATTGTTAAATTTAATCTGTGGTTATTCTATTGGCTTAACAGTTAGATTTGACAATGCATTGTACAACTCGGTCCAGTTGATCTAAAATTAGTTATAGGTGTAGGATAATACAGTAATTATAACATTCTGCAATTAAGTTGAGTTATATGTATATAGTTTGATAAAATATCAAGAGTCCAGTAATATGTAGCATTAGATTGTGTAAACTTGTTAGAGTCAATATAGTATAGAACCCATAGGAGTGTCTATGCAGAACAACAGTATACCAAAATGTTTTTTTTTCCATGTTGCACTATTGGGGATCACTAAAATAATGCTTCAAGAGATCCACTATTTATTTTATTCCGGTGTAACTATTAACATTTTTAATCCAGAAAAGACAAACGTTAACAGGCAAGAGACGATTCATGATTATTATCTCTACTGCTACAAAATTATAAAATTTTGATAAGTTTTGTTAATATTACCGAAGTGTACGTTTAAAATTATTTTTCATTATAAACTTTCATATCTAACACAATCCTAATCTCCATGTATCGAACTCAACGACCAAACTGAGGCTCTGCAAACCCCAGAGAGAGAGAGAGAGAGAGAGAGAGAGAGAGAGAGAGAGAGAGAGAGAGAGAGAGAGAGAGAGAGAGAGAGAGAGAGAGAGAGAGAGAGATCCAATCGTTACTTTGTTCTAAATTGGTATCATCATTAGTCTAAGAAATAAAGATAATCAACGATTATCTTTCGAATTTAGATAAAAGATAATTAAGCAACATTTATAATGTATAAAAATCATATAAATCATTATCATCATCAGATTCAGATTATTTGATTTTACGCCGATTGGCATATCAAGAATACAAGCAATAAAAGGTGAAATACCAGGGTTAAAAGGTGGAATGCAAGCGATAATAGGTGGAATACACGTGAAAATAGGTGGAATACAAGAGACAACAGATGAAAAACAAGTGAAAACAGGTGGAATTATAACATGTGAAAAACAAGCGACGGTAGGTGGAAAACAAGCGACTATAGGTGGAATACAAGCGATGTTAGATGGAATGCAAGTGATAATAAGTGGAATACAAACGATTATAGGTGGAATACACGTGAAAATAAGTGGAACTACAAGGACAATGGGTGGGATACAAGCGACAATAGGTGTAAAACATGTGACAATAGGTGGAATACAAGCGACTATAGGGGAAAAACAAGCGACAATAGGTAGAATGCAAATGATGATAGGTGGAATACAAGAAACAATGGAATAAAAGAGATAATAGGTAGGATACAAGCGACAATATATGGAATACAAGCGACAATAAGTGGAATACCAGCGACGACAGGCGGAACACAATGGACAATAGGTGGAATACAAGCGACAATAGGTGGAATACAAGAGACGATAAGTGTAATACAATCGATGATAGGCGGAACATAATGGGTGGAATAGAAGCGACAATAGGTGGAATACAAGCGATAATCGATGAAATACAAGCGAAATTATGTGGAATAGAAGGGAATATAGATAGAATACAAGCGAAAATAGGTGGAATACATAGAAGAGAATACAAATATCCTTCTGTTTATTTGTTAACAACAATGAGTATATTGTTCATGGATTTACAATCTTGTTTTTCAGTTTGAGATAATCGCCCATTGGGAATGGTAGTTAAAAGATATTTAAAAAATAATTCCAAAACCTACTACAAAAATCTAAAGACTCGACCAATATTTTAAATTGCACCTTCTAGTTATAGATCTAAGGAAATTTGTTAACGCTAATTAAACATCAAATGAAAAATGATCTCGGACCGGAAAGAAAAAGTCCGGACTTCAGGTCATATTACAAAAACGCAAGAGAGAAGTTTGTTTATTTAAATTTGTGGCGATGTATTAACCTGTCGTCCATTTTGTCTGGAGATCTTAAAGTATATAGAACAGCATCTTAGAGAAGATATTGTTGATTTTCCGGTGACAAAACAAATTTTATACATTATCTTCTATCTCCTCTTTGTCAACCGGTTGTATATATATGTAACAAATTAACAGAGATTTTACACAACATTCTTATCTTGTAAACATGTACCAATGCCTTTTTCACTGAGGTTGACACAAACATGAGACAATTATTTATAAGAAGGCAAAAAGCTGCAATGAAAGTATCAAATTCACGTGACCAACCGACCAACGTTCATATCATGCATAGATGTTTCACAATACTTTTATGTTCATTTCATTATTTTAAATATTTTAGATAATTTGAACTGCCATTATTTTATGATTATATTCTGTATTGTTTAAATATAAATATGTTTATTGTGTTTTTAAACGAAGGCATATGTAGAACGACTTTATTTCAAAAATGAATACTCCTCATCACTTTGGATCCGGAGTTTTGAAATATTTGGTTGGTAACTTCATATTTTTAAAAATGTTTCAATATTTGAGAACGAAAATTTACACTTTCAATTTTTCTTTGTGAAAAGTTCAAGTGTAAACATTTCGGTTCATTTAGTTCAAGTTCGAAGCACAGAAACGGAGTACGCCAGTGCCAATATGGCGTCGAAATAATTAGCTAACCGTTTATTTATTTTTTCGCGATCAATTTATAAACAATGAACAAAAAATGAAAGGAAATGACTCTGCGTGTACACATATTTTGTCAGACTTAATCGTTTACATACAAAAACTTTGTTTCACTCTTCATACAAGCCAATCAAGATCGTGTTCTGTTTCAAAAGCGATACAAGACAAACAAAAAACAAGCTCCGTGAAAAGACATTTTGTTTATCTTAATTATGAAACATATATATGTTTCCTGTCTTATGGGAGACGTCAAAATTAGAATCACACATACTGCTTATAAAAATGTTTTTCTTTTTCTCTTCTGAAACGGACGCACGCGCTCAAACTGAAAACTGATCCGCACCAGTTCACCGCAAGAGTCTTGACACACGGCAAAGGCGCGAAAAACGTTCCATAGGGAATTGTTGTTTTTATTATGTTTTATTTTCATAATATAGATATTTATTAATTGTGACATGAATGTCTTTTTCTTTTTGTTTCAGTTTGTATACATTGTATGATGAGGATTCTGGGGGAAGTTAAGGTTAGATAGCAAGATAGCAAAACCGGTGACGGAGGGCAATGAGTGTATTTAAGTAATCGTGTATCAGTTTTCAATAACCATGGCAACAATATGAGGAATCATTACAGCTATATAAAAATACAAAAATAAATTTTCAAAATAGCATTTTCCAAATGTTTCACTCAATATTTATCAGTGCATATTGTATCCAAACTTACAGAGCACTAATTGACTAATATTGGAACGTACTGAATGTCCGAGATTTGAAGTTGTTGAGTTTACAAGAGATATATGAAATATCATCCTTATTACAAATTTAAAAGACAAGATACTATAAACAATTATGTTTGGAAGAAAACAACAATCCCCAACCTAAAATAGCAATAGAAATTACACTTGAATTGTGAAAATAGCTACTCTAGCTAAACTATCAAAATATTCAAATGAATTCAATTTTTTCAATCTTGTTCGTTTTAAATTATTTGGAAATTAGCATTTCAAAAGTTTTAGTACATACAAATTGGATTGTTTTTTTTTATCTCCAAATCGTGTGGATTTTAATTAATCATATTTATCTAACTGTTAAATAGCTATAATGTTGCATATACATGGATTACGTCCCCTGAATTTAATATCTCGCCAGGGATGATTAATATACGGAAAATAAATCACATGTTAATTATAGCTAGAGGGCGGACTAAATGATGCAGTTGTTTGTTAGTATTTTCCGAGAATGCAAACCGACAATTGATAAATCGAATTTTCTCCATCAGCCAGAGGATGGAAGTCTAATGTATGGGAAGTTTCCACAGATCACGGATATTCCAGATAAGGAAGTGTTTGTGGTTTACATTGGAAATGAAATCATAACCGAAATAAACGTACATGTTTTATATAAGCATGTCCACATTTTATTTATACATTGCATAGGCGTTGGCACCGGGGGGTGGTGGGGGGGGGTTAAGGGTTTGCCCCCCCCCCCCACATTTTTTTGCAAAGATAGACATAGGTGTTGAAAATTGAGGCTTAGCCCCCAGACGTTTCTGGCGTGTGTGTATTTTTTAAGTTGGTTTAGCCCCCCCCCCCCACTTTCAATTTGCTTCCGACGCCTATGCATTGAATTTTAAATTAATAATATAGATTCCATAGTTGAATTTTAACCTCTTTTTACAACACATAAGCGACCGATATTTTGCTGGATGAAAGGGCTTACAGGTTTCTCTCGTTCGAGACCGATTTGTCCTTGAATTCAGTGAATTCAGATGTCGGGGAAAATATCATCTCACCTAACCCGAATAATTCAGTCGTTATATTCCGCTCACTACGATCGCTACTTTGTCCGGGAGAGGGCGCTGGAATTATTCGAGTTATATCTCATCCACAGTGTGTGATAAGCCAATTCTGGAAGTGCCGGATCTACTTTTTAAACATATTTTGTCGTCTGCTTGCAAACAAAGATGGATACACCCGCTGTTTTATACTGTTTCAGCGTGAGAGAAAATAGGCAAACACCACTTTGAGGGGGGTAGCGAAATATCAATCCTCGTGCACAATTGTTTTTTAGTCCATGACATGGATACACAAAAATTTGACCTAGAGGGATGAAGAATCTTGACCCCTTTCTTGACTTGGGCGAGTTTGAATTTTGGGTTGTGAAACAGAGTTTAGGAACCAGTGTAAAAAGATAAAATATCCATAGCAACTTATATTTTCGATAAAGAGTTTTTGTTCCAAGATTTTGATCCCAAGTAGCTCGGGTCGAGCCAGAAATTAATTCGTCTTTTTTAGTGTAGACATATCCTTGATCAAGAACATATCAAAATACGACAGTCCAGACTGCCGCGAGTACGTGTGGTGCTTTCAACTAGACCACAAAGACCACTTGAACTGGGCCATGGATATCAAACTTTAGTACGCAAAAATGATTCAAGAGATAAGATTCATTGTCAGAAACTTATATTCAATTTATTATGTATATGATTGAATTTTACAGTCTGCAGTGATGTCCCGAGGCGCAAATACACATTTTGTCTATCTATCAGTATATCCATCTATCTATTTGTCTGTCTATCTATATCTGATCTACATCTACTTCTGCACTGAGAGAGAGAGAGAGAGAGAGTGTGTGTGTGTGTGTGTGTGTGTGTGTGTGAGAGAGAGAGAGAGAGAGAGAGAGAGAGAGAGAGAGAGAGAGAGAGAGAGAGAGAGAGAGAGAGAGAGAGAGAGAGAGAGAGAGAGAGAGAGAGAGAGAGATTATGCAGACTTCACAAGTTGTCGTTTTGTATCAAGTATATAAGCACCAATTTTTCAAGTACAAAATGTTTTAAACTGTAGAGCTAATACTTGGACTTTCAAGTGCATAATTTGTAAGAACACGAATGTTTCCGCCGCTAGACTGTTTGGTATTATTAATAAATAGTATAGATACATCCCTTCATATCCCATCTATTTTAATATTCACGCCTGTTTATAACTACCGACGCCTCATTGTGTGTTTATTACAAGTTTTCATACCAATTTTATCTCGCAAAGTTTTCATCGGGATTACTTTTCGTCTCCCTGGCCCTCCTTCAAACATTAAATCAAACAATTGAGAGTAGTTTCTGGTTGGAGTTTTTCAAGCAGACGATAAGTTTTTCGATACCTTGATTTCTTCTGTCTGAGGGGCATTCTGTGTTGTTTGCCTTTTAGAATTTACTTTTGGTGTGATGTAATTAGTAACCATTATTGAAGAGACATAGGTAAAATGTGATATTTCTCGCTTTTCGCTATCCGGCAAAAAGAGGCAGACGACCCGATTGCGATAAGAACGTCTGCTGAAGAAGCTTCCTTAATTTCAATAACAACCCTCGCTCGCTCCTTTAAATCCGTCTCACATAGAAAAAACACAGTGATCTATTGAACTATTATTATACCATAGTATTTGTTCTGCCTAAAGCAACTCGTCAGATCTTTTATCCCCGGCTTAGTTTTAACCAATGATAATATCAGATCATAAATTTGATATTATTATTGAATGAAGGGCAATCCTTGCGTTTCCTAACACAGGAATTATATTACTCTAATTGAAATAAATCCATTAATGCTCCAGTTTTCGTGCACATTAAACAAATTTTGTTCACCATATTAACAACCAGGGAGGCTGAAAGTCCTCGTTAATCCCCGTCGCCATTTGAATTAAGACGGCTTTGTAGGTTTAAGCTTTCACCACATAAGCTCGGTCTTGGATAGGATGCAATTCATTCACATCTTTCGACCATGCAGGAGATATCGGATATATTTCCGAATAAATATGTTTATTCTATTGTGTACCTTTTTCCACGTTTTGAGAAGTGGTAAGTATTTCTTCTTTTTAGTTTCTGAGAACAATTCACGTGCATCTTATTCTAATGTCAACTTATTTTCATTCCCAGTTTATAATACCAACTTTAGATAATTTCTAAATTCATTTTTAAATCCAGAAAATAACAGACAAATTATATATAATAAAATGGATTCATTTTGGCTTCTGTTAAAAATGATAAATTTAGATATCCGAATTTAAGAATTTACAATATAATTCTTTTTCCTGTCGTTGAATTTTATTAATTTTTCTTTTAAAAAAATTCCTGAAATTTCGGAAAATTATATTAGTGAAGTCGATATATTTATAGCTCTGAAAGTTTATTCATAGGTGAAATTTGCTGGTCATAGTAGAACGGAGTTAATAAATACTATGTTTAACAGGGCGGTTTCTTACACGTTTATGTTTTCATACATTGTTTAAAAAATATTTTGTTATCATATTATCATTTTTATCATGGTAATTTCATAAAGATAATATTGCAATAAATGTAATATCGTACGTATGTGTATGATATTTTTAGTTCAGTCAAACGGATCAACAATGTTTTGGTTCGCCATCTTTGGTGGGTGCAAACTTTGTTTACGTTATACCGTGACGTGCAACAAAGTCAACGAAATCTCTTTACCAGAAGAGAGAAAATTCAAAATTTAGATTTGAACTAGAAGTTAATACTTATGTGTTGTTGGGTATGTCGACGAAATAAGCAGAGGAATGGACAATTTTACCTAAAATATATGTTTATTCTGTCATCGTCCGTCCGAGTTATTCAGGTGAAGACGCCATTTTGGAAGAGTGACAATTTTGGATTTCTATTTTATCTTAATTTATAGAGGTATGCTTTGATGATAGTAAAGAGCAAACGTGAATTTAGATTTGTGCATTTAACACAATATTTCTATTTTATTTATTTCCCTTTTCTGGTGATTACTCAGTTAAAACTAACAATGTAATCGTATATATATGAATATAAATACCTTTTATTTACACGTCAGGCCTGAAATACACAAAGAAAATGTCTCATTTCATCTAGATACATTATTCTTGTAACATCGACAGTCTGATAAAATCAGGTCATTGCAAAATAAACAATTATTCATAAAATGGTGTTATTTGTCGCGATCCTGTGAGTTTATCAGTTCTCAAATGTTCCGGTTATCGGAATTCAGACCTTCGGTCATCCAAATTGCAATTAGCTTGTCTGAAAATATGCCCCGATGACCCAAAATCTAATTTTCATAGACTTGATTTAAATATTTCGAATTTCTGTAAATCACAACTGAATAAAACCTGTTAAAAACAAATATGAACATGATTTGACCTTCGAATAAATCAATCACTTGTAGAGTTATCGCAGTAGAAATTTGTCGCAAAATATCGGTAAATTTTTATCATGTGTGCAGGTTAAACAAATGTACATGTGTAGGTCTATACTTTGTAGAAAATATAAATAAATAAATAAATAAATAAATAAATAAATAAATAAGTAAATTTATAAACAAGTAAATAGATAATGAATAAATAAATAGAAAAATAAATAAATATATACACAAATGAATAAATGAATAGATAAAAATAAATAAATAAATAAATAAGAGATAATAAAATTTCAGTAACACGTGAAATAGAAAATAAATTCTCTTTACTATTAAATTATATCTATACACTTTTCTTTATTTATCAATACATGTATGTCTATCTTTATTTACTTATTAATTTCATCTCATTCCAATTTTATTACTTTTCTGTAAGTAAATATATTATTAGGATAAATGAGTATCTTCTTTCAGATTTATTAATTTTTTCTTAAGATTTCTTTCTGTCATTGTTTTAATTAGAATTACTACTCTTCATGAGTTGATATTCAATTTCCATTCATAATAATTTCAATATCAGAATCAATATCCCAACATTGACAAATAGATATCAAAGCCATATTAAAGATATTTTGAGTACAATGATAAATAATGTGTTCAACCCAGTTGTATAATATACAGTAAAATATATTCACAACAAAACAGACTTAAATTTTGATCTGTTTTATAATAATGTTAATGTATTAAAATGGATCGAAATTTGTTTTTATTATTAACAAATAATATCCATAATTGTTCTACACTATGTAGAAATGAGGTGAAATAAAAATAAATCAAATGAATAAAATACATATAAATTGATAAGCCAAAATGCAGTTCTCCTCCCCGTTTGTGGTTTAGTTATCATATAGATATAACGGTCTGATACTTAACATAAATTGAAAAAAGTAATGATTTGCGAATCTCAGTGGAAAAATAAAATACAGAAAACATAAAAACTAGAAATCGCGAAGTCGTTTAGATGTTTGTTTTGCAGAAATTGCTAATTAACACACTGCGTTTCCAGCGTGTGAAGAAAGTACCATAATCTTAACTAGCATCAACAAGTGTTTGTACTGAACTCTCACAGTGGGTCGCCGTTTTTATGATAATATTGGTAATGATTTTAAGTTGATGTATTGTTTACTGCATATATATATATATATACATATATATACTCAGAGTATGTTTTGTATTTTTATGATTTAAAATTCTAATTAATTATTACACGTACAGGTGAAGCTTACTGATAGATTAAATTAGTATTAATGAAATACGAATGGAACACGGAATAAATCTTACGTGTAACAATGATTATAGGGTACAAACAAACTATAATTGAGTAATTCAGTCCGATATATTCAGATATGTTTCGGTAGCGATATTGTCTTGGGTTTCCGAAAATTGCAATTTTTATTTAGATATTTTTCTTTCAATTTCTTATATTTATACAGTGGTAAAATATTTTTATCTTTTAATGACTGTTTTATTTTCGATGTCTTAAGAAAAAGCAAAACTTGATAATGATTTTAATATATATATATATATATATATATATATATATATATATATATATATATATATATATATATATATATACAAATTATTGTAATACTAATACAAATTATTGATAACTAATTTATATATATACAAAATATATATCAATTATTAAACTAGAATTATCATTTTCTACTAATAAAATTTCCTCTCTTTATTTACCATACAGTGACATTTTTGAAAGCACGAGAATATTTCTGATTCAACGCCAGTTATATGTAAAATGGTACCATTACCGAGGGGCAGAAAAAATACTACAGAATGTACCGGCTTTATGACTATAAAATTATAAACAAATTCTTATGGAAATAATTAAACGTATTTTAATCCATATAATAGGTTTTAAAATTGTCTTGTTGGTCTTATAAATCTGCCAAAATATTAAGCGTATAACGAAATTAATTCCAATAAATCCCCCGAAACAACTATAGCAATTTTCATACAAACACAATATTTACGTGTCTGATAAACCCTGCCGGCCAATGGCAAACGTCTTTTTCATGGAAGTTTTGTTTCATATTTAGCTGTTCTTTTGTTTATTTATGTTCTATATGCTTACATACGTCCCTGTTGATATTCGCTAACCAAATTGGAAATTTCAAAAGAAAATTTCACCTTATTGAAAACTTAACCCAATAGTGTAAATCCGCTTATATAAACATTTTGTAATTTGCTTTGGCGGGACAAGGATGGGTTGTCCGAGAAGCAATTTACAAAGATGCACTAATCCAGCCTTTTATTCTTTTTGTTAACGATTTGAAAAGCTGACAGAGACATTCACGATAAAACTTATCAAATTATCTATTTAGAAATTAAGGAAACGCTGATAAAAGGATAGAATCCCTTAGTATTGGGATCAATGGAACAATTATCATTGTTTCATTAACAAAAGAGCGGAACAAACCGAAAGTACAAAAAGAAAACAAAAGGCATTATAAATATCCTAGATTTACTTTCTCTTTCATACATGACTTTGTAAGCACCGAAAATTGAACAATGATATTGATATTATTTTGTAAGTGATACAACGCAAAACTCTTATCAAGAGCATGTCAATATCACTTTTAAAGATAACTTGTGTTTGAAATGCCCAGATAAAGTTCAAACACTTGTCGCTAAGGTGTATATAGTGAACACGAAATTCGATATAAAATTTGCTTATCTCACATCAACAGAGCGGTTCGTATAGAGCTTAAACAGCTCATATCTTGTATGAAATTAGTAAATTATTTCACTGCAAAAAAAAAAAAATATATATATATTCAACTTAGATATAAATTTATCTACTTAGAAATAAATTTTCCAAACTATATAAATAATAAATTAACATATTAATAACCATATTATCAAGTCACAGAAAAGTGATGGAAATGGGCATATACAACTTCATGTCAAGTTTTTTTTAAAGAATAACCTCAAAATCAGGTGTCAAAATTTATAGAAAATACATGTCAAATATTGAAAACACAGCTAAAATCATTTTTAAAATATTTTGTTTCAAGATTGTGAGCAAAAATATGGTCCCATTATGCATTATGATTAAATGAATTATTATCTAAAAATGCAGAGTAATTTACTCCATTTTTCAAGATGAAAGTTACAAGATTTTAAGGACGAACAGGTAAATAAAATTTTCGGCCATCGCGGTCATGTGACCCAAGACCATCAAGAATTTATTTACACGGGTGAGGGATTTTAATTTACGTGACCAGAATTCAATTTTCTATTTTTATGTCTTGAAAAGGAGAAATAAAAACCAGTTTGGCTGTATTGGCGTCATTTGATCTGTTTGTATTTGTAAGTGGCGACACCTGTGAAGTTATGGGGTTCCCACTTATTCATTAGCCTATAAAATCTTGTTTTGCTTTCGACTTAGCGTTACATACTTTTGCAATAGACACTTTTATAATTATGACAAAATATAATATTCAATTTCATTTTACATTCTAAAATTTTTACAAGAATTGTATTTTTTTCAAACTTAAAGATAAACATATGTAGATATTCATTTTAACTATATAACTAGTTAACTTGCTAACTCGACTATATCAGACCCTGAAAACCTCAAAAGTTATGTATATATTTAGTATTTGACTCTATTAAAGCCCTTTCGTCTGCCACCAAAAGGACAGAAGACCCTACGCAACAAAACAACCAAAACAATATGAGAAATTTCGAAAATAGCAATACATCGCGACAAACAAATGTTGCAATTTAAGACGAATTTTAAAATGCATGCTTTATCATATAGTTTTGGAATAAAAATAATAACAGTATTGTCAATGATATTTAAGATGAAACGGATAATTGATATTAATGATGATGATAATGGTTAATAATAATAATAATAATAATAATAATAATAATAATTATTATTATAATAATAATGATTATTATTATAATAATAATAATAATAATAATAATAATAATAATAATAATCAAATAAATTGATAAATACATTTATCTAAAAACATTTAAATTTCAGTTTGTGTGACTATTTCAAATTTAAATAATGGTCCCCTTACAATGTCTGACTCCCTCTCCTGAGAGAGTATATTAACAACATGAAATAGGCCAGTCCGCACTATTGAAGAACATGTGCCCAATTTTTCAGTTTGACAATAAGTTGCTTCAGTGAATTATAGTGGATTCTAACGTTTAGTAGCAGCGAAACATAAATACTTAAAAAGCAGGAAGGGGTTATACAGTCCAAAATGTAAATATATATATTCGACAAATGCATGAATCCACAAAGTGCGGCTACACATTTTTTTTTCAAATGCACACTCAACTTTAAACAGAAAAAAAGAGAAATACAATTTATGAATTATTATGTAGTACATCTTCCCAAGTTACGGTTTTCCTATTTTCTCTGTTACTCGCACAAGTTTGGGGAACGACGTGGATAAGAAAACATTGACTTGGAAAGTTTGTAGTACACAATTCACTACACTTTCCCGTTCCTATCCCTTCACTTATCCATCACCTAGATCAATTTTATAGTGAAAAAAATATTGTGATTGGAAATTTTGAAACAAAAGGTGTACAAGTGTTAACGAAATCGAATTAAAATAAATATGAATATTATAATATATATAAATAATATATTCAGTAACAAAGTAGAACTCACCTTATGTCCTTTCAAATTTTAATTTGTAACATACAAGATGAAAATCTTGTATAAATCTATCATAATGTTGTTACTGGACAGTTAAGTATATAAAATAAATTTTCTTTGTAACAAGTCTGTTTATAAATGTAGGGAGAAAGTTTTAAACATACTACCTATTTTTTTTATTTTGGATTCAGCTGGATTTGAATTTGAATTTGAATATGTTAATTATGTAAAATAAAGAAATAAACCAATGACATTTGAATAAATAAAAAAAAACATTTGAATACGTTATTGAAATAAAATAAAATAAATAAACAAGTGAAATAAATTTAAATAGATTTAAACAATAAGAAGTCAAGGCATTGATCATTTATCTTCATATATTTTCTGAATTTAAAGCATTTAAAATGTTTGCATGTGTACTTACTGAAGATATCTTATTTACAGGAATAAAGAAGTAATTATACAGAAAAGGTGATCTAACACAGAAAGTGTAATGTGCAGCCAACTGTAAGGCAGAGGAGAAAAGAAACATTTTCTTTGAACTTCAGATAATTGTAATTCAATACCATTCGACTGAACTCAAGAGATAAAATATGGCGGGGTATGTATATGTATTTTGACCTTTTCAACCACATACCTATTTTTTAATTTACATGGCATTATATGTTTGTCCCAAGAAAACCACGGCATTTAATTTTCCCATTCATCAGTGCATGTAATATTTATTTCACACATACGTGAAAACTTTTGAATCAATTTTTTTTTTGTGCATGCATATACCTGTGTGTATCATGCACTCTTTATAGGATATGAACATTTATACCTGAAGTTTTTGATCAATAATTTTTTTTCACGTAAGCGGCTGATATTCAAAATTTCATATGAAATAGATTTGATAAATATGATATGTGTTTGATGAAATGATAAGACGCTTGGATGAAACTTCAAAATAAACAAATACTAGTAGCGAAAAACTTATAGTTCTAAGCCGAATTTTGTTTTCTAACATTATTTTCATTGGTATTTTTCTCTCAATTTATTTATTTATTTCAATTCGTTCAATCTTATCTGTTTGAAGCAAATTAGTTTTTTCCTGTAATGTTTGAAGTGTTCGACAACTATGCATATGCAATTAATATGTAAAAAAAAAAAATGAATAAATGAATAAATGAGTAAAAAAGTAAATAAATGAATAAATAAATAAATAAATAAATAAATGAATAAATAAGTGAATAAAACGAGAACAAAATATTACTGTTAAATGATTTTCTAAGTCACATACAAAACATCTCTGTGTTTTTTCCTTTGGTCAATTATGTGTAAATTAAATGAAATGAATCCGTCATCAATAAAAATGTAAATAAAGATGTCTGGACTAAACATACTGGATATTTACCTTTGTTTTGCTTCATCTCTTCACAACTGCCATCACATTGGACACTCATATTTGAAATGGTGATGGATTTATGATGGCCAGGACATTCTGGCACAGAAAGTGAAGACGAACAAGTACAATTATCATTAATCCACTTCCCAGTGGCATTAACAAGATGTTTTAATCCACTAAGAAAGAACAGTTTCCCTGGGGTTAAATTAGCTGGCCAAAAGAAAGAGAAAGACAGTAACAGTTAATCCCCCCTTGACAGATATATGTCACATTTTAGTTTATATGCTCAGATAAATTGGTATTGCATAACGAAAAACCTGTATTCGATTTTTCAAACTTTTCAAGACTTTGTTGTCCTTGTTTGTGGGGGAATATTTATTTCAACATTTCATCTTTAGATCTATGCCCTGATACCAAACAAAGAAATGTTTTGTGTAGGCGATTTTTTTTCTTCTGACTTTTTGATCAACATGTCACCCGAGTAACTCGTCACCAATCTCCCTCATATTTTCATCACTGTATGTCATGATACAGCGAATAACAGATAGTATATGAGAAATTATGAATGTTAATATATATAAATATTAGTTACAAAAATCTATTTCTAGCGTAGTCGTAAATCAGCAGGCTCGTGACAACAATTCATTATTCATTACAATAAACAAATATTTATTTCATTGTCCAGGAACGGTTTGATTTAAAGATAATATTTTCACTATTAGTTTGGGTTTACTTTAACTACTAGATATATATTGAACCTTAAAGATACAGCGAAACAGTCTAGTACTGAGGTATTAGCTGTGTTTACAAAAATATATACTGCGATTTAATATTAAAGGGGCATTAGCTGTGTTGACAAAAAATATATGTTTCGATTTTTTTTCTTCATTTTTTACTACTTGTACTTGATATACAATAACAATAGGGGCTATACATAGGTAAAACAATAATATATTCCTTTATATTTTGTAAAAATAAGGTCAGGTCAAGTGTGGTTATGCATATACATTTTGTATAAATACTAAGGTTGAGTTAATCTATTGTAACTGAAAATGTGTCAAATATGAGTTTCTCAAGCAATTTTCACAAAATATATATAGGAATTTAAGATTTTCTTTAGACCTGTTTATATCTCTTTTTGTTATTGTATATCAATCTATGTAGTTTTTTACTACTAAGATTGATGAAAGACAAATTTTGAAAAAAAAAATCACAGCTAATGCTCTTTAATCAAGGATGCAAAATAGGAAGGCATTAAGTGTTGGCCATGTCACACCCCTAATGCAGAACAGAAAAGCAATTCAGCAAAATAATAAAAATAAATGAAATTAAAAAAAACATCCTTTTTTTCTTGAAATGCATGAAACAAATTTTTGAATTAACTTATTGATTAATTAATCAGGTAATTAATTCATTCAAGCATATAATATTTTATCTTATCTATTTATTTTCATGGGTTCATTTTGCCAATGATGAACTTCAAGAAGTGAGCTATTTTTTTGCCACAAAAACTGCGATCCTGTAAACATTAAATTTTTTTAATTTTGAAAGTAGACAAATCTCTTTTGATTGATTTGAATTGCACTAGATTGACTGATAACTATTGTTGCTTTAAACATGATTTAGTAATGATAATCTATCTGTCTGTCTACCTGTCTGTCTGTCTGTCTATATTATTAGTCCTTATCTGTGTGAGAGAGTGTTGGTAGACATTTTGTAAATATAGACTTTCCCTTTGTTATTCAGCATCGACAACGGAAGGCATAAGGAATGATCCAGAATCATGTCTCACACTGCAAACCACCGTCAACAGTTCTTCAGTTTTTCTAGAAGTTTTGTTAGGATGGACATTAAAGCGTTGTTGTCCGTTTACCGATAACACAAACTCTCACAGCAACCGGTAAAATGACAGCACTTTAGTCCTCTGATAAAACCAATTTGCTAGTTTCAACATTCAAAGACAATATTTGATAGCTAATCCTCCCGTTTTCATTTTGTTGTTCAGTGATCATTTGTTCAACAATAAAAATATCGTTAATAAATTGATTATGCTGGCTGATCTCTTTCTTCATTTGTTGAGCATCACAATTTTTCAGTGAAGGGCTTGGAAACTGATATGAGTGTCGATATCAATTAAGAGAGTATAATATCGGTATCATGGATAGCCATGATGAAGCAGGTATATAAAGAAGAAAAATCTTGTTGAATAATCTCGTAAAGAATGAAAATGTGTATTTCACTGTGGCATGTCGCTGAATAAACAATGTTGATAACGCAAATCCTAGACTTGATGAAACAGATGTGAAGCTGAGGACGGTGGTAAGCCGGACATATATAATCAGCTACAACAGCTTAAATTTCGGTATCATAAACAAAAATATAGCAAAAGTAATGTTGTTGGACAGTGAAACAGGACTAAACATTGTATCAAATTATAATAAAGATGTAAAATAAGAATTTATAGCAAATAAGACTTTATCTTGTTAACATGGACTCTACTATTTGAATTTCCAATATTTTGTTTCATAAAATCATAGACATGAAACAAATCGGTATTTAGCTCGTGCAAATTGAATACTGTATGTGTATAGGGTATAGACTTATTAGCGCAATCTTTTGTGCAAGTAATTTCATCAGATTTGTCGTGTATACAGACTGACAGGATGGAGAAATTTTAGCGCAATGATTTGAGTGCGAACGGCGCTAATATTAGAATACCGCTAAAATAAGTACACTTACAGTATCGTTGAAATGAAGGATCTCAATGACATGCAGAGTGAAATTAAATCTTTGTAGCAACCCAAACTAAAACTGGGACAATTTTAACTTTTCCTTTTTGATGTTTTATGCAGTTTATAGTTGGACGCATCTTTAGCAGTATTATTCCCCCCAAAGTGTAAGGCAACTATTTTACCACCTACAGACATGATAGAAAACCCAACTGATAACATTCGTCCGTTTTGGTTCATGAATACAAATACACTGCTGTAATTTAATGTCACTTTTGAATTTCTAAATTTCCTTGGTTCAAGTTTAAAACAATCATACAATTACTGACCATTTGACATGTATTTAGTTTTCTGTTATCCAGGAAAGGCAAACACCAGATCTTTGCACTGTTGTCTTGTTTCAATTTTTGAATTTACTTGGTGGCAGGTAAAGTTATTTTAATTGTTTTTTACCTGGCACCTGAAAATCTTAAAATTTGAAATATGTCACAACTGAATAAATATATAGTCATTATCTATAATCTAATTAAAGAAACAAACATGAGCTAAACATAGTGCATTTTTGATAATAGAACACAATGCGATCTTGGACTGATTGTGTATCGTTTTAATAAAAACAATTATTAATTTTTACCATGGTAAAATGCACATAAGATTGGTATGTTGCAGAATGTATTAGCTTCAACGCCGATTGAGATACAAATTTTATTACATAAGACCTTTTTCCATAGAAAAAAGTTAATAATTTGATCTTCTCAAAATGGTTATAATGTACCTAACTACTGGAGCTCCGAAAACCTTTTAAGATATGAAGTAATCACCAGAAAGCTGAAATATGTGTTATATTATAAAATTCATTATAACAGTATTAATAATTTTTTTTAAATTCTTATATAACATATATACATTAATAAAAGAAACATTTCAGGAAGTTAAAATATATATTATTATGAGAAAAATCTCAGGAAGCTGAAATATACATTAATAACGATAAGCATCTCTGATTGACATGAAAATTGTACTTTTTGTTTTTTGCATCTATTATAAGCAGGCATTAGCCACTGAACACATTTGTGAATAATGACTGGGATTAAGTTTGTCATTATATGTCTTGTAACCAGGCAATAATGTCAGAAAGAACAATTGACCGACCGAAAACCTATAGGCTATGTGGATGGTAATATGTGTAACTGAAACCTTAATACTTCTTATTGTATGTAAATATAACCGCCAAAGAATTAACTTTGAACTCAAACAGAAGCAAAAACACAGATTCTCAGTGTATGTAATTTAATTATTAAATAACTTAAAGAATAAAAAAGGTACAGACTTGAGTGAAACAGTGAAAATAGAAAATCCCGTTATCAATCTTTTTGAACATTTATAATAGTATGAGAATCCTTTGGAATATGTGAAATTGACATCAGTGTGCAATGTCAATATCAAATGTGAATATTAAACATTGGTTATAAGAACACATACAAACTGTAGCAACTAAAGGAATGATGACACTTTTTGGATTACACCAACACTGGTAAAATATCGATAGATAGTCACTTTGTAGTTAATAGTTTCTATATTATTCACTTCATTTAATATCTGTATGTTTGACATATTTTCTATTTTTTTCTTATTACGGCAAATTTACAAATTTAACATTGAAACAAATTCTGCACATGATATGTAGTTTTATAGAAATATGAAAATACACAAAATAAAGTTTTGGCCGTCTGGCTAAAAATTCAAGTTGAAATCGGCGGAAGAAAACTCCAATTCTTTAAATAAACAAACATCTGAAATTTGGAAATATCTAAGATGGCCAATTACTCCCTCTCTCTAATTGCAACACTAACGCTTGTATAGAGTTTGTAGCATTAAAGCTCTTTACACTAGTAAACAACTGTAATACAGGGAGAAACTCACTACGCCAATGAGGTTATAGTAAAACCTTTAAATTCTAAGACTGTTTAGTAATAAGGTATATAATTCCTAAGAGAAAATGATACTGACGAGGCGATAACTGACATGTTGAAATGAAACATGTATAGATATTGACAAGGTGTACTTAGCACAACACTGTGTGAGGGCTTTTCGAACAAATCAGAACAAATTTGCAAACAACGATTGTGATAAAAATAGAACCAAAAGGTATTTACTCAGAAAAGAGATACCAACAGCTAGTATCATGACATATATTTTGATATTCACTTGTACTTTTCAACAACAACAACGATACTACTACTACTTCTAATGATGATGATGATGATGACGACGACGACGACGACGACGATGATGATGACGACGACGACGAGGAGGAGGAGGAGGAGGAGGGAGTTTGATATGAACTACGCAACAACAATAAACTCGCTACTCTTACTTCTACCGGCACCTCCGGCTACTACTGCTCAGTGTACGTTACTACCCTCATTATTACTCATTTAAATATTCATATATTCACAAATTGGAATGATCAACTGATATTTATAATAAAAAGTATTGACATACAGAAGTATATATAAGATTTTGTCTCGCTTTATTTTAGTACATTCAATATACATGCACTTTTTGATAGCGAAGTTGCAAGTAAGCTGATCAGGAATTGAGAGGGGTTCCAATATGCTGTAGAAACAATATAATTATGTATGATTATTTTGAAGTTAGGTGTGAAACTATAAGTCGCAACAGGTGTTCGGAAAGGTCGCACAAACAAAACTTTTATCCGGAAAATAAGAAAACTTTGTCAAATTGGACTTTGTTTGGATACGTTTGAAGTATAACCAGCGTTGATTTGTTCTTACCGGTGATAAGTACAATTAAGTCGCCGACAGCAACAGACAGGGAGAAAAATAATGTCAAAAACATCGGGTCAGATTCTCGCCCACGTGTATAAATTCGCATAATTTTCATTTCATCTTCTATGTATTATGTAGGGAATATGTTTTTTCAATTGAAAATTAGATAACTTGACATTAGCAGACGACTTATTCTGATTTCCATAAAATGATGGTGTAAATATACATAATACCTGGAGAATAATCGGCGTATTGAAAAAAAACACCGATTACATGTATGTGTTCCTAATACACATCGAAACCTTTTATGAGTATCTAATTAGTGAGGAGGAGCTAGATCTGTTTAAACCGACTTTAATTAAACTGACATCACATACATGAATATATTCCTTACTTACCTATAAACATACTGCAAACAGAAGCTTCAGACACTTGACTTAAACTAAAATAGACACCGTTATTCCTGGATTCTGTATTGAATATTCGTTTAGAACATTACAATTATGTGTCTTGTTCAAGGAATACATTTTGATTATAAACTCTAAATTATCGTTGTATGTGGTTTACTATCTGACGAATATATAAAATTTGATTTCATCTTCCATTTAAAGAACAGTGTAACAAGTTCTGTTTAAAGAGAAGCGAGTATTTTTATTGATAAAACAATTTCGACTGGATGTGATCTAGTCTTTTTCAGAATGCTTTCTCAAGCATGTGGTTCCGTACTCGGGAATGTTATAGACGTTTTTGCTTTGATATAAAATAAAATCCCCAGGTATATATATATAACTTTTTTTCGCACATTTAGTGACGTGTGTAAAATGATATAGAGAAAGGCAATAGTTTCCAGGCGATAAACATATTCATTTACTCGTGGTCTGGACTTTGCCTTTGTGTCGATTTTCTTTATTGATATCCAATTGTGTGGATGCTTTCCAAATTCAAATTACTCGCATTGGATATTCATTTGTTATATTCCTTTGACATTAAATAAAGTACGCTGCGATATAGATAATAAAATATAACTGTCTGAAGAAAATATTTGTGGTTCAGGTCATCGTCAGTTGATAGGGTCACCATCAATATAACAGTTATCTTACAGGTTTGTGTTGGGTTTTCTTTGTGAATTCAGATTCTGTTCAAGTCTGGTTTAAATGTGTTGATTTTCAAATAAACAGTTTTGGAACTGGTGTTATATCCTTCAAATGATCCAACATGCTGAACCTGTTCAACACATGCCCATTTCATATACAAAGATACATCATTTAATGATAACGTGATGCCACGGGAATATGAAAATAGCGTGTTTCGAAGTTTCGACTTTGTTTTCAATGATCTTGTTTACCAATAATATTTTTACATTGTATAATTTTGAATTATTTGTTCCGTTAGAATTGTAAAATCATCTTAACTGATTGTTACACAGGGTTCTTGATTCGACTGCAAACTAATGACGGGTGATTGCCTGCTATTTCTTTTACTTTTTGTGTTTTATTTAATCAACGTTTGTCACTAAGTATATACAATTTTGCAATGCGCTATTGGTGTAAAAGCTCAAAAGGAAAACAGTATAGAACTGATTATTTTTTATGACTTTTGTCAGCTCTCTGACTTATGCAAGTTCCAGACAGGGTTGTTGATATGACCTTTGCTAGTTCTACGACAGGGATTGATGTTTTTACTGATGTAAGTTCTACGACACTGATTGATGTTTTGACTGATGTAAGTTCTACGACAGGGTTGTTGTTATGACTTTTGTTAGGTTTATGATTAAACTTTGTTATGATTTTTGTTGTAATTTTTATGTCCGGTTTATTTGTTATGACTTTTGTTAGTTTTATGACAGGGTTTATTTATTATGACGTTTGTTCTATGACAGGGTTTATTACGACTTTTACGAGTTCTATGACAGGTTTATTTGTTATGGCGTTCGTTAGTTCTATGGCAAATTTATTTGTTGACTTTTGATAGTTCTATGACCGGCTTTATTTGTTATGACATTTGTTATTTCTATGACAGGTTTATTTGCTATGACATTTGTGAGTTCAATTACAGTTTTTTTGTTACGACTTTTGTAAGTTCTATGGCAAGTTAATTTGTTATGACTTTTGTTAGTTCTATGACAGGTTTATCTGTAATGACGTTCGTCAGTTCTATGACATTTTTATTTGTTATGACTTTCGTTAGTTCTATGGCAGGTGTATTTGTTATGACATCTATTAGTTCTATGACAGGGTTTATTTGTTATGACTTTTGCGAGTTCTGTTACAGGGTTTATTTTTTAAAGAATTTTCTGTGTTCTATGGCAGGTTTATTTGTTCTGACTTTTATTAGTTCTTTGACAGGGTTTATTTGTTATGACTTTTGTTAGTTCTATGACAGGGTCTATTTGTTATGACTTTTTTTTAGTTCTGTGACAGGGTTTATTTGTTATGACTTTTGCGAGTTCTATAAAAAATTTGTTGTTAAACATTTGGTCCAATATCACCAGATTTGTATATGTATCTTTGACATCCATTAGATTTATACTTTGGTATCTGAGATTTTGTATTTTATGTGTTTTATAAAATGGTTTGTTCCTAAGACGTTTCTGAATTTTATGACGCTGTTCGCTGTGATGGCTTTTATGAGTTTCGAAAACTAACTGGTGTATGACTGCCGTGAGTTTCATGGAATGATATAGTTCTATGATTGTTCTGATGAATGGAGTGTTTTTTGACATAATTAGTTCGGTGTACCACAATTTTCATATGGATTGCTGTCTTTAATGAGTACTCTGGAATCATTTGAAAATATGTGTGTCTCTCCTTAGTGCATTCGTTCCCCCGATCATAATTTTATTGTCAGTGTTTGACCACCGTTTGTGTCGTTGGTTATAACATTGTTAAACCTGACGTGAAATGTTATATTATATTATATCATATCATATTATATATATATATATATATATATATATATATATATATATATATATATATATATATATATATATATATATATATATATATATATATATATATATATATATATATATTCAATTATTAATATAACATTTCTATAATTTACAAGATGATATGTGTACACAGTATATATCCCGCTGAACGGTTAAACCCGTGGTGAGTCTATAGTCAATTCAAATAATTAGGAATACCGTATTTCCTCGTCGCCGTATCGTGTATGTCTATCGTAAATGTTACTTGACTCGTTCCCTTACTTTACTGCTCTCTGTTCATTGGATAAATTTCAAAAGACTTAATTATATGTGGATTGACTCATACTCCAAATATTGGGAAAAAAGATATATTTCTTTTCCTATCTCGTATGAAAATTCCTTTCCTAATACATTCGATTCCAATACGGTAAACAACAATAACATGAGGTAGATTACAATAGATCGTAATTCAAGTAGCGCCAGCTCGCTCCAAAACACTGTCAAAATGTTTTCAGGTTTGTGATAAAAATGACAGGGTGATAAAACGAATTTTACTAACAAAATGTTTCCCAGTACCTCATCGTGTTGTTTCTCTGTTAAAACTTTAAAATATACGACCTACGAAAGTTCAATTAAGCTTCAATTTATCTTGAAGTTGAACCCAATTCATTCATTAAATACCGTTTACATATAAAGAACCCTATCATCTGAATCTGCCCCACGCGCGATTCAGCCGTTTTTCATTTTGTGTCCTATCTCCATTTGGACAAGCAGCATTATACTGTAATATATAACCCCCTTTGCTATCACATATTTTACGAATTATATCACATTTGGGACTATGTAGAGAATGTAAGAAGCAATTTTGCATAAAAATAAATCTTAAAGTACACAAATATAAGAATGTTCTATCGCCGATAACCGAGGTGTATATTTATATCAGTATGGTGCGGAGCGATAGTCGCGTAGTTTTTATATTTGTTATCAAACTAACAGGAAAATGTCGAACGGCATTCTAATAATTATGTATTGTATGTCTTATCCTTCTGTCATTTAAGCTGTACCCCAAATCTCCATGAAGTAGTAAATGGTAAAAATGGTAAATGAACATATTTTGCCATTATAGACTGGAAACTGATTGATGAAAGAGAAATTTTCCGGTTTAGATACCCAACGCATTTTTGTGAATCTTGCTGTATTGATTCATTCTTAATAATCGTCATATGAATTCAAACAAGGCATTTTATACGTTATATTCTTTCCAAATGTAATCCCCCCAAAAATGAAACGGAAATGCAGAAAACTACACAAATACATATTTTGTTATGAAATATCGAAATTCAAATTAGAGAAAACGAAATATTCAACTTTCTGAAGTCGAAGAATGTCAGATTCGTGACTTTAACTTATCTTTTATGTCCAATTTAGTCCTAAATTTCATCGCAAGAACGGTACAACGAAACATGAAGATCCTGAAGTTAGGTCCTATTTCATTAACTGTGATTTTAAGTTTTCTTTTCCAAATTATACACTTTTGTACAGTTTTATCAGGGAACGTTCAAAGATTGTGGTAATTGCCTAAAGCAGAACAGTAACTTGCGACCATAAATCTTAAATGGACAAATACAAAAAAATTCCAATCATTTGTCACAGGAGCACACCTGTGTAAGGCCACAATAAGTAGAGCATGCAGTGTTCTCAAGAATAATGTGTATTACCTGTGAAGTCCAGTAACGTTTTAATAATAGACTTATCCGACATCACCTAATAGATACTAAGTAGTACCAATGATTTCCAGTAACGTTTTAATATGAGACTTATCCGACATCACAAAACAGATACTAAGTATTACCTGACTTTTGTGATGTCCAGTAACGTTGTAATAACAGACTTATCCGACATCACCTAACAGATACTAAGTAGTACCTGTGAAGTCCAGTAACGTTTTAATATTAGGTTTATTCGACATCACCTAACAGATACTAAGTAGTACCTGTGATATCCAGTAACGTTTTAATATTAGACTTATCCGACATCACCTAACCGATACTAAGTATCACCTGTCATGTAATGTAACGCTTTGATATCATAGTTTGACCAACACCACCACACAGAAAATAAGCATCACCTGCGATGTCCAGTAACGTTTTACTAACGTCACCACCAAGATACTAAGTATTACCTTTGATGTCCAGTAACGTTTTACCAACATCACCACCAAGATACTAAGTATCACCTGTGATGTCCAGTAACGTTTTACCAACATCAACACCAAAATACTAAGTATCACCTGTGATGTCCAGTAACGTTTTACCAACATCACCACCAAGATACTATTTATTACCTGTGATGTCCAGTAACGTTTTACCAACATCACCACCAAGATACTATTTATTACCTGTGATGTCCAGTAACGTTTTACCAACATCACCACCAAGATACTAAATATTACCTGTGATGTCCAGTAACGTTTTACCAACATCACCACCAAGATACTAAGTATTACCTGTGATGTCCAGTAACGTTTTTCTAACATCACCATCAAGATACTAAGTATTACCTGTGATGTCCAGTAACGTTTAAATATTCGGCTTATTCAAAATCACGAGATAGATCCTAGGTATCACCTGTAATGTCCATTAATCTTTTAATACTATGTTAATTTTACATCACTACACAGTAGCTGCAATAGAAACGTAAAACGGTATATTGGAACTAATGCATTCGTCTTTTCACCGATGTTAGGCTTATATATAAATGGAAGGTTAGAACAAAAGATAAAATAAGATTTAAACTTCGATAGAGAATGAAACAAAATTGTAAATCATTTGAAATCCTCTAATACCTTATATATAAAAAATAGAGAATGTTTTTAAGGAGAAAATAATAGATTATTTTCGACTAGAAATCTGCATGTTGGGTAATATAAATGCATGGGATGTTAGAATTATGTGACAGTCTTAATTATTACCACACAAAAAGGTTACAAATAACAGAAAATAATCTGACATACTTCCTACCAAATAATCTGACATACTTCCCACCAAATAATCTGACATACTTCCTACCAAATAATCTGACAAACTTTTTACCAATTATTCTGACAAACTTTTTACCAATTATTCTGACAAACTGTTTACAAAATAATCTGACAAACGTTTTACCAAATAATTTCACAGACGTCCTACCAAATAATCTGACAGACTGCTTACCGAATAACTTGACAGGTTTCTTACCCAATAATCTGACATACTTCCTACCAAATAATCTTACAGACTTCCTACCAAATAATCTGACAAACTTTTTACCAATTATTCTGACAAACTTTTTACCAATTATTCTGACAAACTGTTTACAAAATAATCTGACAAACGTTTTACCAAATAATTTCACAGACGTCCTACCAAATAATCTGACAGACTGCTTACCGAATAACTTGACAGGTTTCTTACCCAATAATCTGACATACTTCCTACCAAATAATCTGACAGACTTCCTACCAAAAAATCTGACAGACTTCCTACCATATAATCTGACAGATGTCCTACCAAATAATATGAAAAACTTCCTACCAGCTAATTCTGTTGTTAGCAAAAAAGTGCCATAACTCGGTATCTTATTTGCGTTTTTAAATATCTATAAATTCTCGTTTGTCTGATGTGACATCTTTTGAGTAATTCTAATGTTTAGCAAATCGTCTATTTGAAAGGAATTATATATATATATATATATATATATATATATATATATATATATATATATATATATATATATATATATATATATATAACCGTCGTATTTAATTATGGAAGTGACATCAGTGCTTTCCAATTTAATTCAATGATAATATACGTCATTGTATACATATAATAACACCTGTAAATTTACTCTAATTGTATTTGATATAAATGTGTCCTGTCGTAGGGCAAGTGACTCACCCCAAACGGTTAGATTAAGTCATTTAGGAGAATTCCTTACATAGCTATCTCTAAGAGAAATTGTTCAAAAGACAAAAGTCGTATAATATGAAGTGTGACATGGGTGTAAAAAAGGAAGTGTTAAAAAGGTCACGTTTTACTTCGCAATCAGAGCAGTATTATGACAAAGTCTACTTTGGATTGAGGAGGTTCATATCATGATTTTTCATTATCTAATAGATAAGTTAGAAGTCACATAGCATTCCTCAACGTCTTTATGATATCTGACAGCTACAATTCAAACAGCTTATATAAACATGGAGTCTTCTACATCTGATGAATTTAAACAGTTGATTTGCTCGATATTTGTAAATACTGCAGTGTGATTAAGTTATAATTTCGATGACCTTACAATATAAACTAATAACATAATATCTAAGTTTTAATTTTGACAAAAAACCCCCAATAATAATAATAAAACATCAACAGCAACATCAACAACAACAACAACAACAACAACAACAACAACAACAACAACAACAAAACGAACGAAAACAAAAGCTCCAGACGCTCTCAATCATACTTCATTAGTTGGGCTCCAATGCAAAATAGATGTATATAGTTCAAATAAAATGTGAAAAGGGATATAATGTGTTTTAAATTGTATGAATACAAAGTGTCAAAGTTTGCTACTAATATATATAAACATTCTAAATCATGTATGATATTTTGACTCTTGATCACCCTGCTCCTTCTGCTGCTTCTGCTCCTGTTGCTCTTGCTGCTGCCCCTGCTGCTGCTGGACTTCCTGCTGCTCCTCCTGCTGCTGCTGCTGCTCATCCTCTTCCACCTCTTCTTTTTTTCTCCTCCTTCTCATCATTTCTTCAACAAACTTGTTAGAACGATAAAAGTTTGATTATAATGAAATAAAAAGTCATATGAATGGTTTCCCTTGATGAATTTTTCAATTCTTGTAGATATCGTGTGAGAATACTCTCTCTTCATGTATTCCGTTTGATTGTAAACATACCAACAATTATTTGTATTTATGAATATATTTATCCATATTCTTTAGTTAAATTACTGCAGCTATTTATTTGATAATATATATTTGTATTATTTGTTTTTCAATTATTTGCCTTAATATGGTAACACGTATATAATAAAAGACACTTATAAGTATACAAATGTCAATAAAGTGGAGAACAGGTGTTAAGTTGGCCTACCGTTACGGTTCTTCTGAATTATTATGAAGTAAGTTAAATACTAACCTTAGCCTTCAGTATCTATATTCAATATGGTATTGTACCATAATTGAAGATGATGTTTGTCGATAATTGATTGTTCCATAATGCACCGCTTGTGACTACATTGCAGGCAGAATTTTCTTGGTGTAGTAAGACACCCAGTGTTAGATGTAAAAGTCACTATAGGTCGAACAAATGTAAATGAAAACTTAAGTTATTTACTTGGGATAGTTAATGTATTGAATATTCCGCAGTGCACACAAAAATTATGATAATTCACAAACAATTAATGACGCTTTCATAATAATGAAATTGATGTATAATAATTTAAACAAATGTACTCTTAATACATGATAATCAAGCCATTTATGAACATCGTATTTATATACATATTTTATCGGGGTCTAATATCATAAAAAAGTATTTCATTCTCGATATATGAACTCAAACTAACCCATATCAATAAGAATTACGATTTCAAATATAACAGCTATTTCATTTAATTTTGCATTTAATTTGTAAAAAAGAAGAAGACGAAAAAAAAAAAGAAAAAAGAAAAACAAATTAAACAAACAAAACTATTCTAGATTAAGGATCTTCGTTGGTGATTTCCATATATGACATCATATTTCAGTAGTACACTGAGGTTTCTTTTGAAGGCAATGTAACAGAATGATTAACCTATATTTTTCGTGCTGCTACACTTACCGACGTTTCTGATGATATGTGTATCAACAGAATGCAAAACTAAGATATTAAATATTATGTCACGTTCTTCTGAATTAAAATGACATTTCTATATTTATAAGACCAAGAAAATGATGCAGCGGTACGTTGGATTACAAAATTACTATGTTACTCAGCCTTACACAAATGAACCAATGAAGTGAACGAATTACAGGTTAAAATATCAATTACACATTTTATTGGCATACGTCGTAATCCTGGTGATGAAACTGTCAAATCAAAGGAACCTAACAACATCTAATCACTTAAAACTCAAAATATGTACTAATTTGTAACTATGTCAGATTTAATTACTAGCCCAGTCTTGATTGACATAATGGATAAGACTATGTACTCAACAAATTCTTCACAATAGAATGATTTCATGATACAATTGGCTATGGCTAGGTCAAAACATGCAGACTTGGTCGTTGATATTGTAGTATAGTTTATGGCCTGGAAAGTAGGTTATTCGTTATACATTAATTATGTTGTTTTGTATGATTGATTATGTATCTAATTATTATCATTCAGTAGCACTGTTTTATTTCTGTACCCTATTTCAGAAAATTCCGAAATCCCCAATATTGAATTTTTCAAAAATGTATGGTTCTACCAGCATATTCATTGAATGAAAATGAAAATTTTATTAGCTATCTGGACAGGTAGAAAGAAAAAAGTATTTCTGTAATTGATTAATTGTTTATAAAAAGAATCAGGAAAAGTATGATATCTATCGCACCTGTTACTTTATTAGAAAATTAATCTGTTTTTGCTCAGTAACATTTGTCAACAAATTAAACTCCTCTTAATGACTATAAAACCAAACAGTGTCTCTCATTTACGTCTTATCTTTCTTCTTATCAGTTTGGTTTCATGAAAGGACAATATTCTGAACTAAAAGCATTGAAACAGCCACTTTTACATTACTTATCAACTAGCGAGTGTTTACAAATTGAACTGGAATTTTCATACAATCAGATTTAGCCATATCTTTTCTTGTTAAGTCGTCAATGTGAATATTCAATTCGAGGGTGGCATTCTCCTTCGTATAGTTCCTTATTTAAATAAAATTAAGTCGTAAATTGGGTTTTGTCTAGAAACTCAGCAATTTTCTATTTAATATTTCACAGAACAATTGTTAAATTGTGCCTTATAATTTAAAAATGTGGTAAAGAACAAACTTTTGTCTACTTTAAGAGGCCTATTGGAAGACGATTCTCACACTCAATGTTTATTTCAAGAATTTAAGAGAAGATATGCAGTTGATTTAGGACTCAAAAGTGACAGTGATATGCAGAATTTTAGGGTTGTATTTGTTACATGATAAAATGTCAATTGCATTACATCTAGAGATGTATTTTAGAAAAAAATGGATTCATCGACCGTTAAAATTTGTCCCAAGACTTTTCCGAAATTGCTCTAGTCATTTAATCTATCTATCTATCTATCTATCTATCTATCTATCTATCTATCTATCTATCTATCTATCTGTCTGTCTGTCTGTCTGTCTGTCTGTCTGTCTGTCTATCTATCTATCTATCTATCTATCTATCTATCTATCTATCTATCTATCTATCTATCTATCTATCTATATAATATATATATCTAACTAACTAACTAACTAACTAAAAAACTAACTAATGTTTTAACGAATTTTATTACGTGCTAGGTAGTGTATGTAGTTCAACTGTTGGTAAGAATTCCTGACGGATATCATAATGACATTATATGGAGAATCATTGAACATTTAGTTTTTTTACATTAGTATACTAATAATGCTTGAATTAAATAGGAGTTTTCTCCCTTTTGTGGGATGTTGCAAATGTTCATATGTATCTTGACTATCCAGCAACAGATATCTTATTGGCATCTTTTCCCTTCGTTATTTTTCTTTAAAGTTCTAAACAAATTGCAAAAAAGCCAAAGACATAAACGAAAACAAACAAATAAAATGAAAAAACATAGACACTTATTCACCACAGAAACTCCACAAAAAGTCCACCACGTCATTTCATCTAAACCGGAAAAGAAGATAGAAAAGTGTGGATATATGTTATCTGTGTGGATAAAGTCTGTCGGCAAAAGTCCGGCATTCCTGTGGACACTAACTGTGACTCCTTGCTAGTCAATGTATTCCTTTATTCGTATGAAGCAAAATGCATTTCATTCTGTGTTATAAAATCAGACGCAGAATAAAAATTGAACTGAACTACACATTAATTAACTAGTAATGTTAATAATGTTACTAACGTATTCATTTGTTTTCCATTAATCAATTTTTAGATAGTGTTGAAGTTGTTTTGTTTGTAAACATTGATTTGTGATTTGTTTTATCCTGGCATAATGTAATGAATAATGAAACCATGAATAATTTGTTCTCTATAATTCCAGTTTGAAAAAAATTAGTAAATTCATTATAAATTCGTTTTAAAAGCAAATCTTTATGTAAAAAAATTAAAATGTGGAAAATATACGTGTCCAATAAAGCGGCTATTATGCTACATACTTCCCTGTCCATTCCATTGATGGAACCCCAGACTGCATTGGTAAGAGTGTGTTAACCACTGCGCTACACACACAACCTACTTTCTGTATATTCCAATATTGTAAATTATTTTCAGGTGCTGATAAATCTATTTATTTTTTATTTCCATTTTTCCCAACCTTCCCAACAATCCAAAACATTTTCTTTATATTACTTTAATTGCCATAAATCTATATATGATATTTCAGAAGGTAGTGGAATCGTAAGAATTGAAAAGTAAGGATAAATGAAAATGTTGCCAAGTTTTGCAATGATAGATTCGCATATCCTAGTCATTTAAGAAATTTTCCCTATTCATCTCGCGTAAAAAATGCAATATTTCTTCAAACAGAAATTACGGAAGAAGACATTTAAACAACAAATGATAAAACCAACCCCTAATAACGGGAATCCAATTGAGATGCTTACGCATTACTTACTTAACCGGCTGTTCGGTTTGGCAAACGTGAGTTAAAGGGATTATATTCCTTTCAAAGGAAATTGTCGTTTGCATTAACATCACGATAGTTTGTATCAGGGAGAGTGTTTAAAAGTTTGCTACTATGTAGCAAATCCGATTTTCTTAAATTAATTTCAAAACGTAGGTTATGTTTAACTTGGCATCCATCAAGACCACTTTACAATTTGTTGATAAGAAGAGTAAAAAATTAAAAATGCAGAATTTATCATTTAAATATTTCTATCTCGAGTTGGTTTAGACAATCAGTTTCAGTGATGTAAGTTTCACTGAAGTAACTCACACCATCAAATGGATTGTCTACACCGTTAGAAACAACGATTGTTTTACCGGGGTTAAAAGGTTTATTGAAAGTTGTAAAGGGATAGTGATATTGTGTGAAATATAGACCCGAAATTTTGTGTCGGGTAGAATTGTTACTTTTATGTTAGTTTTAATACTTTACACTAACATATTTATCAGGTGCCACGGAGGAGTAAGCATCCCCTGACAACCGGCCTATCCACAGCGTGTCCATTGAATTAAAATATTTTAGTAATAAATTCCGCTCATAAACGGTACAAACGACTCAACAACTTTTATCAAGTTATGCACAACATTACAATTGGCAAAGCATGACAAACAGGGTTATTATATTGCCCGTACAATTTGCGAAATATATACTTCAATCACAATTTTTTTTATCTTTGTGACAAGAATTTTATCAATAAATACCACGTCCTTATATATGAAATGATCTTGCGTTTAACATTAGCTATTGTATATGATAATTGGTGGTCATTAATATCATATGAATAAAATGTCTTCTTAAATATTGAAATTCATTGACGAAAAAGCCAGAATTATGACGTTTTTCTTTATTTACAAAGCTGTCAATTTGCTTTCCTATTCTACATGAAGTTAATGCTTGATGCGGGCATGATGTACAAAGAGTAGAGTAGTCGTATGTTGTGATTTTGAAATTACTTATAATTTTTCTAAGAGGTCTTTTAGCATCTTTTTTACAGTGGTTACTCTGAGACGGATTCGCTATACATTTAGATTTATTTTTGGCCTTGTATAATACCACTTTCACTAGAAAATATGCATCTTTTATAAATTGGAGCTCAAATGACAAAGTCTAATTGACGGAAACGATCGCACTGAGCATTATAACTTTGGTATTATGTTTAAAATATTTACTGTCTATAACTGAATTATATGGCTCTTGGAATAGCTACTGATGTCCCTCTTTAATCGTTGTGACGCTTTGATAGAGAGTTCTTATAAAAGTATGGTGGAACATTTGCTAAATTTGGCAAATAATTATGGAAAAGTCCTTTTTGTTAAGTACCTTGTTTCATCTTCTGGCCGACGTGACTCCATACATCGCCCTATAAGGTCATATAAATGTATATTTTTTCAATAATGACTCTTTAATTTTCAATCCTATCTAAAAAATAACTAAATTGATAATGATATTGAATATAACCTTTATGTAACATTTTACAATCATTTTATCAGCTCTTTGTCAGCCTTCGTGAATGTTTTGGTCTCGCTTCAATTTCACGTTTTCGATCAACACCATGTATTTTCAGAATTACTACTTGTCTATCTTCAGTATTGACTCATGTGACGTGGAATGGTAAATAATCATGACAAAAGACACACGTTTAATGAACTTATTAAGGTTTTAGCTTGTTTATTGTTTCATTGATAGTATAACATGATATCGCTTACTCCTCCACGTCACCTGACCCCATATCTAATTATCTGAGGGTCCGTGTTTGCACAATGTTCTCCAGTTCTGCATACTGTCTCTGGTAACACATGGCGAATAATGGCACAAAATGTTATATAAGTGGTGGTATAATCTTAAACTTGTGATGATAAAATGTCACTTTGTAGATCCTGTTTTATTATGGATGGGGATGCTTATACTCCTCCATGGTACTTAGTCCCACCTCTGAATTTCTTATCTTGTGCCGTATCAGTGTAAAGATGACAAACGGGGCTTTTGTTTCTTGTTTTGACAAAATACGTGTCTCAGCAATATCTAATTTATGAATATCGAAATAACAAAAAAGTATTAACATTAATATATATGAAAACTCTGTTCATATCAATACTGATGTGGATATGTTTTTTTACTTCAACAAACACAAGATTATATTTCTAGTTTAAACGTATCTTATTGATGATAATAAAACGGATTGAACACAAGTTTGAAAACTTGTATTGTGATTTTGTATGTTTTTTTTATGTCAAACTCAACAATTTTTTTAGTCATATGGTGGCGGCCATTTTGTTTGCTGATGGATAAGAGATAACCAATTTACAATGAACCTGGGAAGAGAATACCGAAAGTCCGCAAGTAATTTATATTTCATTCTGACCTATTATATTTCTACAATGTTTCGATACCATGATTTATGAAAACAAAGAGTGATTTTGAATACAAAGAAAAAAAAACTGAAATGATTTTTGACAATTTGATGACACAAATAGTAATAATGTATTAGACATAGAATTCCAAATAAGTTTCTGGTCAGCTTACTTTCTAGATGGTAATAATGCAATTTATTGAAAAAATTTGTTTCTTTTCATAGTGAAATTATCAGTAAAGTTTCGTATCGTATGTTGATCAGTGGATCGCATGAGGCAATTTATATTTTAATGTGAATGTGCTATATATGTGACGTATACGTAGATAAAACGACCATTTCCAAGAAGGCCTGTTTAACGTAACGCTACACAATTACGGTAAATGATGATTGGAAATTTGTCTAATTTATTTATGAAGTATAATTCTATCGACAAAATATTACATAAAGTGTAGTATTGCATTGATAATTTGTAAATAAAAATATCAAATATCTAAATTTCCGGTCTTTGTAACTGTACATCTATCTATCTATCTATCTATCTATCTATCTATCTATCTATCTATCTGTCTATCTGTCTATCTGTCTGTCTGTCTGTCTGTCTGTCTGTCTGTCTGTCTGTCTGTCTATCTATCTATCTATCTATCTATCTATCTATATAAAAATTTCAGATACCAAAGTATAAATCAATAGAATGTCCAGGACATAGATACAAATCCGGAAAAAATGGACAAAGACGGACCTCTGGAAACCAAATGGTGGGATCAGGTGCCATGGAGGAGTAAGCATCCCCTGTCGACCGGTCACACCCGCTGTGAGTCCACAGTCAAGTCCAATGAAACAAGTGAGGAGTGTATCCTCGTCACAATTGGTTCAGACGTCTCAACAACCGCCAACGAAAAGGCAACTCAACATTTCACTTAGTGAAACGGAGCAGTCGCAAACAAGACTATTATACCGACCGTAAAATTTGCGGAACGTTGACATTTAACGCGGTGTTCGATATCCCTGTGTCAATAATTTGTCAGTGAGTAGTTTACCGCTGTATATGAAATCTTCATATGTTGTGCACGCCCTGGCCTTTCGGATCATTTGTGAAATATAAGCTCCATATGAGGGTGACTGAGGGATATTACTACTTAAATGTGGAAAATTTACGATGGGAAAGCCGAAATCGTCGCGTTTATCGTATAGCTTAGTTGCTAATTTCCCGTCTGTGTTTATATTAAGTAAAATGTCTAAGTATGAAGCGTGTGTGCTTGATTCTGTTGTATCTTTAATTTCTAGTTCGCTGGGATATATCGAATTGACATATGTATGAAAATTGTCATTATTAATTGACAAAACGTCGTCGATATATCTAAATGTCAAATTAAAGGACATCGCTAACTTTTTCTTCTTTTGATTAAGCAGTTTTTGAATGAAGTCTGCTTCGTATGAATAAAGGAACAGGTCGGCCAATAAAGGAGCACAATTGGTTCCCATAGGAATGCCGACAGTTTGTTGAAAGACCACGTCTCCGAGCATGTTTTTTATATCAACTTCAGTATATTTATGTGTAGAATCAGAGTGGTGTTTGACGAAATAAGTATCCTGATAGCCAATCACTAGATATTTAAATTTTCGTGTACCACCTTTAGTGAAAAAGCAGTTGTCTATGATGCTGAAAAGTCTTTCTTTTAATTTTTTTATGTGGAATAGTAGTGTAAAGAGTAGAGAAGTCATAAGTTTTGATACTGTGAATTCGAGAAAAATTGTGTGCCTTCAAATTTTCTAAAAGCTGTTTAGAATTTTTAAATATCCACATCTGATTTACACCGCTTCTGGAATAAGCAACTGTACAGTATTGTTGACGTTTCTCCTTAATGGCTGTCAATATCTATCTATCTATCTATCTATCTATCTATCTATCTATCTATCTATCTATCTATCTATCTATCTATCTATCTATCTATCCATCTATCTATCTATTTATCTATCAATCAATCAATCAGTCTGCCTGTCTGTCTATCTATCTATCCATCTATCTATCTATCTATTTATCAGTCAGTCTGTCTGTATATCTATCTATCTATCTATCTATTTTTATCTATCTATCTATCTATCTATCTATCTATCTATCTATCTATCTATCTATTTTTATCTGTCTGTCTATTATTTCTCACTGACATTGTATCATGTTTTATATGAAATGTGTTCCGAGATATAAATGTACGTAAGTGCACTAATTATATCACAAACACAATGCCTGCACTGATATTGATAAGAACCAGTCTTGGTTTCATTTTGGAATCGTATCTAAGTAAATGACAACGTCTAAATGCTAACATTTATTTAAAAACATCAGAATCTTTCTTTACAAAGGAATTAAAACATAGTTATAAATTTACCTATAAGAGTTTAATATAAATAGTGAAAATCCGTATGGGGTGTGAATAGCAAGACTGATTTTATAAACAGTCATTGATAAGGAAAGAGGTCTCTAAGTATCCGCCTTTCTTTGTAAACTTTCAACCTTCAAATAATTTAAGCAGGAATTGTTTGCACTTAGATTTTCATATTTCAAGAGCATGATTTCGACCTCCAAACAATGAAGAGGGATCAGGGGGGATAGATAATAAGTACTATTACAAAAACATAGGGATATTGTATATATCTGTGTCTATTGTCAATATTGTAAAGAGGGTTAACGATATTCTGAATAAAATTTATGAAATGCATTTCATTTACCCTTCAAATTAAAGAAAATAAATCAAATGACAGTTATAAGCACTTAATAAGTTTTGGCCAAACCCCATTGGTTTGCCTCTATATGCATTTGTCTCATAGCTCGACATTCTGGATTAGGTGTTTGTCAGGTAACACATATATAGATACACTATTCTAGGTAGGAAAGTTTGTAGTAATGGGCTGCTCGTGTATGAGGACGGATATCTTTTGAAGTCAATTTTGTCAGTAGATTTGTTTCTCCTTATCCCAATATGATATCAGTTTCAAGGTATGGCAAAACATCTCACTTAAGTATGGACATTCCCAAAAATTCAACAAAATTCATTATCTGATAAAATTGTTTTCCCGCCATTTCAGAGCAAAAGAAGAAATGATCAATTTTTAAATATTTTTATTTTTAGATTAATATTAAGATTATTAAAAAGGGATATAAATTAATATTGATTTTATTCCACCAGGATAGATGCCAAGAATTTTGAAATATTATAAACATAATAACAAAGTTATAATGCTCAAGACGATCGTTTCTGTCAATAAGACTTCATCAGTTGAGCTCCAATTTAAAATGTATATGTATTTTCTAAAGAGAAAGTGGTATCATATAAGGTCAAATAATAAATCTAAAAGTATAGTATAATCCGTCTAAGAGTAACCACTGTACAAAAATCTTAGCTTTAGAAAAGTGTGGAATTTAAATGGTGTTGTCAGTGCCAAATATTACTTTAGTATAAGATTATCAGCTGGTATCGAAATACCAGGTACTAGGTTTTTGTATACCCACGGGGACTCAAACGGTCCACCGGCAGTGGCAACGACCTAGTGGTTATAAATAGTATAAACATAAAACGGTCCACCGGCAGTGGCAACGACCTAGTGGTTATAAATAGTATAAACATAATACCAAAGTTATAATGCTGGTCAAGACGATCGTTTCTGTCAATTAGACTTCACCAGTTGAGCTTAGCTTTAGAAAACTTTGGAATTTGAATGGTGTTGTCAGTGCCAAATATTACTTTACAATTACATAATACCAAAGTTATAATGCTAAAGACGATCGTTTCTGTAAAATAAAGAAAAGCTAGAAATGCTGATTTTGTGCAGCTTCTTTACAAACAACATTAATAAAAATATGTTTCTGGTCATCCTTTGCCATTTCATACGAATCACGACGAATCTTGTCTTTTAGATTTTCATTTATTGTACAGGACATTAACATCTACATTGGACATTTACCAATATCTCAAATTTCTCTTTTGTACAATTAGTTATCAACGTATCATTTGGTGCCTTGCATCCATTTGGTCAATAAAAATACCATACACCGTATTTTACCGTTTGATGACGTAATATCGGAATTCAAGAAGTTATATACTTTCTGTCATGTAGTTGTTCGATGTTGTTATATCTTGATAATAATTATGTGAAGATTGTATCAGCTAATGATATGGTAAAACTTGGTTTTCATCTTCAACATTACTCAGTATAAAAAGACATGTAGTGTTTTCATGATTTCCCGACGACTTTGCAAAGGCTGGCTCGCCACAATGATAATTTCAACCTTTGAAATGTTGGCCAAACCAAGAGCCAATCTCCATAAAAATTAATAATTACTCAGGTTTGATAATTATATAAATATTTAGCTAATCTTAAAATTCGTTTTAAAAGCAAAGTTACATACATCCTCAGACTTACATAACTATTTAACGTTTTACAACGCCGTATACTGCACGAGCAGCACTGTGTCATATGACGTCATAAACTGATACAGAACGTTATATACATGGTCACCTATTTTGGAAGCAGCGATATGAACAGAAATTAGTTTGATTTCCTTTTGAATAGATCAAATCAAAATAATTGCCGTTGCATGATTTGCTTGTAGTTGCATAAAAGTCAAATGTAATGGGACTTCAAATTGACTTTACTGTGAAGGTTTAACGTTGTGACTGGTTACACCTATAGCTATGATGCCTTGGTGTACTATAATAATTCTTCGCTATGATGTCAAACAACAACATCATTTTTGCCTTCATTCTCCAAACTATTCGTCTATGTCTTTCCCGGTGTATTTAAATATTATTAACAGAGTACATGTATCTGAACATCTGAGCATTAGTATACATTTTTCTTTAATTTTGTCACTGTTTTTTCTTTTTCTTTTTTCAAACCTTTATGCTTTCAAAATGATATCAGGAAGATATGTTGATTAATTGAATAGCTGCCAAAATTCATAACGGGTTCGATGTGAAATCAAATATTTTATGTAATTTTACGTTTAAATAACAGAAGATATAACTATAATTGTTAGTATTGTAAATTTGTGCAAGTTGTAACAAGTTATTATTAAGGTACTTATCGTGGATAAAATTTGACCAAAAGCAATTCATAGATATACCCAGGTTGTAATAGATAAACAGGCTCCTCAACTCTTTTTCTTCGTAAAGATGTTTGGGATGGGGGGCAATAAAAATTGAAAAATAAAATAAATAAGGTATGAATCTGATTTTTTCCGTGTCATATTATCTATTTCGATACGGTACATAAGACGCCTTAATATGCAACTGTGAAGTAGATTTCAAAGCCTATATGACAAAAAACAACAATCAAGATTGAAAATCATCTTGGAATCACGAAGTAGTGTCTAAAGAAATACGTATAATGTTTATAAATTATTTGTTTTTCTTGAGTCTCATTTATCATTGTGTTAGATGTCGCGTATAATGTAGGTTAAAGTGGTGAAGTAGTACCGGCACTTTCAGTGATTTATAAGATAATCAACATAATATCGAAGGGAGATAATCGGGAGTTGAACCCTATCTATCGCTATATTTGACGATGTAATTCGTTATGGTAAAATGAAAAAAATACTTTCAAATTGAAATGCCTATGATCTCAGGTCCATAAATACTTGGAATGTTCCACAAGTAATACGACCATGATTTAAATGGAATGTTTCTGAACAACTGCAGCAATTGTTTCATAACATTCCTATAGTAGAGATAGGTTTTTGAATGATTCTGACGCAGAGAGTAGTCGAACGGATGTCAAAACTAATTCTGCTGCTGATGATGATGACGACGACGTTGATTCTTCTTCTTCATCATCATCATCATCATCATCATCATCATCATCATCATCATCATCATCATCATCATCATCATCAATAATACGACCACTACATCGACTATTAGTATTACCATTATTATTATTATTATCATTATTATTATCATTATTATTATTATTATTATTATTATTTTTATTATTATTATTATTATTATCTTTCACCTAATAAGATATTGAATATCGAAAAAATTAGAATGCATACCTATATTCTGATGTTATGTAGTAACACCATTGATATTATAATTAGTATATCCACCTTTCTCGTCATTGAGTTAGAATTATTCCTTCAATAATAAACTGACCATATCATATTTATCAACATCCTAAAATATCATCAGCTTTACAGATTTTAATACAATCGAAATGTCTAAAGATGGGAAACAACTTAATGTTGAAAGGATTATCAAGTCAGTTTGCAGAATTATGTTTGTTTAGATATAGCTTATATATACAAAATGAAGGAAAGAGATCCCAATATGCCTCTAAAAAATCTGTATAATGTTAAAATCACAATTTACCTATTAATCTTGTTTCGATATTGTTATCAATTCCATAACAAAACTTCATTTTTACTACTGATTTTAGTACAAACCTGTACATAGTATTTTGACTGACAACAATTCATGTTTGGGTATTGTATTACAGCGAATGTAATGTATATTGGTGAGTTCTGAGGTTTTGTGCATATCTATATATCGTAAAGTTATTGCCTTAACGAAATATATTCTACAGTCTGTACAGAACTGTTGTAGCAGTAGCACCGAGAGGCAAGTCCAGAGACTCTGGCCAACCAATTCCTCTAGAGTTCTGTGTTGTCTGACGTATTCTGAAATCAAAGGTTTATAGATGCTGAATGAGTAATATGTATTCCATTCTTTCACATTTCAAATTTAAAAAATTGGTTGTTAGTTTCTCCATAATTTTGAAACATATTTTCTTATAATTTTGTAAAAAAAAATTGAAAACATAATTTGAAACATTACTCTTTATTTCGATACAAAATGTTTCAATTTTTAGTTTCAATATTTAGATTTATTATTTGGTCTTGTAATATACTACTTTCCCTTTAGAAAGTATGTTTAAAATTGGAGCTCAACTGATGAAGTCTAATTGACAGAAACGATCGTCTTAAGCATTATAATTTTTGTATTATGTTTATAATATTTCAACCGTTTAATTTGCATTAGGATTACCTGGTTGCACAATTATATCACTAATATATACTGTAGAAATGTATATCCAAAATTTATAATTATAATCAAATTTAGAATTGATATTATATTTTGGATATGATTTAATTACATATAATGAATAATCTAAATTAACTGAATCATTAATCATTTAGCATGTAGTCTTGTATATATAAGTACACAGAAAACAGTGCGCCTCTTATACACATCGTGAAACACTATTTATGCAATACAAAGGACCATTACCCACTCGCTTAAAATGAGAACAACACTGAACTTTAGCTAATTCTGAAATTTGATTGTTTAAGAATGTTAAAGAAATTTTGTAGGTGGATTAATTTCTTTGAAATTAACATGCTACATGTAAATCATTAGACAATTTCCATAGAATACAGAAACATAAAGTGACTGTTGGGAATATTTTTTTAAATATAAAGTCAACAATTTAGAAAATACAGTCAAAAACATTTTGTCTGTATAAATGTTTATATTTGTCTGTTTATGAACAAAAATCATGTATTTCAATTGCATGTATTTGTAGCATGCAGCATGGACTTGAATATGATATAAAATTTCCCCAAATGCAGCGATGGTGTAACATAAACGCTATACCTTCATTAAAATCCAACTACATATGAATGTTTGTGTCTTGGAAATATGAATTCAAGGTATAACAGATACCAAATGTATTGCAAAATGTAAATATTGATACGAATTGACGATATTTGAACATACATAATCTTTCACATTTGTTTTACATATTTGAAATAAAAAAGAAAGAGTCTGTGTGTCAGAAAACATTAAAAATAGTAAAATTTAAGATATTTGTTGTTTTCAAAATTTGAAAAGCACTATTGGTTTCCTTAGAGAAACACGCATTTCTTTCAGGCTTGCATGAGCGTTGTACCCATATATTTTGTTAATAGTAAACTTTGGTTTTCCTACAGAAACATGCATTTCTTTCAGTCTTGTTTAGGTGTTGAACTCACATATGCGACTTTTTATGATAAACTGTTTCCTATAGGATCATGCATTTCTTTCAGTCTTATATGAGCGTTGAACCCATATTTGCGTTTTTTATGGTAAACTTTGGTTTCCATTTAGAAACATGCATTTTTTAAATCTTATGTAAGTGTTAAACACATATTTGCGTTTTTTATGGTAAACTTTGGTTTCCATTTAGAAACATGCATTTTTTCAATCTTATGTAAGCGTTAAACCCATATTTGCGTTTTTTTATGGTAAACTTTGGTTTCCATTTAGAAACATGCATGTTTTCAATCTTATGTAAGCGTTGAACCCAAATTTGTGTTAAATCTTATGTAAGCGTTGTTTTCCCATTTAGAAACATGCATTTTTTAAATCTTATGTAAGCGTTGAACCCATATTTGCGTTTTTTTATGGTAAACTTTGGTTTCCATTTAGAAACATGCATTTTATCAATCTTATGTAAGCGTTGAACACATATTTGCGTTTTTTATGGTAAACTTTGGTTTCCATTTAGAAACATGCATTTTTTCAATCTTATGTAAGCGTTGAACACATATTTGCGTATTTTATGGTAAACTTTGGATTCCATTTAGAAACATGCATTTTATCAATCATATGTAAGCGTTGAACCCGTATTTGAGTTTTTTATGGTAAACTTTGTTTTCCATTTAGAAACATGCATGTTTTCAATCTTATGTAAGCGTTGAACCCATATTTGCGTTTTTTATGGTAAACTTTGATTTCCATTTAGAAACATGCATTATTTCAATCTTATGTAAGCGTTGAACATATATTTGGTATATTTTTTTTTATGGTAAACTGTTAGTTTTGTATGAGCGTCCATATTTGCGTTTTTTATGGTAAACTGTCAGTCTTGTATGAGCGTCCATATTTGCTTCTTTTTATGGTAAACTGTTAGTCTTGTATGAGCGTCCATATTTGCTTCTTTTTATGGTAAACAACTTTGCTGTAGATGTTACCATACGATACGTTAACGGCGACATCCTAAACTCTGATCATATCTTCTGGTTTAACATTAGAGATATTTCACCATTGTTCTGAGTCACCTCCGATCATTTGACCGCCCATGAAAGTTACAGCTAAAGCAAATAATCTGAAAAGTTTTTCGTTTACTTATTCATGATATATTTCAGCTTCGATTGATGATTCGTGGATAATCATAGATGGTAATTTCAAAAGTTTGCAAAGTGATGCACATTTTTATGATGATTTTGTATAAAATCAAGCCCGAATGTGTTTCAAAATTCAGAATTGAAATATCAGAATAATGCAAAAAGATACATGGACATATGATATTTCTTATTTTCACATCAGATAAATTTCTATCGACAACTTAGCTAACCAACTTACATTGAAATCACTAAAATGGATTAATTAACCATAGCGCACAATCAAGCTTAAATAGGCTGTGGTAATGACTGGATAGATAGATAGTGATTTGTCAAATAAAATGTCCATCGCTTATTTCATATCAACTGTGTACACGTCAGTATAATTACGAATTGCAGAGAGGTGGTAAAAATCACATCAATGTCAAATGCCACTTCACCTTTAAAAATGATGAAATTTATAATTCAAAGATAAAGAATGAATTTATACTGGGGCGTTTTATATAGCGTCAAATATACCAAGAATATGGTAAATATGCATATAAGTTTATAAATGTGTATGGTGCAAATACAATATCCCGTTAATAAGAATATACATTTACATGTCGTTATTGTGTATATGAGGAATATTATTCACATCAGTATCCGGTTACATGCTAAACAGTATTACTGTCATGTGTGGTGCGAACCTCGATATAAGGTGACATATAAAGTTACATGACAATAATTCTTATGTACCTGATGGTTTCAAGGTTACCATCTAGCAACTTATATCTAAAATATATTTATGATTTATCGTAATATTGGACAAAAAGATTATAATAACATAAAACCGTGCACATGCACACTCGCACACAAGTTTGGTTTTTTTTGTTATCCATTTGTTTGATTTGAATTTTGTAACTTGATCACCTTATACATCTTACATGTAGCATTTCATTTATTCTCCGGTTGTTTGTGTGAGTGAAGTGTATGTGTACGCTTTTTTATGTTATTATAATCTGTTTGTCCTGAGGAAGGGACAGATTCCGATAAATACCATCTGATGATACTGGCACTATATAACCATTAAAAATAAATTGTTCATAATCTCATAACTGCTAACGGCTGTTCCAGCAATTGTGCGTGCAATACTTCGAATTCTTTGTGAAAATTTGAATTCCAATGAAGAAAATGAAGAGGGAAATCAGGAAAACATTAGAAAAACAAAATAAATATAAATACCAGACCTCTCTCTGTTGGCATTTATGGGCTTATGTGCTTCATGAAATTTGTCTTTGTCCAGTTGACATTCATAAGCCCATGAATGCCAACTGAGAGCAATTCAATGCTTAAACATTTACCTAAATGTACTTCTGGTGTAATAATTTTTTGATAAATAAAAAACAAACAAATCGATGTTTTAGTTAATAGAATATATAGAGACGAAAAAAATATCCATGAAGTTATATATATATATATATATATATATATATATATATATATATATATATATATATATATATATATATATATATATATATATATATATTTAGTAAAAGGTTTATTGGAAAAAGGTAATTGAAAAAGTGAAAGTGATGATGTTTGGATTTTGGGATGTTCATACAATAGAAATGAATAATAAATGGATACAGGTAAAACGTATTATGTGTACATTTAAAAGTAAGAAGTCAAAGTAACAAAACGAAATATTCTGTTTCAATATACAAGGATAAGAAATCTTAATTTATACGAGGAAATGATCAAATGAATATTTGTATTAGTCATATGACATATATTCGTTTTTACATGTACTTATAAAAGCTGTCATGATATCGAAAATACATTTTAATGGCGATAAAAATTATATCATACACCACTGAAAACACGCATAAATAAACTGCTGCTCTACATGTTAAAGGTGTGCAAAGACATCATATGATAATAAAATCAAAATTTTATGATTGAAATACTGTTTGACATATATATGAAATGTTGTTTTGCATAAATACTAAAATCATTTGATTACTATGTAAGTTACGTAATGTTTTAGGAAAATTCTTTTATCATTTTTACAATGTTTCGTTAAACTACATTTTATTGTTTTCATAATGTTCATACACATTGTATAAACATTAAAATGGCACTATGGAAGACCAGATGGTGATACCAATATGAAGAAAATGCCAATATAACTATGTAACAAAAGTTTAATTACAAGAATTATATCGGATTTATATTGGGGATTCTAAAACACTTCAATATATCCAAGCTAATAAGTTTTAAGCAAGTTTGATGTAAGAGTTTGTCTATAATGCAGGGTAACTAAAACCCTCCATGTATATGTTACGGGTGTCTGCTTGCGTAAATGATTGTATTACTTATAAACATACAGACTCTATAATCAAAAGTATGCCATCACATTGGTATGCATGATTCAAAGATATTATAGAACAAGATGACGTTTAAACTATACTTTTGAATTAGATAAATTAAATATTGTGTTGAAATAATGTAATTGTATCAGGAAGATGATGATATACAAAACGACCACTTTTCTTTCATTTCAGATAACTTTATTTGCTTGTTTATTAGAATTTAAGCCACATACAAGCTTTTGACAGCGTATATCATATTTAAGATGAAATAGATAACCTGATACCTGTTTTACGAAAGTTTCTAAGTCCTAAATCCTAACTTTTAGTCCTATTACCATGACAACGCATCGCTGATTGTTCAGTCCCATTACAACTAGGACTAAGACTTAGTATTTAGGATTTAGGACCTTTATACCACAGTTCTAATATATTAAATTCACAGATACCAAGGATACAACATAGAAATATATAAATCTAAGATACCAAAGTATAAATCTTCAGGATGTCCAGGATACAATATAGAAATATAAATATCTGAGATACCAAAGTATAATTCTCCAGGATGTCCAGCATGCAATATAGAAATATAAAAATCTAAGATACCAAAGTATGATTCTCCAGGATATCAAGGAAATAATATAGAAACATAAATATCTGAGATAAATGATCTCCAGATACAAGGAAATAATATAGAAATATATAAATACCAAAGTATAATTCTCAGGATGTCCAGCCATAAATATGATACCAAATAGATTCTCCAGGATAAAAATCTAAGACACCATAGTATAAATCTTCAGGATGTCCCGGAAACAATATAGATATATAAAAATCACAGATACCAAAGTATAAATCTTCAGGATGTCCAGGATACAATATAGAAAATATAAAAATCACAGATACCAAAGTATAAATAGCCAGGATGTCCAGGATAATGTATACAAATATAGAAATTTAGGATAACAAAGTATAATTTTTGAGGATTTCCAGGATACAATATACAAATCTAGTGAGTATTGAACAAACACGGAATCTGGAAATCCAGAGATGGAATCACATGTGATGGAGAAGTAACCATCTCCTCTTGACCGGTCACCAATATTTTTATTGGTAAGGCACTTTTATCGGAACGACATTTGTATTTTTACGACATTGTCATTGGTACAACATTTTTACTGGTACGGAACTTTATTTGTCCGGCATTTTTACTGGTACGACATTTTCATTGACACAGGTTACAAAATGACACGGGTTACAAAAATCTGTTTTAATAGATTGAAAATCGACTACAATAGAAGTAGATATTGAACAGCAACCGGTTGCTTTGACTGCAAGATATATACCTCGATATATTTTAATTCCATATGCATAATTGATATCATAGTGAAAACACACATATAATTTGCTCTACCTCAGTTACTATATTCTATCTATTAAAAATTATAAACATAATACCAAAGGAACAGTTTTGATATAAATGCCCCCCCCTAAAAAAAGGAAACAAAAACAAAAACAAAAACAAAACAAAACAAAAGTCAACAACAACAACTACAAGAACAAAAAACAGCAAAAACCATCCAACCCCCCCCCAAAAATAAACCAAAAAAAAAAAAAAAAAAATACCAAGAACAAAACAAAAAGGTAAAAACAATCTTAATGCATTCCAAAAACCGTCCAAGAGTATCAACTGTAAAATTGTATTGTAAAAAATCTCAGATACCAAAGTATAAATCTCTAGGCTATCCAGGATAAAGATTCAAATCTTGAAAAAATTGGACAAACACGGACCTCTGGAAATCAAGAGGTGGGGTCATGTGTCATGGAGGAGTTCTTAGCTTTTGAGGAGTTTAGAATTTAAAGTGCTATCAATTCGAAATATTTCATACAGCAAAATAATCGGCTGGTCTGGAATAGCAGGTATTGATTTTATGTATACCCTCGTAAACTCATGATCAAACGGTTGTACACATCATAATCTTATACAAAAGTTAAAGTTTTGCCAAAAGGTCAAAAGTAATGCTCAAGACGATTACAATGACAGGGATATCGAAAACCGCGTTTGATGTCAACGTTCCGCAAATTTTACGGTCGGTATAATAGTAATGTTTGCGACTTCTCTGTTTCACTAAGTCAAATGTTGAGTTACCTGTTCGATGACGGTTGTATAGACGTCTGTACTAATTATGACGAGGATTCGTTCCTCACATATTTCATTCTAGTTTGACTGTGGACTCACGGCGGGTGTGACCGGTCGATAGGGGATGCTTACTCCTCCATGACACCTGATCCCACCTCTTGATTTCAAGAGGTCCGTGTTTGTCCATTTTTAAAATCAGATTTGTACCTATATATTGGACAGCCTAATGATTTATACCTTGGTATCTGAGACTTTTTATATTTCTATTCCAAAAAGGTATAGAAATAGGCACACACATAACATGTATAAATATACATGTATATAATTGTGAGACAAATATATCGAACTTACACAATTCCTTGTATCAAAATCTGGTCTAGAATTTTTGTTTTTGTATATTGCCTGTCACTAAATCATTAATGCTTTAAGATACAGTTCATACCAAGAATGTAGAATTGTAAAGGGTGTACCTAAACATCAACGACAAGTACCAGGTGGTACGACCCTTCAAGTATGTATAGATTTTAGCTTATAATTACAAATTACAGATATCTAAATCCGATTTTCGATATGAATATAGAGTTTTAATTTCACAGGTGTGAATATTATTTTCAGATGATTTATAATGTCCATATTTGACTGTTATCTGAAAGCGGTGATAAATTATATCATCTTAAAATTCGATTAATTCAGTTTCATGAAACACTGTGTTTCATTAAAAGATTACCTGTAATCACACCTTTCACGAGATATTTAATGTCAGTTAACTTCAATAAAGCATTTTATAACCATCATATATTTTACATAAGCCAAGCACAAAATGTTGTAAATTTGTTTTTAGCAGCCATTATTTCATAAATCCCAGATTTGTCCCTTTCCCTGTAAAATCTATGGGGAGCATTATGGGATTAGACTGCGGTCGTTATGCGACTTGTCAATATCACGCTGATGCTGGGCAACCATAGCTTACTTTGACACACAAAAGTAATTTTGAGATGGAACATCGTTTCTATGTCAAACAGAACTAAGTGGAGGAAAGCAGTACTAACTACCTTCAGTGTCAAAATGAGATTTTGGCAGGATTTGGGAATTTGACATTTATTGACAAAACACTGAAATAAAGCTCTTAGTTTAATAACGCCGATACATTAAGTAATGTACTACATGTTCTATATTTAAATAAAAATTACAGTAGTGTAGGATATACATATGTAGGCGTGTATCCATTGTAAATCTAGTATTATACATCTATATTCTGATAATAAATACCATATTATAACGAGTGATCCGGTACATAGATTTAACATCATTTCATTATATAACATAAAATGATAAAAAAATATAATACAGAAAGTCCTATGTTACTCCAATATTGGATTAAGAAATTGCTTATTCAGTGACTATTAATTACATCTATTTGACATTTACTCAGCATTTCAACATCATTGTAACTTGCTATACGCAAAGCTTAAAAGCTGAGCTGCTGAGATCATCCCTTAATTCTATTTATATTTGAATTATATTATAAGGTTTATCCTATTTTATCCTATTATTTGTCATTCGCATAACCTCGGTGTCTTTCATTTTATTTCTACAATACACATTATGTTTTATATTGTGATTGCAAGTGTACTTGAAAAAAGAAAAACTGGATATATATGTTTTATCTTGATAATTACAAAATTCAGTGGCCGTGGATACAATGTCGTTATTATGTTTCTTCCTTTAAACATTTTACCGAATTTAGTTATTGTAAGTTTTAATACGACAACCAATATATTTCATTTCTTCATACATTGAATGCATTGAGATATTAATTTTGTCACATGGCTTTCAAAGCTTGAAATACTCTGTTTCTATAATCTATATAATTTAGTTTAAAACTCTCATATGTATCTTACTACGGAGATAAGCCTCTGTCACATTGCAAGATGCCTGTGCTATTTGAAAGAAAACGAATCCAAACATATCTAATCCAGCAACGCCACTCTAAGAAATCAATATAAACTTAAAGAGTTTTACTATTTAAATAAGATCAATTAAAGTTGAAAATTATTATTTTCAATGTGTGCAAATAATAGATTATAATTTGCGCGTGCCCTGAGAAAGTTTTCGATCACGCCAGAGTTTGGTAGAGAAGATTAATTATATGAACACACTGTCAGTTTCCATCAAAACGTGCAATTTATCAGTTAAAAAAGGCAATGAGAAAAAGGCACTAAGTCCGTTTTATCAATTACGAACAATTTATGACGGAGTGCTAATTCTTTTCTCGCCAAGACGAAGTTTTGCACTTGCTTCACGCTAAATCTTCGGGTAGGGTATTAAATACATAGCCAAAGGTCAATGTTAATACGTAAATGTTAGTGTATGTTGGTCGAGCAACCCTTGTGTCAAGTCTGTAATGGATTGAAAGATATCCGTTTTACTATAACGTATACGTATTCTTTTTGTTACTTAATTTAGTCAGATTTTGTTGCTTTAGATAAATTAAGTTATGCATGGATATAATTCTACAATTGGTTTCTAATTTTAAAAAGAAAATTAACTCGTGAAATTTGTAATGTATTTACAAATATAGTTACAATACAAATTCATAACCGTCATCATCATCATCATCATCATCATCAGCAGCAGCAGCAGCAGCAACAACAGCAGCACAGCAGCAGCAACAACAGCAGCAGCAGCAACAACAACAGGAACAACAACAAATTATATGTATACTAAAAAGACCAAATATTCTTTTCACACACTCTCTCACACATACACGCATTGACATATTGATGAGACCAATCTTATTTAGACAAACGTGAAATATCAATATTTCACATGCTTATGGTAAGATATACAATGTAATTCAGAAATTTCCTCAGTTTTGTGAATTTTACTGGAAACGAATATTGAAACTTCAAAATAGTAAACCCGGCAATAATGCTTTATCAAATATAAAAAATATCAGATACCAAATTTGTCATAAGTCAGCAGAAGATTAACTATGGAATTTTCTTGAAAATCTTAGGAAAAAGATTTGAATGCTTTAAAATATAGCCGATTTTGGGTTATTAATTAAATAGAAAAATCAGTGATAATATGAATGCGTGATTAAGTTTCCTGAAAAAGAAACTCTTGTAAAATAGCTTATATTTTCGTAATGTGTTTGAAAGTACTGTTTTGATGTACACCTTGAATTTTCAGGAGGTCTACATGCACTAGAACAATAATACGGTGCATCTTAAATGTGTTGTGACTAGCGATTATCTGTAAATTGATTTTTACTGCACTTCACGACAGCTACATATAATTTTGTTCATTAATCAACAATTGTGATCTTCGAGTACCAGACGAATATGCTTAACTCGTATTTTGCATTTATGGTACACGTGTACCACATCAAAGCTGTCCGGTCATTTTGTCTTAACACGCAATTTTTAGCAATGGCAAAATAAATCATACAAGCTGTTATGTTCATCATATATTTATATACACACAAATGTATTGAATTAAGATAAAAAGAAAATATTGAAAAAGGGAAACAAGTCATTCCACTATTTTCTTCTGCTGTAATTCTACAGTCATGCCCTTTTAACGTCGTCCAGTTCGAACAGTAAATGCCATTATATTTTGGATGCACGCCGTAAAAGCAATTTATTTTAGGGTAACTGAAATTAAGACGCATATAACCATTTGATTCCATGGTAGCAGAGAGATGAATGTAATCAATCGACAATGAAAACTCTGACAACTAGGAAAAAGTAATATCGACTCCATATTAATTCCTCGTCCGCTGTCATAAGAAAATGGAAATATCCTTTTGAAATCCGTTTAAACAATTAGAGTCGTCAAAAGGCAAATAAATGACCCCGAAGTTATTAAACTGTAAAGATATTTGAAATATGGGGATACGATTTTGTCACATAATATTGCGGGAACTATGGTGGAGAAAGTTATTTGGGAATTAGCGAGAATCAATACACTGTTAAAATGCATTGAAATGTTCTCTCGTGGATTATGTTTAGAGAGTTCTTTGGTCTACAACAAGACACGCTGAGATAGTAACATGGAATTATAATCAGATATCTGTCATCAAATTGAATCTTTGAAACTGACAAACATTTACTGGAAATATTTTACTAACATATCTATGATACAAATTCAAATAAACATTTTGTTTGTACCTGTTGTTGGTGTACGTCTACGCCCCAGCCCTTACGCTGTATACAATAAAACCTCTTTATAATGCTCAAGTATCATTTGCCAACTCGCTTCGCTTAATGCCACAACACTTTTCCCCATTTCCCCTATGATTTTATTTAAGTTTTCCCTCAACCTATCACCAAACCCCTTTATAATGCCAAATTTTGGGTCAACAAATGGTGGCAGTTTAACGAGGTTTTATTGTACTTTGATTGACTATAGTAACAACTTTTATTAAATATACAAAAACATTTTATGTACTATAATAAAAACGTTTATGCACTACAATAAAAAGTCATTTTCTTTACTACAGCAAATTATAAAAACATAGTACATTATATTTTGATGTAGTCTTTTGTGCTGGGTCTCCTAAGAATATTTCATTCGAAATAATTCAAATAAATCGATAGAAAAAACTACAGGTGAAATTGGAATTAAATAGAAACACTACCAATATATAATTTATCCGGAAATAAATAAAATGAAATTGAAATGTTAGTACAATCAGTTGCATCAGTTTTTTAATACTAACGTATTAAATCACTCAGATACTATCAGACGGATTTGGCAACATATTTAGATTCTACAATTTGGCCTTCTGTGATACCACTTTTTTCGAGCTCAACTGATGAAGTTTTATTGACAAGAAATTATCATCTTTTTTTTTAAAATTAAAATTAAATAAGATTTTGGTATTGTAAATATTATTTATATAGGACGAAATCTAAAAATGTTGTAAATGTTAGAATGCGCTACATAATAATATGTTTCCGATTAATCATAATTTGAAAGGATACAAAATAATATGAAGTGGCTTATGATAAATGATTCGTATATCTAATTAGGGTATTGATTATTTTAAAGTCATCGGTTTCTGTTGCTGTAAAATGAGATAAATACATAAATACCACAACTATTATATTAGGGCTTCCTTTACATTTGTGCACTCGTTCATCCATGAATTAAATATATCTAAATAAAACATATGTATTTCATGATTAATATGTTTTGCAGATTTTCCGTGTAGAAATGCCAGGCACGTTTTAGCATGTAGTGTTTTTATATATACTTTTAATAATATCAAATACGTTGTGAAACAATATAATCACAATTATATTTGGTAATATTCTATTGTACGTTATAGAATTGGGTATTATGTAATATATATACGTCAACTATTTTGATCATGACACTGACAATGTCAATTCATATTTTTAAAACGCGTATGGAAAATTCAATTTATTGTGAATGATCATTGTATACCGTCACACTTACATAAGTTTTTTTTTATCAAAAGGGGAATTCCAAAAATAAATCTAATACATGGCATTCCTTAACTTTGTATTCCTGAAATTAAACAGCTTGATTAAAAGTGAAACAATTTATTGAATAATTCAACGCAAATCCTTACACTATTTAAATTTTCATTTGACCGACGATGCTACCAGTACAGATCAAACCATGTACTTGTATGTAAGAAATAAACAGAGATAGTCATTGTTTATAGAATTCTACACTTCTGTACATCACTCATCTCCATTCTAAAACTCGTATCCCAAATATTAGAATTTATAATTTCGAACTTTTTTGCAAGAAATATATCATGATATCATTTCACTAATTCTTGTTTACTGAAAGAGTAAGGTGATTTAATAGATACAACATTATAATTAAATTTATGTCGTTATTGATTATGGTAACAAAGTTTTTATTCTCAAAACATGCATGAGTATACTTTGTTTTATAAGTTGTAGCTATTTTGTATTATATTTTCGAAACAATGAAGTGCTGAAAAAAATGTAATGTTATACCATCAACTTAGTATTTGTGGTATGAGGAAAACAAGTTTATTGCAATAACTACTATCTGTAAAATCTTCTTATCACATTTATGTTTCTAATTTTCATGTAAACGTTCTTGTAGTATTGCAAATTATGCATTTCTTATGATTGAATCATGACCATTTCGAAAATGCGTTGTAATGAAAATGAATAGAAATATTATACTTTATCTGAAGATCAAATTTGAAATTTATAAAATTACAATGAAACTTGTATATAAAAACTCCTTTAGGGACACGGCAAAATCATTCTTTAAAGGGAGGTTGATTTGTTTCTTTATGACCAGATGGTCTTTATACACCGGTGGTCGCTAAAGTAAGTTTTACTGCATGTTAAGCGATCTGATTTCGTATTATGATTCCCCATTGTACCTTCAATGTATTTGCTGGAATATGATTTCCAAGTTTTGAGGATTGGCAAAACTTACATCCTCTTATTCTTGATTTTTATTAACATCATTCAAAAAGGATTTATTGTCTGATATTAGAAACAACAGTATGACTTGAAATGTCTTTCAACTTATATATCACATTTACAGAAATATATATGATCTTTGGAATAAAAAAAGAGAGTACTATGAAATACTAAATATTATTATTTTACAATGAAAAAATACATATACAAAACAAAATTCGAAAAAAATTATCTTTGAACCAAGCTAAATTAGCTTTTATGAACATTATAAAATATATTTATTGAAAACAAGATCACCTATCGACATTTAACAATTTGAAAGATTGGTGTAATAAATACATACTATTCTATATTTATTAATATAGCCAAAATTGTAATCCTGGAATCTTGCGAAAAACAAAATCACCTACCAACATCCCCTACTCCCTAACACTTCCATTCCTTTAATATATATATATATATATATATATATATATATATATATATATATATATATATATATATATATATATATATATATATATATATATATCTGTGTGTGTGTGTGTGTGTGTGTGTGTGTGTTTCATCCATTAGCAACAATTTTCAATTTCGCATGAAAGTTAATAAAACATTCCTGTATGCAAATTGTAAAAGATAAACAGAGCTCCTTAACTTAACTTTTATATATATATATATATATATATATATATATAATATATATATATATATATATATATATATATATATATATATATATATAAATATATATATATATATATATATATATATATATATATATATATATATATATATAATAATAAAAAAGAATAACATTATTGTTTTCTAGAGAAAAGCCATCTATGCTGCATATTTTGTTGATATAGCGGGTAAAATTGATAGTTCATGAAAAATTTTTCTCTGTGATACCACTTTCCATTTAGAAAATGCATTTTAAATTAGAGCTGAACTGATGATCTCTAATCGATAGAAACGATCGTCTTGAGCATTATAACTTGGATATTGTGATAACAATAAAATTTAATGTCCTCCAGAGGGAAGTATAGGTATGCGAAAAAAACAGTAAAAACAGTCAAACATCCAATATACACAAATTTTCGGCCCTTTGGCCTTTACCAATATTAGTTAGATACTATCAAGTCTGCATAAAGCTGTTTATTATGTAGACTTGATAATATGTTACTTATATAGATATAGTCGTCATTTACTTGATAAAGCCAAGGGGCCGAACATTTTGTGAATATTGAGTATTTTTGATATTATGTTTATGATATTTAAACTTAATTTTTCTAACGTACACCTAGTTCTTCTCCAGTTAAAAAAGCTACATATTTTGTTGATATAGCGGGTAAAATGGGTAAATTTAATAAAAAGTTTGAGAAAAGCAAAATCACAGTTAAACCCAGTTTTTCTCCAGTCACACCTAATTTTTTAAGGTAAACCTGGTTCTTCTCCAATTCTTAGTTACTAATAACTACATCTCCAGTTAATCGAGTTAATGAGGAAAACTAAGTTTAACTGGAGAATACCCAGGTTTAATTCATTTATGGGATTTAGGCTTAGACATTTGAATATATTGAACATTTGAATGAAAGTGGAGAGAAATTAATCATCACGTAAATAATTTTATGTGATTTTGGCTTAGTTTAACCTAGGTTTTCTCCAGTTAATGGGTTAATGTTATAATAATTTTTGCGTGCCATATTAATGGGTATTACTTTGTGAAAATTAAAATTTTGAGTACATGATAAATCATCTTATCATGGTAGTGAATGATATGAATCTCATTTTCATTTCATATATAATATGTCAACTATCTAAACTCTTTTTTCATCTTTCTTCAGCTTTATTTTCTCCGTAGATGTAATTTTGTTTCTTTCTATTGAATAGCATATTTGTCAAGACAAAAGTCTATACTTGTAATAGTGTCAAAATTCTTTGTGTTTTGGAATGAAAACATTCATACGATAAACTTAGGACCCGGTTAGGTCGAATATCATTTGTTTTCTTCAAGACTTTATAATTAAATCTGTTTCACGCTTTCCTGTATGAAACTCACAAAAGTAATACGGAGTAATTTTTACAACAAAGCAAGGAAATTGTATTCTGTATGATGTATTATTATTTTTAAAAACTATCTTCACTGATATTAGGAAATGTTACACAACCTTTCAAAACATGTCATTCCACGTTATGTTGCAAATTGAATTCATCTCGGTTTTCAGAAATATTTATCTTTTAGCAGACCATCTGGAAGCAAGAAATTCAAACATTGAGGTGATTTGGTACATTGACGTTGAATTCTTCGATGGCGGTTATGGCTTCCGTCGCCATCTACGAAATACAGAAATCAAAACCTTCCGACCGGGTAATAGGTTCGTGGAATAAAAATTCCAAGTTCTTACCAGAAAATAATATTATGAAATACCATTCTATACTGTACGGCTTTGATGTCTACCATAATTGTTGTCAAAAACATGTTCACGGTACGGTGTCATATTACAGTATCCCAATTCTCTAAACAAAGAAGTACAAGATTTCCTTTAGAAAGTGATAAAAATTCATATTGGATTATCTGATGTAATGATGATATATTGTGTTAAACAAAGAATTAATCTTACATAATATTACAAGCATATCTAAAGATAATATCAGATTTTCGAAACAAATAGGTCCATGTTATTGATGGCGTTTTATCACCTGGCGGGTTTGTGTAGCATTCTGTCCGACTTTTGTTTACTAATAACTAAGTGGTGTTAAGGCATCTATAATAAATACAGAGAACAATTCTAATGAGGTGTTTTTATCCCACGCTAATCATCCTAATATCCCCACTTGGTTATAAGATAAATATATAACTGAAGGTGGATTAAATGGCTTAAACATCACCATTTACTCTCTCGGGGTGGACATTCGGATTACTCCTTTTATCAAGTTTACAAATTCTTATTAATTTACACTGACAACTTGAAAGGCGTCCGTCATTCCAAAGAAAACAATTGTGCTATTTACAATCACATTGTTAAAATTTCCCAAAATTCTGCGGTTACTAGTTAAACAGCAGAAAACAGGAAAAATTCTTATATTGGCACAGCAAAATAATGATAAGACACTAAAACGATAAATTTTATCTTTCTTTCAAATCTCACATCTAGAAACTGTGAAGCAAAAAGAACGACCCTATAGTTATTCAGAATTGTTTCAGATGGACTTCCTGGATAGTGAATAATGCTAAAAGGTGACGGTAGATGTTGGAGAGATGCTATTTAAACTGGGTTTCAATGAATAATTTTGGGTGGAAAACTGGAAAAATCTGCTAATATACATAAAGAGAGAGAGAGAGAGAGAGAGAGAGAGAGAGAGAGAGAGAGAGAGAGAGAGAGAGAGAGAGAGAGAGAGGAGAGAGTGTATATCTATGAAAGTAAAGCTGATGCTAAATTTAATATTTTTCTCCATGTGAAACAGAGATCTAAGAACAATGCAACATACATCGGAAAGCTCTTCAATTGAATAAAAAGATGGTTATGAATTCTAATGGCGCTCCTACGCTTTAGATAATAATTATATCGATTTATTTATATTTCAGCACATTATAATTTGAAATTAAATATAAAACAAACTGAATCTGAATAAACCAGAACTGTAAAATATCTATACCATTCTGGTTTTTATTTTGAAAAAAAAAGACATCAGTAACTTTATCCAGATAAATTGGTTTAATAAATGCGAACAACTAATTATATATCATCAAAAGTAATATACGATATAGCGTTCAATTAATCAGTATTTTGGAATTATATATATATATATATATATATATATATAGATATAGATATATATATATATATATATATATATATATATATATATATATATATATCTATATATCTCTATCTATCTATATATATATATATATATATATATATATATATATATATATATATATATATATATATATATATATATATATATATATATATATATATATATCCGCCTTGTTCCTCTCGTGTTACCTTTCTAAAAGCTCTTTTGTAGGTATGTGCTGGTAAGTAAAGCTTTGGTACAGACATAACGTGTGTGGTTATAAGATAGTGCAATGCTCTTCAGCACAATAACCATAAAAACTGGTATTTGTAGTCTCCATGTTTCGTTGCACAGCTACGTGAAATATTTTGAATCAAGCGTCCATATGGAAACAGAAGTTACAACAGAAAGAAATTGCATTTTTGCTTCCCATAAAATCCATAGACATTATTTCAATGCAATTGATTTTGATCAGCACTTAACAATCCTATATCAGATCTGATCTATTTCGCATCAAAAACATATCTGAGTGTATCCTCTCAATATGAAATACAAGTATTTAATATATCTGATTGAGATGTAAATAAAATATAGCAGCTTTGGCGGCCTTGTATGGATATGGTGAAACACAGTAATCTAGAGAGATTTGATCGAAGTAGAAAGAGCTCAACTTAAATCGCCATGTTTCCCTTGCCTAAATCCAGGTTATTGAAAATAATGTCATTCATTGTAGTTATATAAAACTTTTGATTTTATGTCAGTGATTGTATACATAATATTATTAATAGACTATACTTAAACATGCATTCTTCTGACATCAGTATATTGCAGAGCGATTGGTGAAATTGATGCTAGAGTAAAGAATGTAAATATGTCTAAGAAATGCAATCACATTTCAATAAGGAAAGCAAAGTCGTTAGCTAAAGTGAGAAACGAAGTTTCATAATATTTATGTGTTTTAAGTTGTAAAACCATACAAAAATGAATTATCCTTCTGCTAATGGAAATTAATGACCGAAATTCAAATCCTTATATGAACCAAATTCATACGTTTCGCTTCTTAATGGGATTGAAAAACATGCCATCCTAAATACATTTCTGATTTCTATTTTTCAAAGAACTTATTAAGCTTTATTAATACACAAAATTATATAGTATCAAAATTGATTCTTATGACATATATGTTTTAAGCTTTTTGTGCAATATTATATATATAATTGTTACGTCATTTTCTTTTCTGAAATCATATGATATTGTCGTATCTTTTGATGATATTTTCATATATATTTTTTGATTCCTCATAAGTGTTTATATTGTATAAATGTGTATTCGTTTGAGTACAACGATATACTACTTTTCTTTGGTTCCTCATAAGTGTTTATATAGAATAAATGTGTATTCGTTCGAGTACAACGTTATTAGTATTTTTCTTTGGTTCATCATAATATTGTTTATATAATATAAATGTGTATTCGTTAGAGTACAATGTTATTACTACTACTTTTCTTTGGTTCATCCTAATAGTGTTTATGTAGTATAAACGAGTACAACGTTATTAGTATTTTTCTTTGGTTCATCATAATATTGTTTATATAATATAAATGTGTATTCGTTAGAGTACAATGTTATTACTACTACTTTTCTTTGGTTCATCCTAATAGTGTTTATATAGTATAAATGTGTATTCGTTAGAGTACAGTGATATTAATTTCCTATCATTTTAGAAATAAAGCGTTATGATTAACCTTTGTTGTAAGATATAAGACGAATGGAATTCAAATCTATACACTGAGGTCCGATATATTACATTGGTAACTCGTCAACATAATTAAATATGGGATTATATTGTATATCGCTGGAGATTCGAGGGATTTGTGCGAATCGAAATAACGTTGGATTCGACTTAAAAGCTCATTTAAAGTTCATCCTTAGGTACATATATATATTGTGTACCACAGGTGATGGACATATCAGTCAATACTAGTGTCAAACTATTAATAATAAATTCTTTGTTTTTATCGATCATTTAATTGTCTCAAAGACAATCATGCCATTACATTGTAATGTTCTCAATATAAGTTCAAAGGGCAATTCCATGTCCGTCCCTTCAACATGGTCTTTAAACCTCCATTTCAAACGATGTTCAGGCTTATCTTGAGGTAAAACAATTTATCAAACGCAATGTTCAGCATGATCATCTCTTTAAACATTACCGCTTTGACGAATTGCATTTTAAAATAAGCAACGAAAATATTCAAGGAAAGTTCTATCTATTACTATCAAAAAGTTGACACTAAAGGGATACAATTTGGCCATTTGGGAGTCGGTTACTAAGGTTATGGAAAAGTTTCCAACATAAAATCTTCGAAGGAACACAACACTTCTACATTTATGTGTAATCCGAGACGATTAAAATTTTACAAATTTGCGAATGCTTTTGCGACCCTCGGAGTGTCAAATTAAACAAATTGAAAGAGATTAATTGTAGATTTCTGTTTGATGTCTACAAAATAATTGTGGCCTTTCTCCTTCGTACGAACTATTTTGGAGGCTAAACCATAATTAATGTCAAGAAATTCATATCATACATGACATTTTGTACTAACAATTTTCGAACTGTATATTTTTGTTACGTGTCCATGGTTTTTCTATTTACCTTGGTGAAATGTATTATGTTACAAAATATATTTGAGTACAATTTAGTTTAGCATGTGACACTGACTGTCCCGTAAGAGTTATGTTGCTGTGATTTAGTTGTTTTGAGATTATTTATGCTTTTTAAACATTCAAATGATAAACCAAATGTTATGCAAAATCTTAACATGAATTAAAAAGCTTGAAAATGTGTGGATAATTTGCATTACAAACATTCTTAATTCCATGATAGTGTTCAAATAATATCACCTAAATTTTCGACACTATACCAATTAATGGTGTAGGTGAAATGTAAAAAAGTATTTTACTTACATTTTATATGTTACATTTTATAAAGAAGTTATATAAAATCAAAAATAATTGAACTAAACGTATCTAAGGTCAATACTGATTGAGTACTGTTAATCCGGTTTAATTCGCCAGAATTTTATTTACGCGTTATTTCGCGAGAGATATCGCTCGAGAAAATAATGCGTAATGATGTATGAAAATAGTATGACCCAAATGGGCATTCGAAATCGCGAAATTATTATATCGCGGATAAATATCGAACTTTTGTATCGCCAAAATAAAGTCCCGGGAAGATTGCCGGATTTACTGTACGTAAAGCTTTTATTAGTTTGTTTTATTAGCGTTTTATGCCACACACAACAATTTTTTTCATTGTTTGGTATTGAAGAGAGGCTGGTTACAATGTACCCAGGACGAGACCACTGATACAAATACCCTGCATAAGGTAATGCATTAGCTGTGTTTACCACAAATATTATTTAAATTTTGTTTCCACTTGTACAATAACAAATAAGAGCTAAACACAGGTATACTAATCTTATATTTCTATAAATTTTGTGAAAATAAAGTCAGATCCAATGTGGTATACATATAAAAATACTAAGGTTGAATTAATCAATTGCAATTGCAATTGAAAAAGTGCAAAACCTAGGTTTCTCAACCAATTGTCACAAAATATACATGAATTTAAAAAAAATATACCTGTGTATATCTCTGTTTTGTGCTTGTACATCAATCAAAGTAGTAAAAACGGGGAAACATTTTTTGAACAAAAATTCACACAGCTAATGCCCCTTTAAGTAAAATTCTTCTTTAGGGACAAAGCCGACTAGAATTTGTTCATAACGTACCTTCAATACATTTTGTAGTCGACAAATTAAAACTGTTGGTATTGTATGAAAATAATTTGTATAACTTCTTATACTCAGTCTACAATTGATTACATCAATAACTACAACTTTAGCACTACAACACTAAATTGCAATTGGAACGCGACTTCAAAATTAATTAAGTGGCTACGCCCCATTTTCTGATCACGTGTTTTGGTTGATATATTATACTTAAGAAGTTTTTTATTTTAAATATTAAATATTGAAAACTGAGGCTTTGATTTTCGTGCTGATTCACAAGTTTATAGTAATAATTTATTCTAACAATACTTAGGGTACGCTAATTTTTTAACTTACAGGGCAGCTTATCAGTATCGTTGATTTGAACAGTCTATGACGTCATATTAGTGAATACTGATTCTGCGCATGGGGAGCATATGTCTGTAATGATTATCCTTAATAGTTTTCATAATGCAAATAAAAGTTAAATGAGATTAAAAGTGTATCTTTGTGATTATATATTTTAATGTTATTTCGTACAAATACATTTCAGTAATACTTTGTTGAAATAATAAAATTATTGACATTTCGTAAATTTTGCAGTGTTTTTTATTTTCAATTAAAACATAGTTACCATAGAAACTCTTGTGTCTCTGATATTTCAGAATTTTCAAAATACTTATAATGTCATTATTAATCTGTCAAACTCAAATTATCTACCTGGTATGCCCATAAACCCCTAAATATTGCACACACACACACACACACACACACACACACACACACACACACACACACACACACACGTGTTATCATCTTTATATCGGCAAAGTAAGTGATACCGTTTTATGTTTCGATGTTAAAGAAAATCAAGGTAGTAGTAAGAAAGGCAAATGCAATTAACTTTGACGACCGATAATGCCTCTTATTGGTACTTGAACAGTTTGAGACTGGTCAGGATACATTTCTATCACTGCACTGCTTTGGTAAGTGTCGTCTACTATAATACTGGATCTTATTAAATGAAGAGACAGACGTTGCGTTTTACGAAGGTCCACCAGGTTTTAGACCGTCTGAAAACCACACCTACGACTTGTGATCATTTTACGAAGAGTACAGTCTTGCATTTTTCAACAAATAAGGTCCTATTTTTGTCTACCCACTAGACCGTAGGTAAACTATAGTTATTGTTGTAAGTTTGGTGATTTATATTTGTTGATGTAGCAGATATGAGTTAGAATAGGATTGTTAAAACGGTCCTTAGTGTTTTACTTCAAGTTCAATTGACTTCAGACTTAAAACTTACTGGAGGAGGATTTATGGATTTTTATAGACAAACACAGTGTCTTTACTTCTCACTCTATCGTTTTGCAATGAAACAATAACCATCTATTTTCAGAGTCGAAATAACACCAGGATCTTTCATCCGAATTCTAACTCGAAAAAATGTAATTTTGCTCGTTGAAAAGAAACAATAACATATGCTGTAAATAGATTAGCATATTTGTTATCAAATATAAGTTTGCCGTCATTCTTGATAGGTTCAAGAAATAGAATTTTCATAGGTGTTAACGCGTTCTTCCTCGTGGTTAAAGTTGAAGATATGAGCAAAGGGAAATAACTCCGACAACATTATTTATATTTGAGTTGTTTCCCGCTATGATGATAACGTTTTTGTAAGCTACAGTTCCTTTTTAATTTCTTTGTTGCAATACGCCACGATTTCCCGCCCACAAACAAAGAAGGTATCGCATCAATATTTATATTATAAAATTTCAAAATAATCAGCGAAATCCTAATGTTCAAAATCTACCTGCATTTTCTTTAAGATATTTTAGTTAGAAATATAAACAATTCCAAAGTTATATTTTCAAAAGTGGCCAAAACAAATACTCAAGACGATTGTTTCTGTCTGAGATTTTTTATATTAATAAGACTTCATCCGTTGAACTCTAACTTGGGGTAATATATGTAGTACGGAAAGAAGAGCGTATCATACAAAGATAATAATATACATCTGATGTGTTGCTAAATCCCTATAAGGTGAAGGCTACCTACTGTAATATGAATATCTTAGATTTTGAAAAGTTACGAATTTGAATGATGGAATCTGAGCGAAATATTATTTAAATATAAGATAATCGGCTGGTTCTGAAATACCATGTACACGTACTGCGTTTATGTATACTTTTGCAAACTCAGACGGTCCACACCCAGTGACTATAAATACTATTCACAATCCCAAAGGTATTTTTTCAGAATTAATTGATAATAAGTTTCTAATTACAATTTTTTTTCTTGTGAACGATATATGCATTAATGGACAATGGACAAAAATATACCGAAACTAAATATCAATTTTCCATGAGCAATTGCTTTTATATCCCAATGTTTTTTAAAAATGAAAAACAATCCGTATACTTATTTATACTACCAATTTTCTGTGCAACTATAGTCCGCTGGAAACTAGATTAATTCCATATAACTAACTTTGTGGGGATTTGGGGTGTGACATGGTAAGTAGTTTTCCTTTCTGTCCGGATATACTAAATGGAATTAAAGTTTTATCATTTTGAAAGAAACTAGTGATATGAACAATTTGAAATACTTACTCTCAGATTTGGTTTGTGGTTATTAGTATTCGACCACTAGGTGGAGGTGGATTAAATGTGTTAAAATAGAACTGCCCAATGCAAACGGCGGCTACCATGTGGTTAGCAAGCAGTGTTGGTGACACGCTATTTACAACAAATTTCCCTTTGAAATCCGATATTTTATCAATGAAATATGCCACCACCAGAAAGTTTGAGTATGACTTCAGAGAAGGGAGACAGCCAATATTGGTTCATGACAACTGAAAGTAACCAATTTTTCGATCAGCTATGAAATGCCGTGATGACTGTTTCGTAAATATTTCGGCATACCGGTAGTGCCTACCAGCAAATCCTTCAAATCAAATGAAACCGAAGACAAATGCGAATTATTTTGTGAAATAAAAAACTTTTATTGGTCTGTTTAAAACTTAATTCTCGACACCTTCTTTATGGAAAACCCGTTTAGGCCTATAAATAAAAGGATCCATGTGTTATGTAGTATTTATAAGCTGATCATATATATCTTTGAATGGGAACAATAACTAAGAAAACTATTAGCACTACTTATGCTCGGTATTGACATTGCAGGTTGTTTGTTTATCAGAGATGCTTGACAAATTTGCCCAAGGCCTAACTCTCTTTTTTCTGTTCAACAGACAAGTTGGGATTGTAACTGCGAAGCGACCTTTCATTCGTGTGGTTTGTGCTTCTGGTCATATCATGACATAAATTTATCGCGATATGGGCCTGTACCACTGACCCTTGTCTTGTGTTTTTGATTTCTTTCTGTGAATTTTGTTTGTTTTGTGGTAATGTATGGCTTTTAAGATTAAATAAATAAATAAATAATTAATAAATATGCGATATTCTATTCTTTATTGATTCGGTCATATGTTGAAATTTCAGAGAAGACTTGCCCAACAAATGGATAGAAAGGGTTTCCTAAATATTTATGTATTTCTACGCCAAAAAGTAAAGCGGTTAACACTTGGGTCACGTGACGATCTACCACTTGTGTTAATGAAATAGTTATACAATAATTCTGTAATCGGTGCTGAGTGTTATGAACCCATTCTTGACCTGGACAAGTTTAAAGTTAAGGTAATAAAGTATAACAGTAAAATGACACTGACTAGAGTAATCGTTCCTACTTGTCACCATACATCAGAGATTATCCAGTGAGGAATAAAACGTTTTTCCCGAGCAGCTTTTCATGACCGAAAAGTGAGTAGAATCATCCATATGATAATCAAACGGTTACTCCGCCCCGCAATCTTATGTGGATCGGACAATACCTGCAATGAAGGAAATTACAATCGGTATGTAAATATGTGTTGGTCAAGTAAAAGATGAACATGAACAGTTCAAGAGGAGTAACTCGTATATCATTAGGAAGATTACTATACATAATCATTGCACGACAGAACACATTTATGGGTACAATCTAGTTTTTTCTCAGTTAATCGTAGTATGTCTACAGTTAAACCTAGTTGCTCTCATTTAATCGCATTAATTGGAGAAAATCTGGGTTAAACTGACAAAAACTAAATTAAACTGCGCCAAAATCACAAAAAACTCAATCTAATTTTTCTCGAGAAAAAATAAGTTTGATTTTGCATAAAATAACATAAACGAGCATTCATTTATTATCGTCGCAGAAAAACCAATTTTTTCTTTATAATTCAAATAGCTGCCCTAAAGCAACATTTATGGTTCTCAAGTTAAGTTTTTCTTATTCACTCGCATCAAAAATCGCAAATTTGGGTTCATTTTTTGCAATTCACATCAGTTAAGTAAAGAATATTTGGCAATTTTTGAAGAATAAAAAAAAATATTGGCAAATACATGTATTTAATTTATTAAATTTTCCAGTTAAGTTCCGTTAGGACCTTGGCTTCTGACGTTTTGTTCGAATCTTGTGAAATGTAAACAAACCACTTCACATTTTAATTAAAATTTATAGTTCTGCATCCAAGAAAATGGATTAACCTAATTAATTCATTTAAAGAATTTATTCATATTTGGCGATAAAAGTGGTGACATAGCGTGAGTCACGTGAACCATGCTTGTCTGACTGGATGTCAGAGGTATACAAAAGTTGGCCATGAGTAAGTTTGCAATATTGCGCACACATCGATCGCTTGAAAAATATGTTAGTAATTTTGAAATTGATACATTTTACTCACTGTACAAGCTTTGTATTTGGTTATCTGTCCTCGGGATCGTATAACACATCGTGTCATTTTGCACAGTCCAATTTAATGTTTGTCTGCAGAAACTCATCATTTCCTCTCGATTTACTCTAGAAATTGAAAATGACCAGTGATACATAAAGCCTAACAGCGACATGCTGGTCTAACATGTCCTCGAAGAAACATCATAACCTGGTTTTTTTTTTCGTTAAATATGTTTGCCAAATCATTCAGTGTTTGTCTTAAATTAACCAGAATATATTGCACTCCAAAGAAGCACTCTGTCCTCCACTTCTAGGTAATTTTCTCTATTCTCGATTTCGAAACCTCCTAAAATACTGGATGGTTCTTGCATTAATCTTATCCAAAGCTTAAATTATGTAGCTTGAATGTCCAGCACTTTGATATAGACACTTTATTTTATTTTACGGTGGCGGCGGCGTAGAAGGGCCACGTAGAAAAAACGAAATGAATTCGTCCATACAAAGAATCAATTCGTCGGTACAAATAATTCTTTGTACGTACAAAGAACTTACTCGACAAGACAAAAATATTTGTACGTACAAAGAATTCTTTGTACGTTGTTCCAGTTTTTAATGACGGAGGAGAGAATCCGGTTACAATGTACCCGAGAAGAGACCACCGGCCATCCGGAAGTAAACTGGCAAACATTCTCTCAAGAATCAGCTTAAGTTCCAGCGGGCCTCGAACCCGGGCTGACCATAAGTGAGTTACTTCTTGTTCTAATTGTCCGGGCACGGAGGTCCTGCCATGGAGGAAATTCCGTGTTGAGAGACAGGCTAATAGAATTGTAAAGGACAGTTGATGACGTCCATCATTCCAGAAAAGTAGTGGAAGATACCAGCTTAACATGTAGGGTGATTATAAAATATATTACAGATGTAAAAGATCAGACATTTTGATGGTGTTTACTGTTACTATTAATAGATATCCTTAACCCTAATTTGCGAATTGGACTTAGTTATTATGAGATCAAGGAAAAGCAAATACCGGTATTAATAATGTGAGAAATTAACAATAGTTTCTTTCTGTTCGGGTGTTTGTTCATTCAGATGAAGCGCAATTTGCTGTTTGTTCAAGCGGGATAACTCCAAAATGATTGAACACGGTTGAAATCGAATAAAAAGCATGTAACCATATATAAATAGATTCAGTTACGATGGACAAGTTTCTTACCGCTTCTTCTCTGGAAGGAATGAAGGGTTATCCTTGAACTCAGGAAGGAATGAAGGGGTCTCCTTGAAAATTGACATAAAAGTTCCCCTTTAGGTTTAGTTGTGCATAATACATTTTCAGAGAGATCGAAATCCAACATGGCCTACAGGCGGCAATCTTGGATTTTGACCAAAGGAAGATTGTTACCGCTATTTCTAAAAAAAGACTGATGGGATCTCCTTGAAATTTGACATGAAGGTTTTAAGTGAGCTATAGCTGTGCATATGACATTTTCAGAGAGATTGGATTCCAACATGGTTGACAGGCGGCCATCTTGGATTTTGACAATGGAAGTATGTTACCCCTATTTCTCAGTAAGTACTGAAGGGATCTTGTTTAAATTTTATATGCAGTTTCCCTTTAAGGTCTAGTTGGGCATATTACATTTTCAAAGAGATCAAAATCCAACATGGCTGACAGGCTGCCATTTTAGATTTTGATCAAAGGAAGTTTGTTACCATATTTTTCAAAACGTACTGTAGAGATCTCATTGAAATTTGACATGAGGGTTGCCTTTGTACTTTGAGGTCTATTTGTACATATTACATTTTCAGAAGGAACAGAATCCATCAATGCTGGCAGGCTTACATCTTGGAATTTGACAATTCAAATTTGTTTCTCAGAATGTACTAAAGGAATCTTTTCGAAATTAATTATGGAGGTTCCCCCGAGGTCTAGATGGGCATATTACATTTTCAGAGAGATCAAAATCCAAGATGGACACCTGTTGAATTCCATTCTGTCTGAAAATGTAGTATGTTCAGTTTAAGTTTAGTTTCGCTATAATCTTGTAAAAAACATATTTCACAGAAATATGGATTTAAGATCAAATTCAATATTGAGACACAAAATAAGAGAAAAGAAGAGAAAAGAACAGTCTGTCAAAGATCAGACATAGAACATTCCATGGTGGGTACCAAGATCCCTCTGGGATCTCTTGTAAGAATGATCAGTTTGCTACATAAAATAAGATGCCTTCTGCGATCAAGAAATTAGGTAAGCTTTTAATGAGTAACGCTTCCATGACACCTGATCATGGCCAGAGGTCCATGTTTGTCCAAAGTTCACCAAATTTGTATATTGTTTCTTAAACATCCTGAAAATTAATACTTTGGTATAATAAAATCTATATAACCGGGTGGAGTGGAATCTTGTTAACGTTTTCTAGATCTGATCGAGTTAAAATTTTATGAAATTAAGGATAACATTAGAATAATAGTGACTAAGGTAATCGTTCATACTTGTCACCATACATAAAAGAGTATCCAGTGAGGAATAAAACGTTTTTCTGTACAGCTTACTATAACCAAAAGGTTAGTAGAATCATCCGTATGATAATCAAAAGGTTACTCTGCCCCGCCATCTTAAGTGAATCGGATAATATATGTGATGTAGACATACAACAAAAAGAGGGTGTGTATTGATACATCCTTCAGTGAGTGACTTTTGGAATACACGTAGTAAAAATTTTAAGTTTGGCCAAACTGTATTAATCGTAGTTGCATTTATACGAAAAAGAGTCCATTTAAATAATTATACCCACTAGTATATAAAAGTAAAAAAAAATGACAAACGGTGGGGTGCATACACACTAGAAAACCGTTAGGTAATGAGAACATTCAAAAGAATTGTAATTGAATAGGCATCACTTCAGCTCAAATCCGTACCATTAAGGTAAAAACGATCACTATTGAATTGTGAAATAAAACCCAAACGGTATGAATCGTGAGTATGTGTATATCTGTGATCCATTTTATGTTACGGAATCTGTCAACGGAAAATGGGAACAGGAAACAAAGCACATATTTCATATGTTTATCTTTCAATATGAAAACAGTCTGTACGTGACTTGTAACACTTGAGCACGGCAATTCTCCGTACGTTATGTTTACTGATTAAATATGAACATATATAAATGTATATCATTTGTATTTGCTTCGATTACCCATACTATGCCGACACAGGTACACATGCGAACACAGATGCACAGATGTCGGCTAATGAACGAAGTTTTTTTCTGTTTTCGGAATGTACTACAAGCTACTTTTTCTCGAGATTCTGTGTACAGAGAAAGTGGTCCTTGCTAAAATGATATCAATTCAGTTTTGACAATATATATATATATATATATATATATATATATATATATAGAGAGAGAGAGAGAGAGAGAGAGAGAGAGAGAGAGAGAGAGAGAGAGAGAGAGAGAGAGAGAGATGCTGTATCATACGTTTGTGAATTTTATGCACAACTGACATAAATATATATCCGACTTCTGTATATTTCTTTATTACATATTTACAATGTTTAACAGGTTTTGATTTATCGCCTTTACTCGATTTCCAAAACAACAGACAGGTAAATAAATTATAGAATCTTCTGTTTACTGTACGTAAACAAAATACCACCATCAATCACTCTAAACACCAAAAATTAGTTTAACTTAAATCAAAACTATTTTCTATGTCTATGGCATCCCTATTCGCCGGTCGATATTCAATTTAACGAAAACTCGCTGCTACAATCATACTATATACATTGTATATACATGACTTTCAGTTGGTTAATATATCTTGACTCTGTTACGTCTGTCAACTGTTTATGTTTTTGTGTATCATGCAAAAGATAATATGATATGCATCTTATAACTAAAGCACAATTGCACATTAGCTTACAAATTACATTTATTTTCATCAATATACTGTAGATAAGAACAAGCTTTATTCTTCTTAACATTAATACACTTACTAAACATTCTCAACTTATATTGAACACAGGCCTACGTACACATATCGACATTAAGATCAAGGTTAATTACAATAGCTTAGTTATTATTACTATCTTGTCTTCGAATTTTACAAATGCAATTCAAAATTGGATTTGGTGGCTTTTTCATTTGAAATTACGTTTTATTTTTCCTCGATCGATGTAAAATTTCTCAACTCTTTTTCGATAGATGTTTCTGAGAGTTGTCCCTTACAACCAAGGAAATGACATATGAAGAATTGGTATTTAATATTTGGCCATAGTGACCGGATATTTAGACCATTGCACTTTTAAGCATGACATTTCTCATCTCATGACAGGGCAGATTCGGATCTAGTGTGACACGGATCTTGTTATTTGAAGAAGTTTGCCACTTTACTTGTGGAGGGCCGATAGACTTTCTCCTAGTATATCGATATCTTAGCACGGTTTTCCCTACTTCCATAGAACATTCATCGTATAATGTATACATATCATTATCCTTGTATGCTGCCAGTAACAAATTCAAGTATGTTTCCTACAGTTATATAATTATACACAAGTACAAAGTCTGCAGAAAAGATATTTGCATCCATCGAAACTTTCAAATCAATATCAAGATAATATACTGCTTACGGAGTCTAGAATGTGGTACCTTTGATTTCTATATATTACCAACACCAGACATAAATACAATAGGCCAATGCCATCTTTAATATAAAAATCTCAGATACCAAAGTATAAATCAATAGGATGTCCAGGACATAGATACAAATCCGGTAAAAATGGACAAACACGGACCTCTGGAAACCAAGAGGTGGGATCAGTAAGGAGGAGTAAGCATCCCCTGTCGACCGGTCACACCCGCCGTGAGTCCACAGTCAAGTCCAATGAAACACGTGAGGAGTGTATCCTCGTCACAATTGGTACAGACGTCTCAACAACCGCCAACGAAAAGGCAACTCAACATTTCACTTAGTGAAACAGAGTAGTCGCAAACAAGACTATTATACCGACCATAAAATTTGCGGAACGTTGACATTAAACGCGGTTTTCGATATCCCTGTGTCAATAATTTGTCAGTGAGTAGTTTACCTCTGTATATGAAATCTTCACATGTTGTGCACGCCCTGGCATATCGGATCATTTGTGAAATATAAACTCCATATGCAGGTGACTGAGGGATATTACTACTTAAATGTGGAAAATTTACGATGGGAAAGCCGAAATCGTCGCGTTTATGGTATAGCTTAGTTGCAAATTTCCCGTCTGTGTTTATATTAAGTACCATCTGTTAGTTAAATATGTAAACATTATACTTATATATCTGGATATTTGCCGGAGAAATACGTTTAGAGCACCTCGTCTCAATAGACCCCTTTCTTTGGGGTCAGTTCTGGATTATTCTGACTTGAAGTTGGTGCATGGTATCTCATGAAACCGTCTGTTTGTGAGTTCATCTGATGTCACATTGAACACTTCATATTACATTTTCATTTTCGGTTCGGTATGCAGTTTTTCAAATAAACACATTTTAACTGTAATTTTAGCTGTGTCTATGAAAATGGATATGGACATTAGTTTGGTATTTTTTCGGTATCAAATTCAGTATACATGTTAATCCATCAATTCTGGGATATTGATATTTTGCATACCCATTGTTTCAATGGCGATGCATTTGAATACTTATGATGAAGCAAGAATTGAACGGTTTTCTACGTTTTTAGGAAATGTTTTAGACCATTAAAGCGAGCAAGACCTAGAGCACTACTTCAGTTTTCTGGGGGTTTATTTATATTTTCTACTATACTAACTGCTAAGAGCTTACCTACCGAGTTGTCACTCATGTGAATATACATTAGTTATATCTCTATGTCTGACCATTATTAGGATACAAACTTGTTGATTTTATGTTTGCCCAATGTTCACCATATTTGTCTTCTGGTACACATCTTAAATTTCTGTAGCTTTTTATATAAACATCAAAAGGTTTATTCAGCATTCCAACTTGTCTTTTTCTAATTTTTTTTCTGGGAAAATTTAAATTTCAGAGTAAAAATGCTTCCAACAACTTATATTAGCCAATAGCGCGACCTTAGAATCTAAGCTGTAAAAATGATATTGAGCAATATTGTAACCACATGATACTTTAGTATGATTATTATTCTTACAATTGAACTAATGGGTTTATCGTGTTTCTGTATTTACAGTGTTGAATTTTAGTCATTGCCTCCATCGACAAAGATAGGAACATATAAATAAACATTACTCAATATGCAAGTGTATGTTTATCTCCGTTCATCAAATTCACAGACACGGGTTCGATTGTCTAATATTTATCTGAAATGAAGAGTCTTCGAGAAAGTGAACTACGACATGCGAATGGAAATGCAATCGACCTTGAAAAAAGTGAGTGATCTACACCTGTCGTGATATGGGGCATCATTTAAAGTTTAATATATATATATATATATATATATATATATATATATATATATATATATATATATATATATATATATATATATATATATATATATATATATATCACGAATGAACGCTTGTCGGCAGTGCACGCTGACAAACGTTCATTCGTTATATTTACATATCATAGTTTCATAGCCTTATATAGGTTCAGTCTCATTATGATGGAACAACGAAGTTCAAGGTAGAACAGTAAAGTATAGAGTTCAATCTTGGTGTGGCGTCTTGTTATAAATAAGGTTACGTCGTTGTATGACGTCACATGAGGAACTTCTTTTATAGCTGATATAAATGCTGTCTAGATTAACACGAAGTCTATAGAAAACTGCTGCAGGAAATGTATATATATATATATATATATATATATATATATATATATATATATATATATATATATATATATATATATATATATATATATATATCATAAAAAGATAAAGTTACAGTTTTGCAAACAAAAAGGTCGAAAGAAGTGCTCAAGACGATCGTTTCTGTCATTAAGACTTCATCAACTGAGCTCGAATTTTAAAAGATGTAGAGGTCCGAAACAAAAGTGATATCATACAATTTCAAAAGCTATCCTAAATGTTTTACCTTAATTTGTCTAAGAGTAACCAATGTAAAAATATGACTATCTTTGCATTTGAGGAGTTTAGAATTTAATTGGTTAGCTGGTAAATGTATATATTTAACGTATTCAGGCAGTTATTGGATGATTGTGAGGCGTAAGGACACCGAATAGTAGGTCCCTAATATTTAAACCGATATTCTGAGAATATATAAGTATTTGTAAAAGCATGTTCTGGTTTCTTACTAATAACTTTTGGTATAAACGGAAAGAATTCAATTTGTGGAAACGCAGAAATATATTTAATATTTTTTTTATAATTGTGTTAATATTTTATCCTTATAGACAGATATTTATGAATCATACACCTTCCACCTTTGTCAATAATGCATTAAATGGAGTAAATGGTTCACGCATGCTTCACTTATCACATATGTGGTGGAATTGCGAAACTATACGATACAGAGATAAACACATTTTAGACATCTTCATTGAGACTTCATCGTTGTGTTTCATTAATTTCAAATTGTGTGGAACGTTACAATATTATCATATATATTATCTATCTCTTCAGTTTCATTCCGCACACATGATGTCGGTTTCTTTTTATACAGATTATAAATACTGGTATTTGAAACTTGCAGTATCTTCAAAGTTCCACATTTCACATACGTAATTTAGAAGGGGTTATTAGCACACCACTTGAGTCTACATTTGTTTCAGTTACGTTCGATAGATTTAACAAGTTAACCTTGTAGAAGTAAAGAAAAAGTTTGCGAATCTTGTAATTGATGAGGAGATCAAGGGATTACGTTTTATCATTATAAAGTGTCTGTGAAGTAATGTGCTGTTGTTATCGTATGGAATACTCGTAAAGTTAGTTGTAACGTTTAAATTCCTAAATACATACTGTTTTCGGTTTTATACCAGAGTTCTACTATTTGAGCGCTAAATCGCTCTGTGTGATGAAAATGTTGTCTTGCGTTTTAGTTATACTCCCCTCTCGTTTTATCTTAAATAATAATAAAAAGCTTAATAAGATAAAAAAAGCGACCAGTTTTTTCAATAAGTTGCCATGGTTACCTTATGAATATTATCAGTTTCTGTGGGCCAGGAGTTAATTTTTCCTAATTCAAAATCGCAAGTGTACCTATGAATATTTGGATGTATGTTGATCATGTGTTATCGATGTTATTTAACTCTCACTCTCAAAGGAAATAGTACAATATTCGTAGTGTAATGTGGCTCGTGGTAGCGTTGAATACGCATCAAAAATTGTTATCTCGGAATCAACAGCTGATATGAATATATGATTTCCAATGCCTTTGGGTTTTTGGTGTGACTATTTTTGTGTTAAATATATACCGATCCCAATTATCTGCAGTAACAAATATATCATGTGCAATTCGTGAAATATTATTGGGAACTGTCTCGTGTCTAATGCGCCTGTTTTAAAAGTAAAATAATTCGACATGAGTGTTACATTGTGAATATCTTTGAATATACATAGATACGTATAAACAATTTCATACCTTCTTAGACAGCGTTTTATCAGAGTGAATCTTTGTTATTAATGTGCTTCTAACCAACATCGTTGCCACTTGTTCGAGGAGTGTACATAATTACAATTACTTAGAAATATGTCTGCTATTACAAAACTTGTTTGGATCTACTTGTGCGTCTTTGAAAGTATAATGGGAAATACAAATTATCTAAATGCGACATCCAAACTTCATGACACTCTGCTGGAAGGCTACAAGAAAAGTATTAGGCCAATGCTGGAAACACCAATCGGCATATATTTTTATCTGAGAGGCATTAATGAATTTGACGACATAGAGGGCCATTTAGAACCGACTGGTATAGCGGCAATGACATGGAATGATTCAAGAATGAGTTGGAACCCTAAGGATTATGGTGGTGTCATGGTAACGTCTTTTCGATTAGAACAGGTATGGAGACCCAATATCGCTCTCCTTAATCCAGTTGACAAATTTGAACTGATTGATTACAGCATGAGAGATAACATTGTGTGGTATAATTTTTTGGGCATGGCTAGTTTTTTGATCGGTGGAGTGTTTCCTTCTACATGTGATCCCAATATCGAACATTTCCCGTTTGATGACCACGAATGTTCCGTTATATTTCTACCATTTGAGGATTTCATTTTTCAAGGTAAACATAATAATACTATTTACATTAAACAAAAAGTTGTTGATGACGAAAGCTCAAGAGATGAAGATGGAAAATGGAGGTTTACGACACTAAAACCTTGTATTGTCGCCGTGGGGACCACAAATTTAATTGCAGCCGCGTTTCCCATGAAGCTGCATCGACGATTTACTTTTATGTTTGTTAATATAGTAGTTCCAATACTGTTACTCAGTTTTTTAAACGTCTGTGTGTTTCTAATTCCTGTTCAAGCAGGAGAGCGGATTTCATTTGCAATCACAGTGGTTTTATCTTTTTCCGTGTACATGACAATAATGGCATCCTATATTCCAGAAACTTCAAATCCCATGCCCATGATTAGCTATTTTCTCATTTTTAAATTGGCTTACAGTGCTTGTATCGCGCTAAGTATTGTGATTGGAATACGAATGTTCCATAGAACGAAAGAAATTCCAATCCCTGCTGTGTTCCAAAGCCTCACTCGTTTTATTGAAAAAAATCACATACAGATTTTGAGACTTAAACCAAATAAAGACAACAATTCTTTGGACAGACAGACATCATTGTCTCCTAGCATACGACATCAAATTGATTCTGACACAAACTTGGAGACAAATGAAAACCTGGACATTCTCACCTGGCAACGTGTATCAGCAGGCTTGGATAAATTATTCATATTTTTTTTCCTTGTGCTTGCTGTGATAGAGGTTATTTTGTTCTGGGTTCTGGTTATATTCAAACTTGGACGTGAAGAGGAAAATACCGACTCAATGCTATGTGCAAATGGGGTGGCGTAGAGTGCTGTTTTCTCACAGTCCTCGATGTAGAGTTTATATCTACTAGACTTGTCTTGAACACAAAACCACCATAATTGAACGTTATGGTCATTTTTTAAAATATCGCATGTAATCAAATGTAATAAATTTATTAAATGTAATTACTGCTTCGTCATCACTTGTTTGATTAGCCAGATAATTAATTACATGTAAAGTTGCTCATTATTTATATCTATCCATATAGTTATTACCTACTTTTTGATAGAAAAACAAAGTAATCTGAAATAAACAATATATTATTGAGTAGTAATCATCAACATCATGATCGTCATCATCCTCCTCATCACCATCGGTTTTTTATATTTGCAATATCATTGCGATTTGGATTGTAATATGATTAAGTAACCATCATCAACAGCAGAAGCAGCAGCAGCACCACCGCCGTCATCGTTGTCGTCATCATCATTCACCAGATTTTTATATTATTGAAATAACACCTTATTGTAGTGTTTTAAATGTTTTTGTGAAACATTTAATATATCTTGTAAACACAAGATTTACATATCTCAAAAGGTTTTAATATTCACGTGTTATAATTTACAAGTAATTGTACATGAAGGTCCTGTGTAGCTTCGACTTTAACATCCTCACCATCAGAAATGTAGCGTAGATTTCAGTTTTATAAGCAAATTAAAATCTTAGCAGATCAGGACGGGCTAGCTATTAAGTTGCTGGAGGTGACGTTCTACGACAGATGTAACTGCAAGTGTGTGACATTTTCTACTCTTATAACCATTATTCAATCATAATCTTAATAACGCTCAGTTTTGAATGTCATCGAGGATGACACAATTATGTTATTTCGAGTAAATTAGCATGTGTAATTACGTTGTATAGATTAGTTCATAAAAATCATCTTTCGCTTGATTTACAACTCTGTTTTAGGGTCGTGTTGACCTCAATTATATGGACATATAATTTGCACATAGTTGGTACATGTGTATACTTTTGAGTGAGATCGTGCCTATCTTATCTTCAAACTGCATAAACGAAAAATCAAAAGATATAACAAAACATGCATTCTCTCTCTCCATATGGTCATACTTACATCAGGGCCCAAAGTCACCAAATTTACTCAATGCTCAAGTTCACCATTTATTTCATTATTTTGATTATAAAATCGTTTGTAAAATATTTGAGTTTGAATAATTAGGAAGCATATTCTTATTTTTTTGTTATCATTCAAATATAAATTTTTGCGTCATACTTAGTATTTTCCTGTAAAAATGAATAAATATGTTGAGTACTGTACTCAAATTTTGATTACGTACTCAAATAATATTTTAATACTTCTGAAGTTTTTTTCAAATGAGCAATGATTTTGATCATTAGTTACAATTGTATGCCATCAATATGTAAACATGTCCAGTTACAGAATAAATTTTGTGTGTTTTTACCTTAAAATCATGATAAAGTTAGTTGAGCTTGAGTACTGAGTATATTTGGTGTCTTCGGGCCTTGCGCTCCTGTAGGTGAGAAGCAAGTTACGTAGTCGCGTGTACTTTTATTAAAGACAATGTGGTATGATAAATACAAGATGTTAGTACTTTGAAATCCAAACAATATTAAAAAAAACATGTTCATTAAGCAGAAATATTCTATAAAAAACTTGATTTGCTTTTACTGAACTTTCAAACTTTAGCAGAAGCACATTACAACCATTAACAGTCTATAGATAACATAAATACATGCAGAAAGAGATTGCAAAGCGTATGTGTGTATCACGAATGTGTAGTAAGGCTGCCAAACTGTATTGACACGGATCTGTACAGTTTACAGTATATGATGTAAACATTTCCTCAAATGAGGAAAGCAACATTTGTCATTGACCTAATTTATGCCTGCCATGATCATATGTTTTGAGGTTTTAGCAAATATGAGAATCAGTGATGAGGAAGTAAATCTCAATCGTTTTTTTATTATTGCAAAAACAAAGGCTGGTGTTTGCTTCAAACGTCTGACTTAGTTTTCAATCAAAGCAACTTCAGAAATTATACCTACCATACCAAATAACTTACAATAGAGGAACCTATTTCTACTTCTCTGCACAATCTATGGTAAAGGAGAAGATATATATATATGTATGTATAAAAAACCTGAAAACAAACAATTATGAAGACGATGTCTCTTATCACACTATACATACATCATTTCTGAGAATTAAAGAAGTATATTTCACACAAAAATATTAAACTGCTTGTGATAAATGTTCCGAAAAACATGAATTATCATGGTTTTAAAGTACAAGTCAAATTGTATCATGTCAGATTGATTAACGAAATGGTTGCCACATGTATTTACGAATCTGTCAGTCATATGGCAATGCATAAATATTATCAAAACATACAGCGCTATAATGTAAACAAAGTAAGATTAGTTTATTTCGTGAAAATTTCATATACCTACCAATTATGATACGTCTAATATAAACCTTCGTCAATGGAACTAACGAACGAAATACAAATATAAGATAAGCAGGATGTATACATAAATTAATCACAAACATGAAACATTAATAACTCGCCTCGCAGAGTAGCCTTGAGCAGTACTTATGTGTGTGTGTGTGTGTGTGTGTATGTGTGTGTGCTTTATATATAAATATACAACGCCTGAAATTAAACTATATAAATACATATGTGTGTGTATATGTGTTATAAGGGCTGTTTGAAGTGGCATTTTATTTGGGTCTAAACACTAATACACCAAGTTCTTGTTAGTTGTTAATATTCTGTATTATGACTCCCCGTCAATGCTTCAGATGTTCAGATAAGTAGTTAATGACTCGATTTGGTCAGATAACTGGTCAATGACTCGGTTTGGTCAGATAACTGGTCAATGACTCGGTTTTGTTAGATAACTAGTCAATGACTCGATTTGGTCAGATAACTGGTCAATGACTCGGTTTTGTTAGATAACTAGTCAATGACTCGATTTGGTCAGATAACTGGTCAATGACTCGGTTTGGTCAGATAACTGGTCAATGACTCGGTTTTGTTAGATAACTAGTCAATGACTCGATTTGGTCAGATAACTGGTCAATGACTCGGTTTGGTCAGATAACTGGTCAATGACTCGGTTTTGTTAGATAACTAGTCAATGACTCTGTTTGGTCAAATAAGTAGTCAATGACTTAGCCCAGTTTGGTACTTTTATGTAATAAAAGCTAGTTTGATCATTGACATATTCTTTGACTTCTTATCACTGATTTATTATCATTTTAAAGAAATGGATTATTTATGATATATTAATGCCTAAACAGAGAATTTACTCCGATTTATTCTGTCTGAAGCATATAATGATGTCTCAAAATTCACAATTTGAAAAAAAGCCAAGAGGTTTGCCCTGAACTAGAATCTTATTTTATTTATGACATTATATATAAATTAACTTAAGGTTATTTAGCCAAACGTATATTTCAATACATTTGAATTGAAGTAATAGTGTCACACGAAGTATGTATACATACAAGTATTTATGTCTTCGGATTCCGTATTCATTTGGGGAGCATCTTTAAATGTTCATATAATTTAGTGGTAAATTTGATATGTGCAGAAATGTAATTAAGTAAAAAAATTATATTTCAAAATGTAAAACAACTATAAACAAATATTTCGCTAAGGTAAATCACATTTCTCATTGAAATATCAAGGTAATATGAAAGGCGTAGCAATGCTTTCATTAAGTAAACGTATATTTACATACTGACTGCAAGTATATTGACGGTTGTTTTGCATACTCAGTATAGGTCGTCTGCTGTACATTATACAGACCCATATCGCGATAGATCTAGATCATGTTATGACCAGAATCACAGACCACAGAAATTAAAGTTCGCTTCGTAGATACAATTGTAACTTGTCTGTTGAACAGTAAAAAGAAAATTAGGCCTAGTGCAACTTCTCAAGCATCTCTGATAAACAGGTGACTTTACCGCCACCGGCTATTCCTGTCAGAAACAATCCGTCACTCACATCATGTGAAATCAGCTCCATCTCGCAATTCATTTCCAATCTTTGTTATATCTGAGGTCTATCTAACCGTAATAATCGTCATTATATTTCGCTCACTTCGATCCCTACATTAACGAGTTCCGATTAAGGGCGTTAATCATTCACGTTAAGGTTTATCTTGTTTTCTTACAACCTGCAATGTCAATGCCGAGAATTTGTGGTACTTGTTGGTTTCTCGGTATGGAGTTAATGACGGGATATCTATATAATGATCGTGTTCGTCTTATAAAATATATAATCAGTTGATAAATACTGAATTGACCTACATAACACATAGATCTATTATAGGCCTAGACGGGTTCCCCATAACGACTGTGTCGATAAATTACTTTTAAACAGATCAATAAAAGTATGTTATTTCACAACATAATCTGCATTTGTCTTGTTTTAATTGATCTGAAGGATTTGCTATTATGTTATGTGCTGAAATACTTACGAAAGTTACGAAACAGTCACCACGGCGTTTCCCAGCTGATTGTAAAAAATGTCAAATAAAACGGCTTCTTTAAGTTGTCATGACCGGATATAAGCTGCCTCACATGTGTCACTCGATCTTGCTAACCACATGGTCGCCGCAATTTGCATGGGTAATTCTCTTCTGACACATTTAATTTTCCTCCACCGAGCGGTAGAATATTAATAACCACGAACCAAATCTGAGAATAAGTATTCAAGATTTTCCATATCACTACTGACTAGTTTTTTTCAAAATGATATGAAAATAAAATAAACCGTAAGTATTAAGTATTTCTGGGCAGAAAAGAGAAATACTTCTCATGTCACACAGCTGTTGAGCTGTTTCGTCATATACAAAAAAATTCCACTCCCGCAAAGTCAATTATATGGAATGAAATCGTACCCAGCTAACTACAGTTTCACAGAAAATGGTAACGAATATTAATATAAGGATTGTTTTTATTTTGGGGGAAAAACGTTAAATGTACATGCAATGACAATGTTGCACAGATATTTTTTCCATGAGCCATTGGTTCTACATTCAATGTTTTTCCAAAAATTAAAAACAATCCTTGAGTACAATCAATTGTAATGTGTATTTTTTTCTTAAGCTTGCATTATCCAATCAAATCATATTTTGAACAGGAACAATTTACACTATCTAATACATGTAAACTGTTTTTAGAAACATTATAATTCTAAAAAAAAATTACAAGTATTGTTCTGAGACAATATGATCGGTACCCCGGTTTCCACCCACAGCAAAAGTCCCCTCACATCAACATCGGAGACAACTACAGACGTTTGTATATTTTGATTTTAATTGTATGTTAATTTCATGAAATACATAAAATATAAGATATGAATTATTATTATTATTATCATTATTATTATTATTATTATTATAATTATTTTTATTATTACTATTATTATTATTATTATTATTTGACCTTGTATGACACCATTTTCCGAAATATATACATGTACATTTATATTAAATTTTAGCTCAAGTGATGAATTCTTATTGACAGAAAATATCGTCTTCAGCATTTTGGTTTAGCCTCTTAGCCTATAAATTTGGTTTTGATTGCAGGTATGTAATTTTGGTTTTAATAGTGTTTCAGTTATATGGTGTCGACCAGTTTTTAATGGTGGGAGACAATCCGCCTTCCGCAAGTAAACTGGTAATCTTTCTCACAAAGTCAGCCTAGGTTCAAGTCGGACTCGAACCTGCTCTCACATGGTTCAAAAGAGCGATGCTCTAACCACTCGGTCACGAGGCTCCTTTGATCCACATAATTATGCGAAAAAACGCATGAAGTTAATTTTATCTAAAATTAAACTTGGTAAATTATGCATCTGTTATATAAATTAGTAGATAAATACAGCAAACAGATTGCCTATAACCAAATCTGAAACTAATGACATTTTCCACGAAAAATTGAGTCTAAAAATTACCATGGGAACTAATTGTGAAATATCTGGTTATATCTAAAGTATTAAATGTTGCGTTTGTTCTGTAATGATACATTCATCAACATTCATCAAATTCCCACGGATTCAGATGCAAGATAAATGTTAATTTGTATAAAATATATAATTTGACAATACTTCAATTAATGTCATTATTCGAATTTTGAGTATCTGTTTCATGATTTTACGGACTGTTCATGTACAAGTTCTTATATTTCGTAAACCATGATGTTTGGTATATATGTAACCTATATGTGTAACACACACACACACACACACTGGCTCAGTCGGTAGCGCGCTTGACTCTTGATAGTGAGGACGTGAGTTCAAGTCCAGTATATCAGTATTTTCAGTAGTATCTATGATGACGAAAATTTTTCAAGTAAATCAGGAAAGCACTTGCGATTTGCAGTAAACAACCTTGTATTAAAGACGGTATTTATTAATCAAATTCATAAGAAAAATACTCATATATTCATAGTGTGTATCTAGGCAATGTAGCTTTGACTTTGCTTCAGCTTTAATAGTTGTCGCTCTCCGAGTATTCACTTACAACTTCTTAATAAGAAAAGACTAAATAACTTTATTTACCGGGTTAAATCATAATAGATATAGATAATTTTGTGTTTTATTGTATTAAAATAAGATTTTACAGTTTTCGTCGACAACAGCTGTGCTTAAAGTTGGTGGTTTATGTATTTCCATCGAATACTTTGTCTAACAACGTTTAGTTACCGTGTTATACCACAGCATCTCAGTAGTAACTATGTAAACAAAAACAAATAAATGAATGTGCTATGCACTAAAATACACCAGCTAAACATGTACAAGCGTATACTACATACAATCATATTATGGTGCAGTGATCATTGTACTGAGATAAATACTTCATATTTCCGATCTCGTTTTGTCGAACATCACGCAGTTCTAAAAATATAAACATAAGTTACTCCGACATGCCGAATGTAGGCACTAACAACACGGAATAAGGAAATGAAATAGCGCTAGCATTATTACGTCCTTAAAATCTTCACAATAAAGTTGTCAAATGTGTATGGACAGAGTAAGTGGATGTTATGTTACTCTAGCAAGCAGTGAAGTCAAAAGTGGGTGTGGGGGCAATTTAAAAAAAATGGTTTTCCCAGGAAAGAAAATAGTCACGTGCCTTTTGATTATGCAGGTGGTGGGTGTAGACAAAATGTAACAGGTGGGTGATTTTAGGCTGGTAACGTAAAATTATACCTAATTGTGATGCATATATCATCAATAGCAGACTGAGGTTTCAAAGTTGGAGTAACGAAAATTTATTCGCCGAGCAGAGCGAGGGGCAAAATAATTTTTTGGAAATTTGATTTAAATTCGGTGACAAATTTGATGGTTTTTAATTTAGTGACATAAAAGTATACCTATTTGTGATGCAATGCATAAATCATCAAAAGGTGACTGATGATTCAAAGTTGGAGTAGGTGTAAATTTAAAATTTATTCGTCGAGCGGAGCGAGGTGCAAAAATTTTTGGAAATTTGATTTTAATTTTCCGACTTATTATAGAAAATTAAGGGTTTCACAACTATTTTATAAACTTTATGGACACGGTCTCTCTGGTTACTTCACATAATTTTAATTGTTGGATTAATTGTCTAGCAATATTCATCAGGGGTCGTGTTTATGCATCTAATAAAAACAATATTTATTTTTCTCATTTGGGAGCCTGTACAAGCCAGAGAACCCGGTTACAACACACCCAGGAAGAGATCTCCAGCCTTCCGCAAGTAAACTGGGAAACTTTCTCACAAAAATAAGCTTAGGTTCCAGTGGGGTCGAATTTGCACTGACAGGAAGTGAGAGACTTCATGATTTAAAGCACGATGCTCTGACCACTCAGCCCTGTGGCGAGGTTTTATAAATGACTGCAGATCTGATAGAGGTTGACTGGTCAATCGAATAAACACATTGTAGGAAATATGAAATTTAAATAATCAATCTAGTGAGTTAAAAAAAAACGATATAGTGAGTTAAAAACTAAGATATTTATCCACGTATATGCTATTCTTTGCTATTCAACGTAACTAGATATTAACAGGTCCGTTTTTTTATTTTCACACGACTTCGATACCAAAATTTCGAAATATTTAAAAATTACAGAATTTATTTGCATCATAAAACAATTTTACTTAAAGCGTTTTAGTTCTCAAAGCAGCGATTTTCAGTTAAATTTAGAAGTTCACATACTCAAATTCGATGCAATCAAACTGTTTTGTATAAAAAATTATAAATTTATGAAAGCATTCTGTTTGGTGTTTAAACACTATTTTCTTCTGTGTTTTATTAAAGATAAATTTTTCTAGGTGCACCCTGATACCTTTTCCGATATCGCTAATTAAAAATTCATGTTTGAAGACGATACATTAGTTCATTTCTTTTCCACATCCCTTTAAGATCTAAATTTCAAACAGACACCCACAAAACATGAACGACGTCTAATGAATGCCAGCTCATTTAAGTATGTATCTAGGGGCCTACATACCAATATGATAACACACACACACACACACACACACACACACACACACACACACACACACACACACAGTTTATCTGAAAAGTACAAAGATGATCCCGCGAGCGTATTAATTAAATGTATAATTTGACATTTAACTAAGCATAGTTATCTTAAAGGTTTTTATTTGTTGCATTTTTGATGGAAAACAATTACGTCATTATAATGCTATCTCCCGTAGAACTTACTCAATTTCATTTTTATTAATGCTTCGTTGTAATAATGAACTGCTTTGTGGAGATATTTCTCTTTATGACATCATACAGACATCCATAACTGATAAGTTTAATATTTCACAAACTTTTGACAAACTGAACAGAAGCCTGATTATTTCGTTTTTTTTTTTGGTAACGTGTATATTCAACTCGGATAGATACAAGAATTATGTTTTGTAGTACTTTCTACGCACACCCGAGCTCATGATTCATACACCGTACATAGGTAAGGTTTTCAAACACAGGCGATTTCTGTTTCTTTGCCAATCATTCGAAATAAATATTAATTTTGTACATCACGGGGATAAAAATGACGCTTGATGCTGTAAATTATAAAAAGAACAACCTGAATGCAAATAGAAATATCTTAAACGTCATCAAAATATTTTGGATAATTGTGTTAAAAAAAATATATATATAATATATATATATATATATTTGGACGGAGAAAACTTTAAGACACCCTTCAGTTCAACGAAATATGACTATATTCAAATTAAGTAGTAAAATTACTCATGACTTGGAATGGAGAAAACGGATTGCAATTGTCTTTTACAAAATTTTAATTTGTAGTAAATTAAAAATGTGTTCAGGACAAAGGCATATTGTCCTGTTCTCATATTTCGATCTATTACGAAATAAAAATTAGTAAAGGAAATAATTATTGATACAATATATTATAAGGTTGCTAAGAGTATAGTAATTTATGTTTAAAGTATAATGGAGAAGTACCAATGGATATTCGAAACACCAAAATCCACTAGAATACGACAAACCAGATATAACAATGGTCTTAACACGAAAAACAATTGCGAATCCCAAATATGATGGGACCAGGTGTACGGAAGGAGTAAGAGTCCCCTTTCAGCAGGCCACGCCCGTTGCAAATGTTCCATGGAAACTTCGAGTTCGGTGAAAAAGTCAAGCTCGGTAAAATAAAGTCAGGAATTAGCTCCAGATTTGATTGGTGAAAGTAAATCACTGTATATGGTCGTGATCCAAACACTATAACTATTTCTTGTTTCGGAACTGTTTTTAAACGAAAAGAGGCAGTAACAGCATTGAGTTAAACTGTGACATTGGTTACTTTTATTACCTTTTTGAAAATAAGCGAAAGGGATAAATACATGGAGTATTGCAGCTACAGTCTATTACCAGGACAACGATTGGGTTAGAAAAAATATCAAGGATCTACTCGTGTAAATTAAAATTTCTTGTCATCAAACGTCCTTATAACCTAATATAAAATTCACAGACAAACATCTTATTGCTTATAATTTCAAGCGCTAGATGAATGTCGAAAACAATTTAGTCAATGTAATTTCCTGATATTCTGCCGCAACATCTATATCTAAGTTGAAAACAAGTATATTTTGGAAATTCTAAGACATAGGTTGGGTCAATCCTCTGTATTGGGTACACCTTTTGCGCAACCCGGAAGTAGAATATGCCATGGCCATCCTTGACCCCCTTCGTATTGTTATCAGGAAGATATGGGTTAATAAAAGAGGACATTTCAAGCTCAACGGATGAGGTCTTATTGACAGAAACCATCGTCACCTTTGGCATTTGACATTTGTTTTGATTACTTTATTTTGACAAACTTTTAACTTTGGTATTTTGTTATATATTTATGACACGTAATCTCAAAAGTAACAGCAACACTTTTATATCAAAGTTTTTATATGGACAATAATCGCTCTAGATCATAATTTGATCTGACGTAGACGGTGAATAAGCTATACGCTTTTCTACGTGATCGATGACAGCCAACCACAAGCCGCGGTTTCAAGTAAATCAAATCCAATGATTAAAACATTCTATTAATAGATAAATGTTTTCAAACAATGCCTGTAAAAGAGCAATTTTTAAGATAGCTATAGTATTGGTATAGAGGATTGACCCGTTGTATAATTTGAAAAAAAAAGTTAGATACAAATATAACGGCAGGCCTGCGTGGTCAATTATTTAGAGCATCGCTTTAAAACCAGAAGTTCCTCACCTCTTGTCAGCACGGTTTCTAGGTATTTTGATAAACAATTTGATAATTAAAATGTAAATTGTCTATGCTCTCCTCTGGGTACACTGGAAATGGACCCACCTTATAAATGAAAAAGAGGCTGTGGCGTAAATCACAGCTTAAACGAAACTAACAAAAATACTACTGTGTGTCCGTCCCAGAAATGCCAGAAAGTGTTTTTTGAAGTTTACATCAATGAAACCTAATTATCAATAAAATTGCTATTTTATTTGAAGGTCATAGTCGTAATCAATTCTGCATTTAAATACGAAAGAGACCCTCCAATACTCGAGATTCTAGTTAAACCCTTTATAATTTTCTGACCAGCCAGCAGCGACAATTGTTTTTGTTGATTTTCATTGGAAGTGTCTATTATTTTTATCGGGGTGTATACATCTCATCACCCGTATGTCACCATAGTCATTGGATTGAAAATACTGGCGAAACACCCCTGCACGTAAATCGACTGCTCCCTTGACTTGCGCAAAAGAACATTGTATGTAAACATCCTGTTCCATTTCCTAGAAAGATATCGCCATTTGCGATTATTCAAGATTTACTGTAGGTCGAGACGTAATCATTGGGGGATAAGAGTTTATGACTCTGGTCATCTTTAATGAATGTAGGGATAAAGTTCCCACGCGATGACATTTTTATGAAATATTTACAAAATATAAAAGTTGCTGTGATACACAGTAGATCGCAAATGATTATAGAAGATTGACCTTAGATGATTGACGTTTTGTATACTTTCAATTAGACTTTTGGTAAATCACGTTATTAACCGAAGTTAGTGGTTAAGTGGTACAAGGATATAAAACGTTTCCCCACTTGTATTGTCCGTTTGTCATTGATGCATTTGTTTACTGGGACAGGAGTTGCACTCTCTGCTACAATTTGACTTAAAAGTTGCTGTCTTATGTACTATAGATCTGATTATTAAAATATAGATCTATATCTTGACATTATACATAAAAATAAACACATTATTGCCTAAAAAATTTACATATGACATACGAATTCAAAATTCATATACAAATGAGAAAAAAAAACCGAATGTTATCATAGGGAAACGAAACGAATGTTATCATAGGGAAACAGTGACTGAAATATGCCAAACCTATAGAAATAATCAAAAGTATGTATTTTGTTGATAACATTTTCCACTGAACAAAATATGATGTAATTGATACTGTTTGATAGTCGCAGTACTGTATGATACATAACCTAAAATAAATTTCTGTTGCGTCTTTACCATGTTGTTATCATTGATGGCTGAACCGCACCTGCAAACCCGCAAACATCAGTGGAATTGTGTAACTCGAAACTACAAGTTGGATATCCAAATTTTGATTCAAAGTTCAAATGTACCAAGTGTCATTGGTAAAACTATTCTAATCGATGCTCAGATTCTTAATCTTTATGCTGACTTTTTGACATTTTTAGCGAATTTCAGAAATATGTTTTTCTGTAATGATAAAATGAAACTCTAGAGGCAGTTTTATAGATAAGAGACCTCTCAAAGGAATATGTCAAAAGTCGTTTATGACGAGTGTCCGCTTAACAAAGATTAATCAACTTTAAAACATGAAATCTAAATTATATATATATATATATATATATATATATATATATATATATATATATATATATATATATATATATATATATATATATACTTCAGTCTTACTTCATTTTACGTTTGTTTCATGTATCAATACAGAAACAAACTACTTACTGATAAAAATCAATGTCCTCCAAAGGGATAAGCTGGTGTCAAAAGAATATCGGAAATCGCTTTTAATGTCAACATTTCGAAACGTTCACGGTCGGTATAGTGATATTGTATTGTAATTACAATATTGTTTGCCTGTTCGATGGTGGAAGTTGAATCGTCTTTATCGATCCCGGCGGTAGTGACCGGTCGGCAGAGGGCGCCTACTTCGCCATGACACCTGATCCCATTTCAGGATTTTAAATGTTAAACGTTCACCAGACTTGTATGTTGTCTACTGGACCTCCTGACGATTAATAAATTTGTATCTAGATTTTAGGATATATATATATATACACTTCAGTCTTACTTTATTTTACGTTTGTTTCATGTATTCATGTATCAATTTTATAATCAATCAACTCTAGAATCAGTCTTAGAAATTATAAATCTCTTCTTAAAAGTTCGTTCAAACATCTTTGAATTAGCTCTCTTCAAAGTCCAGCCGAGTCAAAAATCTGTAGGTTTGTAAAACATCTCTTTCGATTGGATGAAAATGCTTGGTTAAATCCGTATAACCATAACCTACTTTGCTATCACGCGAGGAACAACGACAACCGTTGCTAGGACAACAAGTGCAGCTGTTTATTGTGCTATTATAAAATATCGTTACTATAATTTAAAAATGAATTTAAACGTTTATATTTTTCGCTTTTTATTAAATTATAAGGATTGATATTAATTTTTCAGTTATCTTCCAAAAAATAACCAATGTTGAGGCAGATTACAATCTCTTTGTATTGCGTCTAGTAATATATACTGTACGTGCAATTATTTTCGCGGTGTTCTTAAATTAGTGTCTTTTGCGCTCAAATCATTGCGCTAATTCTAGTTCTCTATTGTGTATACACGACAAAACAAATGGTATTTCTACTACTAAATGATCTCTATCGTGTACATAGTTCAGTGTGTGCCATTATAATTACAATATGGTCTGTTGTATTTGCGCAAATTCAAGATTGCGCTGATAAGTCTAAACTGCCTCAAAGCGCTTAGACATGAGTGCGGTGATTTGAATACACATACAGTATAATGCAGTGTATATAAAAATTTCAGATACCAAAGTATAAAGCAATAGGATGTCCAGGACATAGATACAAATCCAGTAAAAATGGACAAACACGGACCCCTGGAAACCAAGAGGTGGGATCAGGTGCCATGAAGGAGTAAGCATCCCCTGTCGACCGGTCACACCCGCCGTGAGTCCACATTCAAGTCCAATGAAACACGTGAGGAGTGTATCCTCGTCACAATTGGTACAGACGTCTCAACAACCGCCAACGAAAAGGCAACTCAACATTTCACTTAGTGAAACAGAGTAGTCGCAAACAAGACTATTATCTGATCATTTGTGAAATATAAACTCCATATGCAGGTGACTGAGGGATATCACTACTTAAATGTGGAAAATTTACGATGGGAAAGCCGAAATCGTCGCGTTTATCGTATAGCTTAGTTGCTAATTTCCCGTCTGTGTTTATATTAAGTATAATACAATGCAGAAATATGTTTTTTAATTAAAGCTTTCTGATAGTGTTGGCTAATTACATGATTCATTTTGAATATCACACTGACGTTATTTCGTTGACATTTACATTACACATTTAATCAAATTTATGTGCAGAAAACGTTTATCAATACTTTGTCCTTTACTGGTCAATCAAATACAGAGAGACTGAAACTGTTTCCATTATAATTAAAAAGATAAAAGGGTGTATTTGTTTTCCAAAACTTGTATACTAATGTTTTATTTGCGTGTACTACTTACATGCTTTTTATTTGTATACTAATGTTTTATTTGCTTGTACCACATAAATGCTTATCTACAAGCATAGTATAGAGTGGAGGAAACACACTGACATCTGGAATGCAACATTATATTACGTATCAATATATCTCAAATATCAACAAATATTAGACAGAGTGTCATGAAATCATACTGATATCATCAAATATTATACATGAAGAGTCATAATATCATACCAATATCATCAAATAATATACACGAATGTTAGATGAAGTGCCATGATAACCTACCAATATCATCAAATATTAGACACAAAGGTTCATGAAATAATACTTATATCATCAAATATTATACATGACGTGCCATGATATCATGCCAATATCATCAAATATTAGACACGAAGTATCATGATACCATACTAATATCATCAAATATTAGATAAGACGTGTCATGATTATGATATACAATTATTATCAAATATTAGACATGAAGTCATGATATCATACAAATATCATCAAATATTAGATACGACGTGTCATGATACACCAATATTAGATATGACGTGTCATGGTTATGATATACCAATATTATCAAATATTAGACACGAAGTGCCATGATACCATACTAATATCATCAAATATTAGATATCACGTGTCATGATATACCAATATTATCAAATATAAGACGCAAAGTTTCATAGTATCATACCAATATCGTCAAATATTAGATATAAAGTGTTATGCTACTTTTCACAATGAGGTCTTGAGAGTAAAAAAAAACAAACTTACATGCATTTACTGGTTCAGCGTCACTAATATACATTCATCATAAGTTTGTTACTTTTTTATTTTCATTATGTTTACACCTATAAAGCTGTACATTCTGAAGAACATTAATTGAGGTTTATTAATGGCGTTTGTCTTTAAATACGTGAACAATTTTATCTCAAGCTTTAAAGACAAATACTACAGAAGGAGCACCCCGCTGTGAAAAATCTTATTAAGAAATTTGAGTACATCATTATCTAACGTAAATATGTATAACGATTATTGGACAGAAATAGTTCTTGTCTTTTCGTACAGACATAAAGAGTAAATAGACTGAAACTCAAAACTGATGATACATTTAACCGCTGTTTCGGAGGTTAGAAGATCTGGTGAATAATAGGAATAATAAGGAAGATTCTTATTCTCCTGTTGTAATTACAGTGAATAATCAACATTGATTAAATGTTTTTATTGTTGGATTGTTTGTTTTTTTACTAAACTCGGAGAAGCAAAACGTTTCAGGTCGAAACTGACAAATGCATCCCGGGTCTAAACCATTTTGTGTATTCCTAATACAGATTGTCACATTTTATGTGTATATTAGGTCTAAACTATAGTTTGTATCCCAGGTTAAGATTTCATGTGCATTCAAGGTCTAGATTATCACATTCATTCAGGGACTCGATTTTCATGTGCATTCAAGGTCTTGATTATTTGTCTAAATGGACAAGGTTATCTCATGCATTCAAAATCAAGCTTATCATAGTTTGTATTAGGTCATAATTATGATGTGTATTCAATGTCAATCTTATCTATTCCATGTCTACAGTATCAACTCTATTCAGTGTCTAGACTATCATTTCTATTCAGTGTCTAGACTATCATTTCTATTCAGTGTCTAGACTATCATTGCTATTCAAGGTCTAGACTAACATTTCTATTCAGTGTCTAGACTATCATTGCTATTCAAGGTCTAGACTATCATTTCTATTCAATGTCTAAACTATCATTTCTATTCAAGGTCTAGACTATCATTTCTATTCAGTGTCTAGACTATCATTGTTATTCAAGGTCTAGACTATCATTTCTATTCAGTGTCTAGACTATCATTTCTATTTGGTATCTGAGATTTTTATATTCTATTCAATGTCTAGACTATCATTTCTATTCAATGTCTAGACTATCATTTCTATTCAATGCCTAGATTACCATTGCTAGACTATCATTTCTGAATTCTTGAGTTGCCTTTTCGTTGGCGGTTGTTGAGACGCCTGTACCAATTGTGACGAGGATACACTCCTCACGTGTTTCATTGGACTTGACTGTGGACTCACGGCGGGTGTGACCGATCGATAGGCGATGCTTACTCCTCCATGGCACCTGATCCCACCTCTTGGTTTCCAGAGGTCCGTGTTTGTCCATTTTTACCGGATTTGTATCTATGTCCTGGACATTCTATTGATTTATACTTTGGTATCTGAATTTTTTTTATAATTCTATTCAATGTCTAGACTACCATTTCTATTCAATGTCTAGACTACCATTTCTATTCAATGCCTAGATTATCATTTCTATTCAGTGTCTAGACTCTCATCTGTTATTAAGGTTCATACTTCTATGTATACTAGAACTTGATTAGCTTGTGTATTCTAGCCAATCATAGTCAATAGCTAGACTACATTTGTGTATATCATAAGTAAGTATTTTTGGTCAAGATTCTTTTATGTATATGTCTGTATAATACAAGTGTGGATATGAATACAATACTGCATTGTTCCAACATAAAATTACGTTTCTTTGCATGTTAAATGTAAATATATAAGCGTGAATCAGTTGACTTTTGAACTTGAAATTGTAACACGTAAAAAAACTTGATAGATTCACTTGCTGTAATCATCTTATCAAAATAATGTCTTATCTCTCAACTACACACCCATTTACAGACAGTACTCTTATTTATCTCATAGCAGCTCAGCTATTTGGATAACGATTCTTTAGAACATGAATAAATATCAGAGCACGTGTTATATATTACATGTTGAATGTTTATAAGTTTGATATAAGTATACAAACCGTTGATGTGACAAGAGCTGATATAGTGTTATAAGTAACTGACGAGTGATGATTGTTCGTCTGTTGATTTTAAAACTTGTACTTGTGGTCATTGCACCAGATGTCATCTGGGCGTCAGCTTACAGTCAAAGGTTGTACAATGATATATTTACTGGATACAATCCATACCTTCGTCCGGTGACAAACGAAAACAAAGTTATGAATGTAACCGTCAGGTTCATTCCTAGAGGAATAAGTGAGTTCAATGAAGTTACAGGACAAATATCCGTTGCACTAGGATTAGACGTTCGGTGGAATGATGATTACCTGAAATGGAATCCTAGAAAATACGGAAATATAACATCCCTTGTAGTTCCCGACCATCTTACTTGGAAACCGAAAATATCATTATCTAATCCTACAGACAAAATGATTTTTCCTGACGAACAATTTACAGTGCGAATATACTTCAATGGGCGTGTGATGTGGTTGTTTGGAGGGACTGTTAAAACAACATGTCGACCAAACGTTAAATATTTTCCATTTGATGTTCAGCCATGCCATGTTGATATTTTTTCTATGGATTTCATATTCAGAGAGATGCTGCTGATACCGGAACTTAAGTCAAATATTATGGATAATTATGGTGAATGGGATGTCTACAACCAGACTGTGTTTTCAGAACTTTTAGATGTTTTTTCAACTGCTGTTTTCCACTTCCACTTAAGAAGGAGACCCGAGTTTTCTCTTTTAAGCATATGCATACCAATTCTCTTTCTAGGCTTTCTTAATGCTTGCGTGTTTCTTATTCCACCAGCATCAGGTGAGCGGATATCTTACGCCATTACAGTATTGTTATCAATTGCCGTTTTTATGACTATCGTTAGTAATACAATGCCTAAAAACTCAGATCCTGTACCCATATTAAGTTATATCCTAATGGCAATGTTGTGTGAAAGTGGAGTGATTGTATTATTGACAATATTTGGACTTTGTCTCTACTTCAAGTCAGAGGAAGTTCCAATTCCTAATTATCTTCGCAGTCTTTTGATGACTTATTACCAGTGTTGTTCCAGGAATGAGTATAGAAAAATGATGACGAGAACAGCGAACGTCTCACAATTTTCTGATCAGAATGGTTCCAGCAATTATGACACTGTAACCCGGGCAGACGACAAGCCGAAAGTCGTGAGGTGGCAAAATGTGAGTGATGTCTACGATACACTGGCCTTCTGGTTTTCGTTTGCGTTGTTTGTTCTATCCGTACTTATTTATGGTTTACTTGTGAATAACACCACTAACGATTGATCGATTGATTGATAAAATCAAGAACATTTGATATATGTATACAAATATTATGTATGTTTGAAAATATTTTACGCAATATTCAAGTACATATTCAATTTCGAACTGTAATCATTATCTAATTTACGCTTTGAAAGTTTATATATAAGCTCCAATATCTATAATATACTAGTAAAAGAAATATGATTATGATGAGTAACTGATGTTTGTCAACTGCCAATGGTGGCACTAGTGGCTCAGTTTATTATGTTATGTATAATGCATAGATATAAACATTGACACAATACATTTCTAAATCTTTTTATTTACACTTCACGTCTTGTTTTTGATTTGAAAGGTGTAACGACGTCCATTATTGGCAAATTTCAATATAATATAGCCATAAGGCGATGATAGACTTTCTTATGCTACTTGCATATAGTTGAGATGAATGGCATCGCCTTTCAAATTCATCATAATTGGCAATAGTGGTCGGAGAAAACAAATATCATGTGACAAGCCCGAGTATTCGGCGAAACGAAACAAAAGGAACAGTTTTCACTCTCATAGATAAATGCCAACTGTTTAATTAAAATAAATTAATGCTACAGTGATGAAAAAATGAGACTTTCATGAAAAAGTAAAAAGTAAATCAATTGAAACTATAGAGGTTAGCAGGTGCTTCAATCGGTCATCTTGACATTTTTTACCATAACAAACTCTAATTGTTAAAATACTTACATAAAACGTCAGTTTGAAATTGAAGTAACGAATTCATAACAATATTTATACATTTCAATTCTGAGTTCAACAACGCAGATATGACCTTTTATGCCATTCTATTGATACTTGCAGTAAAAGCAGTACTCTGAAATGTCAGATAATGTTTTGAAAGAGGACTGCATGTTCAACATTTCAAAACGTCAGAAATTTTGATCAATTAAAAAGAATCCATAGTTATAGTTGTCATCTTGATTGAACGACAAATTTCCAGCAAAACAATTTAATATAAAATCGAGTATACTCTTTCTATATTTTGGTTTTATACATTTTGACAAGAAGATATTTAAAAGCCAGTGCGTGGTCAACATATGAACATTTTAAATAATAGACAAACTACTTACTGATAAAAATCAATGTCCTCCAAAGGGATAAGCTAGTGTCAAAAGAATATCGGAAATCGCTTTTAATGTCAACATTTCGAAACTTTTACTGTCGGTATAGTGATATTGTATTGTAATTACAATATTGTTTGCCTGTTCGATGGTGGAAGTTGAATCGTCTTTATCGATCCCGGCGGTAGTGACCGGTCGGCAGGGGGCGCCTACTTCGCCATGACACCTCATCCCATCACTGGATTTTAAATGTTTTAAAAACGTTCACCTGACTTGTATGTTGTCTACTTGACCTCCTGACGATTAATAAATTTGTATCTAGATTTTAGGATATATATATATATATATATATCCTAAGATCAAATATACCAAATTTGTTCAATTCAGGAAGGGGCCACCCAGTCAAATTAGCCGAGCAGTTTTAAACAGAGGGTTAGTAATAAACGTTTACGGGTACGGGCGCCATGTGATTTGCGTTAGCTTAACAAGGAAGAAGATGGGCTGATGTGTCATTTCGCATATTACTGTAGCAGTGAATTGGTGAGAATTGTTCTTCATTACATTACTCTAAATGAAACTTACAATGTACTCCATTGAAGTTTTATGTCATTGCTTAATTCAAATACATAATATTTGGGATTATCAGTATCTTATTATCATGTGTTACCCACCGCGCCAGGTCCCACATTTATTGTACATTTATTGAAATCATGACTTAACCATTAATACTGCGATAACAGAAGTTGTCTAACTTTGTTAACTATGACATAAGGATTCTTCGTCATGTAAGTAGATTTGAAACCTGATTCAAGTTCAATATAAAATTTGTACGATATAATTAATTAATTAACAGTAACAACAAATGATTTCTTAATGCTTCTACCTATGAAGACATAAATACAAAACTGGGGCATGACACTATTTTGTACATATTCTGTATCTGCTGATTATGTGCAGATATGTCAAGAATGCAAACTAAACTTGATAAGATACTTCCCTCTTATTTAAATACCAATCTATTTTACAGTTTTGTCCGTTACCTAATTTATATAAGTATTAACACAAAAATAGACACTTCATATCAAAACGTTCGAATATAGATTAAAGAAATTGCGAATCCAAAATACTTGTTTTATGTTCTAACGTTTCTGGAACACACTGTTTTTCATCGATAAAATTTCAGTCGAATTCAAGCACTCCGAAGAAACAGCAGACGACCGTTTGGTTATCTGTAAATATCTTGACATTGTATCTTCTTGCGTTAATATATACAGTCATACTATCAGTCAAATATAAATTTTTTTTTAAAAAGTACAGAATCTCGTCTGGTAATTATATATTTAATTTCGACAAAAACGTATGGGTAAACTTATATAGAAATAAAAAGTTTTGAATCATTTGGATTGCTTTTACGGCGATAAAATTGATAAACTTGAAAGAATCCGAAAAACTGCATTAAAGACTTGGTTTTAAACTAAATGAATCTTCACCTGTAAATAAAGTCTTCCTAATATTTTTCAAGGACCCCTGAATCATGCAGTAATGATATTTATTGATACAGAAATAATAGATAATATTTACTTTATGTGTGGTATACCTTATCTAAAACATTTTTAAAAATCGGAAAATTTATGTTGTATAAAAAATTGGTTCAAAAATAAAACATGAGACTTGTTCGGTCACACGATGACGTTAACCACAGAGGATGTCATGCAAAAGGATCATGGTCATTTTCAGAGATGAGGAGTATAGACTTATATGCATTATGCAGGTCATTCTCCTCTTTCAAAAAATTGATCTAAAGCCTACTCTTGGAAAGCAAAAAGACGATACTGGCAAATTGATGGAAATTGCTATTAAACACCTTTGCATACATTGTTGAAAAAATATTTGACCGCTTGGGAAAATGGATACGATAAATTAAAAAAACAAAAAACAATAAAAAAAAATAATAAAAAAAATAATAAAAAATAATAAAATTAATAAAAGATAGTAAAAAATGGAATTGAATTCCCCACCTTATACTTGACCAGTCTCATTTTGATGGAACAGCGAAATTCAAGGAAGAATAGTAAAGTATAGTATTTTTAGAAAGAAATATCTTGGTATGACATCATGTTATGAATGAAAGTACATTATTATGTGGCGTCATATGCGGAACTTCCTTTACAACTAATATAGACAGGTCTACGGGGAACAACTGCTGCGGGAAATGTAAATATTCTGTAATAAGCTTGCCTGTCTTTCTTTCCGTAGAAACAATTCGTTCGGCTATGTTGTTGCAGCCGGTTAACATTAGACTGCCTATATTCAAATAAACTTGTAAAATAAATATATGGATTTCTTATATCTATATATAAAAAAATCTCAGATACCAAAGTATAAATCTTTAGAATGTCCAGGATATGGATACAAATCTGCTGAAAATGGACAAAAACCGACCTCTGGAAATCAAGAGATGGGATCAGGTGCCATGTCGACCGGTCACACCAGTCGTGAGTATTATAATATTTTATCACTTTAAATTTTCTGTAAATGTTGTATAGAACCAAAACGGATTTCATTACTGTCCTACATTTTGAAATATTGTGTCTGTCCCACGCAATGCATAAACAGAATACTTATAGCACTTTTGAACCATTTTTATGATATAATTTTCTTTGCCAGTCATTAGGCTTTTAAAGGTAAATCACTCCTGGTTTTAGTAGAATATTTCACTAAGATAATTACATGTATAGATGTTTACAAACACATCGAGCCTAAATTATATAACAGAGGTGACAGGCTTCTTGAGGAGACAAAAATATTCGAGCTTCAGTAATGCATGGACTCTGTGCAAGGTTATACGTTTTATCTATACAACCCATTTTTGATGGATAGACCGCATTGTTTTGGTTTTTGATAGAACCTAAAAGTGTCACTTTACCTTGATATACCTGAAGAATAACAATCAATTTAACAGCATTGTGTGTGTCTAACAATTATACTAAAGTACAAAGTTCTGTAGAATACTTTCTTTAACAATCAGTCCTAGAACTGATTCAACATAGAGTCTTGATTGAGACCTTGGGGCGACATTGAAATAAGGTCTTTAGGTAAATGTTCAAGTAGTCTCTTCTTACATCTTAAAGTCTTCATAGAACAGGGAATAACATCTCCATATAATTACATATAATTATCAATGTAACGAAGATATGCCATTGGCATGTTTACAGTTGAAATCAACGACTTGCTGGAGTTGTTTCTCTTGCAATAGTTAACCGCCACAGCATGTTGTATCTCAGCCACCAAGTTTTGCTTTATCATCATCATCATCATCATCATCATCATCATCATCATCATTATTATTATTATTATTATTATTATTATTATTATTATTATTATTATTATTATTATTATTATTATTATTTGATAGAGAATAATTTAGAGGCGTAAATGTCCGATGGCTTGGTATCATTGGATTTCATGTACTGTCTCAACACTGGGAAAGAGTCTGTAATACATAACCTATGACTTATGAAATATATAATGCATTTGTAGCCCACTACACATTTTTGTTATTAGTCAAACTTGCCCTACGTATTTTCTGTGTGAGAAACCATAAAGAATGACACTATAAAATGATATCTTCGTCCAGGTATATTTCAGTTAACTACATTGGGTTGATAATTCGAAGTAAATAAACGATCTAAATAACATGCACGACACACTATCCACCTGACCATCAATGCATAAATATATGTATATATATACATATATATATATATATATATATATATATATATATATATATATATATATATATATATATATATATATATATATATATATATATATATATATATATATATGTGTGTGTGTGTGTATATATTGATGCATTGATGGTCAGGTGGATAGTGTATATATATATATATATATATATATATATATATATATATATATATATATATATATATATATATATATATATATATATGTATATGTGTGTGTGTGTGTGTGTGTGTGTGTGTGTGTGTGTGTGCGTGTTTAAATGTTTTACTTCGTAACGCCTTTGCATATGTAATGGGCTTCTGATGTCTATTAGATTTATGCTTTTGTATACTAATAAATTAAGTATAAATTATAATTTATAAAACAGCTGTATATTTGTTTCTATATAACAGACATTCTATTTCTAAATCCCATCTATTACATAATACAATATAGCGTGCACTACATAACGAATGAGACATTGAGCATCTAGCATCTGTTGTTCGCCTTGTTTAAAGTTAAATGCATTTACAATGAAGTGTTTTTATTTAACAACATTACTGCAGTTTTCAGTCCAGAACAGACTTCAGTAACGGATTCGATTACTTTTCTTTTCTGTAAATATTTGTTCGTCATCACAGGAAATTTGGTTCATCTATTTATCAGCAAGTAATTACACAAATACATAAAATAATTACAGGCGTATTAAAAGACATGGTATGGTATTTCTATAGCTATATCAAGAAAAGTAAAATTTAACAATTGAAATGCCTAGTTTTAGAACATCTTCAATCACCACAAGGGTTCTTATCTCAGGTTTCCACTAGATGTTTAATGGTACAAAACTTAAGAACTTTATAAAATATACATGAAGATATGTAATTGAGATAGTAATTAACTGATGTTTATTGAAAACAAACCCACGTAAAAATGTTCTGGTCCTCAATGGCTGTGTTGTTTGTTAGCAAAGATATCAATTATATAATTGTTTCTAAGTTTGACCAAAACTAGAATTAGTGTGTATGACAAATTAATAAATGTTATACATAGAGCTCACTTAATTATAAAAAATGATTGATTTAAAAGTTTATCATTGTACAGTACGATCGGGAAGTACTTACATTAAACTGATGTTGAACAATTGATAACTCATCAATGATAATGACTGAAATTCCGATACTGTTGATTACGTAGGCAAAAATGTATATGAAATCATGAATATTCCTTAACAAAAACAACAACAACAACAACAACAACAGCAACAGCAACAAAGCAATACTTTATAAACATTTATAAACCACAGGTTTACATATAAATTGTTTTGATTTATTGATAACAGCGACAGTAAATACTTGGCCTGAAACACAAAATACTATAGAACCTTTAGCAGTAACTGCGGTCCTTTTCCGGGAATCTGTAACATTTTGCCAGCTGGAAGACTGGCAAAGTCACAGGACCGCAGTTACTCCTAAAGGGTCTATTATCAATCATAATTCACCTTCGTTTCCACGATCATGCAAACCTTTCGACACGATGTAATTACAAATTTGTCACTTTTTTAAAAAACAAAACTAATTCAAAAAATAAATAAAATTTTCAATTCTTCTTATCAGATGATAGTGGAATATGCTTATATAATTTATGTACTTTAAATTGTGTTAATTTGTTTTGTTGTTGTCGTTGTTCTTGATTGTTTATTTATCAATGAAGTCCAATGTCCTCCAAACGGAAGTAGCGCTATGCGAAAAAACAACAACAGTAAACACACTCTCCATATTCATAATTAATTGTTTATTTATCTTTCTGCTGCAATATATATATATATATATATATATATATATATATATATATATATATATATATATATATATATATATATATATATATATATATATATATTGATTTTTTCACTCTAAACGCAAGTTAATATTTCATTTTAAGCTTCTTAATTTGAAATTTAAAATATGCCTTTTATTTGAATATGTAGTACGACTGTGTAGTTAAGGTGACACATAACATGTATTTGATTTACAAATGTTTTGAAATATTTCTTATATCCTCAAGACGTGTGCTCTCTACTATATATAGTAAAAACTAAAACGATCAAGAAAAAGTCTTGTCAAATATTTTGAAATATTTCTTTGGTATTATGTTTATAACGTGCTCTCTCTCTTTCTCTCTCTCTCTCTCTCTCTCTCTCTCTCTCTCTCTCTCTCCATATATACAATAAAAAATAAAACGCACTAGCGCTTTCACCTGTATTCAGATATTCAGGACTTTGGCATACAGTATGCTTTGGAAAATGGGCCTATAAATACTAATACTAATACGGAGCACTGACAATTGTGTATGTGACATTTATTTTCATCATTTGTTTTCATCATTTTATTGCAGCTGGAAACAACATTTTTTATTAAGCAGAGAGAGAAAAACAATATTAAACACCTGGTAATAATAATTATGCTTTTAGCAAAAATACTATTAAGTTAGGCCCATGCTGTTTCTACCTATGGGTGAAGTAATTTACAAATTATTTTGTACCGAAACATACATTATATTATTCCTTCAGATCCGTCAGTTTAGTACAACATAAAGATGTAAAATTTCCTGTATATATTGCTATCAACATTGTACTAATAATGGCATGATCTCTTTAATGATGAAATATTTGTCAACCTCACTGTACTCCAGTGACGGACAATCAAAATGAAATATATGTACGATATCTTTCATTGTAGTTAAGGTTTTAGGAATGACAGTCACATTCTAGCCTAATAACTTGCTGTGTTATCATGTAGCCATTGCCTAAGATAGATATTACTACCTCAATAAGAATGATAAGGTTTCGTCCATCACGACATAAAGAATTAAAATATGTAGACAAAATATTATTTTATATATACATCTCTATTGTATGAAAAGGTCTTGATGTGATAACTAGATTCATCTAACACTGCAACTTGATTATATATATATATATATATATATATATATATATATATATATATATATATATATATATATATATATATATATATATATATATATATATATATATATATATGACTCCTCGATGATGAAATAATGACAATAAATTTGAGAAATAAATTTATCTTCTACAATTTTTGTATTTGTTTGTAGACGAAATAAAAATACATATCTGTAATGTTCAATTAAGATGACTAATTTTATATGAAAGAGTGTTTCATAATAATTTTGATTGTATATAGTTTTAATGCATACACATTAAATATCATTCAAGTGTGCCACTATTACCATTTGGGAAATTAACCAGTTAAACGTCATTTTTCATTACATATTTCAGATGTCCACCATTTTCTCTACCACTAACTGTAGCCTGTGCAGGACGATTCGGGTCACATTCCCACGTGTATCCGATGGAATCCTTCTAATTTATCCTTATTGCCTGTTCAAGATTACATGGGTATATGTGGTATATATGGCACGCCTATATCACATTAATGAGTTAAACCAGTTAAACCTAATTTGTCTCAGTAACCCACATTAACAGGAGAAAAACTAGATGTAACTGCGCCAAAATAACAAAAATTAATTAAACTTAGTTTTTTTCGAGAAAAACCTAGTTTAACTGAGAAAAACTAGATTTAACTGCCCAACAATCACATTAATGAGTATAAATATGATTTTGGCGCAGTTAATCCTAGTTTTTCTCTGTTAAATCTTGTTTTTCTTCGGTTAATGTGGGTTACGAGAAAACCTAGGATTAAATAGAAAAAATAGGTTGAACTCGTAACCCACTTTAACTAGAGAAAAACTAGGTTTAACTAAGAAAACTGATTATCTCTATAAAAACTAGGATTAACAAATCGTTGTAATTTCGGCGGGCTTTATCAGTTAAACCTTGATTTTCTTAGTTAAACCTAGTTATTCTTCAGTTAAACTTAAATGTTCTTAGTAACCCAAATTAACTGGAGAAAAACTAGGTTTTACTGAGGAAAACTAGGTTTAACTGCGCCACAATAACATTAATGAGTATTTCACGCAGTTAAACCTAGTTTTTCTCTGCTAAAAATTTTCCAGTTAATTTAGGTTACGAGAAAAAAATTAGGATTAACTGGGGAAAAATAGGTTTAACTTGACTGGAGAAAAACTAGGTTTAACTGAGTAAAACTACGTTTAACTGGAGAAAAACAGTTTATCTGAGAAAAACTAGGTTAAACCCATTAATGTGATTTTGGCGTGCCATAGGTATACTCAAAATAAAATTTAGCAACATTGAAATGAAAGTTTTCCTCAAGTTCTTGTTATCTATTTTGGTATTTAAACCGAATAATGCTAGTTTATGATCATGTAATCGATAACGTCATACAATAAGTTCTGACTTAAATTTTCCTTCTGATGAACTTTCAATTTTTAATTACCATGTGTCTGCGCAAAGTTATCGGCATTTGGATTGGGATCATGTTTTTGAAACACCTTGTATTAATTTAGAATTTTGTATACACAATTATATAAATAAAGGTCATGTAATAAATACAAACCACAAAACCTGTTTCTAGTATCCGTATCAAAAGACTGCATTTGGTTGATGTAGCGGAAGGATTCAACACGAGTTACACTCCCACTGTATCATTCCGCTACAACGATCTCGTGCAGCAGTTTTCTGATATGTTTAGAGATTAGAAACAGATGTGCAGTTTTGTTTACGTATTTGAATACACACGAGTTAAATGTAAAAACAACAAAAAAGATATGCATTAATGCATTAGTAAAATATTTAAGGATTGTTTTTCATTTTTTGAACATCATCGGGGTATAAAAGCAATTACTCATGGAAAAAATTCTGTTCAGCATGAAGGGGCCTCCGTGGCCGAGTGGTTAGAGCATTGCGCTTTAAATCACACGGCCTCTCACCTCTGGTTCGAATCCCGCTAGGGTCATTTCGAATTAAGTGGGAAAGTTTGCCAGTTTTCTTGCGGAAGGTCGGCGGTCTTTACCCGGGTGACCGGGGTTTCTCCTGCACCAATAAAAATTGTTGAGTATGGCGTAAAACAAAATATCAAATCAAATCAAAATCTGTGCAGAATGAAGATATTTTCCCATGAGCAATTGCTTTTATACCCCGATGATGTCCAATAAATGAAAGCAATCCTTATATTTATATACATTACCATTTTTCAGTGAAACTGTAGTCCACTGGATACTAAATTCATTCCAGAACGCTGGCTTTGTGGGGATGTTTTTATATGACGTAATGGCCCAACAGCTGTTTTGATATGAGAAGTAGTTCTCTTTTCTGATCGCTAATAGTAATGAAATTAAGGTTTCATTTCTTTTTTTAATATCATTTTGAAAGAAACTAGTGATATGAACAATTTTGAATACTTATTCTCAGAGTTAGTTAGCGATTTTTAATACTCGAACATTTAGTAGTGGCAGGTTAAATGTGTCAGAAGAGAATTGCCCGAATGGGCCGTGTGCAAATGGCTGATAGGCCTACCATGTGCGATTTGGATAGCAACAGATTATCGTTGTTTACAAGTTTGAATTCTGATATTTTATCAGTGGAATATATAACAGAAAGTTTGAATGTGACTGTTGATATTCGTTGATGACAATTGGAAGAAGCCACTCTATTTGATATTTTACCAGCAAAACACCGTGAAATGTAAAGGGGTGACGATTTTGTAAGTAGACCTATTTCAGTATATAGGCTAGCCCACTAGCAAATCCTTCAAATCAATTGAAACAAGACAAATGCAGATTATGTTGTGAAATCACAAACTTTTATTGTTCTGTTTAAAAGATAATTATCGACACATTCGTTATGGAAAATCCGTGTAGGCCTATAAATTATAATAGATCCATATGTCTATTCAGACTTCAGTTTTTACCAGCTGATCATATAGAGTATCCCGTCAATTTACTGAGAAACCTATGAACACTACTTATGCTCGGCATTAACATTACAGGTTGTGAAAACAAGATGGACCTGGTAATTAGCCTAGCAATTAATAGGATTTGAGGTGAACTGAGAGTCGATTTCACGCGATGCGAGTGACGATTGTTTCTGACAGGAATAGCCTATATGGTGACGGAAAAGTAAGCTGTTTATCAGAGATGCAGGACAAAATTGCACTAGACCTGACTCCCTTTTCAACTTACTTACAAGCAACGTAACTACGAGGCAAATTTTCATTTCTGTGGCCTGTGTTTCTTTTCATAACATGACCTAAAACTATCGCAATTGGGCTATATGGGCATCTACAGTGTGCTACAGATGTAGGCCTAGTCTTGTGTTTTCGATTTCTTTCAGTGATTTTTGTTTGTTTTGTGATAATTAATGGCTTTAAATAAAAATATGGAATGAATGTGTGTTATTTTATTCTTTATTGATTCATTCATATGTTCAGAAAATACCTGTCCGACAAATCGCTGGCGTAACTTGGTCATGGAAAGGGTTTCTTAGATATTCAGGTATTCCTACGCCAGCTAGCGGTTAACACTTAGATCACGTGATGACTCACTGGTTTTATTGATACAACAAAACGGACCTTCTGTATAACTGTAATGAAGGAAATTACAGTCGGTATGTAAATATATATTATTTGGTGTTATTTTTCAAGAGTTGATTTAGTGTAAATTTTAACAACTTGTCCTTGTGTGCTTAAATTATCACATGCCAATCACATAGGTCATAGGTCCTTTTACCCCGGTATATCTTAACTGGAGATGCAGTTATTTTTTTAACTGTCATCGATGTTATTCAATACTGAATTTAGATATTTTATGGCAGAATCGTTTTACCAAATTCTTTGAAAGTACAATACTTCGATGGCATAGTACATGTTCTTATATACTAATGTTGTCCTAGTGACCCCTGTGAACGATTGGTAAGCTTTGCGCTTTAATCCATGAAATCTCTTACCTCTATTTAGCGAAGGTTCGAGCCCAGCTTGAACTGCAGCTGATTTTGTGAGAAAATATGTCAATCTGCAAGAGAAAGGATGGTTGTATCTTCAATGGTCCCCCGTCATTATCAACTGGCCTCCATTATATCTGCTGAGTGTGGCGTAAAACACAATTCAAAATAACAAAATACTATTATTTGGATTTTAACTTCATAAAGATTGATTTTGCTATAATTGCAATGATAGAGAAATAAAAAGAATAGTCTTCGTTTCATTTTCTAACGTATCTCTCATCGTAGTGGTTATTTGCGTCTCTTCACTTTTCATTCAAAGGCATTCCCTCTACCATCTGCATTCTTTGCCAAATATAAATGGGCCAAAGGCTGAGAAAAAGACCCTTACGGGTCAAATTTTGGATTTTGACCTTTTTACATTTTTTGAAAATATAGATTATTACAATAAAATGATGCCAAAAAAGATCAGATCTGATTATTTTTGGCAACACAGCGGCCATTTGAAAAGTAGATGCTGTCACTCAGTAGTGTGGCATTTATGACGTTCTTTTACATTTCACGACGTCATCCAAGTGGCGATATTTAAACAAGAGTAACAGGTGCTTTGAATATATTACACTGATTGTTTAATGGATAGTGTTTAGTCACATGTATGCTTTATCAAATTCACCAGTTTGATGGTATAATGTTTCCATGACTTCATGAAGACATTTCATCACAAGATTTGTCTTGAAAAATATCCACATGAATTACATGAAGATATTTGCTGAAACGGTGGATCCTTCACCTTTCCTGTAAATTATTCTGGTAATGGAGGAAAACCTTACTACTTCATAATATAAAATTTAAAACATGAAGTAGGTCACTGTGACCCAAATTCAGATTATTGAAATTTAAAAAAAAATGCATACATAAAATCATCAATTTTGTAAGATGATGTAATACTAAAAACAACAATAATGTAATGTGCTGTATTCAATTTATTTGAAATACATGTAATACTTGAAAATACATTTTATGAAGTGAATGGTAATAGGCAAGGCCAATAAACTAACTTAACTTTTTGTAGTATCTTAAAATATATATATACCAGTATGTTATGCACATGCATGTCACAACATATTGCAGGGTAAACTTACTTTCAATATAGGGTATGTCTTTTTACAGGCAGAAATGTTATTTCGCTTTCTCTGGTTTGCACTGTTATTATGATTGTGTTTACAAAACCGGACAGCATGGCACATAAGAACAAATGAAAACAAAAACTGTTTAAGCAAAAGCAAATACATGTAATTACAATGCATTTTACTACATAATCTTTGACATATATATATATATATATATATATATATATATATATATATATATATATATATATATATATATATATATATATATATATATATATATATAGACACTTTTAAACATTTTGTTTTCAAAAACTTAACTTTGCAAATCTGAACATAGTCTGAACTGAAAACAACATATGCCAGCCTTGTGCTCACTGCATGGCTGGAAAAAATATTCAAGATAATTAAACTGCAAACTCATTTGCATACTCTAGCACAAGAAATCTAAAAGAATTAGATCTAGAAATATCAAAAAGTCATAAAGACATTCGACTAACTCTGTATGGCATTTATTTGAACAAGTCCTTAAATGTACCTTCAACTCTTAAAAGGAATTTTTCAAATTTAGATTTAATTCAAAATATGGCACTAAATCACCTGGATCTGAGGTAGTTTAGTTCTTGCACAAACTGATCAAAATTAATTTATTCCTCGGTCACAGGCAAGGGACACAATTCATCCTTATATGGCTCCTTTACAAACTTGCGAATGTTATGATGCAAGTACATAGCCCTTCTTAATGATGTTCCACCTGGCTGGAGTGGGCTTGGTAGTCCAGCAGGCACTGACTTGCCTCTTTTCAGGAGACCAAAAATAGTCTCAGGACCATCTACTGTTTTTTTCACTGCAACCTCACCTGGAATTTTACAAATGTCATGTAATACTATAAAAGGATATAGGTAATAAAACACACACACACACACACTCACACGCTTATGTGAATCGTTTTTATATAATTTAATTATTTCTGCTTTTTAACCTTACTTTGAATTAAAATCAAACATAATACTGCCTAGTTCTGATACTGGATGAACAATTAATCAGTCAAAATTATGTTAAATGCAAGCAACTTGAGCTGTATTATTGATCATGTAACTGAAAGTATACACAGAAATTCACCGAGTCTGAACACATTTACCAGTAAATGCATCAAGATATGCTCATGAAAACAAAATAACCAAACTGTGCATAATTTATTATTATAAACATAACCTGGTTTTTCTGAAGAGAACCTGAAGTGATGGTACATCTGAATGCCAGGAACAGCAGAAAAGAGGGGTTTAAAGAAACTTTTCCAATATCTCCATTGCCACTCTCCCTCTTGGCTACCATATAATACAGCATAATTCGGCTCTGAAGATCTGTCTATTATGTGTTTCAGTTGCTGCATGGAATCGCAGTCCGAGCGGCGAAGAGCACGCCTGGCTAAACCAAATAAGCCATCAACAAGACATCTTAAATGATATGGCTTCATAAATACTGTGTAGTTTGTTGCTCACTCTCCATGCTAGATAACTCGTAACGATGTAATTTTTATTTTGCCCACCACAATTATCAGCATTTAGGTAACATATTTCTTCCCCTTCACCATATTTCTCAAAATAATCGTGTAGCATTGAAATTACAGCATTTGCTGAATGGCTTTGCTCGCCATCAGTGCCAATACATTCAGATTCACCAAAAATGTAGTTATGTTGTATAGTTCTGCCATCATTACAAATTCCAAACAGGTTTACTTTATATGGAGACATAAAATACAGAGCTCCCTCTTGTCTACAATGAGTTGGTAATAAGATACTCTGTGCGAAATCGAAAGTATAATGCACATTTCTCAAGTTGTTGGAACACGGAATCTGAGGAGCCTCAGACCTAGGATGTTTCTTGAGTTCTTGTCTGGCAGCAGCACACACTCTTCTATAATAGTCTCGTTCAACCTGAGCTGAATGTATGTGTTCCCCAAAAGTTGCTATAGCAAGTAACTTATCCTCCTCAGTCCTTGCCTAAAAGAAAAATATACACACACGTAAAATAATTTGGTAAACAAAAAAGCACAAATTACAGTACTGTACAATTTAAGAAATTTTACATAAGTCATCTTACAGGAAACAGAATATTGGTTTTATGACAACACTTTCACTTCTTATGTTTAGTAAGTGGTAAACAAACAGTCATTAATGTTTCAAAATTTCACATATGTGAATGACCAATAATAGGAAATTAACCAATATTAAATAGCCTCCCATTTGCCATATGAACTCTCTTTAAATATTTAAAAACACCCTTTAAGAATTTTGATTTACACTTTAAATTTTAATTCTGGGAGTGAAATACCCTTAACCTGAAAATCCTATCTGGAGCTCTGCATATTTAAAGGCTGGTTATGGATATAGCCCTAGACCCTCTACTTGTATTGGTTAGCACTCTACTATCACTTTGAGCAGCTGATCCAGTAATATTCTTAAATAATTCAGCTATATACTACATAAAATTTGTATTTAGTTAATTTTTATAAGAAAGAAGGGTTGTTTTCCACTGGGTAAACCAACACCCAATTATCTGGAGCAGGTTAAAGCTTACCTATGAAAATTACCTGTTCATCTGCACAACTTGCTTAAAATAATTTTAATACAGATAATCACGGGCATTTGTTTCTGTCAACAGGGGGTCGAGGATTTTTATATTGTAATATTCAAAATTGTATACAACACTGAGGGGTACTACAGTAATAAAAATAAATGTAATGTACTTACCTGGTGATGAAATAAACAACACGTTTCGTGTCGTCAAATGTCACAGCATGTTTGGGTGTTTTCCTGGAAATTCCCATGTACTCTCGGAACAACTCCCTCGTTATACATATGCCCCCTAATATTTTTCAGACAAACGTCGCTGATATCATTCAGGTAAAGAAAACAATCTCTGCATACTGAATAATTCAAAAATTGATAATCGAATCGATGTCGTTTACGTGCACCGTCTCTCGTTTCATCGCCCCTGCTGGTTCCACATGCTAGTAATTGGCCCATTATTAACATGTCCCTAAGATTTCTGTCAATGGCAGTTACATTTAAACGATGATCAAATAGCTCATCAACTTTAAATTGAGATAGGCAATCGTGTTTACATTGCTCTTTCCGTCTGTTGAGCTCGGACATGAGATCGAAGTTGTCATGATTTGAACAAGTATGGCCGCTGGAGTCACTTTCGCAGTCATTCTCGGCAGCATTTTCTCCAATATCATTGTGACGAACAAAGTCTCTTATTCTGCTCTGTTTTACAGGACTTGTCAAAATATTATCAGCTGAATTATTCTCAGTATTCAAGTCAAAATCGTCGCTCACATCATCAACCTGTAATCGTTCGCCTTGCCTGACATTAGGCCTAACAGTAACACTCACGTCAGTCACGGGGCGGGGTAAATAAAAATACTCACGGACATCGTTATCTATTTCGTTTAAAAGTCTTGTCGAATCCTCACTCATACCCACAATGTCAAATCCAGGGGATAATTCATCCCCACTTTCCATTGCAAGTTTTATAAATCCTAGTATAGCTATTATGTTTCCACGGACGCTTGTATCTGACAGCGACTTCTGATTTGTAAACATAAACAATGGACTGCAGCCTGTGCAGGAGTTGACAATGTCAAGGTCGAAGCGACGAAAGGATTTTCCCCACTTCAAGCCATTAAACGAATTATATTTCACTATTTTTTCAATAATGCATATTCATAATGTTGCTATATGTGTAATATAATAAAAAATTTCCTCAGTCATTACTGCAGTCCCACGATAATAGTAGGTGCAATAAGCGAAGCGAGAGTACATCAGCGCGGGAAGTTATGATCGATGAAGGGGAATCACGTCTGGAAAGTAAAACCCCAGTTTCTGAACTTTCATTGGTTGTGTCGTAAGGGTCTTTTTCTCAGCCGCTGGCTCAAATGTTCTTGTACAGCGAGGTTTTTTTTTTAATTTTTATATCACAATGACAAACCTGACGGTGATTACAGCACGGCATGTGATGTTTACCAGTTTGAAAATAAATTATAACTAAAAACGTCATGAGATTGGACGTCTGCGGAATTATATCAGGTATGTAGATAATGAAAACAGTACAATTAATCACAGTAAAACAGTAATGGAAAATGAAATTATTACATCTGCTCGAGTGAATATGAGAAAAGCACATTAAAAGTGAGAAGTACTGGAAATATAGCATTTGCAAAAATTGAAAGAAAGCCGGCGAACGAAAATGGCGAATCGAATCCGTGAAGTTTCCCAAAGCGTATAGCTTTAGTGAAATTGAAAGTCACTTTATATTTCTGATAAAATGCATCAATTCCAAAGCAATTTTGTTGTTGTTTTAGTAGCACATGTAAAATAATTTTTAGATAATATTATTGAATGATACAAATGCAATAAATAATAATGATGAAAAATATTAATATAAAAGAATAATATTCTTGCACAATCGTTCACATCAAACGGAAAATATCTGCTATCGGAATTACAGGTGGTTGTCATCTGCCATGAATTGCAGTACCTAATTTGGAGACCAAAAAATCTTGTTTGCACCATCATTGTCAATGATTTCGCATTTTCAACTGGGTTGTATAACGTAACTGGGGATCAGCATTTCATCTGAAAAAAAAACAACCCATTCGAATAAACACTACTAATATGCAAATATGGCGCGTTTAAATGAGATAGAAGAGGAACTAATTTCTCTTCACAATCTATATAGACAATAAAACAACTGTTATTGAACAGGTAACACAGCATTTAGTGAAATATAGTAATGGAAAACAACGTCATTGTCGGTCCACAGTGTAGTTGACTAAATGTTGATATTAAACACAATCGCATGTATCCTTGTGACATAAAAATGATCGGTAAGTCCTTTGTCTTTGTATTTGAAATGTTCATACGTAGAATATGCCCATGGATATCGGATCTGAAAAAAGGATATATTGCTTAAATATACAGGATGAACTACAGCAAAACCGAAAATAATCAAATTTATCGTATAACTTTGTTATTACTTTTCCGCCTGTGTCTATAGTAAGTAAAATGTCAAAGTAGGAAGCATGTGGGCTAGATTTTGTTGTTTCATTAATTTATAGTTCTTTGGGATACAGTACATTCTCAATATAAATCTAAAGGTGTAATCATATGTCATGGAGTAGAAGCCATTCCATACAGAGAGGTCAAACCACCTTCATAACAGAAGGGTAGATGTTTATAAATTGCCTAACAATAACTATCGAATATGTATATATTTATTTTAGATAATAAAACATCGTGTTAGAAAAGATCAGTCAATATATTTCTAAAAAGTTAAAAATTTGTATAATTAAAAACATTATTATCCAAATATAGACCTTGCTTATGATATTTTTGACCAAACTTGAAAATAATTTGTATAATGATTAATAATTAACTTACGTTGGCATTTAACAAAATATACACTTTTACCTGTCATGTGATATTTATATCTGGAAAATGGATCATCACTAGTATGCCACCATTTGGTACATAGAGCCATCAGATACAAGCTAATATGTTGTTTAGAAATAATTTGCTACAACGGTCAATGGTCTAGTTTAGATAGTATGTCGCGTAAACGGAATGTTCTTGTTTAGATCCCGGTACCGGGCCATACTAAGTACACAGAGATAGTGACTGGTCCATCGCTAAGCGGTGATTGTAAGAAGTGAAATTGACGTGTCGTTCGGATTACACCTAAAACCGGCGTCTAATGTCACGACGTCCGTGGCATCTCATATTGCATTGGCGTCAACACACACCACAGGTCGAAATCTCAAGCACTTCACCTGATGACATCTTCATATACGTGAAAAAATTGTTGGCGGGTGAAAAACAATAAGCAAAGAAACAAAAGACATCAACTACTTGGTACGACCAACAAATACATATCAGCAAACCAGACAACCCTGCAACAAACAAAATACATCAAATACATGATACAGTCATTAAATAGATATCAGCAACCAGACAACAATACAACAAACAAACAAACAAAATACATCAACTACTTGATACGGCTAACAGATATATACCAGTAACCAGTCAACACTGAAACAAACAAACAAACAAACAAACAAACGACATCAACTACTTGATACGGCTAACATATATGTACCAGTAACCTGTCAACACTGAAACAAACAAACAAAAGACATCAACTACTTGATACGGCTAACAGATATATACCAGTAACCAGTCAACACTGAAACAAACAAACAAACAAACAAACAAAAACATTAACTACTTGATACGGCTAACATATATGTACCAGTAACCAGTCAACACTGAAACAAACAAACAAACAAACAAACAAAAGGCATCAACACGTTGATACGGCTAACAGATAAATATCAGAAACCAGACAACACTGCAACGAACTTGCAAACAAACAAAATGCATCAAATATTTGATACGGCTAACAGATACATATAAGCAACCAGATAATACTGCAACAAACAAAGAATCAACAACTTTATACGGCTAACGAAATAGATATCAAGAACTAGACAATATTTCAACAACAACAAAAAAAAATATCAAATACTTGATACGGCCAACAGACAGATATCAGACATCACTGTTTACTTTTTGATTTCCAGAACGACATCCTTTTACTGTCAAAATGTATTCAGCTTATAAAAAATTAATCATTATCTACAAAACAAGAAGGTTGGTATGAATTTTGCAACACAAGAAAATTATGAACATGTTGATGAATAGCATAAATGCCTTTATCAATATTTGAAAACATTTCTTTTATCGCAAGTACTTTAATACTAGATCATATACGTTCACTGAATGTTATATTACATTTCTCGCTAACATAACATTATCCGGTACATTGTTGAAAACCCTCTAATGTATGCAACTATTTAAAACATGTGATGCCCGTTCGATCTACTTTTTTTTTAACTCTGCACACCATTTAAAAAAACTGTAGCCGTAAAAGTAGCAAGTTACAAAAGATTTTCTGAAATGGTGTAAATGTGACATTTGGACGGAACTGTGACATTTTGTGACATGGTGTTACTATGATTGTCGGTTCCCTAACATTTGAGCATAGACCATCAAAACCACTTTGGTCAATGACATACCTCTTTATCACTTTTTACTTTGTCATACAGAAGATAATTAATTCAATTGTAAAATTTGTCATTGTTTTATGGTAATTTCATATTCATTTCATAATTAATAGCCTTGCTGCATGAAAGGAATATTTGTAAATGGCTTATTTTTTACTTGGGAACATTTTCACGACGAAAGTAGCGCTTTTGTTTATGTTCTTCTGGCACTTAATAGCCATTGATATAAAAATCGATACAAACGATTCTTGTTGCGAGATAATTAATCACTAGAATTTAAAAATACATTTATCATAGAGTCATGCAAATTAATTATTTAAATTAAGCTGTCAAATTTCGAAGTGGTGGAAATTTCGATTTTGTGGTATTTAGTTCGACATTTATGTACAGTGGAACCCACTTATATTGAACCTTGTTACATTAAAACCCCGGTTAACTTCAAGTTGTTTGGAATCCCCGGCCAAATTTCTGTATTACCATTATAACACGGTTATTCTGAAAACCCTGTTTAAGTGAAAAAAATGAATGTCATTCCCTTCGAATTAAAAATATTTTTGATAATGTTTTGTTAATCTACAGTGATAAAGTTTAGAAAAAGCAATTTTTGTGGACATATTGCTTTTCTCCACCAATAGCAGCAACAAAGTTTGTAAGAAGTGTTTCCGAAATATATTTTTTGGATTATATGTGAACATACTATCAATTTTGCTGTTATGAATTCTAAACTTTTCAGATTATTGAAATGTTGTCTAAGGACACGTATAACTTCTTTTACTAGAGAAACGAATAATTACAGTAAAACCTTCATGATTTCATATTAAGGAAAGATGACATTTTAACATAAGAAAGTAGAATGATTTAAGATATTCTGTGCAATCGGAATTTTTTTTTTGCTGAAAAATTTAAATCCATTACATTTTTAAAAAAATCATAAAAGATAACTCTTGACGTAAATGATTTTGATATTGTCAGATTTTACTGAAAATTGGTATATAAGAGTTTTTGGTGATAGATTTTGAAGGAAAATTGCTTTTAGATGTAGATGTATTTTACTATTACGAATTCAATAGAATATGTTACGGAGGTGAACGTTGCCATTGTAACAAAAAAGGCATTGATTGGTCAAAATTGAGTTATATTATTATTTTGTTGTAAATTGATATACACAGGTCATTTGACATTGCGAATTTATTGTAAGTTTTGATAGCAAAATTGAGGCCTCTGTGATTGGTCGAAACTTCAATTTTGTTAGATCTTCATAAGAAAAATAGTATTTATAGGTATTTTTGCATTACGAATTCAATAGAAGATGTTATTTGCATCTGGAAGTTGTTGGGTCTACAGGAGAAATATTTTGTTAAAATTTCAAAGTGATTGGTTCAAAGGTCAAAATCATAGTCATCAATACTTAGGGTGTCTGAAAATGTGGAGGGTTGTATGCTTAAATTATTGAAAAAAAAAAGAAAACAGGCCTGTGACCTATTAAATGTTTAATCTATTTGAAAATGTCATGGTTGTGAATGAACTGATATAAATATTTTAAGCATTGCATGTTGCCAAAATACCTTATATGGGTGTTTCCGGGCAATATTTTGTGAATAATATTTCATTTATAGCAGTGTTGTAATATATAATGTCAGTCATTATATACTGTAACCTTAATAAAGTTTATATTGCCAGTCATTACTAAAATGTCTTCTGTTAAGATACAGTGGATATTTGCAATCAGGACAACCTTACTGTCTGACTATAAGTTGTCGGATTAGTGAGGTTGTCTCTTAAGTGAGGTTCTGTACTGATTTAATATTCACCAAGAGACTGGAATGCGAGGTGGTCTCCTAAGTGAGGTGGTCTTGAGGCGATGTTCCTCTGTAATACCCATTTATTATCATTTTCAAACAAAGTATGTTATTTGAAGTTAGCTAGATCTTATAAGAATTAAGTTCACAAGGGGCAAATTGGTAACAGAACAGATGAAAACTCAACTCTGGTATATTACAGCTGGAGTTGTATGCATGAACCTTAAGGCACACATATCTTTAAACATATCTTTACCATATCTTTAACATATCTTTACCAACTTGGACAATATGAACATTCTTCTTATAATCTATGATATAAAACATCTCAGATACCACAGTATAAATTTTTAGCATGTCCAAGATATAGATACAAATATTGTTAAATGAACAAACACAAACCTTTGGAAATCAAGAGGTGGGATCAGGTGCCACGGAGGTGTAAGCATCCCCTGTCGACCGGTCATACCCACCGTGAGTCCACAGTCAAGTCCAAATGAAATACGTGAGGAACGAATCCTCGTCGCAATTGGTACAGACGTCTCAACAACCGCAAACGAAAAGGCAACTCAACATTTCACTTAGTGAAACAGAGTAATCGCAAACAAGACTATTTTACCGACCGTAAAAATTGCGGAACGTTGAAATCAAATGTTGTTTTCGATCTCCCTGTGTTAATAATTTGTCAGTGAGTAATTTACATATACATTTGTGAACGATAAACTCCATATGCGGGTGACTGTGTGATATAACTACTGAAATGTGGAAAATTTGCAATGGGAAAGCCAGAATCGTCGCGTTTGTCGTATAGCTTAGTTTCCAACTTCCCGTCTGTCTGTGTCTATAGTAAGTAAAATGTCTAAGTATGAAGCGTGTGTGCTTGATTCTATTGTATCTTTAATTTCTAGTTTGCTGAGATATATTGAACTAACATATGTATGAAAATTGTCATTAAAATTGCCAAAACGTCGTCAATATATCTAAATGTCCAAATAAAGGACCCCGCTAGCTTTTTCTTATTTTTATTTAGCAGTTTCTGAATGAAGTCTGCTTCGTATGAATAAAGGAACAGATCGGCCAATAACAGGGCACAATTGGTTCCCATACGAATGCCGACAGTTTGTTGAAAAACAACGTCCCCGAACATTACAAATACATTGTCTACTTGAAATTCGAGCATGTTTTTATATCAACTTTAGTGTATTTATTAGTAGGATCACAGTGGTACTGGACAAAATAAATACCATGATACCCAGTCACTAGATATTTAAATTTTCGGGTACCATCTTTAGTGAAAAAAATTAGTTGTCTTTGATGCTAAAAAGTCTTTCTTTCAATTTTTTATGTGGAATAGTTGTGTAAAAAGTAGAGAAGTCGTAAGTTTTGATATTGTGAATTTAAGAAAAATTGTGTGCCTTCAAATTTTGTAAAAGTTGTTTAGAATTTTTAAGTATCCACATCTTATTTACTCCGCTTCTGGAATAAGCAACTGACTGTATTGCTGATGTTTCCTCTTAACGGCTGTCAATATCTTGGTAAGGAGTAAAGATAAAGGTTTGGTAGAACATTTGCTGGATCCTGCAATGTACCTCTGCTTATATGGGGTTTTATGAAGTTTAGGTACCCAATATGAATATGTTAGCTCAAAAGCAGTTTCGGATGAAGGTACATCAAAGGAACGCAATACGGACACGTGATTTTGAAGGATCTCGGCTTTTGAAAGTGAGCTACGTGTATATGTAGGATTACCAGAATTCGAATTAAACCCTAGTTCTTCTAATAAACAATTATAGTAAATGTGCCTTGAAAATAAAAACTATATTATCTGTGGCTTTGTCTGCTGGAACCAGTACATATTGGTCATGTAATTTATCCATTTCAGTTACTACTTCTGGATCACTAAATACAGAGGGATAAGGTGTTTTCATAGTTCCTTTAAGTTTTCTAATACGAGATTTTATCAACCATCGTACAGCTTTTAGCCATTCAGACAAAGTGTCTGGTTTCACGTCTTCATGTTTGGCCCATCGTCTGGCATAGTATTCGACAGAATTCATAACTAAACTGAAATTCTGACGCCAATTAAAGTAACGGGTTTCGCGGTATTTAGGACTTCAAAAAAAGTTGTTTTTTATCATTTTCAAACTATAGAAACGTCGCCGGTGATGACACGCCCTATAGAATTATATTTAAAGTGATATAATGCATGCGCACATGAATATGTGACAGTGTTGTGTAGAAGATGGTTGATGTCTACGCAATGCAAAACCCGTTTGTAATTGTAAAACTTGGATGCAATGCTGGGTGTATAGCTATATGAAATGCAAGGCGTGGTCTTCAATTTAAAATATGACGAAACACGGGACTGGACTTTTTGTGATTTAAAACATTGCCAATGTTACATGTAGAACATCATATTATTGGTTATTAACATTACTTTATAGTTATATTGATGTTCAACGCATCACGTGATGCCATAAGACTGGTCTTAAACAATAGCAAAGCCCATACCACTCAGAAATTCAGGGGCGAAAGGGTTAAAGAATATTGTATTTTCAAACACAATAGTGGGAACATCTATTTTCATCGTCGGCAGATATATCTTATGCTAAAATCCAGTAATATAAATCGCTAAAGCAATCAAACCTACATACATTAATATGTCCGATATTGCAGAACTCAGTTATCATTGACTGGTTCTGTTATCGTCAAAAATCTACAGGGAAAATACTAAAAATGCGATTTCTCATTCAGATGTTTGTTATGTTACTTGATGTGTGACACATTGAATTAGGTTAAAAAGAAACGTCACGATTATTTTTAAATATCAAACGGTGCATTATGCCGACAAGGTCAAAGGTCATATTATATAGCAGTATTGGTAATCGCAGTATTACACCATTTATATATGTTTATTGTCTTTATATAGAAAGAAATCAGTTGTTAGATTCTCTTTCAATCATTGCATAACTTTCTCTCAAGCCTGACTGATACATTATTCAACTATTCATTTAATTATAACTGCTATAAGTATAGGTTTTTGACTGTATGTGTTGACATATTGACGCTTGAGTTCTTGGCGCGGCAAAGGACCGAGCTGGCGAGGCCCCTTCACCGCGCCAAAAACGAGGTCGTAAATATTTTAACATATACAGTCAATAATATTTTATTACATATCCTTATCAATGATTATAAGAAAAGATATGTATTTCACAAAAAATCACATTAAATATTTACCCACAACAATCACCAATAAACTATATCACCAATAAGTGATAGTGTTAATCTAGACGGCGCTTATATTATTTATGAATAAAATTACTCATATGGCGTCACGCAATGATGTAACTTCATTCATAACATGACGTCACACCACACTTAAACTGGTCCCGGGTGTATATGGAATATTATTGCACTTCATTATTAAAACACAGTCATGGATCGGTTGCTGTCATAATCACACGAGTGTTTGACAGGCCATTTAGAATTAGAAAAGTTTGCCAAGAGGTGTCGCGTCGGGCATTTGGCGATAAAACAATAGCCTGGCCAATAAGCTGTTGAAAATATGATTGTATAACTTCTGTTATACGACTATAATGTTTATTTTTTTCATATGATCTGTATTTATTTATAAATTAACACTATTCAAATTGATGGAATATACAGTGATGTTAATTAAACAAATACGCAAAATATAAAAAAAAGTCTTAATCAGTTGAGCTTGAACGTAAAATATATGTGGAGTTCCGAAACAGAAAGTGGTACAATACAAAGCAAAAAAAAAAAAAAAAAATTAACCATAATGTATTGCCATATCCGGCTAAAATTAATCACTGTAAAATGATGACTATATTGGTTTTAGAGAAGTTTAGAATTTACATATTTATTCGAAATAATACCTTAGCATAAAATAATCATTCGATAACACAATACACAATACTAGGAACTGGGTTACTAAGCTTACATTTTGTCTTTCTCCGATTCTCCTTGACATAATTTCAAATAATTTCGTCACTTTGTAGTTATATCAACATTATGTAGATTTTACATAAAAAAATATTGCATCAATATAGTGCTGTTTAGCATTTTTCATGTTTTCAATTATTTTCGATAAATAACTAATTACAGTACAGAGATATTCATATAAATCGATCATTTTATTGATCGTTTTCTTCGACAAGTTTTAGTAGCACTCGTATAATATTAAAACTGTACATGTCTATTGTACATACCACTTCGTTCCAAACACGGTCTGTAACAGTTCACAAACAGATATTAATATCTGATCGAAATCGTTAATGAATTACTATTTTAAATTTCTTCTGTGACATTAATAAGGGCATATGCGACACTTATGTTCTAATGTTTTATCGGCATTTTGATGGGATATCAAAATTTTAACTGTAAATATGTCATATTCCCATCTCCTTAATATGAAACAATATAATTTATTGACAACACTGTAAATTTTAAGCGGAAGCTTTACAACAATTTGTAGTGCATCAAATTAATAGGTGCTCTTTAATTTAATTTTGTATTATAAGATTTGTCTATTGATTTGATAGAAATATCAGTTGCAGCGACACGAGGCAGAGGATCGAAAAGAGATTATGTCATCTAAGACGTTTTGTGATTTCCTTATATTAACTATATATAAGAGCAGTGTTGAATTTCACGCTTCATAGATATACGTATTACATAAAGTTGATATCGTTATTTTCAACCTGATATAAAGTATAAATAAACCGAAAATTTGTGAAAGATTGCGTTTATATAATGTGGAAAGATACAGTACTCCTCCATGGCACCTGATTCCACCTCTGTATTTTCCGAGGTTCGTTTCTGTCCAATTTTGTCAGATTTATATATGTATCCTGGACATCCTGAAGATTTATACTTCAGTATCTGAGTTTCTATATTAATACAATAGTGACAATTCATTTCCTCATGTTGTCGTATAGGTTTTGTCTATGTGAGTTGTTCCGAATCTTTCGTGTATCGCTTAACGTTTACGTGTGTAGTCCGAAGCTACGTTTCATTTATAGGTCCATATATCGAGTTGTCATGGCTCGGCATAACAATTCCTTGATGGTTTGAAAGGTGGCGTGATATCAGGTGTATTTCTTCTAAATATGAGCAAATTATACACCATGTATATAATAAGGGTAAAAAAACTATTAAAAGTACTACCGACGTAGCGTTGATATTTGCTGAAAATAACGTTTTTTCTTAAACTTGTCAAAGTACGGGAAGTTGGAGATTGTAAGTTTTTTTCACAGAACGGGGAAAACAACCACACATAATTAAAACTTTCTTTGTATATTTAGAAAATAATTCAGTAATTAAAATATATTACGTTTATGAATAATACTTATGCCTCATACTTCTGGAAGATTCTGGGAGATATTCTCAGTTTATAACACCAATACTACAACACGGATATTTTTTGTTTTCGTGGACTAACTGATAGACATAGTGTTCTACCTGTCTTTAATTACTTAATCACTTCAGCGTTATCATCCATTGACAATTTAGGTTTATGTAACCAACAGTTCGTATGATTGGTCCGTATATAAGGAAGTGTTATGACTCTAAAGTAAACATGGAAAGTGGCTTTTGCAATGTAGACAAAATTCCTGAATTAGTGGTAATTTAGTATTTGCTAAAACTTTGAAAAATGTCATATGCTACCGAAAAAAGTTACGTTACAGAATATAACCTCGAGAGCAGGGAAGATGACCCCAGGTCCTGGAAAATCTGCCACTATGTAAAGTCCTGAAATAATCACTAAAGTCCATGATATGGTTATAGAAGACACACTAATTACAGGGACATACATAGCTAGAGTTGTGGAGATTTCTCAGGACTGAAAATGTTTCATTACATTCTCACGGAAAAAGAAACCCCTCAGCCCATTGGGTATCCAGACGTGTGAGAAATAATCAGACGCTAATATGAAACTTTTTAAGTCAGATCCTGAAACGTTCTGCCAAGGTTTGTGATTATGAATACTTGAAAGTTGAAACTTGTGTTCATCATCATTTCACCTACGAATCAACACAACAGTCTAAACAACAGAATCAGTCTGTTAACCTAGATGTTGACGCCAAAGACATTACCGTCAGTTGTTTTAGAATGCTTGATAGAATTCTTATAGAAGATAATCTCCAAAAGGGAAGATAATCAATTGAGTATATTATGCATGTAAGCAATATTACGACCAAGTGCCGTTGAAAATTCAATAAATGTGTATTGTTTCACCATGACAGGACTCCAGTACACACGTCTGTTGTTGCTGTGGATGTCATCAACTATTGTCGTTTTGATTTTGCGGTGGCTGTCATCAACGATTGTCGTTTTGATTTTGCTGTAACTGTCATCAACGATTGTGGTTTTGATTTTTGCTGTGGCTGTCATCAAAGATTGTAGTTTTGATTTGATTCAACATCCATCCCCTTACTGTCCAGATCCTGTTCCAATAAGTGCACAAAGTTAAGAATATATTTATGGTTTCTGCAGATAGTCAAGGAAAGTATTTCTAAGGCCCATTACACACACACACACACACACACACACACACACACACACACACACACACACACACACACACACACACATACATATATATATATATATATATATATATATATATATATATATATATATATATAAAGTGTCCTTCGGATGAGACAGTAAAAATCGAGGCCCCTTGTCGCAGTAAGTGACGTCTCCATATGAGTGAAAGATTTCTTGAGTGGGACGTTCAACAACAATACAACAATAACTATGAAGAAAAAGCGACTCTATTTTACAATAAATAACTTTATTTCTGATGACTGATAAAAATTATTTTATAATCCAAATAAATACGTATTAACCTCTAGATGATTAACTTTTAAAATTAAAATAATACCAATGAACAAAAATATGAATTTCAAAATGAAAAATGACTTCATGGGTATTGAATGATAATTTCTAATTTATGAAATGTAACATAACTACAGTGCTACAATAGTGATACCTGAGGTTTGATTACCCTTGTGATTGCTTATATACTGGTATGGACGCTGTTAGAAAGGCTAATGTATACTCAGTCAAAATGATCATCAAACGTTAGATTTACATCTTCCTGATGAGGCCATTCCAAGTTTTGTATGTTTAGCGTTCACCATAAAACCATAAATATATTAGAAACATAACACCAAAGCTCAAGACGACTGTTTCTGTCAATTAGACTTCATCAGTTGAGCTCCTTTAAATATTTTTTTTCTAAAGAGAAGTCCAAAATGAAGTTTATTCCACAGATAAATTTTATCTGGTGAAAAATATAAGTATATATAAAAAAAAAAAAGTACGAGAAGCAGATTTGAACCCCCGGACTCTTGATTTCAAAATCTGACCACTGTAAGACCCAACAAGAGAATGCAGAAGATTGCTTACTTTGGCTGTACTATAGATTATCAGCTTTAGAAGATAAAAATATAAAATTTACATGGTTTGTATCATGCATGCGAAATATAACACTTGTAGTGCATCAGATTATCACTGCTGGTACAGAAATACCAATGCGTACTGAGTTTTCGATCAGGGAAGCAAGTTTACCGTACCTAGTACAAGGAGAAAGAAAAAATAAAAATCACAAAACATTTTTATGAGAACAAATGCAACAACAGTGGGGTTTCCTGGTTTGTTATGTTTCACGAAAATAAATGAACGCCTTCTTTTAAGTACATTGGACGTGTTTTTCTTAGTGTGTTAACAATAGAAAAACAAAATTAAACATAAAAACCATATCTTTGGCACATGCATAATAACCATGTACTTTCTCATGGGAAACATTAGTTTTCTTTTCACAATAATGCGAAATAAAATAAATGCTCATGTTTATTATACCTGTTCATTTTTTTTGCAATGTTATGGGCTATAGTTCCTAATAAATAGTCTAAACATTATTTTTCTACATGTTTATGTTTTTCCCCTGTTTTATGACCACAAAACCTATCAGCGGACACTTAACGGAGAAAAAACTTGGAATGGCCTAATATATACGGTGCATTTTTAAAAGCAGGGGGTATTAGTACCTACGATAGTAAAAAGAGTAGGCATGGTTGTCTGGTAAATATAGTTACTTTTATCAATACATTTCAAGAACAACTTATAGTAACATTATAAAAATGCAGTTAAAAGTCCTTTAATTGTTTTTATTTGGTTTAGTGTTTGATTTTTAGATAACAGCCTAATACCATTACTCGGTATTTTATACGCAATGCTTATTCATCATCCCTAATGGTTACGAAATATCAGGAAAACGAATTGTATTTAGTTGAATAATCACGGAGTAAATAAATAATCGTAAAGAGCACATAATGATGCAATTCCAGTAATAAAATACATGAAATACAACATAATGGTGCAATAATAATAAAATTCTGTAAATCAGTTTAAACAACTGACACTTAAATCAAATTATAAAAGATGCAACATGTGCCGTGTTGGTAACGGGTTGTAGATTAATTATCATTGAATTTCATGTCCCTGAACATGACTTTATACTTGGTATAGAATAAATGATACTTATTTATTAATGGTTCAGACATACGATTTTTTTATACTAAATATTAATTCTAATTTCTATATTTGATAAATTCTTTGAATTAAGAATACTCCCTTCAAGGCACATATTTTGTAACATTATAACTATAGGTGGAAGCAAAAGGACATATTAATATTGACATTTAAATGTGTTTATCCTTACAAACATCAGATTCACTGTTGTCAAGTGTTTGACTCGAATTGTAAGAAATCATATTGAGGAAAACTAATGTTTCTACAAGAGCAATGATAAAGAAAAAACAAGCAAATAGCTTATCAAATGCGCGACTTACTCTTTCCCACGTAAGATTCGTGTGTTGTGTATTTTCATCAACATTCTTCTGATCGGTGTCGCTGTCCGTTTGAGAAGTATTTTTATTTTCCTTATACATGGATCTTGTTCTTTTGCAGCATAACCTCTTTCCTATATACTCCACACCAAGGGCAACTTTCCCTATAATGAATGGTACCGGGGTTTGGTCATTGTTATGATAAAAACGCGTAACTATTATTATTGATACAGCAATGCATGTGCTATATGCTAATTTGAAAACCAAAAAGTAGCTCAATAATGGCATGGGATTGGAAGTTTGAGGTATGACATCGGAGATATATATCATAAAAACAGTAAACGACAATAAAACAGTTATTGAAAAAGAAATCCTCTCACCCGCTTGTACTGGGATAAGGAACACGCAAATATTTAGAAATCCAAGTGCCAATATTGGTAATATTACATTTATCAAAACGAATGAAGGCCGACGTTGAAGCCTGATAGGAAACACAGCCGCATTAAATCCATCCGATTCTTTCAAATAAACAATGCACGGTTTTAATACCCGATATAACCATTTTCCATCATCATCCCGAATTCCTGTTTTCATTTTCAATGCGTCTTCAATAATCCTAATAGTGTTGTTATTTACATATTTGGTAAATATCATACTTTCAAAAGGTATAAATATCAACATGCACTCATGGACGTCAAATGGAAAATATCTGATGTTAGGATCACAACTTGTTGAGTACATACCGCCGACCAAATAATACGCTCTACCACTGTAATCATACCACACTGTACTCTCCTCTAAATCATGTCCAATTACTGGAAACTTATCCAATGTGTTGTACAGTGAAATCTGAGGTCTCCAAACCTCGTTTAATTTGAAAGATATAATTTCTGTGTCGTTGTAATCTGTCATATTCCATGAGAGTCGAGTATCATTCCACATATGAAAAATCGTCCCAACGGTTTTAAGCTCTCCTGTTATTTCATTAAAATCACTAAGTTCCAATAAGTTAAAATATATTTCAATGGGCATTCGTAAAGCAGGTCGTGTATTCTTTCTATAACTTTCTTTCTGCATTATCGAATCTTGTAATTTGATGGACTGTTTCCGGTAACGTTTTATAAAATCTTCATCATCTAAAACGTCCGATACTGTAAAACGGACGATATTTATTGCCAACAAAATTAAACACAACTCCATGTTTGAGGTTGATTTCGCCGGATTGCAGAAAGCGTTCAGTATTTTATCGCTGGAATCCAATGTATTAATAGTACAGAACGTAGCATGGATTGCTAACTGATTACAGCAAACTGGTTGCTCTATGTGTAACCAACTTTGATGTATTATCGTGATTATAATTCCTCCAAGGTGTCATGTGTCTATAACGCTCGACATTTCTGTGTTGTCTATGATAAAACAAACCATAGACTACTCCATGGGAATTAATATAACCATTTGCTGATTATATCAATATATTTTGTGCAGTCAAAATATATGAATATAAAAGGAACAGAAAAGTGTTTTAATTTATAACATAATTTCAAGGAAATCTGGGTAGTCAATAGTTTGAGAGGATTAACAAGCGGCCTGTAGAGCCTACATGACCACATGAAATGTATGCTTGCAGTGAGAATGTACTGACTATTGGTTCAGGAGAATATTTTTAAAGATGCGCTAATTTATTGTACTTTTTGGAGACCCCATGGCTAAATATCATTTTTTTATTCGCTATATGTGGCCTCACATGGAAGATACCTGATACCTCTTGTCAAAATTGGATGCAATTGGTCCATTAGTTCTTTAGAAGAAGCCGAAAATGTTTAAAAAGTAACAACATGCACGGTGTACAAAAAAAATAAGAAAAAAAATAAACAATAGATCATTATCATTATGGGCAGACATTATGCAGCATGCAAAAAGGATAGTTACTGTTGAGTTTGGTTAAAATTGAACAATTGCTTCTTGAGACTGCGTAAAAGTTTAATAAATGGTTTTCCATCACAAGGATGTAATTGATCTTTACCTTAGAAAGATGTTTAAAGATGTACAAATGAAAACAAAAACAATCAATGAGTCATTTGTATAATACCCTATCCTATGTCATTTGAAGAGCTCGCTAGTGGCTCGTTTAGGAACAGATGCATTGTATTTTCCCCACACAAACACAATAATCACACGTTAAGAATTTGATCATTGGTTCATGAGAATATTTTTCTTTTTAAATATGTACCACGTTTTGATAAATTTTGTCACTTTTTGGGGTACCTATAAGTTTTATCCGTTTTTCATTCGCAACATTATGCGGCTTTATATGGGGAGAGTTGTCGAGTTTGGTCAAAATTGGACCACTAGTCCTTGATAAGTCCAAAACGTTTTAAAGTTAACAACGGACGGTGCACGACAGACGACAAATGGTGATAGATAAAAGAGTATACAATTGGTAGTGAATGGTGATTTATGCTTATGAAACAAATTGACAATTGTAACGCGCCAGTAAACCCAAATGAAATGGAACTTTTTCTTGTTTGGTATAATTTACCACTAATAAATCTCACGTATTTACTTCATTGTAAAAATTTTGTATTGGGTTAGATATTTTATGTATCTGATTTCAGGACAATTTTGAAAATAAATATTTTCTTTTTATTCGTTCTCTTCATTAATGTTACTGTACAAGCTGGACCATACCAATGATATGAAGAAAATTTTCGTATTTAAAAAGTTATGTTACTATATACACGCTACAAATAAACCTCATTGGAATAGTCCTCGCAGGTATAGAAATAAGTTTGGGGAAATTCACAAAAAAATAAATATTTGTGAACACGTACTTCAAAATATTTTTAAAATATTCATCTACCAACAAAAATAGAATAATTGGTGGATTACTTAATTTTGTTTTTTCAAAATTGAATAGATGAAATCATTTATTTTCAGTCCAGCCAACTCGTTCTTGTTAGGAAAAGATTATAGGGTTGGTAACAAACAATAAGAATATCTTCGCAGAGCGGAGCAAGGAAAGAACATTTTGGGGAAATTGTTTTTAATTTCGCTACTTTTGATAGAAAAAATTAAAGGTTTTGCACTTATTTTGTCAAGTTTAGGGGCACACCCTTGCTGTGCAACCACCTGAATCCCTTCTTGGTCAATGTACGTAGTAAACGTTAATTGATGGATTTATTATGAGGAATAATTTTGTTAGGGGATCGGGTTTTACGCATATTTCAGAACACTTGACATTTCGAAGCTCGTAGACACATTTTTCGGTGTCTATACGCGAAAACACGCTCGGAAATCAATCTGCTAATAAATCCCACTGATTCAAAAGAAGGTTTATTCAGCAATGTTGTATGTTGTAGCATAGATTTTTCCCACACACAGCCCCCACCCCGAAAACGGACCCGGGTTAAACTTTTGAGGGAAGCACACCACCATATTATTTCCCCAATACACATCAGGGTATGCTTCCCGGAATATGTACATGTATATACCAAACTAAATTGTTTCTGCAAACACAAATCTCACAAGAGCAACGCATGAGGGGGTCCAGAAAACGGGATTCGGGAGTATGCTCCTCAATTTTGGAAATTTTTTAAAACTTAAAATCCAAAAGAGGCGTTTTCTAGATTTAGAATCAAAGTTTCATAATAATTTTACAAGCAAACCTATTCACTCCCGAATTATGACAGTAGACCATACTATTTATTGATTTGGGAGAGTCTAATTGTGACTTCAGGGATTGATGAGTTAAACAGTTACAAGAGCAATATATGACGGAATTTTTTTAATTAAAAAATTTGTGAGAGGTCAGGTCATGGCTTCCAGACATTAAAACTTGATTTCCTTTTTTAAAAAAAGTTAGTTTAAAATGTCGTGTGCCCCTACGCCCCTCTAAATCCATCAATGATTAAACACTAGAGAGTTTCGTTTTACTATTATTACAGAGCGTAACTTGCGATCAACTTAGTATTCCTGTACGACGCCTTTGTGAAACACACGTAATTGGAACATAGAACGGCACGTAAACGGATTGTAAAATGATACGATGATCGTAAATTAACAAGGCTTTGTGAAACGGTACCCAGGTAATGTTTTCTTTACAACACGTGACCTGCTACTATTATGAATAGAACTAAAATGTTTCACTCCTGAATTCATACGCAAATAATAAAATAACCTGCCTACAAATATTACCTGAAAACTTACAGTTTTTGTTTAAACATTGTTTTAGCCCTGTCTGCAAACCTGTTATATACCAATCGCCTAAGAATTCCTTTTCCGTTTTAGTGGTAACAGACAAGGACTGAAATGAGACTAAACTTATTTTCTGATTCGATTAAGAACTAGGCATACCTGTTACGGATAAACGTGTATCTACAGTAACTTTTAAAACTAGTACTATACACACACTAGCAATACTAATACTTAATATTTTAAAAAACAATAGTGAAACGATTTACATATTACAGGAGTATATACCTCTAAATAATATCATCTAAACTGTAAACTCTTGATCCTGAGGTCGTGAGATCGAGTCCAGACGATGGCAGGTTGGTTTCCTGTCCTTCGGATGAGAAAGTAAAAACCGAGGTCCCGTGTCACAGTAGGTGTTGGCACGTTAAAGAACTATCACTGCTCAATGGCCGTAAGTGTCGAGCATAGGCCAAAATTTGAAGCCTTGTCGCATGTGTTCAGCGAAAGCGTCGTTTGTGAAACAAACACTAATGCTGAATTTCAAATGACATTTCTTAAAATGCGCATTAAACTACATGTATAATGAAGGAATGCTTAAAAATAAAATTATGATATTTGCATTTAACTAAGCTATACGATAAACGCGACGATTTCGGCTTTCCCATCGTAAATTTTCCACATTTAAGTAGTAATATCCCTCAGTCACCCGCATATGGAGTTTATATTTCACAAATGATCCGATATTCCAGGGCTTGCACAACATATGAAAATTTCATATACAGAGGTAAACTACTCACTGACAAATTATTGACACAGGGATATCGAAAACCGCGTTTAATGTCAACGTTCCGCAAATTTTACGGTCGGTATAATAGTCTTGTTTGCGACTGCTCTGTTTCACTAAGTGAAATGTTGAGTTGCCTTTTCGTTGGCGGTTGTTGAGACGTCTGTACCAATTGTGACGAGGATACTATCCTCACTTGTTTCATTGGACTTGACTGTGGACTCACGGCGGGTGTGACCGGTCGACAGGGGATGCTTACTCATCCATGGCACCTGATCCCACCTCTTGGTTTCCAGAGGTCCGTGTTTGTCCATTTTTACCGGATTTGTATCTATGTCCTGGACATTCTATTGATTTATACTTTGGTATCTGAAATTTTTATATTAATACATTTTTTCATGATACCAAATATGACAATATTTGGCCTGATCTAAAGAAGATTGTATTTTATCCATAAATTCCACTTTTTATTGAATTTCTGATGTCTATGTATACATATTTAAAAATAAAGAACTTGACTTAATTAAACTTTTTTTGAAAATTTCGTAACAAATAAAAGTGTTGAAATATGTTAATTCATATATTCGTGATGCGTATCCATTGTAGTAATTTCTTACAAAAATTACACATATGTCAAAGGACAGGACTATTCAGATGTGATAAACATTGGACAAGCACGCACCTCTGGAAAACTGACAAGTAGGACTGTCATGGATGACTATGTGTTCCCTGCCGATTGGTCAAATCCGCCGTAAGTCTCTAATCCAAAATCCAAGTCAAAACAAACCAGGATCACCTCGATAAGTACAGACGATTCGAATACGCCCAAGCAGGTTACTAAATATTTCAGCTAGTGAAACTAGTGTGTCTACATTCAGTGAAATAATCGAGTATAATGCGCATGTACTTTATGGAGTCCTTGATTTCTGGTTACTGGTATCTCATTCACACAATCATAACAAAATAACAGAACATCGTCGATATCTCTAAATGTCAAATTAAAGGCCATACATGTTGTAGTCTTCTCCGAATTCACAAGTTTCAGAATGAAGTCTGCTTCATATGAATAAAGAATTGGCTAGACTAATATATGGACACATTTGTTGCACACGAAAAAGTCTACAGTTTGCTGAAGCAAATTGTTTCCGAAGACTATATACAATGGATTATGAATTAGAAATTCCAAAATTTCTTGATATCAAACTCAATGTTAAAGTATAGAATGAGAGTAGCGTTAAACAAAATTTGCATTATGATACTAATGTCTAGTTATTAGTTTTTAAATTTAGAGAATCTCTTTTAGAAAAAAACAGTGTTTATGTTTTTTTTTATAAGAAATGATTGTTTATGTTATATATTTTCATAGTGTTAACTTTTAAAAATAAGTTTACCTTTAAACAATTAGATAAATGTTTTGAATGTTTGGAAAAGATGTCAAAACATATTGCAACAGTATTTTTCAAAGTTGATTTATAACATTATATGAGTCATTGGCATATGATTTACATTTAATTAACAACAATGAAAAATTATTGCCATCAATAAAAAACAATACTGTGTCCATTCAAACAATTCATAATACTGTTATTTTCATGGATGACGTAGATATAATATACGTTAATGTAGAGAATATAAAACATAAAGTATAAATCTACAATCTATCTATTTAGAAATCCGATAATAAAGCTTTAATAGAGCTCTCAAGCTGTTTTTATACTGGTAAAACTTAGAAATACAAATAAAATTTTCATTCAATCTGTTGTTTAGTGCACAGAGTTGCTAATCGCCACATTCGACAAATCCTATTGAATACATTACCAACACATATGTCACTATGTTGACTCCGATTTTTCATAACCTACCTGTAATATGCAAACGGTCAAGGGACCACCAAGATAACTTCGAAACATTCGGGCTTCCACTAATGTATGGTAACCGAACATAGTAGAATTTGTCTGCTTCGAAAACACACACACACACACACACACACACACACACACACACACACACACACACACACACACACACACACACACACATATATATTTATATATATATATATATATATATATATATATATATATATATAAAGACATACATAAAGTATATAAGACATATATGGTTATGATATCTAATAATAAATGTCCAAATTAAGTTACTTTTTATGAAATTAAAACATTGAGTGTTTGTGAGAGGGAGAAAAACTGATTTCGTTCACATGTTCTAGAAATATAATACAAAAATGTGATCGAATGAAATTAACTACCACGTAACTTCTATAAAATAACATTAAATACAATTATTGATAATATGTATAAGGGTGTTAATGAACTTGATCCATTGTTCTTATCAAGTTAACCATGACAACATTAGCTAGGCATAGGTCAGCACGCAGTTACATGTGCTTCTGTTGAAAATGTGTTTACTACACAATCGGGAAACTGTCACTCAAAATTAATGTTTTAGAAATAACCACTATTTCAAAATATAAATGTTTATATATATCTAAGTGATAAATAATTCGGATAATTACCTGTAAGGAGGAAAGAATGAACAGAATGAAACAATGATGTTCGATGTTTAATGGCACCAAGGAATACGCATGCCTCTAGCACAACTCCCCCTATGTAGCTTAGGTAACTCCTACATAGACTTTACTGAGTTATCCATCCTAGATTCAAATCAGACATGAAAATAAAAAATAGAAATAGGGGTACCTTTACATGACACCATTTATTCTGCGAAATAGGGGTACCTTTACATGACACCATTTATTCTGCTACATTGATGTACCTGTTTTATAGACGATCGCTTTTTTTATCTGAGTGTGACTTGCATCTTACTGCGGATGCGACCAACAGACAAAGAATGCTTACTCCTCCAAAGCACGTGGTCACACCTCTGGACTTTCAGAGTTCAGTGTTTGACCAATGTTCACCAAATTTGTGTACTGTCATCTTGACGGCATCCGTGAAAACTATCTTTCTGGTGTAGGCTGATGCAGGGCGGCTAAATCACCAAATGAATTATTTTATTATTTCCATACAGCAAAGTGGACATCAAGTCATTAATGCTTAATGATAAGGAACACATTAACAGTGAATATACACTGTATATATATATAATAAATAATAATGAATAAATAGATTTTGGCATAAGAATTTTCATTCCGTTAATTTGTCAGGCGTATTACTTTGCAAAGCAGACAGAACGTTTTCCCGGATTTTTGTAACTTGTTTCTGCACATGCACAAATTGTTATTTGAAAGTGTACGTTTGCGTTTATCTTTGTATGTAAGATAATAAGTTCAAAACTGACTTTTAATGGGACTTTCTCGTAAGCGTTCTTGAAGAACACAGAGAGATGTAAAAATGTACCATTAAGTTTTTATGAAACCAAACACTCTTGATGAATATAAAATGGAGATTATCTTATCCTTTGAACTACAAACTGTCAGTTAAAACAAAATGTATTCTATCTATTTATATATATATATCTGTCTTTCATTCCGTCTATCTATCTATCTATCTATCTATTTGTCTGTCTGTCTATGTCTGTCCGTCCACCCATCTAACCATCCATCCACCCCTGCCTCTGTCTATCTATCTATCTATCTATCTATCTATCTATCTATCTATCTATCTATCTATCTATCTATCTATCTATCTTTATACCTTTATTTATATGGAACAAATTTTATTCAGGAGCTTCTTATTCAGAGGAAGTAATATCTATGTGTGACCTTTAATTTGATACGTGGGAATACTAACTACATTTTATCAGAAGTAATAAAAGTTTGCCTACTTCTGTGAATGCGATATATTCCAGGGCTGCAAAAGAAAGATAGCAACGAAGCTAGCGCATACGCTTTCTACTTGGACATTTTACTTACAACAGATACAGGCAGGAAATCCACAAACTATACTACAAACAGGATAATATTTAACTTTCCTTTCGTCAACTTTCCATATTTAAGAAGTAATGTCCAGTAATTATCCATATAAAAACCACAGGTATCAAAGAATTAATATTTAGTGTGTCCAGGTACAATATACAAATCTGGTGAATATTGGACAAACACGAATCTCCAGAAATCTAGAGGTGTGAGCAGGTGCCATGGAGGAGTAATCGTTTCCTGTTGAACGTTTACACCCGCCGTGAATCCACAGTCAAATTCAAATGAAATATTTTAGGAATAAATCACAATAGGTAGAGACGACTCAACAACGGCTACCGAACAGATAACTAAGCATTTTATTTCATGAAGCACAGTAATTGCAAACAATGTCATTTTACCAATCGTAAAATCTGCGGAACGTCAAGATCGATTCTCAATATCGCTTTTACAATATCTTATCAGCTAGCAATTTCACTCTGCACATGAAATACTCATATGTAGAACATGCCATGTCATGCCATATCGGACCATTTGTGATATATAAACACCCTATGCAGGCGATAGCAGGAGATTGTCGATAATCATTGCCTTTGTCGTATAACCTTGTTGTCAATTTCCCGTGTGTGTCAATAGTACAAATGTCCAAATAGCAAGTGTGCGTGCCTTTTAATGTATATACATCCCATTGGTATATGTATAAAAAATTGTTATTATTAATTGACAAAACGTCGTCGATTATTTCCGATATTCCAGGGCATGATCAGCATATGACCATTTCATAAACAGAGTCAAACTGCTTACTAATATGTTGTTGTCACAGTGTCTCGTTTAATGTCTAAATGAATGAAAAAGCGACTCGATTATTAGATATATTATGTTTATTTCTAATGACTGTTATATTATTATCCAAATAAATGCTAAATGATTAAACTTTCCAATGTCCAAATATATGAACGTCGAATTGAAAAAATTGTTATGTGTACAGAATAATCATAAGATTTAGTTACTAAATATAGTCACATAGTTATCAAATATACAAAATCAACTTCAAATGCAAAATAACATTAAATAAAAAATATGTATACAGTGGAATCGAATCCATCTTCCCAAGTCAAGGGTTTTTTATCCAGGTCGTTCCTCATATACCTTGACGGATTACATTTCATATTTAGAGGTTACAAGTGCAACATCTAATGTCGATCTAAAATTTCACTTAAAATTACCCGACACTGGACCCTGACTTTAGCCAAATGAAAATTCGTGGTTTAGCCTGAACGTCGTCATTATTTTGTGTTGTCGTACTTTCCCCTCATTTGGTCGATGCATGATCGAATGTTAGACGTGTTCTGATTGGCCCATTCAACATTAGTTGCGACCAATGAAAATCGACGTCGTGAACTCACAATTTACAGGCCAAATCTGTCAAGGTGTATGAGGAACGGAGTGGATCAGAAAATCTTGACTTGGGAATATAAGTGGAACCTCGTTTACAGACCACTTTGCTTTTGAGACCTTTTTACATTTTAGACCATAAATATCCACTCTGTTATATATTTTTAAAATAAATATTTAATATATCAAGACCCTTACTTAAGAAACCACCTTCCTAATCACACCAATATGAGTCAGTTAGTTAGGTGGTCGTAAAAGCGAGGTTCAACGTCAAATTGAAAAATATATTTATGTGTACTGAATAATCATAAGGTACAGTTATCAAATATGTATTCACATTGATATCAAATAGCATACATAAATCAATTTCTAATGGACAATAACATAAAATTAAACATCACAACAGTAATGTTATCAGTAATATTCTGTAAATCAATTATAACAGGGAGCATAAATGAGATGCAACATGTGCTTTGTCGATACCAGTTCACAATAGTGTCAGAATTATCCCCAAAACGTACAGCCACATATTTTCACTTTATCGAACCGTCAGAGTATAGACAAATAATTGGTAAGAACATATACATATTATAAACATACTACCAAAGTTATAATGCTCAAGACGATATCGTTTCTGTCAATAAGACTTCATCAGTTGAGCTCCAATTTAAAAGTTATTTTCGAAAGAGAAAGCGGTATTATACAAGGCCAAATGATATCTCTAAAAGTATAGCCGAAATCCGTCTAAGAGTAACCACTGTAAAAAATGACTATCTTAGCTTTAGAAAAAAATTGGAATTTAAATGATGTTAACAGTGCCAAATATTACTTTAGTAAAAAATGAACAACTGGTACCGAAATACCAGGTACTAGGTTTATGTATACCCTCGGGGACTCAAACGGTCCACCAGCAGTGGCAACGACCTAGTGGTTATAAATACATAATGATAGAATTCCACAAATAAATGAAATACAACAACACAATAACAGTGCAACGATAATACATCTATGAAAACCAGTTTAAAAAATTGACACATAGTCCAGTTTCATGATGATATAAGATGCAACATTTGCCATGTTGGAGACAAAATATCACTGAATTTCATTTCCTTTTGTACATTTATTTACATGAAGTAAAATTAAAGGGACACTAGCTGTGTTTGCCCTCCCCCTCCAAAAAAAAAATATCGATTTTTTTACATTCACCGCTTATTCTTGAAATACAATAATAAATAAGACTTAGTACTATACACATACATAAAATTTGATATGTTTATATATTTCGTGAAAATAAGGTCAGAGCCAGTGATATATGCATAAACAAAAAAAAAGGTTGAATTAATCAGTTGCAAGTGAATAATTGCCAAATTGGGTTTTCCAAGCAATTTTCACAAAATATATAGGAATTTCAAAATTTTGTATGCCTGTATATATCGCTTTTTTGTTATTGTATATCATTATAAGAAGTAAAAGGTGAAAGACATAAAAAAAAACCACAGCAGCAAATGCCACTTTAATGGCAAATTTATTTCAATGCATACAAAAATCAAATCTTCCGATTCCTACGGGAGACACGTACTTGTATTTTATCGAATAATCACGGTGTAGATAAATAATTGTGAAAAGCATATAATGATAACAACAAAATGCATGAAAAATACAGCTGAGCACCAGTGAAATGAAATTACAGAACAAATCAGTTAATCAGTTAGTACAAGTTACATTTCATTACGATAAAAGATGCAATATGCCGTGTTGGTAATGGATTGCATACAAAATATTACTGCACATCGGATCTCTTTGTACAGCTTTATACTTGGAAACAAAATAAATGAAAAATTCATTAAACAATGGTTCATAAAAAATATAAATTTGAATTAAATATAAAATTTATATTGTTTTTAATGTGATTTATTCTCCAATAATAGCAAGACACGCTTGAACATATTTATTTTAGGGGACGCTGTCTTCTTCCATACAACTGATCCCATCTTATTTGGAATTCGCAATTATTCATGTTGAGACCATTTTTAATGGATTATCAATAGGTAACTCTTTTTATTTTACATTAATATCCAATGTGTTGTATTCTAATTGACTTGACGTTTCCATTATCCGACGGTACTTCTTCATTTTTATTATTCAAGACAGAATTAAAATGCCGAATGAATCTAAACATTTAAATGTATTTTTGCTTGCAAACATCAGTCTCAGTGTTGTCAAGAGTTTCACTCGAATTGTAAGAAATCATAGTAAGGAAAACTACTGTTTCTACAAGAGCAATTATGAAGAAAAAACAAGCAAATAGCTTATCAAATGCGGGGCTTACACTTTCCCACGTAAGATTCGTGTGTTGTGTATTTTCATCAACATTCTTCTGATCGGTGTCGCTGTCCGTTTGAGAAGTATTTTTATTTTCCTTTAACATGGATTTTGTTTTTTTGCAGCATAACCTCTTTCCTATATACTCCACACCAAGGGCAACTTTTCCTATAATGAATGGTACCGGGGTTTGGTCATTGTGATGATAAAAACGCGTAACTATTATTATAGATACAGCAATGCATGTGCTATATGCTAATTTTAACACCAAAAAGTAGCTCAATAACGGCATGGGATTGGATGTTTGAGGTATGACATCGGAGATATATATCATAAAAACAGTAAACGACAATAAAACAGTTATTGAAAAAGAAATCCTCTCACCCGCTTGTACTGGGATAAGGAACACACAGATATTTAGAAATCCAAGTGCCAATATTGGTAATATTACATTTATCAAAACGAATGAAGGCCGACGTTGAAGCCTGATAGGAAATACTGCCGCATTAAATCCATTGGATTGTTGTAAGTGAACGATGCAAGGATTTAAAGCCCTATATAACCATTTTCCGTCATCATCATGTATTTCTGTTTCTGTTTCCCATGCAATTTCTTTCATAATACGAATAGTGTTATTATTCATATAGTTAGGAAATATCATACTTTCAAACGGTATAAATATCAGCATACAATCATGGACGTCAAATGGAAAGTATTTGATGTTTGGAGCACAACTTGTTGTGTATATACCGCCGACCAAATAATACGCAATACCACTGTTAACATACCAAACAGTACTCTCCTCTAAGTCGCTACCAATTATTGGGAATTTGTCCAAAGTGTTATATAGCGAAATATGAGGTCTCCAAACCTCCTTTAATCTGAAAGATATTATTTCCGTATCGTTGAATTCTGCCTTGTTCCAAGAGAGTCGCGTATCATTCCAGTTCAGAAAAATCGTCCCCACGGTTTTAAGCTGCCCTTTTATTACATCAAAGTCACTAAGTGCAAATAAGTTAAAATATATTTCAATGGGCATTCGTAAAGTAGGTCGTATATTTTTTCTATACCTATCTTTCTGCATTATTGAATCTTGTAATTCAATGGATAGTTTCCTGTAACGTTTTATAAAATCTTCATCATCTTTTAAATCCGAGACTGAAAAACGGATGACACTAATCACTAAAAGAGTTAAGCACACCTTCATCTTTGAAAAAGACTCCTCTGTCAGATTTAAGAAAGCGTAATGACTCTAACCACCAGATTCAAATGATAGTGAAATCACAAAAGTAACACGAATTGTTGACTGATAACAACATAATTACTCGTTGTGTAACTTTGGATTATCGTGTTTATAATTTACTCCATGGTTTTATGTATATCGACTGGCATTTCCCCCTTGTGTATTGAAATGATTAATCATGGATCACTACCTTTTGTTATTAAAGTGTACATGCATCATTCACACGAAAATATGAAAGCTTTCTGTTCAACAACTGGATTCAATAGAAAAAATGGCATGCCCATATGATAAGAACATATATATAAATAAATAAATAAATATATATATATATATATATATATATATATATATATATATATATATATATATATATATATATATATATATATATATATATATATATATATATGTAACAGACGCATAATGTTTCTGCTTTAGCTAATGTACAAATAATTGATACGGGGCAGGGCAGAATGGGCAAAGGTGTTTTGCCAAAACTGAGGTGGACCAGGATGCCTCGTACCAAAACCTTCTATCTGGAACACTGACAAAATTCAAATCTTCACCTTAACATTTCCATTGCTTTGCAGTATTTTATTTATTTATATACTGCGTGTACATGCATGTACATGTTCAGTATACATGTGCGTGTGAAGAAATTCAACACCCCCTTACTCACCTGATCTCGCTTCATGAGACTTCCATCTATCCCCAGAACTGAAATAGGACATTCCCAGTACCCATTTGCAGACAGATGATGACGTCAATCATGCAGTGGAGGACTTGCTGGGAACGTCAAGAAAAGGGCTTCTTTACAAGTGACATTGAGGCTCTTAAAGATCTCTGTGGCAAAAGTGTATAGACAATGAAGGAGAAGACAAATCCCTACAGATGAGGTTCAGCACTTATCAATCAAACCTCATATTATAAGCTTCATCGTACGAAATATACTTTTCTACAGAACGCGTAAACCTAAGATTACACACACACACATATTGTTTTTTTTATTTTCCATTTCATTTTATTGTGTTCATGAAGTTTAATTGTAACTTGAAAACTATATATAAACATGTTTACGAAACATGAAAAACTATAAATGTTATTTTATAATAAAAAGGGATTTATATCTAAAAATATTTAGACAATATCTTAATATACAGTGTGCCGGTTGCATTGGTGTTCTTTTACTGTAACATTTGAGGTTTATTTATTAACCTGAACACGCCAAGATACGGAATAAATGCATAAATAAGTGATTAAACTATAGTACACGGAGAGGAATGTAAATATCTTATAAATGGGATTTCAGAAATTACATTTTGATAACTGCTCGGGCATTGTGTATCTGATATTGTCTCGGAAGAGTTAAATTTTTGTGCAATCCTAGACACGTATCTACTCTCTTTATCTAAGTTATGTCTAGAAATAAACCAAAGCGTTTCGAGGATTTAGAAGATGCATGGTAAGAATTTTGAAATGTTTTCAACAACAAAAAATCTGAATCTCCAAATCTACACAATACATACCTACAGATCGTCAAAGTGACATTAATGGGTCAAACCTAGTTTTCATCAGTAAAACCTATGTTTCTCCATAGAAAAATACTTTTTCTGTAACCTATATTAACAGAAGAAACTAGGTTAAATAGCAAAAAAAAAATCACAAAAATTATTTCAATATAAAAAAATCTCAGATACCAAAGTATAAAGCAATAAAATGTCCAGGACATAGATACAAATCCGGTAAAAATGGACAAACACGGACCTCTGGAAACAAAGAGGTGGGATCAGGTGCCATGGAGGAGTAAGCATCCCCTGTCGACCGGTCACACCCGCCGTGAGTCCAGAATCAAGTCCAATGAAATATTTTAGGAGTGAATCCTCGTTACAATTGGTACAGACGTCTAAACAATTGCCAACGAAAAGGCAACTCAACATTTCACTTAGTGAAACAGGGTAATCGCAAACAAGATTATTATACCGACCGTAAAATTTGTGGAACGTTGACATTAAACGCGGACTTCGATATTCATGTGTCAATAATTTGTCACAGGGTAGTTAACCTCTGTATATGAAATCTTCATATGTTGTACACGCCCTGGCATATCGGATCATTTGTGAAATATAAACTCCAACTCAATATAAACAGGGATATTACTACTTAAATGTGGAAAATTTACGATGTGAAAGCCGAAATCATTGCGTTTGTCGTATAACTTAGTTGCTAATTTCCCGTCTGTGTCTATATTAAGTAAAATAAGTATGAAGCGTGTGTGCTTGATTCTGTTCTATCTTTAATCTCTGGTTCGCTGGGATATATCGCCTTTACATATGTATGAAAATTGTCATTATTAATAACAAAACGTCGATATATCTAAATGTCAAATTAAAGGACACCGCTAACCTTTTCTTCTTTTGATTCAGCAGTTTCTGAATGAAGTCTGCTTCGTATGAATAAAGGAACAGGTCGGTCAATAAAGGGGTACAATTGGTTCCCATAGGAATGCCGACAGTTTGTTCAATCTAGTTTTTCCGGAGTAAATTCAAATTGCTACACCAATACACATTAATGCATTAAAGGAAAAGTGTACCATAAGTAAGATTGTATTTCAAAATACTTATTAAGTTATATAATTACAAAATTTCGAAAAAAAAATTTTTTTTCCATGCTCAGAAAACTAGCAACGGCCCTCACAATTTTTCTAAAATAGATGATCCGCCCGTAATATGCACTCTTCAGTAATGGAGATAACAGATAACATGCAGTGACGTCAGCGACGATATCGGTTGCTGTTAGTAAACATCATGGTGTACTGTGCGGCTGTTGGTTGTTCTAACGATTCACGGAGCTCTTCGGGCATTGGATTTTACAAAATCAATGCAAGGAGTACTGAAATACAGCGAATATGGCTACAAAAACTTAGGAGAGAGTATTTGACAGTGACAAAACACACCGTTGTTTGTTCAGAACACTTCGAGAGTCATGCATTTGAACGTGATCTCCAGGCAGAACTTCTGGGTATATCTAGACCCCGAAAGTTGAAGGCAGACGCTGTCCCCACTATTTTTGCCTTTAACCAGCCAGCAAATACAAAAAGGCGTACATCTACAGAGGACAGATTAAAAAAGAAAATGCGTAAACAGGTAGGCATTCTAGATCAAATATAAAATCACGACGAACGCTTGGTGTGAGGTGTGTGCATTGTTTTATCTGAATATCATGTTACGGTGATGAGCGTCCCTTTTGGAATCCTGTCTTTATGTTAAATTATTACAACTAACTATAATGTTACTCTATAGGATACAAAACAAAAGACAAAATAAAAATAGACCTATTCATTATGATATGGTGGGGTGTTGAGATTTTATTTTCAATTCAAAAAGTGACACCTGTAGAAATTTATATAGATCTACATGTAATTTGTAAAAATTAGACCAGTTTTAAATTGCTAAAAATCAAATGTGAGTAGAACAAATGCATTTTACCTATTAATTGTAGCATACTAACTTGTTTGTGATAGGTCTATCCAGTAACCCCCCCCTCTCCATGTTCATTTGCTTGAAAAAAATAAACATGTTTTGTTTTCTTTTTTATTGTTGACTTTCACTGAAATAAAGACAATAATTCATCTTTCTTTATTGATGTTGTTTTTTCCTTTGTTGAAAAATGCATATTTACGCAATTTGTAATAAAATTCTAAATTTAAGTTTGAAGTATAAGAATTTGTTCCAAGTTATCTAACTTGGTCATAACATGTTTAAAAATACCAATCAAACCTTCTCACAGAGATGGTTTTCAAGAGAAACAGAGTTTTTAGAGATTTGTTACAAATTGCATTGGTTTTGTTTTTGTTAAAAAATTCACATTTAGGCAATTTGTAATAACTTATTTAAAAATCAATTTTTAGGGGTTTGAATCCATCTTTTTCATTAAATTTGTCATATGCATCTAGACATGATCATCTCTAATGTTGTACATGTACTTTAAATTTATAAGGTGTATAGAACCTTGAAATTTTATTACAAATTGCATCTTTATTACAAATTGCATGGTGACTGTGTAACATTTCTGATTTTTTGCATGTTTTTATAACAGATGCTGATCAATTCCAGTGGCCAATTTCCATCAATTTTGCATGAGTGTTATTGTTGTCCATGCAAGACTTTGAAGCTCAAATATGTAAATAGGTAAGCATATTTAAGTAATATATATAATTACAATAATCACATTGTTTCTTAAAGTTTAAAAAGTACCAGGTATCCACAGTGTGAAGTTTATTTTATGTTATGGTTAGACATCTCATGTAGGATCAAGGTACTGTGCTGTTATTAATGTAGTGTATTACCCCTTTCTGTCTAAGACGGAGACTCCTTTCAGGATTTGGTATGTCAGTATTTGGATATATATGTAAATTGTGAATATTATTTTATTTTATAATGATATTATTGTAAGTAATTCAGGCACTGTGACTTGATATTTAGACAACCTGTCTTCAGTGAGCTAGGTTTTGGCCTGGACTCAACCGGATCTATTACAGAAAGTTTGCAAGTAGTTTTACATTAAGTGACAATTGATATAATTCTCAGTTCTTAATCTGATCATCTGTATATGATTTCTACCTGATTAATATAATCTTTTATATTATCACACTCCCCACTATTTGGGACAGGCTTGTGGTGTTCAATCTTATTCATCTGTGGATCAGTTACTTGGTTCATTATAATTTTGACATGTATCATACCTCATGAAGTAATATAGATGATTTAGATGATAAAGAGGATATATATTTAGTATGCATAATTATTATTCTGATGATTCTACAATTTTTTTTTCTGAGTTTGAATTCTAAATGAGATTCCTTTTTTTTTTGCTATGTAGGAAATTGATGACCTTCTACAAGGAGGAAAAGTTAATGCGAGCACCCCTGAGGATGATAAAGAGACAATTTGTATTTTATCTGAAAAGGAGACCCAAACAGACACCATAATTTATCCACAGGTTGCATCCCAGCGTGACAGGATAGTTTGCTCACGTGGAACTCAGACAGAATTATTTGAGCAAATTATCAACAAATGTGATCAAAGTACTCAATTTGAAGTAATGGATGTTTTAGGTTCAAATTTTACAAATATCCATTCATACAATAAACCCATGTATAGCTCAGATTCTGAAAAAACCCCTCCACCATCAACTTCCAAACCAAAATTTACAAGCACTCCAGTGTCCAAGTCTAAACAGACTCCAGTTAGGCCATATCTTGATTTTAGTTTTGAGTCGGTGGAAGATAATGAGGCTTTAGATAAAAAAGATATGACCTATGAACCAGACACTGACAGTGAAGATGAAGGGAGTGACACTGATGACAATCTGTGTGAAGAGGTTGGTGATATTTGCACTGGACAGGTTGAACCACATGAACAGAAAAAGTACATAGTGTTTCAGTTAAGCATTTTGAAGCTGTTCCAGAGATGTCAGCTGTGTGGTGATCCTATTACCAACATACTTCAAAGTGAGACAGGGACACTGCTGAGAATAACCAGCACATGCACAGCAGGTCATGACTTCACATGGTTTTCTCAACCTCTGATCAGACGAATGCCAGCAGGAAATCTGTTATCTTCAGCTGCATTGCTATTTACAGGTTGTTCATTTTCTCAAATTTCAGCCTTTGCAGACATTTTCAAATTGCAGTTTTTCAATAATTCAACATACAACAAAATTCAAACAAATTTATATTTAAAGTTGTAAATGAAGCCTGGTTGAATGAGAAAAACAGAGTCAGCAGAGAGGCCGAAAACAAAACACTGTGGTTGGCAGGTGATGGAAGGTGTGACAGCCCTGGATTTAGCGCAAAGTATGGAACGTACACTTTACTAGACCAGATATCTGGAAAAATTGTTGACTTTGAGATTGTCCAAGTCAGTGAAGTTGGCAATAAGTCAACCAATATGGAAAAAGAAGGACTGATACGGAGTTTGACAAGGATCACAAGCAAGGCAAATGTAGCTGTTTTAGCCACAGACAGACATGTCCAGGTGGGAAAGGTCCTTCGCACTACATTTCCACAAGTTCTTCACCAGTATGATGTGTGGCATGTTTCTAAAAGCATTTCAAAAAAATTGACAGAAAAGTCAAAAATTAAAGGATGTGAAGATTTAAAATTGTGGATTCAGGCCATCTCAAACCATTTTTGGTGGAGTGTATACAGCTGTGTGATGGAAATGCAGAAATTCTCAAAGAAAAATGGATGTCTGTGCTTCATCATTGTGCTAATGTACACCAGTGGAACTCCTGTAATTCATTCCATTCTTGTGCCCATCCTCCAATACAACCTGAGGTTGCTAAAACCAAGCCTTGGCTCAAACGGTCTTCAAAGGCCCATGAACAGTTAAAGCTAGTTGTTTTTAACAAATATCTGCTAAAAAGTTTAGAAAAACTAACTCTTTTTTGTCACACAGGTGAGCTAGAAGTGTATCACTCCATGATGCTGAAGTATTGTCCAAAGAAACTACACTTCTCATACGAAGGTATGGTAGCACGTACACAACTTGCAGCTCTAGATCATAACAATGGCACAGACCGAGAGCAAGCCATTGCAAAAAAGGGAGAAAAAACAGGAGAGTTGATGTATAAGCAAGTCTTCCCAAAGTGTTCAAAACAATGGGTAGTAAAGCCAGTATATCGGCAAAAATCATTCAACTTTAGAGCTGATTTGATGGCACGTACTGTCAAGGTCAGAGAAGACAATATAAATTTGCCAGCTATTGCCAAACCAGACTTGCCCACAAACATAGCTACAGTCCCAAAACCAGGACGGGAGGAGGCAATAGCAAGTCATCGGTCTAGAATGACATCCGCACATAAGGATGTCAATTAGTTCTTTTTTATTTCTAAACAAGTGTTATTATTATACATTGGCTGGCAGGTGTATACAAGTAGCTTGCTATTTTATTATTATTATCAATCTTTCAGGATGTAGTCATTTGGGTAGTTTTTAAATTTTTTACCGTTGTGTGTCAAATTCATGTCTTGTACCAAAAAAAAAAAAATTAAATTCTAATTTGTAAAAAAAAAAAAACCTTTTATAGAAAAAGGTACAATTTATTTAAACTAGATGTATTACACTTCGTATAGACTTAGATTTAGTTTTTCTTCCCAGTTTGATGCATGATTTTAAATCTAAAGTTGTGAATAAGCAAAATTATTGAAATATTTCAAACTAAATGTAGTATATATGCTCTTTATAAACATGCAAAAATGTGAATCTGTCAGAAATCAACAAGAAATTTCCCTCTTTCTATCAGTTGTTTAATCATTTATGTACATGTATGAGAAGTTTTTATTTTACATTTATAAATTGCCAAGTTATATTATTATTGAATAAAAATTGCAACTGAATTTCAAATTAGCTGTTTTTGTGTCTGACTTGACTACCACTTGAATGTCCTCGCACACAGGTCTCATTTCTGTTGAACAAGTGTCAAAATCTACAATTGGACTTCTCTGTACCCAACATATCTGCCATCTGGAGAAGGAAAGGTATTTCTTATCTTCATGACTACACATGCAGGAATTACTCTCCGTATGTGGCGACCTAATCTACTGTGAGCCCAGTATGTAAACTGTCTGTATGCTTGATGCCGGAGTGACCTGGAGGAAAAAATACATGTGCATGAAAATTACTGGAAAATAATATTTTCACAACGTAATGTTGAACAGGATATTTATGTATTTATATAATAAATATACAAATGAAGTAACTAGGGGGAGAGAGAGAAAAATAATGGACTGAATATTGTGGTTTTCTTTTGTATTGCAGGAAAACCCTTTTTATTATTTTCATATATCCATGTGGTTGCAAAAAGAAAACTAAATATATGCTCAAACATCATTTTAGTCATTGGTACAGCTAAGTTGCACCGTACAAAGAGAAAGTCTAGAAAATAAAAAAGTTTAATGTTATTATTTTCAGCCCCCCCCCCCACAAGCAGAAAAAAGACTCTAATAAATATAAATTTAATGAACTTTCTTTTCGTTTATAACTGAAAATTACGTGTTAAACTATAACAAAACTTATTTCTTAGTTAAGTGATTTCCTATACCTGGGTTAATAACGAGATTGAGGACATATACCGCTATTTTAGTATTTATAGTATAAGTTTAAAAGGACAACTTACACATTCAAAATCGGTGCATTTAAATCATCACAGCGTATATCTGCTCGAGCAATCATTGCTGTCCTTAGTACCTCACTATTGAGACAAACAAGATTAAAGTCTGGGTTGTTTAGGACACAGTTTTCCAGAGTTTTTTTACGTTGCTTATTTCCATACAACACGTACATTCTTTCGTCGTCGGCATTAAAACACAGTTTCCACAGATGCACCATGAATCAGTACTCGTTAAACGATCCAGACACTCGTCAAAAGAATCATATTCTTCCTCAGAATCGTCACTTTCTGTGTCCTGTCTGTCAGAATTTTCTATAAACGGCTCAAATTGATATGGCTCTATCTCATTTCTACTCGCCATAACTTCTTTGTTTACATCTGCGTGAATATCGTCGCTGACGTCACTCGTCGATACGTGGTTTTCATGTGAAGAGTTCCAATATGTAACAATGGCGCTGCCCATGATGTAGCGCGGCCGAAATAAAAAAGTTAATTACAGGAAAGTCCTGTTGAATTCTACTTGATTGATTAAATGAGTACTTATTTTGTGTATAAATAGTTTCTAGAAAATCGATTTTACGTATGGTACACTACGAAAATCATATAAACTGGAGTAAAAACTAGATTGAGGAACCCTAGGTTTAAATAGAGAAAAACTAGGTCTAGCTCATTGTTGTGATTTTGGCGTGTTACGTCAGGTAAACCTATGTCTTTCCCAGTGAAACCTCAACTTTCCCCAGTTAAACCTTTTTTTTCTCCGTGGCTCACATTGTCAGATGAAGATTAGATAGGTTTAACTATGAAAAAATAGATTTAGCTGTCCCAATTTCACACAAAAGATTATACCTAGTTTTTCTACAGTTGTAACGCCAAAATCCAATTGATGAGTTAATCCCAGGTTTTGGTCGAAACTTACATTGATACTAGATTTAAATATCAAAAACATGATATCAAAGTTTTAGTTCTGCACAAAAAAGACTGAAACAAATATACACTAATGTATGTGGAATATTCCCAGGTCGAGCAATGATTAGGTAGAGAGTGCCTACACCCTGTCTGTATTTAGAGTTAAACAATAGCTATATACAACATTTCAACACAGATATTGTAAAGATCTTATTCCTTTTAGCTTATATGAGATATCAATTATTTTATGTTAATATAATTCATATATTTTACAAAACATACATGCGCAATACGATAGATGTTTAAAAATCAATGCCATTTGCATTGCTTCTCCTATACTAAATAAAATGTTTTTATCATTTTAATTTGCTCTGCCCTTCAAAATACCCTCCATCTGTCTGAATACACCTTTTGAGCCGGTAAATTCACTTTCACAGATCATACTCATCAATGAGGACAATATTCAGATGCTGATACACTAAACAGCAGCTCAGAGGGCATTTCTCGGATTGTATCTCTTTCCAGATAGATGATATTTGGGAAACAAATAATAGTTGCAGGGGCAAATCTGGTGAATACGGAGGATGTGGCTTAACTGTAACGTTCTCTGATTCCAAAATATCAGTGAAAATGCGTGCCTTTTGATTGGGTGCATTATCATGCAAACGTCGAGGGTACCGGAGTCCCGTTTTCGTGGAGCGAATTTTGTAGTAGTTTTCATTAAAAAAAACCCGTTTTTATAGAACTTCTCGTATGTTTGTGGCCCAAATTCGGTTGGAACTTTTCCACTTTGGTTCAAAATAGTAAACCCAAATCTCAACACCAGTCACTAAATTGATGAAAGACTTATTTTATATTCAGGGTACATTTTCAGAAGTTTTCTTTTGCATTTAAACACGTACTTTCTTCTGTTCATCTGTTAAGAATTGTGACATCCATCTTGCATCTAGTTTTCTAAGTTTAAGATGATTCGACAGAATACCATGAACTCCTGCTAACGATAAGTTTGTCAACCGCGCTAATGACCTCAAGGTGTATCGGGTATCTTTTTTAAGGATATTGCATTTTTTTTTTAAATTTTGCTTTTATATGTAGTTCTTGTAGGACGACCTGAGCGAGCAGCATCTGTAAGTTGTTAATGCCCAGCCCTAAACTTAGCTAACAACCTACAAATAGACCTATGCGACGATGACCCTCCCAATAAATGTCGCATACTTCACTTTAGATATATATATATATATATATTATATATATATATATATATATATATATATATATATATATATATATATATATATATATAGCGACCTGCCTTTTATGTAGGCCCTAATTTCTAGCACATTTTCTGCTTTTTTTTTACTAGTCACTTTATGTCTAGTGCGATGAATAAGCTACAAATTGATGTACACCGTACCAAATAACGGATCTTTGTTTACTTGTGTTATGTGATCTATCTTTTAAAACGAGGTGAGTTGGAGTTCGCACTGTATTATGTTTGTGAGAAAATACACAGATGACATTATTTTTGTATCTCTGCTTACAGTTGATACGGCTGTCAAATACACAAAAAGTCGATTGCACAGAAATAGATTTTGACTATAGCCAGCTTTCTCCTGTGACGAAGCCCGAGCCAGGCTTGTCATATAGAACCTTGAGCCAGGCTTGTCATATAGAACCTTATATCACCCTAACTCCAGAAAGAGGTCATTGCTTGTTTATTGCATTCTGCACTTCTTAATGGAAAACTCGTTAGTTTGTAGTTTCGATCTAAAAATATTCTACTAATACATGTACTTATTTTAGAAAATTCAGAGAAAGCAGTTCCGGCCATGAAGATATTTATCAATTACCTTACATGCATCAGGAGTATTTCATTAAATTCATGTGAAACATGGCATCACAGTAGCCAGATTTCAAGTCTTGTTGGATTCAAACTTATTTAATGACAAGTTTGCAAATTTACTTGTGTAGGACTGGTGCATTACCATAGGAACATTGTGTCGAAAATTTATCTTCCGCCATCGACATTTGGTCACGGCCGTATAACTGAATGATTGATATATATATGACGCAAAACACCAGTAAATCAAAATATATCCACTACATCAACTTTGATCGTTTAATATTTCGCTTTCTCAATAAAAAGAGTTAACAACAAAACTATAAGTTTAGTTAAGCAAACTTTAACCATTTCAGGAAGACAAAACAATTAGCAATAACTTAGCTGTACTATAAACAAATATTACAAAACTAATAAATGATTATGAACGTAAAATATCAAACAATTACCAAAACATATTTTCATACTATTGTTAATTGATTAATTTATCTTCTAAACATATGTCTCAGCATCGCTAGTTGTTTAAATTATAAATTCAAAATCTTTCTAATGTGAACAAAATGTTGACTAAAATATATTCATGACACAATCACATAGGGTAATATATAATTATTACAAGAAAATATACAAGTTCAAGTGATAATTAACATTACATATTGCATAAATGAAGTGCATTTATGGTAAAATTTTGTAAATATAGAATAAAAATCTCAGATACCAAAGTATAAATCGTTAGGGTGTCCAGGATACAGATATAAATCTTGTAAAAATGGACAAACACGGACCTCTGGAAACCAAGAGGTGGTATCAGGTGTCATGAAGGAGTAAGCATCCCCTGTCGACCGGTTACACCCGCCGTGAGTCCACAGTCAAATCCAAATGAAATCAGATTCAAGTATTTCCACGTTGTTCAGTACGAGACGTAAAAAGGTGGCGTTGTAATAAATGATTTAACGTGAAATATGCATGTCCTTTATTTTCCATTTAATGACTTTATATATAAAATAATATTAATGACAACCTTATTTAACTTATATAAACCCTGCAAATATAAAGTTTGGTATAAACATGTGCATTTATCCCTCGTATAAGATCCCATTTCAAAGACAAAGTAACATTTTCGTATTAACTTTGTTTTTAGAATCCATTAATAAACGTAAACATATTAAATATTACATTTTCCATTACGTTTTGAATTTATAAGGGCAATTCTCAAATCAGATCTTAGTGTATTGAAGTTTTTTAATGGTCCGTTAATAGATAAGCGAAAAAAAGTAAACCACTCAATATTCACGCTTTATTTGAAATTAAAAACTACTCTTTTTTCGCATAACAATACTTCCCTTTGAAGGACATTGAATATCGTTGATAGACTTACTTTTTAAAAGAACTCATAAAATTAGCCGTTATCAGGCGGACATCAATTTTGTATGTTGCACCGCGTCCATGGGGGTTGACAATGTCACCTTGTTAAATAGCAAGATCAGCTTGTACATTTTTATCTATTTGCTAGAACACAGATGCTACTCTTCATTCCTCAAATACACGTCTAATTTAATTAAGGAATAGCTCTGTTCATTTGTTCATTGAACCATAACATTACTGTTGGCTGTTTACATGCTATAATTCCCGAAGCGGATTAATACACATATGAACAGACAAAATTAATGTTATCTTAAATTAACACAAAAGAAAATAATAGACATTCCTTATCAATAAATCCTAGACAATAAGATTTCGACATTGATTTAATTCCAGTGAAATTTTATTAAAACAGAAGGATAGATATGATGTTGAGAGGAGGACTTTGACTTTGGCTGCCATTGAACGCTGAATTCACTAGCCTAATGGTCACGAGTCAGCTCTAGAAAACAAACATGTCGATTCAGTTTAATTTGTTACATTGAATTGAAAGATGCAGTTGTTAAAAAAGGAATTTGAAATTGATCCCGAAGACATAAAGTTGTTTGATTACAAAGCTGCACGGGTTTAAAGCTCTATATATACATCGTAAATCATCGTCACGTATGTCTGTCTTTGATTTCCATACATCTTCAAAAATCCTAATAGTGTTATCATGTACATAGTTACTGAATATCATACTTTCATGGACGTCAAATGGAAAATATCTGATGTTTGGATCACAACTTGTTGTGTACATACCGCCGACCAAATAATACGCCATTCCACTATAATCATACTATACAGTAATCTTCTCTAAATCATGTCCAATTACTGGAAACTTATCCAATGTGTACAATGAAATCTGAGGTCTCCAAACCTCGTTTAATCTGAAGGATATTATTCCCGTATCGTTAAATTCTGTTATGTTCCAAGAAATTCGCGTATCATTCCACTTAAGAAAAAATGTCCACACGGTTTTAAGCTCTCCTATTATTTCATCAAAATCACAAAGTTCCAATAAGTTTAAATATATATTTCAATAGGCATTCGTATAGAAGTTCGTATATTTTTTTTCTATACCTTTCTGCATTATCGAACCTTGTAACGTCATGGAATATTCCCGGTAACGTTTTATAAAATCTTCATCTTCTATTGATTCGATATTAAAAAAGGGATGATTGTATGATTCATTTGTGGTGTAGATAAAATTAATGCACGCCTTCATCTTTGAGACAGAAACCCGATGGTTGTCGCTAGATAATTTGTCACAAACGAGGAAAAACACACTAAAGTATGTATGACGTACACATAATTTGCAAACGATATTCATAAAACTATTCATGTGAAATTTTTAAAGGTCAACATATTGTTTTTACAAGTGAGTGGATGTCACGTTGGAAAATTTTCTTTCGTTAAAATGAGAATAGAATACAGATTATGGAACGCAGAGTATTTGTGACAGGTCATTAGGACCAATGTAACGGGACACAGGAAGTTTGTAATAAACAGATGTGTAACGAAGCACTGTCATGACCTAAATTAAATTTATAAAACTTTCGTATTTGGCACATAACCTATGAAATAATAGTTTTCACATTGATTAAAATAAAGTTCATGTTTAACTGTTCATTCAATGACTATATTTAATAATTTTAATTGACGTTTGTGTTTGCTTCTGTTTTATAATATCAATACCGATCCGTCCGCGTACGCTAAACAGAGAAAAATTGAAATGGCCCTTCGGACATTTATCACAGCCATTGAATCTACTATGCACTGAGTTCCTCAGCGCATATATCTTTCACATGGGAATATTATTTCACTCTTAATCGAGCATAACTGAGGCACTACAAACCTATTTCTTTTACGAACACACTTTTACGAACACACTTTTACGAGCTACGATGGGGCATTCTCAATTGCCGTAATGATAATAGTAGTAGAAGCAGAGGATGGCGGTTGTGAGAGAAGTGGTAGTAGTAAAACTGAATTTAAGCTCGGAGTTTCCACTTGGACGGTAAACAAATATATAGAGGGTATTTGACAATTGTTTTTGAATAACATGTTTATTACATCGAGTGAGGCAGGAGAATACATATTTAACACGCGTGTGTAGCACGAAAAGCGAAGCGAAGTACCACGAAAAGTTCATATCTACGCCCCGTTAATACACATGAATTAGGAGGCAGAAACTCCCATTGATAAATACACCATACTATGTAAAGTCAGTTTTCGAAGTCAGTGTCGCATTTTTATGAAGAAATTACTACGAGAACTGAGACAAAATTTACAATATCTGAACGTAGTGTTCCAGTTTTACATATTTCATGACTGAGGAAATCCAATATATGAAACTGAGGATGTGGTTTCCAAATGTTATCACAAACACCATACAGTATTTTCTCACACCTGACATCGATGAATATCATTTTTGTCAGTACTGCAAAATTTTATCCGGAACTACTGATCCAGAGTATATTTAGACTTTTTATTTTAAATCATAATTTCTCAGTGACATTTCTTTTCTTTTTGTAATAATACGTAATATTTATTTTATGTACATGGATCTTATTTCAGTGTGTCCAATTACATTTTTGTTATTATGTACATTTTGTATTACCTCCATGTGAAAGCTTTCTTTACATGCTAAGAACAGTTCATTTTATTGTTTTTCCAGAAATTGGCTAAAATTTATAAGCCATGCAAATAACGTCACCATCAACAGTCACAAACAATCCACATATTTATTTCGGAAACAAACAACTTTTACACAATAAAGCGGAAACCAATTGAAAACATCTTTTGGATGTCCTATCCCTTCAATTAGAATCCGGTCTTCGAATTAACAATCTGAGTTGTAACCCATGGTATATCATTCTTTTTATATGAGGTACGCTACAGAAAAATAATCACCTTCAATCAAAAAGTATACTTATATTAAATAAGAAAATAACCAAACTTATTATGATACCTTTGCTGATCCCGACATTGACCAATGTTGAGATCCAGAACTTGCACCCATTGCGGCATTTATTTCCTATAACCCCAAGTAATAAACAGTTAATCTTTATTAACTCTTTCTCATCGTTTACAGGTAGGTGAACGTTTTTGAACATTTTATTTGATCAGTTTATTCAATTATAGGTTATATTATTGCGGTCTCTACAGTTTCATTTTGGGAATCTAAGTTCACGTGTGCAACATGTTATATGTAGATAATATAACAAATATCATTAGAGATTTTCGTGTGCAAACTTGATATTTTCATTGTATTTTGTCTCGTGTGCATTTGGATACATGCTGCTTTGTTGTAATTTTATTTGTTATACACATTATAGCTATTGTTTGTATTCTGGGCGTCATATTTTAGTTCTTAGTTGTTTCTGTAAATTAGCGAAGCTTGTGCTACTTTGTTTACGCTTGTGTACCTCTGCCACCGAATCTAAGATGCACACTTTAATTGAAAAAGCTCAGATGATAATGATTATATCATAGAGATTTAAATATTATAAACATAATACCAATAATACCGAGGTCCCGTGTTAAAGAACCCTCACTGCTTAATGACCGTTTGTGCCGAGCATAAGCCAAAATTTGAAGCCCTTCACCGACATTTAGTGACGTCACCATATGAGTAAAATATTCTTGAGTGGGCCGTTAAACATCAATACAACAACAACAACAACAACAACAACAACAATATAACATCAAAGTTATAATGCTCAGTACTATCGTTTCTGTAAATTATACTTCATCAGTTAAGCTCCAATTTAAAATATATTTTCAAAAGGGAAAGTGGTATAATACAAGGCCTGATAATAAGTCTAAGTCCGTAGCCAAATCCGTCTAAGAACCAATCAATGTAAAGCAGAAAAATATTACTATTTAGAAATACTCTCTTCTTTTTATTTTCAAAATTAATTCCTGCAGTTTGAATGCTATATGTATGTCACTTTCGGGAAATCCTCATGTCACGTGTTCAATTCTAAATTTACTTTGTACATTCTTTTTGATACCACTTCTTCTGCCCAGTATGAAATGTGCGCGTTGACTTAAATAATCAGAAAATCACTCACTGTAAACTAATTTTACCATTGATCAAGAATGAATAACGATATGAGTGATTATACTTCCAATGCCAACAAGATATATTGCTTATTGGGTTACTATTATTATTATTATTATTATTATTATTATTATTATAACTTTAAAACACATTTATTTTGCCAAGTACATGTACATCAGTTTGTTTTGGTTTTTTTACAATAACGCTTCAAGATAGGAACTACCTCTATGACTGCCTTTGTTGTTTACAAAATATGAATAAATAAGAGTATAAATATAATTCTTTATTGATTACAAGAATCCAAGTTTTAATTAATAGTATCAATTCAATATTCAAAACTTAATTGAATTTACATTACATTTAATAAAATTAAATAGTTATTGTTTCTTCATAAATAGTGAACTTCACATTACCAAGTAAACCCACCATAATGGTTGTAATTAATTCTCCGTCTTTTATTTAATAGTTTTATATGTACAGAGAAACCTTTATATAGGGGTCATCCAAGGGACTAGAAAATATTGACCTTTATGTGCAAGTGACCCTTATTCAATTAAGTTGAAATATGCAGTCAAGGGACTTGAAAAAACTGGCCTTTTTAACAGGTTATCCTCATATAGATGTGGCCGTTATAGCAGGTTTTACTGTATTTCTGTCATATTTTTATAGATTATGTGTACATGTAAATTATAGGTTTATGTAATGTGGTCATTATATTAAGTTAAACTTTATTCATGTGTTGAACTGAATAATTTTATGTACAAAGATTCATTATCTTTAACATACATGTATTCTATATACAGAATATTATCATGTGACTTCTTACTAGAAGGAACTCAAAGTAATAAACAATAAATATACATTGAGTCTTGGTAATCTTTTACAGAGCATTATTATCAATACTACAGCTACGACACGTCTAGCGGAAATCCTCCGGTAATATTACGTATGATTCATTTTAAGTTTATATATCTGTTTATGTTCGGGATATAGACAGATAAGTTTTAATCAAACATATAAATACATATATTGATAAATATCGGGCAGACGTAGTACGAACTTGGTGATTGGCTTTAATTTGAGCCACGTGTGTTAACGCTTGTCATAGTCACGTGATAAAATATTAAGGAATTTTACTCTTCAGTTTCTTGGCATAGTTTCGTTAAACAGTAGAAATACACAAAAGATTGTTTGCGATATATTTATATTTGAAGACGAAGTAATTATGAATACAAATTGTGTTTTCTTGTTGTTAATGTACGTATGCTTTACCACAGCTGAGCGATCATACAAAGGCAGCAGAAATCAGCAACACCAGGATAATGCTATCAAAATACAGGATCTTTTATTTCAAAATGGTAAATACAGAAAAAATACTTCACCTGGATATAAAACGTCCACTAAGATTGACTTCACGTTGCTGGAATTAGGTGATTTTGATGATATTAAAGGACAACTAAAAATTGTGGGAACCATTCATTTGTCTTGGGAAGACACAAGACTTTCTTGGAACAAAACAGAAATCGATAGCACGGTTGTATCTTTCCGATTACACGAAGTATGGAGACCACATATTTCATTGTATAATTCTTTAGACAAATTTGAAATCATAGGTCATGAACTAGAAGAGACTTTGGTTTGGTATCGTTATGATGGTACTGCGTATTTTCTACTTGGCGGTGTTTACTCGACAACGTGTGATCCTAACGTTCAATATTTCCCTTATGATGTCCACGAATGTTCAGTTATCTTCATCCCTTTTGAAAACATGATGTCACATGGTCATAGGAATACTAGTTCTATCAAACTGTATGATAGTCTAATCAAAACAAAATATGACATTAAAACAGACGACGGGAAATGGGTGTATCATGCTATGAAACCTTGCATTGTACGTTTGGAAAGTGGATTCGATGCAGCTGTTTTTCCATTACGTTTTAAACGTCGGTCTACATTTACGTTCCTAAATATAATATTTCCCGTTATGTGTCTTGGTTATCTAAACTTATGCGTTTTCCTTATTCCAGTCCAGGCTGGAGAACGAGTGTCATTTTCAGTCACTGTTTTCCTGTCGTTCACAGTTTTTATGCTCTTTATATCAGATATAGTTCCGGAAGTGTCCGATCCGATGCCGATTTTGAGTTTATTCCTGGTTTTTAAATTGGCATACAGTTCATGTGTTGTGATTGCCGTGATTATTGTGACACGCTTATTTCACCACAATGAAAAACATCCTTTACCAAAGATATTGATAAAATTAATTACATGTGTAGAATCGTTTAAACGAGAGAGGTGTTGCAGAAAGGTTACTGAATCAATGGAAGACACGGTAACATCATCGAATGGTTTACCTGACCATGAAGATGACAGTTTTGAAAAAACGTGGAAGCGTGCTAGCTTTATCATCGAGAGAATATTTCTGTCCATTTTCGTATTTCTGGAAATATCAGAAACAATTGTCTTTGTTCTTTTGTTATCAAATACGCTTGGTACAGAGAATATCCGTTTTAATTCATATATTTGCGCTTCCAAAAAAGTGTAAGAACAGGGAGATGAGTTTGACAAATACGTGAATAGTGTTAGTTATATGTATGGAATGTCAATTACAGTGGTTACTCTTAGACGGATTTCGGCTATATAAAGATATTATTTGCCCTTGTATGATGCCACTTTATCTTTAGAAAATACACGTACTTTTCAAATTGGAACTCAATTGATGAAGTCTAATTGACAGAAACGATATCGTCTTGAGCATTATAACTTTGGTATTGTGTTTATAATATTTACAGTAAAACCTGCTATAAAGGCCACCTTTATATAAGGATTGCCTATTTTGAAGAGTACCATGACTGCATACTTTAACTAAAATAAACCGGTGTATAAGGGTCACCTTACATAAAGGTCAATATCTTCTGGTCTCTTGGGTGGCCCCTATATGCAGGTTATACTGTATATGCTTGTAAAAGTTTAAATGAAACTGAGTGTTATTTTCAACATCAAGTTAATACAATTTACCTATTATCAACCAATCCTAGTTTTCTCATTAAAATCTAGAAATATAAATTCCCAATTTGAATTAATTGAAGAAAAACATAAATTTGTTTACTGATTTTGAAAATCTTGTTAAATTGCAGTTAATGTGAAAATGAGGAAACTAGGATCAAATTTGAAAAAACTAAGTTTTACTGATCCATTTGAGGTAGGTGTGTTATAAAAAGCACTATCTAGTTCTCGATATGCACTTCGCAATTTAGAGGGATTTAACTTCCTATAGCAGTTTGAGTTATTAACGATATATATGATATTAACAACTATGGTTGGTGGGACATCGGGATCCAGTTGTTCGTCTATTGGTTAAAGTTAACTACCGGTTATCTTTAATTCAATCTTAAAATATGGTAACCAAGGGTTACTTAACCTAGGATTGAATTTTGATAATAGTGCCAACCTTTTGGCCATTTTGAAATAATAACCCTTAAATGGATAAATTTGTAACCGAGCCTGAAAGCATGGTTTAATTTCCCATATTTAACTGATGGTTGAATTTAATCAATTATTGAACAACGGAATTCAAGACTATGTTAAATTTTAATCTTTGATTATGATATCTAACCAAAGCTTAAAATTTGAGTAGTAGATGAACAAGCCTATTCGTGATTTATTTACAGACCTGTAGTCCGCTATATTGTGGTGCCAAACGAGCGTAGGAGTGGATACTATATTACAAATCAAGATTTCCTATTTTCCTGCAACATCTTGGTTTTACGGCAATGAATATGAGTTATAAATCTAGAAAGGAAAGTAGGTTTACCTGAAGAAAACTTGGATAAAAGTTAAAATCTATTTCATCTAATTGTGATATTGGCGTATCATATGAATGTGTACACCAATGAATTAATTATCTTCAGATTTACTTATTTTTGGATTTTGATCGAAATATATTTCCGTAGCATTCTCCTATTGACTCAGTGTTAAATTAGACCTCGTTTATATCAGCTATAGTCGAAGTTTGTCACATGCATCACATCACACCAAGTTGATGTAGTAATATCATAAGGAATAAAAAATTTCTCAAGCACTATGCCTTTCTTCTGTGAACTTCGCAGTTCCATCAAGATGAGATCACGTTAACGGCAGTATATTTGATTTTCATTATTTTGTTTGACAATATCAAAAGAATAATATGTAAATATAATGAATGAACCCTTATCAGGGTGCATGTTTAAGTTTTTCTTTTGATCGCTTGTATTTCATAAGATGTAGTAGATTTTTAAAATATATAATGACCGATGTAGTTTTTAATTAATCGATTGAAATGACAATTTACAGTGACGTTACATAAACCAATATTACTTCTACCTAATTAAGGGTACGTTCAGTACATATGATAGAATATTATTGAAATTTAAATTTTGCTATATTACTCGTTGTTGCAAGACAAAAGCTATTCTATTCTATTCTATAAAACATTGTGGTTTTCTCAGTCTGTCACTAAATAAATAACACAATCCAGTTTTGAAAATATAGATGCTTCTCTTGCAAGTATGTGATAGGTTGTTTCACAGGTGAAATTAATCAGAATATTTTTCCATTCCCAGTAGACATTTTCGAGTTGTTCCGTTCCGTAACGGTTCGTAATAATATTATGTAGTTTTAAAGAAAAAAACTTCCGTTTGAGCAGTTTGTCGTATATATGACCTGTTATGTAGATTGCATGCAGCGATAGCTTCCAGTCCACAGGAAAGTGATGTCACCTTTACAAACAATAGAACATTTATCTAAACTTTATTCTTTGCAAATAAACATAGGCAAGATATCACTGAACGTGTTAATATTTCGAAGATGGAAATGAGCATGTTGGATTTTTTTGTTAAAGACATGTGATCTGTGTACAGGTTATTCCAATAAAACTGATGGGAATGGAAGAACTGGAAAAAGTTATATTTAATGTAAGACATGTGGATATATACACAGGGAAAAAAGATCCCTTATCCGCTGTTTGATAAATACTTATTAGCATGCGTGTATATAACTCAACGCTTGTGTAGTAGACGTGTGCAGCACATCGCATAACAAGATGATAGGAATTCAACACATCTATTTTATGAACAGTTCAAAAAATAAACTTAATAGTAACTCAAATATTTTATTTAAAAAATCACTTTAAAAATATTTTGATACACAAGTTATGGAAGAAATTAGTATCTGTGGTTTTTTTTAATTGAATAAGAATATCAAATATCAATATTTACAAGACTGATTGAACTTTGCACGTTAAAAATTGAAGGAAATCTTTAAACCGTTTAACCCTACAGACCACAATTGACCAGTCTAAACAATGGAAAAGACCATACTATCTAGAAACTTAGGGTTAAAAGGGTTGAATAAAAAAAATCAACGTTGTAAACATCGTTGATCAATGTAAATAGGGTTTATTGATAAATTTACCAAGTTTACCACTGGTATGGTAGTAAAACAACAACCTACAGGTGCGATTTAATTTGGTTAATGAAGATAATACTATGGTAGGATGTTAACGTTTATATCAACGTTTTACTTGAAGAAAATGTTAGTATGTTAAGCTATAACAAACTCGGAACTAAGTGATCGACTGAATTACTTTGTTATATACATATTACAATATTGTGGTCGTTATGCTATATTCCTTGATAGTTAAGAGCCCATTAATAGTAAATATGCATTGAACATATGAACAGACTATTTCCTCACATTCTTTACATTGTTTTATATGAAGATACAAATCGCCCGACTATGGTATGAATTTATATTGAGATAATACAAATAAAATATCATTTTATTTCACTTCAATTGAAATTATTAAAATAATTTTTTTAAAGATTCATTGTAGAAAATGTTTTTCAGAGAAAAAATTCAATGAAATTTGATCAGCAGAAATATAGAGCTGTTCTGCAGTTTGACATGAACCGTTTCATTCGTCCTAACAAAAGGCGTATCCATTCGGCGTATTACTTTGCAAAGCAGTTTCATTTTGCATATGCGTGTTTTGTTTTTTAGTGTGTGCGTTTGTGTTTATCTTTGTATGAAATATAGTAGGTTCAGAAATAACTGTTTTGATTATCGTTCCTAAAAAACCACGACTATGAATAGCTATTTGATCAGGTTAATGTGGAGTCATACACATTTTTAAATATAAAATAGCGATGGTGTTTTGAAGTACAGCTTTAAAATGTTTGTCACTTCAAACAAAATATGTATAATGGCCATCATTTAGGAAGTTGTGGAGCTTCGCATGGATATTATCTATGATACTTGTATTAAGTAGTTATATCACCCGCATATAAAGTTTATATTTCACAAATGATCAGATATGCCAGCGCGTGTTCTACATATGAACATTTCATATACATAGGCGGTTATTGAGACGCCTGTACCAATTGTGACGAGGATTCGTTCCTCAATTATTTCATTTGGATTTGACTGTGGACCCATGGCGGTTGTGGCCGGTCGACAGGGAATGCTGGCTCCTCCATGGCACCTGATCCCACCTCTTGGTTTCTAGAGGTCCGTGTTTGTAAATTTTTACCAGATTTGTATCGATATCCTGGACATCCTGAAGATTTATACTTTGGTATCATAGAATTATTTTTATATGATATTGTTAAAGTTAAGTATCTATCTATCTATCTATTTATCTATCTATCTATCTATCTATCTATCTATCTATCTATCTATCTATCTATATACCCACCCACCCTTTCATTCATAACGAGTATCATAAATGTGGTATGAATGTAAAATCATGACAGATTCTTTTTATCATGTGATCTTACATATACAATTTACTACTTAATTCAATGTGCGGTACTTCGTGCTGCACAGAATGTTTTTCTATAATCCATTGCATTCCAAAAAATGAAACGCAATCTTTAAATGAAGCTGCATATATATAAACAGTAAAATGAAGTCGGAATCCAGGTATGATCACGTTACAAGTGGAATCTTTAGAAATTACCCCACGCGTTTTACAACGCCCGAGAAATAATGAAAAGTCCTATATTCTATAAGATTACCCGAAAATAACATAATTGAGAAACTTCTTAATTAGAGGAAGTGATATCTCGCATGTTTTTTATCTGTTATTTTGTAGATATATTAACGACGATATGTTAAAAATGATAACAATTTTCTTACTTGTATGAATGCGATATATCCCAACAACCTTCAAATGAAGGACATCCAAGTATGTAACGCACGCACGCTCTTCTTACATGGACATTATCAGACAAGAATGATGATTTCGACTTTCCTGTCGTCCACTTTCGACATTATACAATTATTGTCCTTGTTTTGAGTTGACATGAATATATATATATATATATATATATATATATATATATATATATATATATATATATATATATATATATATATATATATATATATATATATATATCCCGCAGCAGTGTCCCATAGAATCAGTGTCAACCTAGATGGCGTTCATATCGGCTATAAATGAAGTTTATCTATGACGCCATAAAATGATGTAGCTTCTTTCATAACATGATGTCACACCAATGATATTTCATTCAGAATAACTCTATACATTACTGTTGTTCCTCAAACTTCGCTGTTCCATCAAAATGAGACTGGTCACGTATTAAGCAATATATATATTCGATTCCTTTATTTTGTTTTTCAGTTTGAAAACTATGATATGTAAATATAACGAACGAACGCTTGTCAGAGTGCATTTATTGTCAATATGGATGCCGTTTGGGTGACAGATAAATATTCATTGCCCCCTACATAAATGCGCTCTTACAATTAGTCGTTAAATATATATATATATATATATATATATATATATATATATATATATATATATAAAGCGAACATATATTATCTTTAATTTTAATGCCTGTTGTCTTATAATCCAAATACATACTAAATGATTAAATTTACCAATGGCGAGACATATGAACGTCAAATTGAAAAATAACCCACAGGTATAGTTATCAAAAATATTCACATGGTTATCAAATATCATACAAAAATCAACTTCCAATTAACCATAACATTAAATAAAGCATAATTACAAAACATTATAGTAATATTCTGTAAATCAGTTAAAGTAATATGAAATGACCAAATCTTAATTTTCAGTTGTATGTTAAATTCTTGTAGTGAACGTTTTGTTAACTGTTTTTAATCAATCTAAATTACGATCGTAAAAAGACGTACGGAGTAGCCTAGATGAGAAAAATGATTAAACGTGACGTTTGAATAATTTTCCCTTCCCGGGCAGTAATGCAAATAATGTAATCGGCCTATATGCAAGTGAACTGTGGGTCAAACATTCGGAGAACCTTTACCGCCTATGTACCGCCGCTGGATATCTCGGGCCGTAACAAACTCATCCCATGCGGTCTCCAAAAATCATTCTTGGCAATATATCATATATATCACTAATTATTTCCAATAACAGTCCCGTGTTGTTTTTTTAAAGTAAATATACTACCAGTGACAACACATAAAATAAATGTCGATTTAACCAATCACCGAGTGTGTTATGGGCCGAATGTGTGACACCCTGAACCCGCATGCTAAAAATATTGGTTGCCACTAGACCGATGGTCGTAATCTTAAATTAACTAATTTGGCACGGAAATGACACAGACAATTACCGAGCGTCACACTTTATAGACACAAATATAATGGGAATCAAATAAGATCATTCTATTGCATTATGTGGAGAATTAATGTGAATATTCAGTCAGAGACATAGCCAGATGAGACGTAGAGATGAATAGAATAAATATATGCCTAGCTTAAATCAACTCGAAAAATAAGAACAATTATCATATCTTAACTCTAATTATATGGAGTATTTTTAAATATTCTTTCGATACTGAGAAATTTGACAAATTATCATACATGGGATGAAAGATGCACACGTCTGGCCCTGCGTTTCCTTGACAATCGGTAATCTTCGTTAAGCTTTTTCTGAAAGTTAATTAACAATGACCAGAATGATGACCGATTTCTAGGAACGGATACAACGAGCTACGCTTAACGAGATTATCGTAACTGTTTTGTAAAATTATAACTTTGGTGTTATAAAGGCATATTGTTTGTCTAAAAACTATTTTCACTATTGAAATATATATTGATATACAGAGAATGAATAATGTTCCTGTATCGAAAAAAAAATAAATATCACTGCACTGACCCAGAATCCAAAGACGCATAATAGGCTAAAGTAGACAATGACCTTGACTGTTATCATCAGCGCTGAGGTACGGATATACCTATAAAATCTCATTTCAGTGTGTAAACTAATCACTCATATATATTCTGTTTTATTCCAGTTAACTATTACACAGGTTCTATTCCTTTTTCTTGCCGAATTTGTAAGCGATCGTGTTCTTTCACTGAATTTCTTACTCTCTGACATCTTTTTTGCTTGCTGGTTAAGCATGCACGAAAAGCGTTCCAATGACTTCTAATTGGAGGTGACCTCGGATCAAATTCAAATCAATCTAGATCAGATTGAGATTTTTACGTCCTGATTAAGAATTAAAAAAACCTGATTTGTCATGTTTAGACCTCAAAATACAGTGAAATATCGATGTCTATTACGAATACTTTTTAATAATTTTATAAATTCCCGATTTTATCGCATTTAAAACAAAACCAAAATGTCGATACACTGAGCGACAATATTCCTTTAATAATATCTATAATATTATAATATCAGATGCAACGTGTGTTCTCTCGATACCAGTTTCAAAAGGGTATAGATCTTCAATGCTTATACAAAACCACACTCTCTGAAAAAAGGAACTCGAGCTGAAAATTAATAAAGAATTAGACGCCATTCTTTGTACTTCCTCAGTCACCCCTCTTTTCCCCTCAAAGGACTTCACTCCTGTAAGAGTATAGCTGCTATATCGTGGTGTCGTTATTTATCAAACGGGTAGAAGAATACTAATATCTGCGTTTGTGTTTATCTTCTTATTTCATAAGTGATTACAGTATATACACAGAAATACATTTATTAATTTCCAGCAATATATTTACACGGGTTTCGAGGATAAACCTCCAACAATTGTACTAAGCCCATGTTTGTGCGATCTCTGTATTGATGGAACAGCCATAGATGGTACACTGTCTTTGGAATCCTCTGCCGATCGCTAATTAGGAGCATTTGCGTCAAATTGTCTTCATCATTTTATGACCAATTATACTGCATGTTTGTAGCAATTTTGTTCAGTATATGATAAAATTGTATAATATTGTACTATTATTCTTGTTAGAAAAAAACGAATAGTCATGGGGGTTTATTAAGTTAGAGTCTCAACAATTCTTACTTTAAAATAAAAGTAAAATGCCGAATAAATAATATATGAACATTTAAATGTATCCATTCTTGCAAACATCAAAATCATTGTTGTCAAGAGATTGACTCGAGTTGAAAGAAACTATATCAAGAAAAACGACTGTTTCTACAAGAGCAATGATAAAGAAAAAGCAAGCAAATAGCTTATCAAATGCCAGGCCCACTCTTTCCCACGTAAGACTCGTGTGTTGCTTATTGGCCTCGTCATCAATTTCGTCGATATTGCTGTCATTTTCTGAAGTATTTTCATTGTCCCCATCCATTATTTTCGTTCTTTTGCAGCATAACCTCCTTCCTATATACTCCATACCATGAACAAGTTTTCCTATAGAGAATGGCACCGGGGTTTGGTCATTGTGAAGATATAAACGAGTAACTATTATTATAGATACAGCAATGCATGTGCTATATGCTAATTTGAACATCAAAAAGTAGCTCAATAATGGCATGGGATTGGATGTCTGAGGTATGACATCGGATATATATATCATGAAAACAGTAAACGACAATAAAACAGTTATTGAAAAGGAAATTCTCTCACCCGCTTGAACGGGGATAAGAAAAACACATATATTCAGAAATTCAAGGGCCAATATTGGTAATATTACATTTATCAAAACGAATGAAGGTCGTCGTTGAAGCCTGATAGGAAATACTGCCGCATTAAATCCATTGGAATCTTGTAGGTGAACGATGCACGGATTTAAAGCCCTATATAACCATTTTCCGTCATCATAATGTATTTTTGTTTGTTTTTCCCATGCAATTTCTTCAATGATACGAATAGTGTTATTATTCATATAGTTATTAAATATCATACTTTCAAACGGAATAAATATCAACATACACTCATGGACGTCAAATGGAAAATATCTGATGTTTGGATCACAACTTGTTGTGTATATACCGCCGACCAAATAATACGCAATACCACCATTATCATACCAAACATCAGTTTCCTCTAAGTCGCTACCAATGACTGGGAATTTATCCAATGTGTTATACAGCGAAATATGAGGTCTCCAAACCTGATTTAATCTGAAAGATATTATTTCCGTATCGTTGAATTCTGTCAACTTCCAAGAGAGTCGCGTATCATTCCAATTTAGAAAAATCGTCCCCACTGTTTTAAGCTGACCTTTTATTACATCAAAGTCACTAAGTGCAAATAAGTTAAAATATATTTCAATGGGCATTCGTATAGCAGGTCGTATATTTTTTCGATACCGATCTTTCTGCATTATTGAATCTTGTAATTCAATGGATAGTTTCCTGTAACGTTTTATAAAATCTTCATCATGTATTAAATCTGATACTGAAAAACAGATGGCACTAATCGCTAACAGAGTTAAACACACATTCATTTTTGAAAAAGACTCCTCCGTCAGATTTCAGAAAGCGTAATGACTTATCACCAGATCCAAATGATTCCAAATTAACATAAATTACAGACTGATTACAGCAAACAGATCACTCGGTGTGTAACTGTGAATTATCTTCGTTGTGATTTATTCCATTGTTTTATGCATATCGACTGGCATTCCCCCTTATGTATTCAAATAATTAATTATGGATTACTCCATTATAGGAATGAAAGGGATGTAATCGTATCACCCATAATAGTGTGTTCGGACTGTTTTCTTTATCACTTAACGATGTACGCATAAACTAGAGGTGTTCGATTGTGAAGGTTACGAGATTGAAAGAGACAATACCAGGATGCCAGTTCTTCCTATAAAGCTTTGACAGGGAGTTGGAAGCGGATTGTTCGTTTACCTTATTGCGTATGTACCACTAGTTAACCAAACTTTATTTCGATGCAGTGGTGTTTAAATAGTGTAAAGGTATCTAAACAGTCGCTATTCTCACAATGTTATTATCTTGTACAGGGAAATACACAATGAGGTGCACCTACAGAGTTACTGCACGTGTTTCTATCGTACACATGATTGGAAAACAAGGCATATTTCTACTTAGAAAATTATATATTAGTACTCGACAATAATTTGGTATTTTTCTTTCCAGTTTAATACACATTTCAGTCCCTGTTTTCAATACTAATTGATCTATTTGATCTATTCCGGACAGAAAATGTTATAGTTTGTTTCGTATAAACACTAAAGAAGCCATTTTTTCTCCTATTTCAAAAGAGTCAGTTCATGAATAATTAATTCTGATAGTTATTACAAGCAGTCTTAGCCATAAAATCATGGAATAACTTGCCGTAGCCCTTTATTGATACTTGAACTGAATTGAATGGTTTTCACCGAATTTAGCTTAAGATTTATAAATCGATTTATTTACTTTTTCTCTCATCCCCATGAAACTAAATAAAAGATATAAGAGTCACCAAATAATAATATATCTTTTTACATATTTTTGCGAGTAATAAGGGTAATCCCAATTTCCTATCTACAAAAAACAACTTTAAACAGTAACATTGGCTAGCTAGAAATTATGAAAGATAGGGTTTTATCAGAAAAACGGATATTTTATCTCACAGAAACTGACGGTTCAAGTAAGTTATAGTTATCACTCATTGTCCGGTGTCTGTCGTCCGTCGTTAACTTTTCACATATATGACTTTGAAACAACTGAAGGGAATTAGACAGGAAGTAAGATCTGCACATTCTCTACTAAGTTTGTGTTTTTTGGCCGGATGGACTGAGGGTTGGGACCAGGGTGGGGCATAATAGGCCACGGAGGGTACCCCTCTTTGAAACCCTTCGCTAGAACCACTGCATGTACCTGAAACGACTTGTATCAGAGTGATCTAGATGGATGTATGGTTCAAGTTTGGGGTTTTTCTTTATCAAAATCGGATAACTGTTTACGCGTTTTTAATATGTTTTCAGACATTGTGTTTTTCATTCTTTTTTTAATTATTTCTTTTACTATCTCCTTTTATATTCACTTAGATGCATTTAGTTAATATTTTACCTTTAAGTAGGTAAAGAAATTATTTTGAGCAAGGCGTTGGCAAAACTAAGTTTCAATCAAGTTTTAATGAATTTCAAAAGTTTTAAAAGACTACAAGAAGAAGATGAGCGTGGCATTTTTTTCAAAATTGCTGAAGGTATTTGATGAAAATTTACAGAAAGCGAGTGCATATGGTCCTCTGCTTAGTTTGTTTTACATATTCTTCTGTTTCCATAAACAGTCGATGGATTTTGACAAAACTTGACAGGGATAATAAATTGCGTGGTTCCTGAGAAGATATTCTTTTTTTTTTAATTAAGTATACCCAGGGGTGGATCAGGGTTTAAAAAAATAGGTGACTGGGGGAATTCTTCTATAGCATACTCCTTCCTTAGACCAAATGTGAGCAACACACCAAATTTGTTAGATTTCCCATTTTCTGGTACGCTTAATTTAGCATAATATGTATCTTTTCACATCTCTTGGTGATGTTCAAATGAGCAGTATAGGCCCAATTAGGCATTTTCTTATCAAAGTGTACATGCATCATTCACACGAAAATTGGCACATATATGAAAGTTTTCTGTTCAACAACTGGATTCAATAGAAGAAATGGCATGTCCATATGATAAAAACATATATTTGTAACAGATGCACCATGACTTTCCTGCTTTAATTTATGTACAAATAATTGATAAGGGGCAGGGCAGAATTGGCAAAGTTATTTTGTTAAAACTGAGGTGGGACAGGATATCACCTACTAAAACCTTCTATCTGGAACACTGACAAAAGTCAAATCAGCACTTCAACATTTTCATGGCTTTGCTGTATTTTACTATTTATGTACTACACGTTCATGTGCATTCATGTACATATTCAGCATACATGTACGTGTAGGAAAATTGGATGATTAAAATACATCCTTCATGTAAATATAGATCATACATGTATATGTACGTTTTAATATAATTAGTTACTCTTATACTAAAGTAACACCATTTAAATTCTAAATTATTCCGAAGCTAAGATAGTCATCTTTTTACAGTGGTTACTCTTAGACGGATTAGACGATGCATGTATTTGACCTTGTATTATACCACTTTCCCTTTAGAAAATCTGTTGAAAATTGGAGCTCAAGAGATGAAGTTTAATTGATAGAAATATTATAAACATAATACCAAAGTTATAATGCTCAAGACGATATCGTTTCTGTCAGTTAGACTTCATCAGTTGAGCTCCATTTTAAAAGCTATGTGTATTTTCTAAAGAGAAAGTGGTGTATACAAGGCCAAATAATATCTCTAAAAGTATAGCCGAAATCCGTCTAAGAGTAACCACTGTGAAAAATGGCTATCTTAGCTTTAGAAAAAAATTGAATTTAAATGATGTTAACAGTGCCAAATATTACTTTAGTATAAGATGAACAGTTGATACCGAAATAGAAATGATCGTCTTGCGTATTATAAGTTTGGTATCATGTTTATAATATTTATAAGCACTAGGTCGTTGCCACTGCTGATGGATTGTTTGAGTCCCCGAGGGTATACATAAACCTGATACCTGGTATTTCGGTACCAGCTGATAATCTTACACTAATGTAATATTTGGCACTGATAATACCATTTAAATTCTAAATTTCTAAATTATTCAAAAGTTAAGATAGGCAACCGTTTACAGTGGTTGCTCTTAGAGATTGTGTCATGCATTTAAATTAAATATTTGGCCTTGTATTATAACACTTTCCCTTCAAAAAATTTATTAAAAATTGGAGCTCAACTGATGATGTATAATTGACAGAAACGATCGTCTTGAGCATTATAACTTTGGTATTATGTTTTTAATATTTACTCACCAAATGTATTTATTCAATTAATCGAATTGAAGTATCTTCACTGATACATGATTATCAAAACACAAAAACTGCACATCAACTCTATTTTTTGTTTGGGCTGCTATATTTAACAATACATATACATGGTATATACACCTCAACTTGTAAGTGTACAAAATATGATACAAGACCTTCCTTGGCATGAATTAATTAAATACACTGAATAAAGATTCAGAAAATCTTACAATGTACTAAAAGATGCATAAAGACTTGAGAAATTTAGTAATTTGAACGATATATCATTCATATTGATTTAATGCAGTACTTTATTTTAGTTGCATCAGTATGCCTTAGGGACAAAAAAGAAAATATTACTACAATGCGATACTAGATGATGATGATGATGATGATGAAACATTGATCAATAGAAGTAGATTGTATGTATCCATACATATTTCATGATTCATATACATTTAATTGCTACTATGGTCATGCATGGCAAATCAAAGTGGTTCAAAATTGACACTCTTTTAACTTTAATATCCCTTGAGTTTTGTCGGCAAAGAGTCATGTCCCACTGGATTCTATCATTATTATGATGAACGTGTTAACAGAAAATATTGATTTTCATTTATATATATATATATATATATATATATATATATATATATATATATATTATATATATATATATATATATATATATATATATATATATATATATATGACTAATTATCTGATTGGCATGATTATATTAAATCGGGATCTGGACCTATTTTGGATTTATTAAGAAAAGTGGCAGAGGTGGTCTCCCGAGACAATTAATCTTTAAGTCATGTTCTACTGTATTGGTAAATGGCAAGACATATCATGTGGTGAATGTGGCCCTAATGGGGTTTTGTTTAATTGAATTTTTGGGACACATTTTGCGATATTCATGTACTTATTCCTTGTATCATATCATATCAGACATCGACTATTGTATACACAGACATTAAAGGGGCATTAGTTGTTTACCTTATTTTGATTTTTTCTTCTTATACTACTTACACCTTAATAAACAACAACAAATAAGAGCTATGACATCTTTTTAAGAGCATAAGCATTTTATATTTCTATATATTTTGTGAAAATAAGGTCAAGTCCAATGTGGTTTGAATATACCAATAGTAAGCTTGAGATAATCACTTGCAATTGAAAAAGTGCCAAAGCTAGGTTTCTAAACAATTTTCACAATATATATAGGAATTTAATAATGTTAATGCCTGTGAAGATGTCTTTATTGTTATTGTATATCAACGTCAGTAGTAAACACGGAAAGGAAAAATGGCCGTTGAAGTTATTACAAATGTGCCTATATATTATCGTAATCATACACTAATTGGCTAACAAGTGTAACTGTTCTATTGTTCTGTGTTCAATAATTGCATCAGTTGTGAACTCAAGTCATGATTTGTAACTGATAAAGTTAGAAAATAATTTAGGTATCAATATTTCACCTACAGAAATACACGGTTAAAGCATCTTATTGTTTTAATATTGTTTTAACTTTCAGAGAAAGGTTTGAGATTGGAATAATTCTTTATATTTATATATTAGTGCAGATGCCAAAGTGGAAACGTTTAAGTCCAGACGACGACACAGATGTATTAAAATTTGGACAATCACACACTTCTGAAAAATTGACGAGTAACTGTAGGTGTCATGTAGGACTCAGTGTTCCCTGCTGCCTGGTCCGAACAGTTACCTAAGATTTAAATTAATAAAGGATAGTATTTGCAACAAGGCAATTAAATTGACCACAAAAGTTATTAAATGTTGACTTTAAACGAGATTTTTGTCAAGTTATGCCTCTTGAAATAGATTATCTTACCACAAACCAGATCATTTAGGAGACATAAATAATAAGCACAAGAAATTAAGGGCTATTTCTACAGAAATTTGTAAATTGACAAACTCGTCACGTTAGTCGTATGATTTAGTTGCCAATTTCTTATTTATGTCTATATGAAGTAAAATAACATGAAGCACATGTGCAACATGATATATGGTATCTTTAATTTATAGTTTGTTTGTTTATTGTTGTTTAACGTCCCACTCAAGAATATTTCACTCATATTGAGACAAAATTTATAGTTGGTATGTCTTTCACATCAACATTAAGAATGTCAACACATTTCGACAATATATCGTTGATATATCTAAATGTCAAATTAAAAGACAAAAATACTTTTTACTGGTCCAGGCGCTTCTAAATGAGATGATCCTTTTGATATGAATAAGGAATGGGTAAGCTTTTTAAAGGGGCAAAATTGTGCACACGAGAAAGGCTACAGTAGTAATAGGGGTAAAACTAGCGAACGTAGTAGTAATAGTAGTAGTAGTAGTAGTAGTAGTAGTAGTAGTAGTAGTAGTAGTAGTAAAATTAGTAGTAGTAGTAGTAGTAGTAGTAGTAGTAGTAGTAGTAGTAGTAGTAGTAGTAGTAGTAGTAGTAGTAGTAGTAGTAGTAGTAGTAGTAGTAGTAGTAGTAGTAGTAGTGGTAGTAGTAGTAGTAGTAGTAGTAGTAAAATTAGTAGTAGTAGTTGTAGTAGTAGTAGTAGTAGTAGTAGTAGTAGTAGTAAAAGTAGTAGTAGTAGTAAAGTAGTAGTAGTAGTTGTTTGTTTGTTTGTTTATTGTTGTTTAACGTCCCACTCAATAATCTTTCACTCATATGGAGACGTCACCAATGCCGGTGAAGGGCTTCAAATTTTGGCCTATGCTCGACACCTATGGCCATTAAGCAGTGAGGGTTCTTTAACGTGCAGACACTCACTGTGACACGGGACCTCGGTTTTTACTGTCTCAGTCCGAAGGACAGGAGCGTATCCGGGTTGGTAGCCATTTCACATACTTCCCTTCCCAATCCGAGGATCGAACCCGGGTCGCATTGGTGAAAAGCGAGTGCGCTAACCACTGCGCTACCCGGACACCCTAGTAGTAGTTGTAGTAGTAGTAGTAGTAGTAGTAGTAGTAGTAGTAGTAGTAGTAGTAGTAGTAGTAGTTATAAAAGTAGTAGTAGTAGTAGTAGTAGTAGTAGTAGTAGTAGTAGTAGTAGTAGTAGTAGTAGTAGTAGCAGTAGTACTTGTTGTTGTTATTGTAGTTGAGTTGGTATTTGTTGAATCGTCTTCCTCGAATGTGATGAAGATATCGACGACTTATTCCTCAGTATTTACATTTCCCGCAGCAGTCTCCCATAGACTTAGTGTTAATATAGACGGCGTTCATATCAGCTATAAATGAAGTTCCTCATTTGACGTCACTCAGTATAACATGACGTCAAACAAATATATTTCATTCATAAAACGGGCTCCATTCTATTTATTTTTGTCATCCAAACGGCACCCATATTGACAAGAAATACACCCCGACAAGCGTTCATTCGTTAATCAATACCATTTAAATTGCAATGTGAAATCGCAGCGCGTGTGATAGGTCAACATGGGTTTCGTATTCCTCCATGTCACCTGATCCCATCTCTATGTTTGTCCAGTGTTCACCAGATTTGCTACGTGTCTCCTGAACCCCCTGGTTATTATTATTTGTGACACGTATAATAAAGCCTACCGGCGATTTGATTGGCTAATGTGCAGCTAACTGAAGTACTTTTATTCACTACGTACGCAGATTTCATTCAGCTGAAGGTTACCAATGACGTCACTTCATTCATCTGAAGGTTGGCGATGACGTCACTTGGTGTTTGTGTCGTCACTTGAACTTGAATGGGGACAATCGAATAAAACATGTGGGGTAGATGATTTAAAAAAATATTGTATTCAAGTCTGCAATTTTGCTAATTTCAACATCTGATAAAGTATACCTAGATGCCAATAGCAAATTAAAATGTAGGCTAAATGTGTGTATTCAAATATAAGCAATATTTACAATATGTTTTGTGCATTTATTTCTGCGCAAGTATTTTACTTATTTGGAACAATTTGGCCGACTCAACAGAAGGAGGAATCTAGTTTCTCATCCTCAGTATCAGATAATGTCGTTGTTATCGCATATGATTGATCATATATGATTGATCAATTTGTCACGAGTTTCCATTCATATCACATATATCATACTATTTATGAATTTTCCATTTTTGCTCACCAGAGGCTCGCAAAATGGAAAATTCAAAAACTCGTATCATAAATGAAAACTCGTGATAGATCCTCCCTCCCTCCGTCTCTCTCTCTCTCTCTCTCTCTCTCTCTCTCTCTCTCTCTCTCTCTCTCTCTCTCTCTCTCTCTCTCTCTCTCTCTCTCTATCTATATATATATATATATACATATAAAGAAATAACAAAATGCTCAATTATTACATATATCATTTTTAATTCTAATGACTGTTATCTTATAATCCAAATACATGCTGAATGATTAAACATACCAATGGCCAGACATATTGAACGTCTATGTCATACACAAATAAGATATCTTGTTAACAATAACAGTAATATTATAAATCCGGTTATATTCCTTTTTCTCGCTAAATTTGTTAGCAATCGTTTTATTTCACTAAATTTGTTACTCTCTGACAATTTTTTTCCTTACGCGGTTCTTCCAAATGACCCCGCAATGTCGGAAACACTTAATTGCATTTAATTCATTAGTCTCAATGCATATATATAAATGTTAATAGCACATACATATTAAATTACAATAATAATACATCACATGAGATACAACAACAACAACAACAATAGTGCAATAATAATAATAAAGTCCTTTCAATTAATTTAAAATTCTGTCATTTAGTTTGAACACTTGATAGTTCTTTAGTACATGACAATAAATCCACAACAGTTGCAGACAAAATATCTCTGTATTTTACGTCAATTTACAAAACATTTTACATCAAATGAAATAAATGGTATATTAATTTACTGATTGTTCAGAATAAAATGTGTACCTAAATCTTCCATATGGCACAGAAATGTCAGGAAAATGAGTTTGTATTTTATAGAATGTGTCGATAAATATCGTAAAGAGCATATAATGATCAAATTCTTATGATAAAATGCATGAAATATAATATAACAGCGGTGCAATTATAGTATGTATATTTAAATCTGTTTCAACAACTGACAACTAGTTCATTACTTAAAAGATGCGACATGCGCCGCGGTGGTAACGGGTTACAGGTAGAATATCACTAGTTGAACAATATCTCTACATGAGACAAAATTAATGACAAATTATCTGAATAATAGTTCAGAAAAATGTCTTTTTTTGTATACAGAACCTTTAGATTTATACTTTGGTATCTGAGATTTTTTTATATTTATATACTGAAATAATATCTATATCAGTTATATGGTATTAAAGCTGGATAATTAACAGCTTCTTTGCAAACTCAAATTTTTTTCTGAGGTCGCGACGTACTGAATATTATGCAATTATCAACATTTTGTAATGATTCTGTTAATTATCCAGGTTCGATACGCCCGTTAGTGCGTTTTACTGATAATGTACTTTGTAGCAGCGCTATACTGAGGTATAGTGTTCCCAGTAATTACATTTTTGTTTGTTGATTTGTTTGCGAGTAATACGAGTATGAAGATTATAAAAAAAAAAGCTTACAGTGGGGCCCAACTATAAGTAACACGGCTTTGCCTAAAATTCAATGCAACCTCAGATAAATAAGTGTCGAAGACATACACAGTAGTTTTATTGTATTACGATCAAATCGAAAGAGACAAAGACAGGTTTATCTGTACCTGATACACCAAACACAAAAAGATGGAATAGAAAAAAGATAGAATCAATAATAAAAATGTAGGGAACATTCAAGATCAGAAATTGAGAAGGGAACTCGAGCTGAAACTAAATCAAGAATTAGCTGCCATTCTTTATATTTCATCAGCCATCCTATCTTATATTTTCCCTCAAAGGAATTCACACCTGTAAGAGTATAGCTGCTATATCGTAGTGTCGTTATTTATCAAACAGGTAGGAGAATACTAATACCTGCTTTTGTGTTTATCTTTTTAACTTAGAAGTGGTTACAGTATATACACAGACATACATTTATTAATTTCCAACAATGTATTTACATAGTTTTCGAGGAGATACCTCCAACAATTGTATTAGCTCCATGTCTGTATGATCTCTGTATTGATGGGCCAGCCATAGATGGTACACTGTCTTTGGGTTCCTTTGCCGATTGCTGATTAGGAGCAACATTTCATGACTAATTATACTGCATGTGTGTAGCAATTTTGTTCAGCATATCATGAAGCTGTGTAATATTTTACGATTGTTCTTGTTACCGAAAATGAATAGTCATAGGGGTTTATCAAAGAAGAGCCCCGAGAATTCGTACTTTAAGATAAAATTAAAATACCGAGTAAATCAAATATGAACATTTAAATGTATCCATTCTTGCAAACATCAAAATCATTGTTGTCAAGAGATTGACTCGAATCTAAAGAAACCATATCAACAAAAACGACTGTTTCTACAAGAGCAATGATAAAGAAAAAGCAAGCAAATATCTTATCAAATGCCAGGCCCACTCTTTCCCACGTAAGACTCGTGTGTTGCGTATTGGCCTCGTCATCAATTTCTTCGATGTCGCTGTCATTTTGTGAAGTATTTTCATTGTCCCTATCCATGATTTTTGCTCTTTTGCAGCATAACTTCCTTCCTATATTCCCCATACCAAGCACAACTTTTCCTATAGAGAATGGTACCGGGGTTTCGTCATTGTGATGATATACGCGAGTAACTATTATTATAGATACAGCAATGCATGTGCTATATGCTAATTTGAACATCAAAAAATAGGTCAATAGTGGCATGGGATTGGATGTTTGAGGTATGACATCGGATATATATATCATAAAAACAGTAAACGACAATAAAATAGTTATTGAAAAGGAAATCCTTTCTCCTGCTTGAACAGGGATAAGGAAAATACATATATTCAGAAATCCAAGTGCCAATATTGGTAAGATTACATTTATCAAAACGAATGAAGGCCTGCGCTGAAGCCTGATAGGAAATACTGCTGCACTGAATCCATTCGATCCCTTTAGGTGAACTATGCACGGGTTTAATGCCCTATATAGCCATTTTCCGTCATCATCACGTATGTCTGTTTTTATTTTCCATATATTTTTCATAATCCGAAAAGTGTTGTTACTCACAAAGTTATTGAATATCATACTTTCAAACGGTATAAATATCAACATACACTCATGAACGTCAAATGGAAAATGTCTTATGTTTGGTTCACAACTTGTTGTGTATATACCGCCGACCAAATAATACGCTCTACCACTGTTAACATACCAAACAGTACTCTCCTCTAAATCATTACCAATTACGGGAAACTTATCCAACGTGTTGTACAATGAAATTTGAGGTCTCCAAACATCGTTTAATCTGAAAGATAATATTTCCGTATCGTTGAATTCTGTCACCTTCCAAGAGAGTCGGGTATCATTCCATGTCAGAAAAATCGTCCCAACGGTTTTTAGTTGACCTGTTATTTCATCAAAGTCGCTAAGTGCAAATAGGTTGAAGTATATTTCAATGGGCATTCGTATAGCAGGTCGTGTATTTTTTCTATATCTATCTTTCTGCATTATTGAATCTTGTAATTTAATGGATTGTTCCCAGTAACGTTTTATAAAATCTTCATCATCTATTAAATCCGATATTGAAAAAAGAATGACATTAATTGCCAATAGAGTTAAACACACCTTCATCTTTGAAATAGACAACGTTATATTTTAGAAAGCGTAATGACTCTTATCAGCAGATCCAAATGATATGATAGAATAGAATTAACATGAATTGCAGACTGATTACCGCAAACTGATCCCTCGGTGTGTAAACAATTTTTTTTATGAATTATCATCGTATTAATTTATTCCATGGTCTCATGTGTATCGATCGGAAACTCTCCCTGGTGTTTTGAAAAAATAACTATGGATTACTCCATGAAAAGACCCGTATTAGCATGAAAATAAAAAAAAATCACATAAGAAGTGAATTCATTATATTAGGTAACTATACAACAAACTGGGTATTAATTTTTAACGTGCAGAAATATACGGTTAATGCATCTTATTATTTATTATTTAGATTTCAGGAAAAAAATTACATGCGAGTCGTCAGATATTGGAAAGTGTCTCTGCGCTGAATAAAAATTTAGTTTGTAGAAATTAAGGTATTGAAAATAATTATTTCAAGTGAAACAGACAATTGTAACGCGTCAATAAACCCTGTATGATACATGTTTTTGTCTTATTTGTTATAGATTACCATTATGTCACTAGTTTTTTTTTTTTTTAAATTACCCTTGAAGATTCACGTAACAACAGAAGAAAACAAGAAACATACACTCACATACTACACACACATATAGAATATGTACACTATACACATTTAAATCAAATAAAATGTCTACACAACACTAATAAACACAATTATCAAAAGGTCATGAATTTCAAAATGAATTTGTAAAGCAACCATTTGTCAAAATAAAAATATTTTTCTGATATAAGTAAAAAACAAAAATTATATCCTATATCTTTTCTACATACGTTAGCCTTTGCTTGGTCGCTTCAATTCTTAAAAATACTCTTCCTACGGGAATCTCTGTGTTATCCATGCGATGTCAATGAATTGGGTCATGTGAGTAATCATTATACATTTATTGCCCTGGTTGTAGGGAGACATAATGATTTGCTTACCCAAGGCAAGTCATATTACCCGAGGGCGAAGCCTGAGGGGAATATGAATTGCCGCGGGTAAACAAATCATCATGTCTCCCCGCAACCAGAGCAATAAATTGTTCATTTTACCGAAATACAGAATCAATAAAGAGTGTCAAATAACCTGCAAGGGTTTTTGCATGAAGGAGACATGACTCACGCAGTCTATCGGAAGATTTCATCTAGTATTAGCCTGTGATCCTGGCCCAATTATACTTCGTTCATTAATGAGGCAGGCTAAATCAGTATGACCAATAAACGTTCGCTTTCTTTCACATCGGCTTTCGGATGGCATTACCCTCTGTTGTACAACTGTACATCTCTATATGTTCTACCAACACAGGAATACATCTCTATTTGTTCTATCCACACAGGAATCACTCAGTAATTTGTTTATATATATATATACATATATATATATATATATATATATATATATATATATATATATATATATATATATATATATATATATATATATATATATAGTTTCTTCTGACGGACACACCTTCACATACATGCTTATAGACGCCAACTACGTCGTTTTACATGTATTACTAAACCGATTAAACAACTGTGATCAGGTGACTGTTTAGCCAAAAAATAGCGACAGTAGGACAGCTAAATATAATACAAAAGTAATGGTAGAAACTAGAAAAAATATATTGTAGCAATGTTACAAAAATAGAAAAAAAAACAATTATGTACAATTTGATATGGACACATTACAATACATCATCTATTTATTGAACATACTCCCTACGCTGAATACAAATATTATATATAGAAATATGAAGGTAGTGATTATTTCCAGTGAAACATAATTGTAACAGGACAATAAAAACTTGAATAATAAAACTTTCTCTAATTTGTTATAAATTACCTCATTCTATGTATATTCTATGTATTTCATTTCGAAACAATTCTATATATTTATATATTAGTACAAATACCAAATGTTAACCGGAAACCCAGAGTACTATACAAACCACCATAGCGCCATACCATGACAATTTATTCCTTTTTGAAATTGAAAGACTTTTTTATCAGTTTTAAAGTTTTAAAATACTGTTTACTTCAATCCACTCGGGAAATTTAGTCAAGCTTTATCATATAAAAAATTTCAGATACCAAAGTATAAATCAATAGAATGTCCAGGACATAGATACAAATCCAGTAAAAATGGACAAACACGGACCTCTGGAAACCAACAGGTGGGATCAGGTGCCATGGAGGAGTAAGCATCCCCTGTCGACCGGTCACACCCGCCGTGAGTCCACATATGAAATACACTTATTTTCCAAAAATCATAACGTTTAGTGAAGAATCAAAAGGATTCCCAAAGATCAAACACATTTTTTTATTTCCAATTTATTTTATAATATTTGTCAACGTTTATAATCAACTGTAATAATCTTTTTACAGTTGTTGTTCTTAGACGGATTTGACTATGCATTCTCTATGTGCAATCCTAGACACATATCGTTTCGTTTCTTTATCTATGTTCTGAGGGAACCGAAGGTATGAGTGATTTATAAGCAAAAAGGTGACATTGTTGAAATGTTTTCAACAAAAATGAGGGTCCTAATTTCTTTAAGATCTGAATGAAAATGATAAACAGTCACTCAATGTATTGTGAAACGTACAACAGTCGGTTTTGTCTAATTCAAAATATGAGTCTGCCATTAGTTATGCTAAAGACTTGATGAAGAGATTTAATTGTTACAAAAACAATTGTCCGGCTAGAATTCAAAGTTTGGGCTCTCAGAATATCTGATGTATTTATATACCTATAATTTAGTAATATTTACACCATTATTAACATTTTAGCTTTACGGTAATACTATCGTGAGGAAGTATTATGTTGGTTTGCCTATGAATTCAATGCATTTCATGCTTGATTGTAGGGTAATAACATAATGATGAAATAAACAAATATTGCCTCCCTCTGTAGATAGAAATGTATAGCCTACATGAACCTGACTTTTTGCCGTATGTTCCGTATGTAATCTATATAGATTAATAATCTATAATGAAGGGAGAAGAGGGGAAAGTGCAACGATATGTATGTACATGTATATAAAAAGCTTGTTTTGACTTACAGTGTAACATATCCAGTGTTTAAAATTTGCACGACTAGAATATAAAAATCAAGGTACGAAAACACTTTAAAAATATAAGAGGTCTCAGATACCAAAGTAGAAACCACTAGGGTGTCCACAATATTGGTACAAATCTGGTAAAAAAAAGTGGACAAACACGGACCTCTTGGAATCAAGAGGTGGGATTTGATGCCATGGAGGAGTAAGCATCACCTGTCGACCGAACACACCCACCGTGAGTCCACAGTCAAATTAAAATGAAATACGTGAGGAACAAATCCTCGTCATAATTATTACATACGTCTCAACAATCGCCATCGAACAGGTAACTCAACATTTCATTTAGTGAAACAGAGTAGTCGCAAAGAAGATTATTATACCGACCGTAAAATTTGCGGAATGTTGACATCAAACGCGGTTTTCGATATCCCGAGCTTACAAATACGAAAGCATATTGGCACAACATAATTACACATTCTGACCAGTATTTGTCTCATTGTAATGACCTGATGTTTGAAAGTGGTATTATGCCGGCTACATGTACGTTCAAAACTGACTGACAGACCAATGTATTTGCTTTTCATTGTTATTTTTCAATTTTAATTTGAAAACAAAATTTCAAAGTAATGGTGTTCACACAACACAAATTGAAAGCTAATAACGATATTTAATGTTATAATGCAAAACCCTGTTAATTCTCATGATTTTATATTTATATCAATTTTGTGGTATGAAGATATATAACAATATTGTCTACTTATGGTACGCCAAAATATCATTCATGAGTTATACCCATTTTTACTCTGTCAAACCTAGTTTTGTCTTTTGTTAAAACAAGTTTTTCTCAGTAAATCGTATTAATTGGAGAAAAAACAAGGTTTAACTGTGCCAGAATCACACAAAAAATATTTAATCTAGTTTTTCTTGAGAAAAACCCAGTAAGGCCTTTGTTTTTGCATTTAAACCTGGCGTTTCTTGAAAATCGCAGTGTAGCTGAGAAAGGCTAGGTTTAAATGAACAAATACTACGTTTAACTCATTGTGAGTTTGGCGTACAATATCAATTAAACCTAGTTTGTTCTTGATTTAACCTTGCCTTTCTCCAGTTAAAGCTAATTTTTCTTAGTAACCATCATTAACAGGGGGCAAACAAGGCTTTACTTTAAAAAAAAACTATATTTAACAGCTCCCATATGAAAAATAGTTTTTCTTTAGTGAATTTAGATTGGGACGTTAAATTACCACGAGTTAAACCCAGATTTTTCAAAACTCGTATTGACTTTAAAAAACAGGATTTCCGAAAAAAAAGAAAAGTGGTAAGTACTAAAAGCATTCCCCCAGTATAGGTTGTGATTTTTTTCTTTTTACCAAAAATTGAAATATTATTCAAATCAGTCATGCTGTGACGTAATGTTTTGACTGACAAGGTCTACTGCAGAATGAATATTCTAGCGGCGGGAACTAGGTCAAGCCACTCAAGGGAACCGTCATCGAAAAGAAGTGGTTAAGATTTAAAAAAACAATGCTATCATTTTAGTTAAGCAATCTTTAATCAACTAACTCATCAAATTCATTTACCAATACTTTGAACATACTTAACTGTATATAATCAAAAAGTAACATAACCGTAATAAAATACATGTAATTCAAATGTTATATTATTAATTCTGCCTACTTTAACTATGTTTTCAAAAAAATTAAGAAATATATTTATGTTTCATGCTAGTGTCATTTGGTTACTTTATCATCCAGAGATATACGTATGAATAGCTTAAAGTTTGTTCTAATGAACGTACTGTTGTATATTCGTATTAAAAGGGTAATATAATAATTGAAAGGAAAACAAATTCCATTGATTGATTGATATTTACATTTTCAGCAGTAGTCTCCCATAGATTCAGTGTTAAACTGGACGGCGAAGATATCGGCTGTAAATGAAGTTCTTCATATGACGTCACACAATTATGCAGCTTCTCCCAACTCTATACTTTACTATTCTACCTTGAACGTTGCTGTTCCATTATAATGAGACCGATCACGTATAAGGTAGGGTATTCGATTCCATTATCTATTTTCTCAATGGGACTTATTCATGTACCACGTGATACCTGATAACGTTTGTGCGGGACTATTGTTTTTATTAGTGATGGAATGACGCTAGATATCCCGCGGTAATGTCACTTCAGCGGGAAGATTACATATAGTTACGTCCATCACCATTGGAAATACTAGTACCACACAAACGTTCTCTGGTATCACGTGGTACATGAATCAGTCCCATTGGAAAACTATGATATATGAATATAACGAATGAACGCTTGTCAGAGTGTATCTATTTTCAATATGAATGCAGTTTGAGTTACAGATAATTATTCATGGCGCACCATTCTATTTATCTGTCACCCAAACGGCATCCATGATGACAATGAATGCACTCTGACAAGCGGTCATTCGTTAAATAATATGGCATGCTAAAATTACAAAAAAAAGTTAAACCTAGTTTTGGTCAGTTAAACTTAATTTTGCTCTTTTCCCCGTTAAATCTAGTTTTCCTCTGTAATCCACGAAACGGGAGAAATCCTACATTTAACAAGAGAAAACTAGGTTTAACTCATAACCCACATTTACTGGATAAAACTAGGTTTAACGGGGAAAAACAGGTTTAACTCGAGAAAAACTAGATTTAACTCATTATTGTGGTTTTGGCGTGGTTTATCAATTGACCCTAGTTTTTTCTCAGTTTAGCCTATTTTCTTCCAGTTTAAACTAGTTTTTGTAATGGTGAATTTGTTGCAAATAAACTTGTTTCGGTTTCAGTTTTTATAGCTTAAACTTATTTTGCAACCAGTTATGAAACTAAATTTGGTTTCCTATCGCTAAACAAAGAAACGGTTAAAACCAACAAAATGGGGTACCAAACAAGTAAACATTATTCATAATGCAGTCACCAAAATAGATGACAATGATGGCATCATAGTAAAAGACACACTTATTGCAAGCCTAGTTCCTGTAGACTGGTTTAAAATTTCTAGAAATACAAAATTACATGTATATTGAAAATGTACTTTAAGACTAAAATCAAGAGGGTTTTGGCTGAATATTAATACTTTTGTCGCTCTTTTATTTGAGATGTAAAAATAAAGAGGAAAATATAATACAAATTATAAAAAACTATTATTGATAATTTTTAAATAAGATTTTGATTAACCCTCATTATCATAGTTTCATTTTTTGATTTGTTAGGGGTTAATATGCTGAAATGTGAAAATCATTCTATGGTATCCCCCGGTATATAAAAAAACATAAAAAAAACATTATAACCAAAATGACAATCGATCAATTTGGAGTCTGAATTAATTAATTTACACATAAATGGTAGCCGATGCTAGTATTGATCCACATTGACGCCTCCTTTTCTTCTAGCAACAAACTATTTCATAAACACACTATACCACCCCATTAAGCAGTTTGAATGCTTTAGGATTAAAAAAATAAACCGGTTTATGAAAACCAGTTTATGTAACGAATGAAAAGTTTACAAAACTAGTTCAAAACTTAAACCAGTTTCTGTATAACAAATTAGCTCTAAGTAACCCATATTATATGGAAAAAAAGTGGGTTCAACTCAGAAAAAAACTAGCTTTAACTGCGGCAAAATCACAAAAATTAGTTAAACCAAGTTTTTCTCGAAAAAGAATAGTTGAACTAGGATAAAGTGAGTTTAACTGCGCTATAATTACATTAATGAATATTGTGGCCTGATTAAGCCTAGTTTATTTTGTTAAACCTAGTTTTTCTCCACTAAATGTGGGTTACAATAAAATATAGGCTTAAGAGAGAAAAACTAAGTGAATTTTATTAATAATGATTTTGGCTTGCCAATAAATAACATGAAATACAAGAAAACTGAAGTGTGGGTAACGGTAAGATTTTCTGAATCGGTTTTATATTCCAAATATCCAATTTCAAAAGACAAGTCCACCCTGAACTATGCGTTTAGAATTCGTTTATGAAAATAAACATATCAAATATCACCAATTTTGCAATCCATTTTAAATTTTAAGGACAAATCTCTTATCAGGTCTCAGTGAATTGAAGTTTTTAATGGTCCATTGATAAATAGTGTGTAGGATTTACTCATTTATAAAGTCAGAAATAAAATTTCCAGTTATCAGGCGGACATCCCTCTTAGATTTAACGCTGAGTAAATTGGGTTGACTACGCCGCCTCGTTAAATAGCAAGATAGGCTTTTTCAGTTTGATTTAATTTCTTGAAGAGCGCAGAGAGGATATTTCATTCCTAAACTTTACGTTTAATTTCGAACGCGAAATTTAAATAGTTCTTTTTTTAATTTATAGACGTAAATGACAGGTAAGTTATAAATCTTTGAAAAATCGAAAGCCTGGGGAAAGATAGAAATCTACATCTGCAATAAATCAAAATTAGGAAAGGCAGTACTAAAAGGTCGAATGAATCTTGTGAAACCAAAAAGATCATGTGCAGGCATGTAGCCGACAATTTAAATGTATTTTTCCTCACAAATATCAGACTCAATGTTGTCGAGAGTCTGACTCGAATTGTAAGAAATAATATTAAGAAAAACTATTGTTTCTATCAGAACAATGATAAAGAAAAAACATGCAAACACCTTATCAAATGCCAGGCTCACTCTTTCCCATGTGAGACTCGTGTGTTGCGTACTTTCCTCGTCATTTTCATCATTTTTGTCCATATCTATGCCCGTCTGAGAAGTTTTCTCTTTGTCAATATCCTTCGATTTTGATCCTTTGCAACATAATCTCTTTCCTATATACTCCATACCACGAACAATTTTTCCTATAAAGAATGGCACCGGAGTTTGGTCATTGTGATGATATAAACGAGTAACTATTATTATAGATACAGCAATGCATGTGCTATATGCTAATTTGAACACCAAAAAGTAGCTCAATAAAGGCATGGGATTGGATGTCTGAGGTATCACATCGGATATATATATCATGAAAACAGTAAACGACAATAAAACAGTTATTGAAAAAGATATCCTCTCTCCCGCTTGTACAGGGATAAGGAACACGCAGATATTCAGAAATCCAAGCCACAATATCGGTAAGACAACATTTATCAAAATGAATGAAGGTCTTCGTTGAAGTTTGATAGGAAAGGCCGCTGCATTAAATCCATACGATTCCTTTAGGTAAACAATACATGGATTTAAAGCCCTATATAACCATTGTCCATCATCGTCACGTATGTCTGTATTTGATTTCCATACATCTTCAAAAATCCTAATAGTGTTATTATTCACATAATTACTAAATATCATACTTTCAAACGGTATAAATATCAACATACACTCATGGACGTCAAATGGAAAATATCTAATGTTAGGATCACAACTTGTTGAGTACATACCGCCGACCAAATAATACGCCCTACCACTGTAATCATACCACACTGTACTCTCCTCTAAATCATGTCCAATTACTGGAAACTTATCCAATGTGTTGTACAATGAAATCTGAGGTCTCCAAACCTCGTTTAACCTGAAGGATATTATCCCCGTATTGTTAAATTCTGTTAAGTTCCAAGATAGTCGCGTATCATTCCACATAAGAAGAATCGTCCCCATGGTTTTAAGTTGCCCTGTTAATTCATCAAAGTCACTAAGTGCAAATAAGTTAAAATATATTTCAATGGGCATTCGTATAGCAGGTCGTGTATTTTTTCTATAATTTTCTTTCTGCATTATCGAATCTTGCAATTTGATGGACTGTTCCCGGTAACGTTTTATAAAATCTTCATCATCTAAGATGTCCGATACTGAAAAACGGATAATATTTGTAGCTAATAAAATTAAGCACACCTTCATCTCTGAGACTGATCCAGCTAGATTTCAGGGCGTATAAAGTATGTTGTATCACCAGAATCCAATGAAATAATTGTACAAAATATAGCATGGATGGTAGAATGATTACAGAAACCTGATCGCTCTGTATGTAACAATTTTGATAGGTTCTCCTGTTTATCAGTTTTATTCCACTGGTTTCCTTCATGTAGTTAACAAATGCAAACCTTGTACTATATGAAAGAAATTTATTTGAATATAATTACACTTTTTACTCTTTAAAATGTGAGGAAATGTAAACACAATATCTAAATTTTTAAAATGTGAGAACATGAGAGGTAACAAAAGCAAAATATATTATACGTGAAAGAAATTCAATTAATCTTATTTGAATTATATATATACGACGTTTGAATTTTAAAATTTGAGAAACAATAAATTACAGAAATAGGACACGTTTTTATATTTACTATATATATATATATATATATATATATATATATATATATATATATGTATATATATATATATATGTGTGTGTGTGTGTGTGTGTGTGTGTGTGTGTGTTATACTACTCATTATGTGAAACATACATTTTTTTAAAAACAGCAACATTTTTACACGTAAATTAATCATCACGTTTCAAAGTGTCTCTACGTTGAATAAGACAAAATATACAGATGGTGGCAGATGGAACAATGTAATTGAGCCGAGAATATGTGTTGAACAAAAAACTATCGATACACTATGACATCTTTCCTTTAAAATTATTCAGGCTCACGTGGTTAGAGCATAGCACTTTAAAACGTACATATTCACCTCGAATCAGCGCAAGTTGGAGTCCCACAGGAGTTTGAGTCCCATTGTAACCTGGTTCGCTCCTCCATGACTGGAAAATGGAATCCAGCATATGACTGAGTTCTTGAGTGTTGTGTAAAACAATAAAATGAAAAGAAAATGATTATTGGCAGTCTTTGATTATAGGTCATTTATTGAGAATCAAACTTCATTAATGTCTGTATCTGGAGACTTTGCTTGGAAGAGGGATCAGATTCATGGTAAGATATTTGTGTTGATTATAATTAAGAATAAAACTGAAGGTTTTCGGCGTATGAGAAAAAAAAATAGAATTTAGTTTAATACTTACAATACTTAAGCTACAGTAGGTCGTCAGTTTCACACATTTGAGTCTGTGCGAGTTTTCACATGCGATAACTGTGTGGAATTTAAAGTGCAATTCCGGAAAGTTGAATTGTAAATTTACCCTGCGGTCGGTACGTCTGGATATTCATGATATGTATTAAAAACAATCAGATAATTTTGGATGATTTGTCGTTGTATGTCAATGTAAATATCAAAACTATTTGAGGTCATTGTCTGCAAACTGCAATCTGTTCACAATGACGTCATTTTAGCTCTCAGAAAGTTGTTTTGGCGATGAGTGTGGCTTACTCATAAAGTTGCGTTTCTACAGCCAACATTTCAGCCACTGAAATTGCTTTAAGTTGACTGAGATGCATACGTATTATACTGAAAGCGTTTCATGTCTCAGATATATTATAAATCAAAAGACAGGCATGAAGGTGCTAATTGGTGTATAAACTAGTGTCTGCTGATTGGGTTAAATTTGTTAGACGAGTTACTTCAATTTTATTTTCCATATTTCAAAATTGCAAAATACTCATGAATTTTAAATAATGTTTAAGTAACCGAGTTCTGATTTTAGTGATTAATAATCGGACTTTTAGACGAGTGACTTAGTTGACAACCCATGTATATAATCTAAACAAACGTATAACCCGAAATCGTGCTGCCTGGAGCTGAGAGACAATGGATTAGAATGAGGCATATATGGAGAAATATTAGTAGTTTTAGTAAATCCAAGTGTAGAAATAGTAGTAATGGTTGTGGTAGTAGTAGTAGTTGTTGTTGTTATTGCTGCTGCTGCTGTTGTACTAGTAGTAGTGGTAATAGCAGCAGCAGTATCAGCAACAGTAGTAGTAGTAGTAGTAGTAGTAGTAGTAGTAGTAGTAGTAGTAGTAGTAGTAGTAGTAGTAGTAGTAGTAGTACACAAACATTGCACTCGGTCTTCATACAAACTTATCACTTAACATGTAAATAGCGTTAAAAGTCATTGGATCTGGAATCCTACTAAAATAAAATTAAAATACATGTATAGGAGCCATTAACACACTTTGTTGTTGTTCAAGCTGTAGATAGATGCTGTTGTTGTATTGTTGTTGTTGTTGTTTTTGTATTGTTGTTTAACGGCCCACTCAAGAATCTTTCACTCATATGGAGACCTCTCCAAATGCCGATGAAAGCTTTCAAAGTTTGGCCTATGCTCTGCAATTACGGCCATTGAGCATCCGATTGAAAGGACAGGAAATCAACCATGGCCGACTGGACTCGAACACAGGAACGCACGATCAATGGTTATTAAATACACCATAATATGTAAAATCAATTTTCGAAACCGCATCTCACATTTTATGAACAAATGTCTTTGATGAAAAAGAAAAAGTCTAACTACTTATATTATAGTACTTTTCAATGAGGAATTTGCAATCCCAAGTGATCTCACAAACCCTTCACAGGTATTAGGTAATTGAAGATAAGATTGAGGTAAAACATATTCTTGAGGAGAAAGCGATGAACAACAAACTCAAGTCTATATATATAAAGTATTGTGATAAAAACTTTTCCTCATATTTCTTCTCTTGACGTACATGATAAGCTATGATGTGTGTTATTCATGCAGTTCTAATTCAGCGTTGCAATTTTGCATAGATCAATTACATGTTTACCTTGAAATACAAGTTGTGAAACAGAATACGTATTCAGACTCTCTCGTGTCGATGTCATACAAAGGGAGGCGAACATAACTTGTTGTTAAAATTGATTTGTTTATTTCCTTTATCTTAGATGTGTTATATAGCATGCTTACAGACCTGTTTGTGCAATAAAAATACGAATATGTACGTTAACCGTCGATTTACTTAAAGTACTCATTGTAATTGACAACAATGTACCGGAAAACATGTACCGATGTGCACATTTACTGTAATACTGCTTTAAAACGTGTATGTCGTTATAATTATTACAATTAATTTAATTATACCTAGTGAATATTTTTGAGTTGATTTACCGAAAGGCGTGACCACACAATTAAGGCAATTGACACTCGAGGCAGCAATTAGGCAGGGAGAGGGATGATTGTTTTGTTTTTGTTGTTGTTTTTTATATTAATAGCATTTCTGAGTAAAGTTATATTGACCTGGACATAATGTAGATATTATTTTTGCTGCATGTGAATTATTGTAAACACAATACCAAAGTTATGGTTGGGGGAAAGGGACCAATATAAATACTCGGGACGATCGCTTCTGTCAAATCAGATGTCATCAAATGAGCTCCAATATATGGAATATTTGTAAAACTTTATGCTATTATTCATTTAATTTTAATCACAATATCTTACAAACTCAGTGAACATATTCTTTATTATATATATATATATATATATATATATATATATATATATATATATATATATATATATATATATATATATATATATATATATAAAACATTAGTTGGTTTTCTTGTAAGTATGATACGTTTACGAGTTGTTCCATTCCGTTAGGGTTCGACATATTATTATGCAGTTTTAAAGAAAGTAAACTTCCATTTGAGCAGTTTATCGTATATGTCACCTAGTATATGGATTGCATGCAGTGGTAGGTGCCAGGTCACAGGCAAGTGATGTCACTTTTCACCCATACAAAATTAAGAATCGAAAAACCCTCACTGAATGTCGTCAATGTTAATTTTATGAAACCGGATGTTACCTTGTCCAATTTTCTGTTACTTACGTGATCTGAGTATAATTATTCGGACACATATAAACGGAACGCAACAACTAGAAATAAGTCTATTTAATGTAAGGCTTTTAAGAATAAGTAAATGTGTAGAGTTAAATCAAATTGTAGATTGCAATATTACTTTTTGCAATTTATACAAAAAAATTGATTTGTTGCTTTGAATGCACTGTAATTATGTTGTTGTTTTAGGGGTATGAAACTCATGCTTGTTTGAATAATGTTTTACGCCACGCTCAACAATTTTTCAGTTTTTTGGTGACAGCCAGTTATAAGAGTGATAAAAATCAAAACACTGAACGCAAGGCGCATTGCAAATAATAGAATAAACCTTATAGATTTACTACTATTGGTAGGTGGAATATTCCCAAGTCAAAGAGCGATTAGGTTAGCATTACCGGTTCCTTGTTTAATAATCTACTTATTTACATTTACAATGACAAATCAATACCAATATAAAGACCATATTAATATAAATCTAATAAAGAATAAGTTCTTAATATGATTTGTATTGATATGTTAACTAATGCGATACAACAGAATCAAGCACACACGCTTCATACTTAGACATTTTACTTACTATAGAAACAGACGGGAAATGAACAACAAAGCTATAGGACAAACTCGACGATTTCTGCTTTCTCATTGTAAATTTTCCACATTTAAGTAGTAATATCCCACAATCACCCGCATATGGAACTTATGTTTCACAAATGATCCGATATGCTAGGGCGTGTTCAACATATGAATATTTTATATACAGAGGTTATCTACTCACTGACAAATATTGACACAATGATATCGAAAACCGCGTTTGATGTCAACGTTCCGCAAATTTTACGATCGATCCAATAGTCTTGTTTGGGATTACGCTCAACAATTTTTCAGTTTTTTGGTGACAGCCAGTTATAAGAGTGATAAAAATCAAAACACTGAACGCAAGGCGCATTGCAAATAATAGAATAAACCTTATAGATTTACTACTATTGGTAGGTGGAATATCCCAAGTCAAAGAGCGATTAGGTTAGCATTACCGTTTCCTTGTTTATAATCTACTTATTTACATTTACAATGACAAATCAATACCAATATAAAGACCAAATTAATATAAATCTAATAAAGAATAAGTTCTTAATATGATTTGTATTGATTGTTAAACTAATGCGATACAACAGAATCAAGCACACACGCTTCATACTTAGACATTTTTTTACTATAGAAACAGACGGGAAATGAACAACAAAGCTATAGGACAAACTCGACGATTTCTGCTTTCTCATTGTAAATTTTCCAGTTTAAGTAGTAAATCCCACAATCACCCGCAATGGAACTTATGTTTCACTGAACGATATGCTAGGGCGTGTTCAACATATGAAAATTTTATATACAGAGGTTATAAACCACTGACAAATATTGACACAATGACTCGAAAACCGCGTTGGTCAACGTTCCGCAAATTTTACGATCGATCCAATAGTCTTGTTTGGGATTACGCTCAACAATTTTTCAGTTTTTTGGTGACAGCCAGTCAAAACACTGAACGCAAGGCGCATTGCAAATAATAGAATAAACCTTATAGATTTACTACATTGGTAGGTGGAATATTCCCAAGTCAAAGAGCGATTAGGTTAGCATTACCGGTTCCTTGTTTAATAATCTACTTATTTACATTTACAATGACAAAATCAATACCAATATAAAGACCATATTAATATAAATCTAATAAAGAATAAGTTCTTAATATGATTTGTATTGATATGTTAACTAATGCGATACAACAGAATCAAGCACACACGCTTCATACTTAGACATTTTACTTACTATAGAAACAGACGGGAAATGAACAACAAAGCTATAGGACAAACTCGACGATTTCTGCTTTCTCATTGTAAATTTTCCACATTTAAGTAGTAATATCCCACAATCACCCGCATATGGAACTTATGTTTCACAAATGATCCGATATGCTAGGGCGTGTTCAATATATGAATATTTTATATACAGAGGTTATCTACTCACTGACAAATATTGACACAATGATATCGAAAACCGCGTTTGATGTCAACGTTCCGCAAATTTTACGATCGATCCAATAGTCTTGTTTGGGATTACTCTGTTTCACTAAGTGAAATGCTGAGTTACCTGTTCGATGGCGGTTGTTGAGACGTCTGTAGCAATTATGACGAGGATTCGTCCCTCACGTATTTCGTTTTAGTTTGACTGTGGATTCAAGGCGGATGTGACCGTCGACATCGAATGCTTACTACTCCATGGCACTTGATCCTACCTCTTCATTTCAAGAGGTCCATGTTTGCCCATTTTTTAACCAAATTTGTACCTACATCCGGGACATACTAATGATTTATATTTTGATATCGGAGATTTTTTATATTCAAACCGCTTGGGGTGATCTAGTGGTAAAGCGTTCAACTCACAAGCTGAAGGTTCATGGTTCGATTCCTTTTTTTTAGGAAGAGACTGAAAACCGAGGTTTGCTGTCGCCGAAGTTGTGGCACGTAAAAGAGCCCTCACTGCATTGGCGCCAGTCCAAAGTACAGATCAAACTTTGAAGCATTTCACCTAAAGCCGGTGACATCTCAATATAAGTGAAAAATGTTTGATGGGATGTGAAATTTCTGCGCGAACATGATATTGACGGTAATGCGAGCGTTACATTGCAAAAGTGCAGGAGTGGATTGTGACTTGCAACTTCGCACATCCTTTACTAAAATTCAAATTCATCATGTTTGTCGTACAGAAACTGAATCCACACTTTAACTTTCCAGTGGTCAGTGTTTTTCACTGTTCAATTCATTTGTATTCCTGATTCGAACACGAATAACGAGTTAGTATTCTGCAAATATTAATGTTAGTAAATTCAACAAAAGCAAAACATGGAAAGATATATCGAAACTACAATGCATAAAAAGATATATCAAATCTATCTCAGAAACCAAAAAGGGTCTGTCAGTAACTGGCATTAGAGTCTTCTTGTATTCAAACTGATTTTGTAAGCAGTTTGCAAGTTAACTTGTGTAGGACTCGTGCATTCCCCTAGGTAAATTGTGTAAGAAGAATTTCTCTTCCACAAACGGCATCTGGAAGATGTTGTGTAACTGAGTGACTGATGGATATGACAGTGCCAGTAAACAGAGTATATTAAACATTTTTATTCTGTACGTTAGAGTGTTCCGCTTTCTTCAACAAATAAGGAAGACAAAGATGTGTTGATTTTATATGAAAGATAGAAATCTTACAAACATTTAATGTATTATACTACAATTAACGAGATCTTTATTCACTCAGACAAGACAAAAGATTTAGCAAATTGTTAATCAAACTTAGCTGTACTATAGCAAAGTATTACAAAAGACCAAAATAATACAATGTATTTATACAAATGTATACAAATAATACCAAGAGATATTTCTAATTTTTTCATATGACTAGTTTTTCAACAGCTTTTTAAGGAATTATATGCGAATACATCCCTGTTTTAAAAGCGAAAACTTACGAATGATAAAAAATGGGAAATCTTACTCATTGTATAATAATATTTAGGTAATATGCAATGAACACACATTCACCAAATCCCAGTGATAAATAATATATAAAGAACAACATAATGGTAAAATCAGGTCAATCATTTTTAAGTACTAACACTTAATTAACACGAGAGGCAAAGAAGGTTTCGTCTTATTAATGTTACAATGAGAATATTACTGTATTATATGATCCTATTAACGTCTTTTAAAATATAAAGAATAAAATTAATGGACAATCTTATCTATCTATGATTCAGAAAATATGTAAATATAAAGTCAGGCATTAACAATATTATATTTAAACCATGGTTCTGAAAAGTAAGGAATAGAGGAAAAGACTGATACAGGATTTTGTTCAGGTAATGACTTAATATATATATTGTTCCCTATTTAGTGACCATCAGTGTGTGTGTGTGTGTGTGTGTGTGTGTGTGTGTGTGTGTGTGTGTGCTTCCTTTTGTATAAAGTAATTTCATATCCTGCGTTCTAAACAAAAATCGTCTAAACCTCTAAACTCTCTCTCTCTCTCTCTCTCTCTCTCTCTCTCTCTCTCTCTCTCTCTCTATATATATATATATATATATATATATATATATATATATATATATATATATATATATATATATATATATATATATATATATATATCATACTAAAATTTATTTGTTCATGTCCGGTAAATAAGACGTACAAAATTTAACGACATACAAATCTGTACCAAAAATGAGTATAGGTCGTAAAAATGACAAATGACTCTTTTTATACCTGGATCATCATAAAAAGTATTATAGTCGAACATTTAAATGTATTTTTGCTTGCAAACATCAGACTCAGTGTTGTTAAGAGTTTGACTAGAATTGTAAGAAATCATATCAAGAAAAACGACTGTTTCTACAACAGCAATTATAAAGAAAAAACATGCAAATAGCTTATCAAATGCCAGGCTTACTCTTTCCCATGTAAGACTCGTGTGTTGCGCATTCTCAATGACAAAACTTTCGTCTGTGTCGCTGTCTGTTTTTCCTTTATCTCTATACAGTATGTTGGTTCTTTTGCAGCATAATCTCTTTCCTATATACTCCATACCAAGGGCAACTTCTGCTATAATGAATGGTACCGAGGTTTGGTCATTGTGATGATATAAACGAGTAACTATTATAACACATACAGTAATACATGTACTATATGCTAATTTGAACACCAAAAAGTAGCTCAACACTGGCATGGGATTGGATGTCTGAGGTATGACATCAGATATATATATCATGAAAACAGTAAACGACAATAAAACGGTTATTGAAAAAGAAATCCTCTCTCCCGCTTGTACTGGGATAAGGAACACGCAGATATTCAGAAATCCAAGCCATAATATCGGTAAGACCACATTGACCAAAACAAATGAGGGCCGTCGTTGAAGTTTGATCGGAAATGCCACCGCATTAAAGTCATCCCAATCTTTTAAATAAACTATGCACGGATTTAAGGTCCGATATAACCATTTTCCATTATCGTTTCGTATGTCTGGGTTTGTTTCAGTTGTATTTTCAATAATACGAATAGTATTGTTGTTCATTTCGTAATTAAATATCATACTTTCAAACGGTATAAATATCAGCAAGCACTCATGGACGTCAAAAGGAAAATATCTGATGTTAGGATTACAACTTGTTGAGTATATACCGCCGACCAAATAATACGCCCTACCACTGTAATCATACCACACTGTACTCTCCTCTAAATCATGACCAATTACCGGAAACTTATCCAATGTGTTGTACAGTGAAACCTGAGGTCTCCAAACCTGGTTTAATCTGAAAGATATTATTTCAGTATCGTTGAATTCTGTTTTGTTCCAAGAGAGTCGCGGATCCTTCCACAAATGAAAAATCGTCCCCATGGTTTTAAGCTGCCCTGTAATTTCATCAAAATCACTAAGCGTAAATAAGCTAAAATATATTTCAACAGTCGTTCTTAGAGCAGGTCGTATATTTTTTCTATAAATGTCTTTTCGCATCATTTTATCTTGTAATTTGATAATATATTTCCCGGTACGTTTTATAAAATCTTCTTCATATATTGGATCCGAAATCGAAAAACGGATGGTACTCATTGCGAATAGAATTAAACACACCTTCATTTTTATAACTGATTACGTCGGATATCAAAGGGCATAATGACTGCTTTCACTAGAACCTAAAGAGATAGTTGAACGAAAGTTGTATGGATTGCTGACTGATTACAATAACTGATCCTTGGGGATGTAAACAATTCTGATGGATTGTCGTGGTTATAATTTCTGCTTGGTTTTATGTGGAAATGCTATGGACCTCCCGGCTTTTTTTCTCTTGTGAATTAATAAAAACAATTAAGGACTATTCCATAAAAGAATGAAACTTATATGACCATATGTTGATTATATTGATGTATACATATCCTGTGCCGTCCATATATATGGGAAAAACATTAAAAGTGAACTCAGTTCGTACATGTAATCATAAACTAGAAAATAACCTAGGTATATATATATATATATTCCATATGTAATAATACACAGTTAATGTATCTTATTGTAAATAAAACATGTCTTTTTTCAAAATTTTAGGGAAAGGTCTAGCAGTCTTGGATAGTTTATGTAAGCTGAATAAAAATGTAACATGTAGAAATGAAGGCAGTGAAAGTTATTCCATTGCTAGCGAAATAGACCATTGTAACGCGTCAATAAACCCAGTAAAATGGAATTTAATTTTTTATTAATTCATATTCAATGTGTTTGATTTCGGCAGAGTTATATATATGTATATATAGCATTATCCAGCAAATGTTCTACCAAACCAATCTCTTTACTCCTTACCAAGATATTGACAACCGTAAAGGAGAAACTTCAGCAATGTTGTACAGTTGCTTATTCCAGAAGCGGTGTAAATCAGATGTGGATACTAAAAATATATAAACAGTTTTTAGAAAATTTGGAGGCACACAATTTTTCTCGAATTCACAGTATCAAAACATATGACTTCTCTACTCTTTACACAACTATTCCACATAAAGAATTAAAGAAATACGTTTTAGCATCATAGACAACTGTTTTTTCACTAAAAGTGGTACCCGATATTTAAATATCTAGTGATTGCCTATCGGGATACTTATTTTGTAAAACATCACTTTGATTCTACACATAAATACACTGAAGTTGCTATAAAACATGATGAAATTTCTAATAGACAATATATTTGTAATGTTCGGAGACGTGTTCTTTCAACAAACTGTCGGCATTCCTATGCGAACTAATTGTGCCCCTTTATTGGCCGACCTGTACCTTTATTCATACGAAGAAGACTCCATTCAGAAAATGCTGTATCAAAAGAAGAAAAAGTTAGTCACATTTAGATATATCGACGACGTTTTGTCAATTAACAATGACAATTTTCATACATATGACAATACGATACATCACAGCGAACTAGAAATTACAGATACAACAGATTCAATCACACACGCTTCATACTTCGACATTTTACTTAATATAGACACAGACGGGAAATTGGCAACTAAGCTATACGACAAATGCGACGATTTTGGCTTTCCCATCATATATTTTACACATTTAAGTAGTAATATTCCTCAGTCACCCGCATATGGAGTTTATATTTCACAAATGATCTGATATGCCAGGGCGTGTTCAACATATGAAGATTTCATATACAGAGGAAAACTAATCACTGACAAATTATTGACACAGGGATATCGAAAACCGCGTTTAACGTCAACGTTCTGCAAATTTTACGGTCGTTATGATACTCTTGTTTGCGATTACTCTGTTTCACTAGGTGAAATGTTGAGTTGCCTTTTCGTTGGTGGTTGTTGAGACGTCTGTATCAATTGTGACGAGGATTAACTCCTCACGTATTTCGTTGGACTTGACTGTGGATTCACGGCGGGTGTGACCGGTCGACAGGGGATGCTTACTCCTCCATGGCACCTGATCCCACATCTTGGTTTCCAGAGGACCGTGTTTGTCCATTTTTACCGGATTTGTATCTAAGAAATATAAAATGAGTACAGGAAATGTCATGCATTCATCTATTATTTTTGCAAATATAGTATCTAGAGGCGATTATCTTTTGGCATTAATGACCATATCCAGCAAATTGTTTAAATGCCGCAATCCAACGTTGATGCCCTGCACAAATCAAAGCGGCAATGTCGCGATTACTTACACACAATTCCAACGTTGATGCCCAGCACAAATCAGACAGGCTATATCGCAATAGTTCATACAAACATGGGATCTACGACCAGAGTGACCTTTATAATAACGGAAAAGTACAAGTTCAATAAATCGGGGTCTTTGTTTTGAAACAAAGATGGAAACAGTAACTTGAACATACACAATAACATTCAGGACTTTTGACCCATCGAAACTTGATTATGTACGAGGTATAGAAGATCGTTGAAAGTAAACCATTGCCGTGGGCCGTGCGCGATACGGGTCGTTAATAGCAATTCATGTATGTACTCAAATCATTTTAAAGTCCGTGAACTCTACAAAAACTATAAAACCGATGGTTACCGACTTATTAGCAGCATAATAACATCCAACATCACATGGCACAACATGGCACATGATATATCATCGATTTCAATCTTTTCTTTTTTGCAAGATTTGTTCTGTTTTGAAATGTTGAAATATATTAAAGCAATTTTCTTGATACATGTTTCTATTACAATTTTTGTTTATTATTTCAGGTTTTCCATTGTAGAAATGCAATCAAGCAAGATGACATGGGGAAGACCTCGCCTAAGGGCGAAATCCGTGCTCCTTGCTGGAGTAGTTGCTTTGGCGGGAAAATGGTATTATGGCTATACCGTCCACCGGGTACTTCACTGTAATTCTTGTGAACATTTTTGCGTGAATCTTGGTTGACAATGATGGTTTTGTTGTGCATGTCATTCACTTGTCCGTTCATATTATTTTTTTCAGTTCTTATTTCATAGGGAATTTAAGTGGACGCACCTCCACACAGGTTTCAAACAGTTGTCGCTGTATACTATTAGTAGTTTCTTAGAAGGGGAATTGGTAATACGGCTGTACCATCCATTTGGTACTTCACTGTTATTCTTGTGAACATTGTTGTTATGGTTTTGTCGTACATTTTATTCAGTTGCCCGTTCTCAATTATTTATCTTTTTTTTTTTGGGGGGGGGTATTATTTTTTCGTAATTTTTAAAGTTTTATTTCTGTTTATAAATTGACTGATAATTTATTTTCCCATTTCTCGTTTTTTGCTAACTTAAAATGTTTTGATATTTCTTTTCCTTACACATAGTTAGATATATACAGGCAAGTATAATTTTTTGCAATACGCATGTTGTTCCTCGTCACTTCCCTATGCATGTGTTGTAATATTGGATGCACTGGGATGGTGTATTGCATAATTTATAACATGAATACTTGTTGTCATTATCAAAATTTTGAATTCCATCCACCCAGTAACACGTAACAATAATAAATAAAAGTAAAAAAGATTTGGAAATTTGGAATTTGGATAATTGAAATTTAAATTTTGCTTGCTAAATTTATACCCTAGAATCTTTCACTCATATGGGATGTTATAGGTGAAGTGCTACAATTTTTGTTCTGTGCTATGGACTGGCGTCAATGCCGGGATGGTTCATTCCCGTGCCACACCGTCCACACGAGTGTGAAGCTAGTCCGCAATTCGATATACGAAACTGCCAGCCTGCAATTCTAACATAATTCTTAATGTGCTTTGTATACAAAAGTACAAGGCCGCCCCGTTTCCATGGAATCTAGGAAGAAAAACATTTTTAATCCTAGTATATTAGTTACATTTATAGATATTTTATTATAAATATATTAATCGTAAAGCCGAGATAATGATAAATACACGAATAACTTACTAAATCATAAATATGGAGAGGAACGCATTGAACATTTTATGAGGAATTTCAGAAAATCCAATTCGATAACTGTTCGTGCACTATGTATCTTATATTGTAAGTGCAGTTCTAAGCATTTATTGATTCAGTCCTTTATCTTAGTTCTGTCTGGAATTTTGAGTGTTTTATCAGTATAACATATAAATTTTAATTTCATTTCAGTCTAAAATATTGGAACTGAATTATTAGAATCTTTTTTTAAAGTGCAAACAGATGACTTAAAAGTTGTTATGTAATTAGCATAGGCATAGGTCTACCAAGGTAAAGAAAGTGGCACATCCTGGTTCAGTCAGAAACCAAAACATAATTTATAAAAATTCGTTCAGCAAATCAATTTCAACAACTAGTTTTGTTCGCCTCCTTTTGTATGATATCGAGACGAGAGATGAGTCAGTACACGTATTCTGTCTCACTACGTGAATGCCATAATATATACATGTAGCTGATGTATTCAAGATTTCAACGCAGAATTAGAGCTGAACGCAGGACACCAACTGTTTAATATGAAAATATGGGGTTACATCATAGCTTATCATGTACGATAAGAGAAGAAGTATGGGAAAAAGTATTTATCAAAATATTTTATATCGATGACATGTTTATCTTATATCGGTTTCTTTTCAAACAAATGCATCTCCACATCTTATCTCCAAGAAGCTACTATAGATCTACCAAGGAAAATTGGTACATGTTTACAAACACAACGAGTCTAAATCAAATCATAACAAGGGTAACAAGTTACTTGTCGTCACAGAAGTATTAGGGATTCAGTAATGCATGGCAATATGTCTTACCTGTACAACCTATTTTTGGAAAATAGACCGTATTGTTTTGGTTTCTGACTAAACCAGGATGTACCACTTTACCTTGGTAGACCTATACATGGTACATTCGGGTTCAGTGAAAAACCAAAACAATACGGTCTACTTTCCAAAAATAGGTTGTACAGGTAAAACATATTGTCTTGCACTGACTCCATGCATTACTGAAACGCTAATACTTTTATGACAACAAGTACTTGTCACCCGTGTTATGATTTGATTTAGACTCGTTGTGTTTGTAAACCTGTGTCAATTTACCTTGGTAGACCTATACTATAGACGTAAATGAATCCTCTGTAACTGGAATCATCATAAATACCCATACATTTAAATGAATGTATCCTTGCAAACATCACACTCAGTGTTGCCAACAGTTTGACTCGAATTGGTACTAAATATCATACTTTGAAACGGTATAAATATCAGCATGCACTCATGGTCGTCAAATGGAAAATATCTGATGTTTGGATAACAACTTGTTGTGTATATACCGCCGACCAAATAATACGCCCTACCACTATAGTCATACAATGCAGCACTCACCTCTAAATCATGACCAATTACTGGAAACTTATCCTATGTGTTGTACAATGAAATCTTAGGTCTCCAAACCTCGTTTAATCTGAAAGATGTTATAAACGTATCACCAACATTTTCCATATTCCAAGAGAGTCGCGTATCATTCCACATAAGACAAATCGTCCCCACAGTTTTAAGATATTCTGTTATTTCATCAAATTCACTAAGTGTAAATAAGTTGAAACATATTTCAATAGACATTTTAGAGCAGGTCGTATATTTTTTCTATACCATTCTTTCTGCATTATCGCATCATGCAACTTGATAGATTGTTACTGGTAACGTTTTATAAAATCACCATGTAAAAGTCTGATACTGAAAAACGGATGATATTTGTTGCTAATAGTATTACAAACACTTTCTATCTTTGAGACTGAGTCCGCTAGATTTCAGGAAGTGTCATGTTTGTTATCACCAGAATCAACTGAGATAATTGTACAAAATATAGCATGGATAGTAGAATGATAACAAAAACCTGATCGCTTGGTATGTAACAATTTTATCTTTACTCCTTGCCAAGATATTGACAGCCGTTAAGGAGAAATTTCAGCAATACTGTACAGTTGCTTATTCAGAAGCGGTGTAAATCAGATGTGGATACTTAAACATTCTAAACAACTTTTAGAAAATCTGAAGGTGCAGCAATTTTTTCTCAAATTCATAGTATCAACTCTACTCTTTACACAACTTTTCCACATAAAAAATTAAAAGAAATACTTTTTAGCATCATAGACAACTGTTTTTTCATTAAAGGTAGTTAGTACCCGAAAATTTAATTATATAGTGATTGGTTTTCATGATACTTATTTGGTCAAACACCACTCTGATTCTACACATAAATACACTGAAGTTGATATAAATATCACACTGGAATTTCTAATAGACAATATATTTGTAATGTTCGGAGACGTGGTCTTTCAACAAACTGTCGGCATTCCTATGGGAACCAATTGTTCCCCTTTATTGGCCGACCTGTTCCTTTATTCATACGAAGCAGACTTCATTCAGAAACTGCTGAATCAAAAGAAGAAAAAGTTAGCGGTATACTTAAATTTCACATTTGATTTTATCGACGACGTTTTGTCAATTAATAATGACAATTTTCATACATATGTCAATTCGATATATCCCAGCGAACTAGAAATTAAAGATACAACAGAATCAATGACACACGCTTCATATTTAGACATTATACTTAATATAGACACAGACGGGAAATTGGCAACTAAGCTTTACGACAAACGCGACGATTTCGGCTTTCCCATTGTAAATTTTACACATTTAAGTAGTAATATTCCACAGTCACCCGCATATGGAGTTTATATTTCACAAATGATCCGATATGCCAGGGTGTGTTCAACATATGAATATTTCACATACACACTGACAAATTATTGACACAGGGATATCGAAAACCGCGTTTGATGTCAACGTTCCGCAAATTTTACGGTCGTTATAATAGTCTTGTTTGCGATTACTTTGTTTCACTAGGTGAAATGTTGAGTTGCCTTTTCGTTGGTGGCTGTTGAGACGTCTGTACCAATTGTGACGAGGATTCGTTCCTCACGTATTTCATTTGGACTTGACTGTGGACTCACGACAAGTGAGACCGTCGACAGGGGATGCTTACTCCTCCACAGCACCTGATCCCATCTCTTGGTTTCCAGAGGTCTGTGTTTGTCCATTTTTACCAGATTTTTATCTATATCCTCGACATCTTAAATATTTATACTTTGGTTTTGAGATGTTTTATATTGAAGGCATGTATTTAATTTTCATTTGATTCATAAATATACGTTTTCAAAATTTTACGATATGAGGAAAACATGAAAAGTGACTAAATTACAGATATAAACAAGAAATTGTTTTTTACGCATGCTATATACGGATACAACTACACTTTATGTGAAATTTACATTTTTAAATATCAGCATAATGGTTTTTTAAGTGAGTGGATGTCACATTGCAAAATCTTCCTACGTTAAAGTAAAAAGTAACTACAGACAGTATGGAACAATGTAACCGAACACAGAAGGTTTGTAATAGATCAACAGTCAACAGAGGATGCTTACTCCTCCATGGCACCTGATCCCACCTATTGGTTTCCAGAGGTCCGTGTTTGTCCATTTTGCCGGATTTGTATCTGTGTCCTGGACGTCCGAAAGATTTACACTATGGTGTCTGAGATGTTTTATATCAATATGTGTTAGAACTAAGCACTACAATCATACTATATGGCACTATTTAATTTTCTTTTACTCAAATTATTATTGACATACTTTGACTGTAAGACGTATGTAATACTGTTTTGAAAGGCAAATTTATTGTACAGGTGTACCAAGGTAATTTGGCACATGTTTACAAACACAACGGACCTAAATCAAATCATAACAGGTGTGACAAGGTACTTGTCGTCACAAAAGTAATAGATATTCAGTAATTCATGTAATCCGTGCACGGCAATATAATTTACCTATACGACCTAATTTTGGAAAGTAGACGGCATTGTTTTGGTTTTTCAATGAACCCGGATGTGCCACTTTACCTTGGTAGACCTATAGCTGTGTTTGGGACAGGGATCAGACTGATGATCAATAACTACTGTTTTAACCTACTGCTTTGAAGTTTTCACATTTTACGGAAATATTTATAAATGATTACTGTGGTATTCCAGGTCTTCTCATAAACACCATACATGTATAGGTCTACCAAGGTAAAGTGGCACATCCTGGTTTAGTCAGAAACCAAAACAATATGGTCTACTTTCCAAAAATAGGTTGTACAGGTAAAACATATTGCCTTGCACGGACTCCATGCATTACTGAATCCCTAATACTTCTGTGACGACAAGTAGCTTGTCACCCCTGTTATGATTTGATTTAGACTCCTCGTGTTTGTAAACATGTACCAATTTTCCTTGGTAAACATATAGTAGCGTCTTCGAGATAAGATGCGGAGATGCATTTGTTTGAAAAGAAATCGATTTAAGATAAACATATGTCATCGATATAAAATATTTTGATAAATACTTTTTCCCATACTTCTTCTCTTATCGTACATGATAAGCTATGATGTAACCCCATATTTTCATATTAAACAGTTGGTGTCCTGCGTTCAGCTCTAATTTAGCGTTGAAATCTTGAATACATCAGCTACATGTATATTTTGGCATTCAAGTAGTGAGACAGAATACGTGTACTGACTCATCTCTCGTCTCGATATCATACAAAGGGAGGCGAACATAACTGTTTGTTGAAATTGATTTGCTGAACGAATTTTTATAAATTATGCTTTCCCTGGCTTGTTTTAATAATGAAAAATAATTGCGGAAGGCCAGTGGTTTTTTTCCCGGGTAAATTTTAACTGGGTCCTCTCCTTCATAAAAAATAAACTGGCCGCCACCATATAACTGAAAAATGTTTGCGTGTGGCGTTAAACAGAATTCCAAATTCAAAAATTCAAATAATAAAGAGAAATGAATAGCGTGCACTTTAATCTCCTTTATGGAATATGTCTACCGATGTGCATATATACAAACATTTCATTTAAAAATGTGTATAACGTACAATTATTAGATACTCTTGTCCGCGATTTAATGTTGATACCGTGTCGTTTACGCAAATGGTTTTAGACATGGTATATACATATTTGTTAATGAATGCCAGAAGCTCAATGTGTACTAAAACTATTTCCTTAGAATTTAGGATTTATCATGCCGATGGTATTTATTTTAGCTATTGTTTCGTATTGCATCTAACTATAAACATAAAGACAACAAAAAACAGCAGCAGCAGCAGCAACAACAACAACAACAACAACAACAACAACAACAATAATAATAATAATAATAATAATAATAATAATAATAAAAATAATAAATAAATAAATAAAACATGAATAAGTGATGAAAGCATGAGATGTGGACAAGAAAAATGCTATTTTATCAGTTGAATCTGATAACATCTCGTTCACTGAGTACTTGATACCATCTTTCTAAAACTTATATTCTAACGCAATCCAAAGTACTTCATTTTACGTTTATATATCCGATGTTCAGGACATAGACAGACGAGTTTAAATTAAACATATGAATAAAGACAGCGATAAATATTTGACTGACGTATCGAAAACTGAGCTTCTAATTTTAAACTGAAGTGCGTGCGTTAATGTTTGCCATAGTCACGTGATGAAATATTGCGGTATTCGAGATAAATTTTACACTTCTTTTTTTTTTTGCATAGTGTCAGTATAAGTAAACGTTTAGCAGTAGAAATGCGCAAAAGATTGTTTGCGTCCAGAGAATTTATTTATATCAGAACTCGAATTAGTGATGAAGACAAATCGTGTTTTCTTTGTGCTCATGTGTGTATGCATTACCACAGCAAAGAGATTTAACTACGAGAACAGAAATCAGCAACACCAAGAAAATTCTATCAAAATACAGGATCTTTTATTTCAAAATGGTAAATACAGAAAAAACACTTCGCCTGGATATAAAACGTCCACTAAGATTGACTTCACGTTGTTGGAATTAGGTGATTTTGATGATATTAAAGGACAACTGAAAATTGTGGGAACCATTCATTTGTCTTGGGAAGACACAAGACTTTCTTGGAACAAAACAGAAATCCCTAGCACATTTGTATCGTTCCGATTACACGAAGTATGGAGACCACATATTTCACTGTATAATTCTTTAGACAAATTTGGAATCATAGGTCATGAACTAGAAGAGACTTTGGTTTGGTATCGTTATGATGGTACTGCGTATTTTCTACTTGGCGGTGTTTACTCGACAACGTGTGATCCTAACGTTAGATATTTCCCTTATGATGTCCATGAATGTTCAGTTATTTTCATCCCTTTTGAAAACATGATGTCACATGGACATAGGAATACTAGTTCTATCAAACTGTATGATAGTCTAATCAAAACAAAATATGACATTAAAACAGACGATGGGAAATGGGTGTATCATGCTATGAAACCTTGCATAGTACGTTTGGAAAGTGGATTCGATGCAGCTGTTTTTCCATTACGTTTCGGACGTCGCTCTACGTTTACTTTCCTAAATATAATATTTCCCGTTATGTGTCTTGGTTATCTAAACTTATGTGTTTTCCTTATTCCAGTCCAGGCTGGAGAACGAGTGTCGTTTTCAGTTACCGTTTTCCTGTCGTTCACAGTTTTTATGCTCTTTATATCAGATATAGTTCCGGAAGTTTCCGATCCGATGCCAATTTTGAGTGTATTTCTGGTTTTTAAATTAGCGTACAGTTCATGTGTTGTGCTTGCCGTGATTATTGTGACACGCTTATTTCACCACAATGAAACAGATCCCTTACCAAAGATATTGATAAAATTAATCACATATGTAGAATCGTTTAAACGAGAGAGATGTTGCAAAAAAGTTATTGAATCAAGGGAAGACACGGTGACATCATCGAATTGTTTACCTGACCATGATGATGACAGTTTTGAAAAAACGTGGAAGCGTGCTAGCTTTATCATCGAGAGAATGTTTCTGTCCATTTTCATAGTTGTGGTAATATCAGAAACAATTGTCTTTATACTTTTGTTATCAAATGCGCTTGCTACAGAGGATAATGGTTTCGATTCATATATTTGCGCTTCCAAAAATGTGTAAGAATAGGGAGATGAGTTTGAGAATTTACGAAGATAGTAACAGTTATTTATATGGAACGTTCAAGTCGAAGCTTGTAAAAGTTTAAACAAAACAGGGTGTCAGTTTTCAGCATCAAGTACAAGAATAGATTGAAATTAAACCTAATTTTCCCATTATCGAGAATTCGAGAAAAGCGAAATATAGATCAAAATCAAACAAAATCAAACGCAATTTGAAATAATTGGAGAAAATCCTACTTAAACTGAGAACAGATAGGTTTTACACATTCAGTGACGTTGTTTATTTGCAGTTAATGTGAATAAGTGAAAAAAGAAACTAGAATTAGAAATGAAGTAAAAACTTCATTTAACTGATTCATTTTATTTATGTGTGTTATAAAAAAGCATCACCTAAGATCCCGGTGAACACCTCCACAATTTAGAGATAACAAATCCTTTAGCAGCATTATTAATATTGTCAATAACAGTAACTACACGGCGATGGGACATCAGAAGCCTCTTCATGATCTCCATGTAACCTGTTTAATCATCCAATAGGAGGAAGAAGTGGAAAACAGGAGTGATTTTGGCGCACTTAAACTAATATTTTCAATTTTTCTAAAATATCTTGGTCTAGCTGAAATCATTGTGAAATAGTGAGAATAACTGGTTAAGAATATTGTTGAAACTTGAATTCGCCTATGTTTATTCGCTATGACAAGAAAACGATATTTTATTCTTAGTAAAGCATTTTGTTCAAATCAGGCTGTCACGGAACCAGTAATTCAATACAGTTTGTGGAAAAATAGTTGCTTCTCTTGTACGTATGAGATAGGTGTTTGATAGATGGAGTATATCAGAACATTGCCTTCCAATTTATCGTTAGACTGATGTATACTTGTGAGAATATGTAAATAAGAACAGTTGAATGTAATCATTGATTGCAGTATAATGTTTAATGTCAAACAAAATGATTTCTGTTAACGTAAATGCGCTGTTAATGTTTTATTTTTATTATTTTGCTAAATACACACCCGAATCAGGGAACGACCATTTTATACGTAGGGGGTGGCATATTTTGTCGAGTAAGATTATTTATTTTCATACCCCCGCAGGGCAGAATATGTTTATTTTCAAACACACCATTGACAGATTATTTATTTCCTTTTATTTTTTTTCGCTATTGTCATGTGGCTAGAAGTGTAATATTTTGCAGTGGTGGATCTAGCATTTTTTCAAAGGTAACTTGAGGGGGTAACATAAGTATAAATTATTCAGAAATGGTATAAAATACAAACCTCACTGCACATTGGATTATTGTGAAGCAAGATTGTGATAAGGAACCCTTAGGAAGGTAACACGTTTCAATAACTTGGAAGTCTTAACCGGTATTTGTGGATTCTCTGTGGCTGAATGGTTTGAACCATGAAGTCTCTCACTTCTGGTCAGGGCAGGTTCGAGCTCGCTGGAACCTAAGCTGATTTATGTGACAAAATTTTCCAGTTCACTTGCGGAAGGCTGGTGGTCTCTTCCGGGATACATTGTAACCGGATTCTCTCTCCACCAATAAAAACTGGTCACCACCATATAACTGAAAAATGTGGCGTAAAACATTATTCCAAATTCAAAATGCAAATGCTGGTATTTGATCAGTGTCCAGACACACACAGAAATTGACAAATGGATGGAGACAGTCATTGTACATGTATCAAGTCTTCAACCAAACTTTGTTGTTCTCAATGACATGGGTGGATCGGTTCCAGGAATTTTCAAGAAAGGAGGCGTAAAGTTTTATGTTGTTTTTGTGCGGGTGGTTACAAGACGCCGTACTCGTGAAAATGGTGAGTTCATTCAGTGTAAAGAATTGGATATCATCGATGATTAGATTTTCATATCTCTAGCTGATAATAACACAAGGGGAAATCATATACGTTTTAATACAATGCAAATTGTGTTTACAAATAAATTGTCATATTCATACATGCTGAGAAAACGTATATGAAAATTTATTTACCGATATGTAGGCCAAACACTTTAGAGAGAAACTGAAATAAAACAAAGTGCAGTCAAAAGCCATGAAATTCAAAATTACAAACAAAAGGGAAGAAGAGTATAGAAATTTTGTTGCCGAGCGCAGCTATGTGCGAAAGTTTTAGTAATTTATTTTTATTAATTTTCCAATTTTTTATTTAAAAATTTAGAGGTTTTAATTTTTTTTTATTTGGTTAAATTCTTGGATTTTGAGTTTTGAGTTAACTTTACACACATCTATATTTTGATATCCGAAGGGGTCGTATGCCCTTTACTCCCCCTTTGAATCCCCACTAAATTATGATATATACATGTAAATGTCTTTATCTATTAGACTCTAAATAGAAAAAAATGCTACGCTGACACAAATTAAAGAATGAAATATGACGAGCGAAGCAAGCCGAACATTTTAAAACATTAATTAATTTTGTACCAAAACTTTTGCACCAGTTAAGGTCGGATTATTTTCTTGCTAGTAGAGGTAAATTTACTTATTTTCAATATTTTCGAGGCCAGAATATTTATGTCCAAAAAAATCTGCCCCCCCCCCCCCAAGAATGGTGTTTTATGCCACAACAATGAGTTAGTTGGTGGTTGCAGTATTTAATGGTGCAGCAGAACACTCGGTAACAACGTACCCGGGAAGAAATTACTGACCTTCTTCAAGTAAAAAGCTTGTAAACTTTGTCATAAAAGAAACTTAGTTTTCAGTGGGACCCACATTGACTAGAGGTGAGAGACATCATGGTTTAAAGTACAAAACTCCAACCACTCGGTCATAGCGACCCCCTAGAAACCATGACTTTAACTAGCACTGGAGCAGTAATAGGCAGCTCCCTGGCGCGCCATTTGAATTTAACCGCCACTGATGACGTCATCAGAATGCTGGCTTCTGATTGGTCAATTCAAATGGCACGCCAGGGAGCCGATTGTGACGTCATAAGCGGAAATGCGTCATACCGGAAGTGAGGTCATACCAGAAGTGCGTAATACCGGAAGTGAGGTCCTGTTGTCATGGCAATAAGGAGAAAGAGCCAATCGTTGAGCTCGGAGGCGTGTCTATGACCGGAAGTGGATTGTTGTGGGGGCGGCCATCTTGGATAAGGAGCCAATGAGAGCCTTCGTTACAAGAGGTCGGGGTCACGAGAGGTCACGTGTGTTCACGAGAAGTCATCGGTTAGACAGAGAAGTTGGGTTTTTCCAGTTTTGAGCTGAGAGTGAATCTATTTTTAGAACCGAAACTTTGGGTTTTTCCAGGTTTGTGAAACTAGTAGTTGGTGGCGCCACCGTCGGTGAGAGTGTACAAGTGCGAGAAGCGGCAGGCCGAGCTCGTACATGTGAGTTAGTCGGCGAGAGTCCTGTTTCAAGTACGCAAGCGCGAGAAGCGGTAGGTCGAGCTCGACTCAAGCTTGAACTAAGGCTTGTACTTTTGAAAACCTTATTCACGTTGCTAGTTACCTATTTTTTCTGAGATATTGTTTGTACATGTTTCATACGGTAAACACTAAGCCTATGGTAATTAAAATTCAAACACTCACCCTCAAGCTACTTCCCACTCACTATCCATCATACTTAAAGCTTGAGGTAAATGAGTTTTGAATTCTGTTAAGGTATTATCGGGAAAGACTTTTAAACTAGCATCGCTAGGTAAAGTCATGTAAAAACTACCATGATCTTTAGAATCGAGAGTCGCCATGATGCGTGTACTTGAGATCCAACTGTATCAATGAACCCCTACCCGTCACTGTCTTCTGTTTTTATATCAACAACAACAACACCAAAGTCAAGTTTCATAAATTTTATTACTCAAAAAACTTTATTCAAACTTTATTCAATAACCATAAGGTAAAGTACAAAAGTTTTCAATGCGATGTCTCTTATCATACACAACACGCACTTCTTTAGTCATCGCCTGTGTTTTGACTTTATGTTGTTTCGTTCGCATGATCTTATGAGGGTACGATACTATCACTTCTTTTGTTGACCACGTAACAACTGTTTCAGTGTATCTACGTTGACTGTAGAAGTGGTACGACTATCAAAAGTGATTCCTTTGACTTTACACACCGTTTTGTCCTGACGAGTCTTGTACGCATAATTTTTAGGACCTCACGAGACAAAGGATAAGATAGAATCGCCATCTAATTCGTCTGTCCATCCTCCTAAACTGTTCACGATGGTAGGATTCCACTGCTGTGGATCGTGTTGATAAATGATACTGTCTGTATTAAAATATAACACACGTTCTCCCAAACGTTCTAGGATAGCATAGAGATGTAACCGTGCTAAAGACGTCGTAAAGGCTGCTAGCACTACATTGCTAAACCCATTGGGTTCATCAAAGGCATCCTTCTGTTTCGAATTCACCAGCATCATGTCAAGCTCATCATGGCCTTCGTCATTTGGAATCAGTTCTAAATGTAATATATCACGAGTGTCATCTTGAAGTAACTGTTGTAATGCTTCGTAACTTTCCACATACTGTGTTTGAGGTAAATTAGTCCGTTGAGCAAATTTACCCCACAAACAGTACAGAAACAGTTTAGCAATGGTCCGTAAGATAGGATTCTTCTCTACATCTTCTTCTCGTATGATCAATTGTTCTCTCGTTTCAATCTCTTTGAGGTACTGACGACGATCTTCTACTGTTTGACAGGAAGCAGGGAAACCACTAGCTTGTTGCTTAATCTGGAGAAACTGATCAATATAGCTACGAAATAAAGTATTGGACTGATCAGAGAAATGCCATACTTCAAAGATACGATCGATCACATAACCTTTCTCTATAGCTTTATTCAATTCACACGTCGTCCACGTACCTAACAAACTTCGTTCTTGATTCATATGAGAGCATCGATAACTCATACCCAACTCCTGTTCGATTCCTTGTTGAGCACATGTACGGCATAAAGGAAAAAGTAGTTTTCCTCCTGCAAACCGATAAGGTAACACGGGATGAAACAGCTGACGAGGAGGAATGACTCGACATTGTACCAGTCCAAAATATTGATCTAGACTTTTGAAATCATGTGTAATCACGTCTGGGTGTCCAATGGGAAAAGTCCCATGTTTCAAGACAAACGGGTACAAAGGACATACATCCCCGTAACGAATGTCTCCTTCTTCACAAAGCAAACGAGTAGCATTCGTTCGACCTCCAAATAAAGCATCTTTAGGAACTAACGGGTCGGGAAACTCCTCATACGTTTTATCAATGAAATGTTGAAACTCTGGATCCGTCTTGTACCTTTGACGATAGTCATGTTCCCACAGCGTTTCTACTTGATAGTGTTGACGCAAATACTGATCTCTCTCTAAGGTCTTTTGATACACTTCTTCATACGTCAAAGAAGGATGAAACGGGTGTTGCTCTTGCTTTAAGTTAGGAAAACACGAGGGACATCCGTGCCAAAAACAGCCATGAAACTCGTAAATGGTGCGAGAGTCTTCATGATAACCATCCACACGATAAGAGCCTACTTGGACTTCACCTCCATGACGAGCATGTCTAATCGTTTGACCAGTTTCATGTTCTTTCCAACTGAACCAGCGTAATGCTAGCGTGGAATACTGTCGTGGTGAAGGATATCCCCGCGGAGGTATGATACCAATCGTATCTTTTTGCATATGATTGCGACGATAGGCTATATTCCCCGTACTGGCAAACGTAATCGATTCAGCAAAGGGGTCCACATCGGCTAGTTTCAAACACATGCTTTGAAAATGCATACAAGCTTGTCGCAAAATAGTCACGTCGGATTCACAGTATTCTTCTAATTCGCATTGCAAATGAAAAATCTCACCCTTTCGAGTTTGGTCTTGATACCACGCTTCAAAATCACGACGGACATCAGGTTTCATACCTTCCGGGTTGTAATACATAGCTGGGGGATATACTCCTATGTAATCAGCATTAGCTTCTGTATTGAACAAATGCGGAAAGTAGCCTTTCTTGAGTTCAGTCAATCCAAAAGCTTTAGGTAACGAAGCTAAAGGAAATGACAAGAAACTACACGAGTCTTTAAACCTGATGTTTCCTGCCGTCATAGACATAATCTTAGAACCGTTCATGATCACATCTGGTTTTTCACAGGCATGATGTACCAGATGATGTAAAATAAACTGTCCATCGTACCCTTTAAAGTTATAAGCAATAGCTATAGCTCCATCATGTGAAAGTTTCTCTCTTTGGTGTATGTCATCATACACACTCGTTTCAAATAACCAACTCAAAAAATCAGTGAGTGTCGTGGGACCTCGGAATGTAATACGATGATCCTCCATGGTTTTACATTGCTCACACCAATCATCGGATGTACACTGGGGACATACACGATGAGCAATACATAGATTAGGTTTGTGTTCTCCGGTATCCTGGGTACACTCAAAATCATAGAAAATGTAATAAGGGGGTGAAGATGATTCATCCTGAGAAGGGATCCGTTGTATAAAACAACGATGGTCTAGATCCACGATCTGTTTACAATGGCGACATTTTTTCTTCTTTTCTTGACAGCAGTGTTGTGTGAATTGTTTCTTACTCATCCATACTTGACAAGTGGGACATCGAGTCATTAGCTGACATGGAGTAGTGGTCGTATTTCTACTATAAGGTTTCAAATGATTCTCGTAACACTGAGTCGATGTGAATGTCCCCTGACAATGTGTACATTCTATAGGTTTTATTGTGTTGTCGGGATCACAGGGCGACGCTGCAAAACATCGAAAGCAACGCTGAGGGCATCGGTGATCTTCTACATGATCATAACACACATCACAATGGTCACAATAGTAATTACATTCCAAGAGTCCAGAAATAGATACGATACAATCGTAATGATGATCATCGTATAAGACGTGGATGGGAGCGCCTGATCCTACACCACTATACAGTACATTTAATGTCAATCGTTTTGCGTTGGTATTCAGTTCGTAGATTTTCAAACGGTAGTGTGGTAACAACACGGTCTGAAAACGTTGGCATTCTTCAGGGCCACTCTCTTGCTAGGGATCACATCCAGCTTGTTGTATTAAGGTATGAGCTTCTCGTCGTTGAAGAGTATGTCTACTTGCATCACCATAAATCAAATTTTTCCAATAGCGTTGCCAGTTTTTGTACTTGTGTCCATCTCCAAGTCCGGGTTTCTGACAATGAAAACGACCAACTACAATAGCACGTGCTAAACAGGTCTTGTCTTTATTCTTGATCTGTATCAAACTTTTTTTCTTGTTCAGCATGACTTTTTTATCAACATTGAGATGATATTTTCGTTTTCCACCCCCGCTACCTACAGGTTGTATGACATGGATCACTGACAGGGTGGTAGACCCATCTTCGATTCTAAAATTTCCATTACTCTGTTGTACTTTCTCAATTTTCTCCATGAGTAGATCAGCATTCAGGTCTTTAGCATCCGTAAATTCTACCCACACTTCACTTTTTAAAGATGGATGATGTATATTGACTCGCATCTTATCCCGATCTTCACACTGTAGTTTGTTCTTAATAGAAGTCAACATATGATCTAATACCTCTGATACCAAGTGTATGGCATTTTTAGAAAAATGTTTAAATTTGACTTGGTACACATTCGAAGCCGTTTTAAACTTAAGTGATTTACGTTCACTCAGAGTGTCTACTTCATAGTAATCACTATAATCGGCGAGTTGTCTGTTTGCATTAAATCCATCTCTCTGGTGAGCTTGTCTTTGACTTCTCGCCTGTTCTTGTCTTTCGTTTAACAATAAATCAAAGTTCGGTAAATTAGCCATTCCGTGTGTATGCTTCTGTTGTCAAATCTAAAATGAAGTACGGTAACTGTAGACATGTATTTATAATAAAAAAAGAAAAGAACTGTAGATACTCAAACAAAGTATCAATCACATTTATATAGTATTTTATATTCTAGTCTTTTATGTTTTATAGGTCCATAAAACTAGAATTTATTGTATTTCGTTTTATTTTCATATAGAATGAGAAATACTAAATACTAGTGACAGTATCTGTCTTAAACAGGTGGCCAGATGTCTAGCGTGAGAAATGCAGGCAGGAGATTAAATTACAAAACGAAAACATGTTTTGGATAAGCAACTTGTCAAAAGATAGCATCGAAAATAAAAATATAGAAATGGAATTTTGAATAATGTAACAGCCGCAAGGTCAGTCACCCGTATTTCTCAGGTTCTGTTTTGGTTACAAAGCGGGATGTGTTATTGATGTTACACTTGCTGTTCAATAAAATCTATACGATCACGAGCTGTTTATTGATTCTTAGTGAGTTTCACTTGTTGAATATCGCTTAGTGAAAAACCAAAAACCAAAATGGAGAGTATCTATACAGAGGCAATGTTAGACATCTGAGAGCTCATTTGGCAACCGAACCTCGAAGAGTCAACATCGTCAGAAAATAGGGTGAGTGTTTAATTTTTTATTTCATATTCTTGTGTTTTTGTTATGATGTATTCACTTCATTAGATGAAAGTCTAAATATAGTAAGTCATGTGACTAGAGAGAGGTTCAGTTCAGCCTGTGAAAACTCATTTGAGATCCGAAGCTCGAGGTGTTAATATCATAAGAAAAAAAACACTACTTTTAGCATAGGGTGAGTGTTTCATTTTTTATTAGATAGGACAAAATCATTTTTCATGCATTAAAAATAGAAATATCTCAGAAAAAAAATCACATGACTAGAGTATAGGTTCAGTTAGACCTCTGAGAGTTCATTTGCGATCCGAAGCTCGGAGAGTCAACATCGTCAGAAAACCACTACCGGCAGGGGTGAGTGTTTGAATTTTTAATACTATAGGCTTAGTGTTTACCGTATGAAACATGTACAAACAATATCTCAGAAAAAATAGGTAACTAGCAACGTGAATAAGGTTTTCAAAAGTACAAGCCTTAGTTCAAGCTTGAGTCGAGCTCGACCTACCACTTCTCGCGATTGCGTTCTTGAAACAGGACTCTCGCCGACTAACTCACATGTACGAGCTCGGCCTGCCGCTTCACGCGCATGCGCAATCTCACCGACGGTGGCGACACCTACTGCTGGTTTCACAAACCTGGAAGAACCCAAAGTTTCGGTTCTAAAAATAGATTCACTCTCAGCTCAAAACTGAAAAAACCCAACTTCTCTCTCTAGCCTTTGACTTCTCGTGACCTTTCGTGACCCCGACCTCTTGTAATGAAGGCTCTCATTGGCTCCTTATCCAAGATGGCTGCCCCCACAACCTTCCACTTCCGGTCATAGACACGCCTCCGAGCTCAGCGACACGCTCTCTCCGATTGCAGACAATTGGGACCTCACTTCCTTATTGACATGCACAACTGGTATGACCTCACTTCCGGTATGACGCACTTCCGCTTATGACGTCACAGGGGGCTCCCTGGCGTGCCATTTGAATTCTGATGACGTCATCAGTGGCGGTTAAATTCAAATGGCGCGCCAGGGAGCTGCCTATTACTACTCACTGGCTTAATCAATTTTCTAGACAGGCATCGGTCATGTAGGTTAACCTTTGAACGGGTCAAAAATTTGTTACGTTTGTTAGTGTCGACACTACAGAAATGATAATTCTGTGGGGCCACAAACAACATTAATAACTAGCACTTATAAATAACAATTATAACAAACAGCTGATCTCACCTCAGCACGCATAAATAATAATAATTATAACAACATATGAAATACTTGCAACAGATGTCAGTTGAATATCTATAGTACTTTCATTAGGTGTCAGCTGGATATATACAGTACTGGCATAAGGTGTCAGCTGAATATATGTAGTACTCGAATCAGGTGTCAGTTAGATACATTTAGCACTTGCATAAGATGTCAGCTGATTATCTGTAACACTTTCATTAGGTGTGAGTTGAATATCTGCAGTACTCGCATCATGTGTCAGCTTAATATTTGTAGTATTGGCATCAGGTGTCAGCTAAATATTTAGTACTCACAGCAGGTGTCATTTGTAGTACTTTCTTCAGGGGTCAGCTGAATATCTGTAGTACTGGCATCAGGTGTCAGCTGAATATTTACTACTCACATCAGGTGTCGGCTGAATATCTGTAGTACTTTTAATAGGTGTCAGCTGAATATATGCAGCACTCGCATCAGGTGTCAGCTGAATATCTGCAGTACTCGCATCAAGTGTCAGCTGAAAATATAGTAGTCGCATCAGATGTCAGCTGAATATATAGTACTCACATCAGATGTCAGCTGAATATATAGTACTCGCATCAGATATCAGCTGTATATCTGTAGTACTCACATCAGGTGTCAGCTGTATATCTGTAGTACTCACAACAGGTGTCAGCTGTATATCTGCAGTACTCGCATCAGGTGTCAGCTGTATATCTGTAGTACTCACATCAGGTGTCAACTGAATATCTGTAGTACTCGCATCAGGTGTCAGCTAAATATCTGTAGTACTCGCATCAAGTGTCAGCTGTATATATAGTACTCGCATCAGGTGTCAGCTGATTATCTTCACAAATTTTATCAGGCGTTAGAAGCTCAATAAATTCGCTTTTTCAATTTTTTAGAAGTTTTACAAAGGGATATTTTAAAATATTGTTTAGACATTACAGTTTAGCATTCAGATTTGTAGTGTTATCACATGTTTATTTGAATATCGTGTAATGTTGCAATTGATGGAGCATGCATTATCAGCTTTCAACTTTCCTTTCATACTGTATAAATGAACGATCATTGCTACCACTCCTTCGGAATTAAGCCATTTACATATATTTGACAGCAATAAATGCATTACTCAACATTATTTCCCTTGTCCATCTATATCACACGTGGGGATTTTCCTTGCAATAAATTCTAATGATAAAATTGTTGTTTTCTGAGCGAATTCGCTCAAAATGGTGCATAGATTATAAGTGAAATCAGCTAACATTGATACAGAAAATACCAATGAGAATCACTTGTAAAGGCAGTCATTTTGTTTTTCATTTAGCAAAGTAATCCTCTCAGTATACGTAGTACATGTGCAGTAGATCACTCATGTACCAAGGGAATTTGTATTTGTCCTGTGCAAGGATTATTATTGATATCATTGTTATTGTTATTGTTATTATTGTTATTATTATTATTAGTAGTAGTAGTAGTAGTAGTAGTAGGTACAGAAAAAGTGGTTATACGCCACATTCAAGGACTTTTTCATTTACATGGTGGAGAGAAAACTCATTTACACAGAGAGAGAGAGAGAGAGAGAGAGAGAGAGAGAGAGAGAGAGAGAGAGAGAGAGAGAGAGAGAGAGAGAGAGAGAGAGAGAGAGAGAGAGACTGAGACTTCCTGGGTTGTATGTAGTGATCAGTCATGGGATATTAACTGATTTCAGATCACCATAAATTTGAGCCGCAGGAAATGTTATATATTATGGTCCCTCCCTGAAGGGGGCCGTTGCCTTATACCGTTGTACTCTATAGTCACCGAAGTTTAAACTCATTTGTAGAATTAAATCTTTGGTATTGTTAATGATAATATTTATAACTACTGGTTCGTTGCCACTGCTGGCCACTGGTGGCTCCATTTCAATTTTAAAGTTATCAAAAGTTAAGACATTCATTTTACAGTGGGTATCCTTAGAGGATTTAGCAGCACATTTACATTTGGCCTTGTATGTCACCACTTTTTCTCTTGTAAATCATGTATATCTATATTAATTGGTAGCTCAACTGGTGAAGTCTTATTGACAGAAACGATCGTCTTGAGCATTGCTGCAATTATAATAGTGGTTGCGATCCCCCAGGATTTCAACCATTTTTGTAATAAATTATAGTACACAGACAAACAGAAATTCAGACAGAAAAATAAAGAAAATAGCGAGTTTACTTTGAGGAATGTATTGATTCTGTACATTGTAACAGTCATATATGACACCAAAATACAGTGAAAATTTACATAAAGACCACCCAAGGAACAAAGGAAAAATTATCTTAACGAGCAGATGCATGTTTAATTAAGCTAAAATGTTATGCAAATGGATTAAAACATTGGCCTATATAGACACGGAATTGTTAAATAAACGTGATATTTAGACACATGGAATTGCTATATACAAATGGTGCTTAAAACAGGGTTTGTTGTACTTATATCAATCCATTACATGCTTATCACAATACTTTCAGGAGGCTGATGGAGCATTAAAAAAAATTCTTAAAAGAGAATGTTTGCCCGTTATTCAGAAGTTGGCAGCCTATTAAAATATAGAGTAAATGTGGTTTTCTACTAAGAATACGGGGTTTATTATTATAATGTTCAAAGTTTTTTTTATAAGTTTTTATAAGATGATCTAGAAAATATACGCAATTTTTAACTAACCCTAAAATGTTTATAATGGCGCAAAGATGTCATAAACAGGAGATGTCGTAAACAGGATATGTCATTAACAGGAGATGTCATATACAGATGTGATAAACAGAAAATATAAATAGATGTCATAAACAGAAGATGTCATAAGCAGGAGATGCCATAAACAGATGTCATAAACAGATGATGTCATAAACAGGATATGTCGTAAACAGACGATTTCATAAACAGGAGAATTCATAAACAGGAGATGTCATAAACAGGAAATGTCATAAACAGAAGATGTCATAAACAAAAGTTGTCATAAACAGGAAATGTCATAACCAGAAGATATCATAAAACGTCTTTTGGGGGTCTAAGCATTAATTTTCTCAGATGGTAAGGGTTTTGAGAAACTAATAACCTGTATTCCCTGTTTCTTTGTAATTTCGAAAATATCTAATTTTCTAGGTGGGTGAAAAAAGATATTTGCACTATCATAATGCCTTTTAGTTACAATATTGATTAAATTTTCCGAGCATTTCAACTAATATTGTAAAGACTTATTACACTAATGGATAAATGTTCCAAACATTTCGCCTAGAATTTATTAGAATAGTGGTTGAAATTGGCGAACAACTGCGCCCACTATTGTAATACTTTATTACAAGAGTAGTTGAAATTGCCGAGCAACTGAGCCCATTATTGTAATAATTTATTACAATAGTGGTTAAAATTGACAAGAAACGAGTCCATTTTTGAAATGATTTATTACATTAGTGGTTGAAATTGCCAAGAAACGGCGCCCACTATTGTGATACTTTATCACAATAGTGGTTGAAATTACCAAGAGCCGAATATTGTAATAATTTATTACAATAGTGGTTGAACTTGCCAAGAAACAGCGCCACTATTGTAATACTATCACAATAGTGGTTGAAATTGCCAAAAACAGATCCCAGTATTGTTATAATTAATTACAATAGTGGTTGAAATTTCCAAGAAACAGCGCCCACTATTGTAATACTTTATAACAATAGTGGTTGAATTTGCCAAGAAACTGATCCCAATATTGTAATAATTTCTTACAATAGTGGTTGAAATTACCAAAAACAGAGCCCACTATTGTAACAATTTACTGCAATAGTGGTTGATAGTGCCAGATACATAACCACTATGGTAAAAATCATTGCAATAGTGGTTACGGTGTCCGGCAATTTTTACCACTTTTGTAATAAATTATATTACACAGACAAAAAGACATGCGAAAAGAAAACTGTAAAGGATATTCACTTGAATATTGGCTACAAAGGGAATTGAATAATCAATACTATATATTATGTTTCATTTTGACGTATTTAATTACGGTCGGTTTCAAGTGGAAAAATATTATTTAGTGGATTTTGCAAAATTCTTGATTTATTAAATTCATAACTGATATTGTTGGTGGAATAAACTTCTACGCAGAAACAGAGTTGTCTAGCTTCTGGTGAAATTTTGGTTTATATTGGTGAAGTTGGAGAAACGGAACTTTTTCTAAATTCTTGTACATATGTATATCGTGTCAGCTTCCAAAGTGAACCAAGATACCTGGGCAGCAACATGCTTTCTGGAGCTGATATCCGAGTAAATTTTCGTGAATACTCATTGTTTTTATTATTTTCAGAGAAAGTACTAGTAACCTGCATCAAATTGCCATATCTTCTAATGTATGCACTATCTTAGTGCCGTCTGGATACAAAATTGGTTAAATTTTCCGAGTATTTCGACTTATATCGTAATTCCTTCTTATAATAGCGTTTAAGTAAACATTTCGCCCAGTATTGAAATAATTTGTTACAATCGTGGTTGAAATTGTTGAACAACTGCGCCCACTATTGTAATATTTTATTGCAATAGTGGTTCAAATTAACGGACATCATTACCACTATTGTAATAATTATTACAATAGTGAACGTTATTACAATAGCGGTTGTAGGTTTGACCACATTTGTGAAATTTTGGTATTGTTAATGATATTATACAACAAGTGTCAAGCTCTTACTTCATAGCTGAAAAAATATAATGCACCTTGATGCCTCTCCCGAAGTGTTGAATAACCAGAAATATTATGTATATATCCAATTAAATGAGTTCGTTTGAAATGTAACATGTAGAATACAAACGAAACAAAATTAATTCGATACGACATATAAATCGCTTTCTTTTATGAATATCGATAGATTTTTATTTACATGTGTAGCAAAATATCGGTGCGATGATTAAAGGATTGTTTTTCATTTTTTGTTCATGGAATGAATTATGTGCAGAAGTGTTGCACAATGATTTTTCCATGCTGTTTTATTATTTTGAAAGAAACTATTGATATGAAAAATCTGCAATACTTATTCTCAGATTTGGTTTGTGGTTATTAATATTCGACCGCTCGGTGGAGAAAGATTAAATGTGGGAGAAGAGAATTGCCCTCGGAAATGACTGCGATCATGTGGTTTACGACCGGCCGTGGAAAACACTGTTTTACAACGAATTTCCGTTTGAATTCAGATATATTATAAATGGAATACACCACAGAAGATTTGAGTTTGACTTAAGAGAAGGGAGATTGCTAATATTCGTTCATGACAATTGAAAGTATCCACTGTATTTAACATTTTTTACCAATCAACTGGGAAATGTCGTGATGACTGTTTCGTAAGTATTTCAGCATATAACACACTAGCAAATCCCTCAAATCAATTGAAACAAGACAAATATAAATTATGTTGGTTATATTTGGCCTGTTTAAAAGTTATTTATCGACACCTGCGATATGGAAAACCCGTATAGGCCTATAATAGATACATGTGTTATGTAGGTCAATTCAGCTGATCATATATAACATTAATACGATAATAATATAGAGTATAGCGTCAATAACTCCATTACTGAGAAACCTGTGAGCACTTCTTATGCTCGGCATTGACAGGTTGTGAGTAAATGTGATATGGACCTCAGAATTAGCAAGGGTTGGAGACGTTGTCTTCTTGTTTTCAAACAAAGCATCGAAATATAACTAAATAACTAGAACTGAGCTTTTTGCTTGAAGCAAACAGGGGTCATCCGAACAAAGCTCGAGCTAAAGCTTTGATACAGTTTCTTGTAACCTATAGAGCATAGCTCAAAAGCTGTGAACTAAATAACAAGAACCTATACTTAAAGACAAATCTATAAGTTTTCAGCTATTTAGAGTTGGAACTTTTAAACTGAGCAGTGATCTTGACCTTTGATCCGATGATCTTGAAGATACAGACAAATATTTCAGCACATTTCCTACAAATCATCAATACTAGCCTATACATGAAAGTTCTATAATTTTTTAGCTATTTTGAGCTGAAATTTTTAAATTGAGCTGTAACCTTGATCTTTTACCCGATTACCTTGAAACTTCACACAAATATTCTTCAGCACATTTCCTACAAATCTTTAGCGTAAACTATATACAAAAATTCGGTAGTTTTTTAGTTATTTTGAGTTGAATTTTTCAAATTGAGCTGTGACCCTGACGTTTGATCCAATGACCTTGAACCATCATACAAATATTCTCCAGCACATTTCCTACAAATCATCCACAGTAACCTATAATTAAAAAAATTATTATTTTGGAGGTTTGTGGGGGGGGGGGGGGGGGGGGGGGGGGGGGGGGGGGGGGGGGGGGGGGGGGGGGGGGGGGGGGGGGGGGGGGGGGGGGGGGGGTTTTTTTATTGGGTTTAAGTTTGTTATTTTAAGTTGTTATTTTAAGTTGAAATTTTCAAATTGAGCTGTGACCTTGACCTTTGATCCGATGACTTTGAAATTTCACAAAAATATTTTTCAGCATATTCTTTATAAATCTTCAACACTAACATACATATAAAAATTCTATATTTTTTTAACTATTTCAAAAATATAGTTTTTAGCGACATTCAGATCATATTTTAAACAAATGTGCACAACTGCAGTCTTTGACCTTTCAGAAATTCCTAACAGATTTACTCTAGTATCAGTAGTTACTGAGATGATTTCACGTCGAAAATACCCCAGCATATGATGTAAATATGATATCAACATCCACTGGTAAAAACTGTCGTATTACTTAATAGAATATGTATTTTTTAGTCTTATTACTTCCTCATTTTTACTTATTTGCTGTAAGTTATGATAATTCGCTGATAAAAGTCAATAGGGATCTCTCTGTTATATATTTCCCATGAGTACATCTAAGTGTTTTTAATGTACAACCTTGTTAATTAAATACACATGTAATTCATATTTTTCCATGACTTTTGGCGGTAGAGTTCATCTTTACAAAGTTATCATTGCTAAATCAACACTTATGAACATAACGCCGTGAAGTTGGTGTCATAATCAAATTCGGCGAGCACCTTGCAGACAGAAGAAAATGAATGCACTCCATGTTCTTCTATCATTTCTTTTCATCTATTCAATCACATCATTCGACTACGATGATGAGGATTTTATGAGGAGACACAGAGAACAAAAATCATGATACAAGATTTTATCATGACAAACAAATCCTACAGAAGAAATTGCAGACCTGCTCCGAAAACGCCCGTCGGAATCTATTTCAACATAGTAGGAATTAGTAACTTTGATATATAGATGAAAATTACTGATACATGTATATATATATATATATATATATATATATATATATATATATATATATATATATATATATATATATATATATATATATATATATATATATATATATATATATCAGAAAATTTCATTTATATATCAAAGTTACTAATTGGGTTACAATTTCGTTGTTCTGAAAATGGTGTAAATTCATTGACATATTCCTTTGAAATATAAAACTTGTATGTGAAGGTATATAATATACTATTACTAGGTATGATTGATGTAAAATTTCGTCATGGTTAAAATTTCGTTGATAAATATATATTAAAGGAAATTAAAACACAACAAATTTTTTCTTATTCTACAGTATATATCTCGTTGTATTTTTACAATGAAAAGAAAACCATCCGCAAACAGGAATGAAAATAGGAAGTTTTAGAATGAAATAATTGAAATCTCAAATGTTTGGGTTTTTTTTAAATATAAATCGTTAACTTTGTTTTTCAATTCAAAATATGAGGTTACTAGAACTTGGGGTTCGGATTCATGAAAATTGGAATAATATTTGAATATTGGAAAATTGAATTTACAACTTTTTAATGGTATATATTTAAGTCAAACATTGACTGTGTTGTATTGATTGTAATTATATGTATGGCTCAATTATGAATGAAAAACATTAACATACAAATTAAATACGACAAAAATCTACATGGTTTTGCTAATTTTATCAGCAAAAGGAGTTAAGTAAACAATATAAAATGCAATCGATATTTTTTCTAACAAAGCATATAAATAGTACTCAGTAATAATTTGTTTTTTCTGTTTTTGCAAACATTGAAAGCGATGTGTTGTTTAAAGTTAAGGACTGTTTTTCATTTTTTGAAAACCATGGAATATACATGAAATGGCTCATAGAAAAATAAATCTGTGCAGCACGAAGTTTTTGTGTCAAAGTAGTGAAATAGGTCCTTGGTTACATCGCAACCAAATTAAGCTGTACACATAATATCGAACCCTCTTCAGTGTGTAAAAATAAAAATGACAAAACATATACATCATTTCAACATCATTTTGCACGGTATCTGATTCCGTTGTATTTGAATAAGATAATATCACATCGATAAGCCCAAACGTATGATGATTTGAAAACAACATCAACTGGTCCAAAATGTCATATTGCTTAATACAATATGTATCGTATATTCTAATTTGCTGTAAGTTTTGATAATTTGCAGAAATAACATAATATTAGTGATATCTCTCTTATATATATTTCCCATGGGTGCTTAAAAGGTGGGGCTTGCGTTCGAATGAAATAGTTATAAACTTGTTAATAGATATAATGTATGTTTATTTCCTACATGTTTGGTTGTGGTGTTCATTGAGGTTCACATTGCTGGATATTAACACTTGAGAACTGAGTGTTTTTTTAATCGCAAATAGACACCTACTAACAAACAGAAGAAAATGATTGTATTCCATGTTCTTCTATCATTTCTTTTAATCAACTCAACTGCGCCATTCGACTACGATGATGAGAATCTTATAAGGAGGTACAGAGAAGATGCAATAATGATACAAGATTTTATAATGACAAACAAATCGTACAGAAGAAATTGTCGACCAGCTCCGAAAACGCCCGTCGGAATCTATTTCAACTTAGTAGGAATTAGTAGTTTTGACATCATAAAGGGACAGCTAGACACTGTCGGAACGATTATATTGAATTGGAAAGACACAAGAATTCCATGGCCGCCCAGTGAATGTGGCGGTGCAAATTATATATCATTAAAACTGAATGACGTGTGGAGGCCTCAAATATCAATTTTCAATCCATTAGATAGATTTGCTATTCTTGGCATTGAACATGAAGAGACATTAGTGTGGTACCACAACAGCGGTTATGCTGTGTTTATGGTAGGTGGCATCTATTCAATATCCTGTAATCCAAATATTCGATATTTTCCGTACGATGTGCACGAATGTGCCATTATTTTCATACCATTCGAAAGTATATTATTCAGGAGCGAGGTTTCAAACAATTCTATCTCTATTGACAAGTCATGGGTGCAACTGAATCTAGATGTCAGGCAGGATGATGTTAAATGGATCTATCGTGCACTTACTCCTTGCATTGTCCATCTTCAACAACAGAATGGATTCAATGCGGCAGTTTTTCCTATAAGACTCCGACGTCGATCAACCTTTATCTTTATGAATGTGATTCTACCAATTTTGTGTCTGGGGTTTCTTGATATAGGTGTTTTTCTTATTCCTGTTAAAGCTGGGGAAAGAATTTCCTTCTCGATAACCGTGCTGTTGTCATTTACCGTTTTTATGGTTTTTATCTCAGATGTTATTCCGGATGCATCCGACCCAATGCCAATTTTAAGTTATTTCCTTGTTTTCAAACTTGCATACAGCACGTGCATCGCAATGGCTATCATACTTGTGACACGCTTATATCATCGCGACAATAAAAAAAAGGATACCAGACATCATGCGAAGGTATGTTATGTGTTTACAACAAATAAACAATAGGCGTTGCAAGTGCAAGAAAAATCTTAACCCAAAGGCTAAAAGAAATTCAACTGCAGGTCACGAAATCAAAATGAATGGAATCAATGAACAAAACTTTGAGGAGGAAGGAAGATATGGATATGGAACATACATTCTGACCTTGAAAGTATAGCATACACTTTTCTTAATATATGCTTTTTTACATTAATCGATTATTGTAATAACCAAAGCACTAATACGTGCGCATGCGTGACAGAGAGAGAGAGAGAGAGAGAGAGAGAGAGAGAGAGAGAGAGAGAGAGAGAGAGAGAGAGAGAGAGAGAGAGAGAGAGAGAGAGAGAGAGAGAGAGAGTTATATGAAGGTATTTCCAGTTACATTATTATAGCAATACTGAATTCTATTTTGAAAATGCTTCATTCTACAATGATTGTCAAACAATTAATTCTTGTTGTTAAGTACAGTTGGATGAAGTTAAAAAAATACTTTCTAATAAGGAAAGTACAACACGTGTTGTTTTTTTAAATTAACTAGAGTTCAGTGTGTGCGTGTGTGTGTGTGTGTGTGTATGTGTGTGTGTTATTTAAATTTTGAATTTTTAGATATATTTCAAGATATTCAATTGTACAGTGGGTACTCTTAGAAAGGATTTGGCAATACGTTTAGATTTATCAATTGACCTTGTATGAAGAAGTCTTATTGACAGAAACGATCGCCGCTAGCATTTGGTTTGGCCTGTTATTGAAAACTATAACTTTGGTATGGTTTGGCCTGTTATTGAAAACTATAACTTTGGTATGGTTAATATATATATATATATATATCAATTTGAACACTTGAATGTATTTCCAGTTACATAATATAGCAAGAGAACCCAGTACTCAATTGTATTTTGAAAATGTTTTGATTCTACAGTGATTGTCCAAACATTTTAATACTTGTTGTTATATACATTTCGGTAATGTTAAAAATGAATCTAATGTTTTAGTTCTTTTACAGCTTAATAACCGATAAGTAAATTATCACTCATATTAACTTTACGATATCTGAAATGTTGATATGCAGATCTACTGAAGCACGTAGACGCTGCGTTAAAATCTGATTATCTGGTGTTCGCCGGGTATTTAGTTACTTTATCTAGCAGCCGCCAGATATATTAGTATTGAGAGAGCGAGGGAAACTCGCCATTTGCGTGTTTTCTTATGCATAAGGCTAATATCCCGGTATGTTTGAAAATAAAATGTTCATGTCATTTATATATGCGTGATTTTTATTTTGCCCTGATTAATATGTAAATCTATTAAATTGGGCTTTTTCTGTATGTGTTCATATTAAGAACTCATATCGTTTAAAGCTGAATTAGGAAGATAAAAAGCTTTTGAACTTTGAATTAAAAAATATGTGTTGATAAATGTTTTGAAACATTCCCACTTCTTCTCCCGACACAACAGACATATTTTTAATTGTTTCACCGAAAATCAAGTCCCACAACAGGAATAAAAAGGCGGATTAGTTATATTGGTCGTCATTGTAGGCTATATCTGTACTCTCAACGCCAAACGTGCGAAGTCCCATAGGCTGAATAAAACCCACGGACTCTAAGTCTTATCTGTACTTCTCGACAAAAATAAACATCTGTTCCTCAAGTGAAGTTTTCTGCAACGTACAAACAGCAACAAACAGAGAATGATTAACTCGGCCACTGAGCCATGTTTCTTCTTCCAGTTCTTCGGAACACCTCGCTGTTTACCGAACGAAGAAACTTGCATGACTCAATGATCGAATGACAGTAGGAAGCAGATCGCTTTTTGTTTTATTTTGCTTTGGAAGGTGCTTGATATTTAGTGTATTGGTTTGTTTGTTTGTTTATTGTTGTTTAACGTCCCATTAAGAACCTTTCACTCATATGGAGACGTCACCGCATGCCAGTGAAGGGCTTCAAATTTGGCCTATGCTCGGCACTTACGGCCATTGAGCAGTGAGAGTTCTTTAACGTGCCGACACCTACTGTGACACGGAACCTCGATTTTTACTGTCTCATCCGAAGGACAGGAAACCAACCTGCCGCTGGCTGGACTGGAACTCACGACCTCACGATCAAGAGTCGAACGCGCTACCGACTGAGCCAGGCCGGCTCTTTAGTGTATTGGAATAAATTTTGAATTTATTATGGATGAACGAATCATTCTCGGTTTGTTGATGCTTGTACGTTGCAGAAAACTTCACTGGAAATCTTCTCAAGTTTAATTGTATCTTTATAGGAATTCAATACCACTATAAAATCTTATACTGAGAGTTCACTGTATCCACTCTAAGGCCATTCTAAGTTTTTTTTTAATGTTTAGCGTCCATCCTAAAGTCAAAAACCTATCTTTCTATCAGGGAAAAAACACAAAATAACAGAAAAGAACATGATATTTTATGAGTACAAATGCAATTTTATGGACATTTAAGTATTTCCTAATATGTTAACAAAGGAAAACAAAATTAAACTTATAAAAACCATATCTTTGGCACATACTAATAAATAACCTATGAATGTTTTATTTTACAATGATGTAAACAAATGATTATATTTATCTGTTCACTTTAGAGCTATATTCCATATTTTTCCTTACATGTTTGTTGGGTTTTTTTTTCTGTTTATTGATCTCAAAAACAATCCGTCCGCGGACACTAAACAGAAAAAACACTTGGAATGGCCTAATTGATTTTACAAAACAACTGAAATTTATCCTTGAATTCTATATATGTATCTTGGAGAGTTATTAAAGTTTATGTGGAAAATCCGAATCGACAACTATTAACTTATAAATAATAACAATGATGATCACGATAGGAAGCTTTTATCCAAGAAGGACAACACGCAAACGGAAAACTCACTCTGGATCTAGCCCTGATCCCACATTTAAGTAGTAATATACTGATATCACTTGCATTTTTAAATTATCATGTTTATTTACAGAAATGACAGTATTTTTCTCACGAAATAATTTTGTAAATTCTGTAATTATTCTTTCAGTCTAATGAAATATGTCAAAATTTACTTGAAGTAATTTCACCCTCCACAGAATCATTTTTTTCTCAAAATAAACAAAAGTATATCTAAATTTCAAAATGATTAATTCAATTTCTTCATGTAAAAATAAAATATTTGAAATATTGCTTAAATTAGTGGATTTTTCTGCATTTAAAAATTGTTGGTTTTATATAAAACAAAGAAGAAAATAACATAAGTGACAAATATTTATATCCCATGGTTGTAGATCTATCACAACTTTCAACAGCTTTAAAAGATGTTGCATTCAATTCCCTTTATTCCCTAATTTTTTAACAGAAAAAAGTTCGTTCAACAACCTTAAAATTACATTGTTATTTGGTAAGTAAAACGGAGTAATACATGTAAATGTAGATCGATGTCTCAAATACGAATTGGGTTAAAAAAATAAACATCGGGTCGAACCGATTTAAAGTCGAAATACCCGTGGTAACGATGATCAATGTAAATACATCAACTAAAACCACCTGGCTAGGCCTTAAAACCCTATTACTGGCAGGAATCATGCAATCAGTAGCTGCATTGACGTTTGTGCTATCCGACCAGAACCACGATCGAGTAAACTGGTCTTTTATTCTCTCACGAATGACCAGAATTTACAGCACACCAGGAAAGCATCTTACTCGATATCAGACATTATCGGTTTAATCGTGAGTTTGTCTATTATCATTTCCGCAAGTAAGCTTGAAAACTTTTAAATATAATCTATCAGTTAGGTAAAAATTCATGTTGTATGAATAAAAAGGAAACGATGATAGATTCCAGTATCTAAATAACGCGAGTTAAAACGGGTACCAATGTCAAAATCGGCAAAACTGAATTGAGGAATTCCCCTTTCCAACAAGTGTCCTATGTCACGTGACAATAATAATTCATCACAGCATTTTCGACTGTCTTCGTTGTTGAATTTTAGTTTCAGTGAGTTTTCAAATTAAAAGAAACGGTGTTCTAGTTCAGGGATAATAAGGAGAGAGTATGCGATGAAACAAAATTCAAATTAGACACAAAGAAGTATTTTATTAGTTGAATCTCAGGTAACTATTTTCTACAGCGCAAGCAGTAGTTCGGCAAATCCTATGGCACATTGATTTTTGAACGGGGAAGTTGAAGATGCTTAACCGAGTACACGGAAAGACCCGAGGAGTTCTCAGCCTGTCATAGCAATAAGGACACCACAGAACCAAGTACATTCGTTTCCATCTTGTGCATTTTACCTTCTATAGACACAGACTAGAAATTAACAACAAAGCTTTTTACAAACGTGACGATTCCGCCTTTCTTGTCCTCAGTTTTCCACATCTACTTTTTGTCTGTTAACATTGTTTACATCTCACAGATGGTCAAGATGACAAACCGTTCTCAACATATGGACATTTAATATAGAGGCAACTACTTACCAATAGATTGCTTCACAAGGATATAAAATCGCGTTTAATATCATCATTTCACAAATTCTACAGTCGGTTTAATAACCAAGATTGATATTACTATATTCCACAAAAATAAAATGTTAAGTTTTCTATGTGACCGTGGTAAATGAAAGGATTTAATTTGAATTTGAATGTGAACTCACGGCGGGTGTGATCGGTCAACAGGGGCGTTACCTCCAAGTCACTTATTTGATCCCACATCTGGATTTTCAGAAATCCGTGTTTGTCCAATATTCCCCAAATTTGTATATTGTCTCTTGACTCTGTCGAGGACTAATACTTCGGTATCTGTATATGTGATTTTGATAACTGAATACAGACTGGACAAAACACTCACCAACAATAAAAAATATATCAGATTACATCAAACGTTTAATATCTGTAATATCTGTGTAATCTAGTATTATACATAACAATACACACATAATTAATACTAAAACTACAAGCTTTATAGGTTCTTTGATAGTGTAACAGACTGGACATTTTCTCTGTTTTTCCCTATTAGTATCATTTCATTCCATTTTACGAGTACATCTGATCTTTGCCTTTTTGTATAAGATTAAAAATAACAGTCGACAATTACCACATTCTTTTACATTTCATTGCTTTTTTATTAATACTGCTTTACATTTATCAAAAGTAATTAAGATATCTAAAATGTCATTGTCTATCTTGCCCAACTTTAGTCAAAGTTTGTGCTGTGGAGTAAAGTATGTATATATGTCAATTAAAGGGTAAATATTTCTGGACTCGTGAACGAAATGACCTATTACTGATAGAGACAACAGGAAATGGCTGTCACACCATGGAACAATCCATTTATCATGCAAGAAAAATAGTGCTACAAATATACAAGATACAGTTACAACAGGTGTAATACATACAATCTGCATCCATTAAACCTCTAAAATCAACTATGTACACCTGTAAGTGGGTTACTTTGAACCATTTCCCTTACAATTCCACTTAATATTTTATAACATAATAATTATATACCGCTACATGATAATCACGTATATATTAAATGCAAGTGTGCTGTACTGACAAACAACTAACAAAACTGTATAATGCTATAACTTACGTAATACATATGGTGTTACCTGAAGAAGAAGCTGGTACGAAATCAAGCACTTTTGATCAGTATTCATATATTACCAGGTCTAATTATGCCAAATATAAAACATTGTTTGAAACATATTACGGTAGATTAGCTAATTCCCACACCAGTTGAATGCGTAACTGATTAGCCACTACAAAGTGTCGTGAATGAGTCATAATTTACATTATCACGCAATGTGCTGGTGTCTTTTGTCTCTTGACATAAGTCACTCCTATACAATCATGTTATTGTCACTGGTGATACCAGTAGTAGAGAGCTACAATCTACCTAGTTCTCCAATCGCAAATGCAGGGAGAAATGCTTTTACTAATCTGTCGATGATAATTTCAACTCAGCATCTTATGTACACCAGTCAAAACTTTCACTGGAAAGATTTACAGAAATATGCAAAACATTTATTAATGATGATGAAAAAATTAAATATAACACCACAAAAAAAAATAAATAAGAAAAACTCAAAATGTATAATTTGTGCAGTAAGTAAATCAATCAGAAACTAATAAAACTACAAATCTGCATCATGAAAATTCAGTGGCAACTGCAAACGAAAACAAATAACAAATCCAACTTGAAATGAGTTAACCGTGTATAACTAAAATGCAATTATATAATATCTTGAATTGAAAGTTTAGAACCATATCCATGTATCAAAGGTTCCAGTCTCAGTAACAAAAGCACTGAAACAGAGGGATTTATTTAAAAAGTAAGGATTGTGTTTAGCCTTCTACAATTTGTTACACTTATTTTCAACCAACTACAGTCAACGGTATGACTCTTTCCTGGTGTACAGTACATGAACTGTTGACACTTCTTACCAGTTGCACATCAACCGTTTTACTCTCACCTGCTGTATAGTACATCACACTTACCTGTTGTACAAAAAACATCAACTGTGCGACACATTCCTGTTGTGCAGCTCACTTGTTATATAATACATCAGTCGTGTGATACTTACCTGTTGTAAAATACATCAACCATGTGATTCTCACCTGTTGTACAATACATCAACCATGTGATTCTCACCTGTTGTACAATACATAAACAATGTGTTTCTCACCTGTTGTACAATATATCAACTGTTTGATTCTCACCTGTTATATGATACATCAACCGTGTGATATTTACCTGTTGTAAAAAACATAAACAATGTGATTCTCACCAGTTGTACAATACATCAACCATGTGATTCTTACCTACTGTACACAAAACAACAACCAAGTGATTATCATATGTTGTACAATGATTCCATCTTTACTTTTTGACAAAACTTGCAGATCTAAAATTTATAAGAACTAAATACTGGTTTGCACAATATCAATGGATGAAAAAACTTGATTTCACACATGAAAAAATATTGCTTCGAAAAAGTAAATTCATCAGCATTTCTACCTGCACACTGAATCAGGCTACCACTTATCAACAAGAAAAAAACGTCGCAAAAAAAAAAAAAAAAATATATATATATATATATATATATATATATATATATATATATTGCTACATAATTATAACAGATTAATACATGTAGCCTAAGTTTACTATAAAATATACGTTTCTTCTGAAGAATCTGTTTCTAGAGATTTGTAAATATATTTATATATACTGTCTCCAAAAGAGAAACTGACACAACTTTATACTGGATATTCAGACAAGATTTTGAATTCCTTCTTTACTTATTTTTTTCATAACATTTGTGTGAAATTTAGATTGAATAGATCAATAAATACACCAAATACATCCTATTCTCATGGAATTAAGTACTATATTGCTTCAGGACTTTTCCCTCTTAACTGAGATGAGAAATTATACAATCCAAATGATGACACAAAACTGATTATATTACAATGTGAAATATATGTCTCATGTTACTTTTGTATGTCCACTATAACAACCACTCAAATCAAGAAAAAAAAAGCGAGCTGAATCAGTGTCATCTACAACAAAAGGAAATCAATTGGGATTTCTGTTTGTCGGGATAAAAATCTTACATAAGTACATAGCATAAAGTTGTGTCCCACTTCACTTTGAATCCAGGATAAATGCACCACATAATAATCACAAACCAAACATAAATTATCATTGTGTACATTAAGATTTTACCCTAACAAAATATATATAATGTAAAAAATTCAGTGAATTATCCAATTTATGTGTAAATTGACTGTTACATGGGCAGATTTTACAAGTACTGTGATCTCACGACCCAGGGGTATATATGTATACATCCAAACAGCTTATGATTGATTGATTACTGATTTATACAAAGAACGGTGTTCATTATATGAAAATCTTGAAATGTAAATATTGCTTTAACCTATTTGTTTACTCATTTAAACATTTTCATACCATACTTTGTTGATCAAAATATTATTACTCATAAATTTTATAATACTTAAAATATATTCGGGAAATATGAAATTCCATCGAGAAAATGTCATAAGAATACAACTCTTGTGCAACTCAATTGATACTACAGAAAAAATGTGGTATTGGCCTGAAGTAAAATGTTTTAAAATGTACAAACATAAGAAAATAAAACTACACCGCACACAATACAGGATAACGAGTGATCAAATGATTTGCTTTTGATGGGAGTACCTGCCTCCCAACTTATTACAAAAATATATTTAGTTCATGTATCTCTCCAGTAAAAGGATGTATTAAAAAGAAATCTGTAAAAAAACCAAAAAAACACTAATTTTACACATAAACATTTTCGGCTTTACCAAAATGTTATACAAGGTGAAAAAGTCTAAAATTAATACTCTTCCAGGAAAAAGTGAAATCACACATTTCTACAGGGTTTCATGAAAAATCTGTACCGAGTTATAAGAACAAAATCTCAACTGCAGAATTAAACCAATGGTTTGTTAATATTTGGGACCATAAGGTATTCTTATCTGTATAACAATAGTAACGAAAGTTTAACAATTTTTGTTCATAACAGTTAACAAATGTCTTTGTTTATTTCCTTATAACATTGAAAATAGTTAACATAATTAATCTTTCATTATGATAGATATTAATTTCCTATACAGAAACAATCATTTTGACTAAATATTATCTTAAGTTAAAAATATTTTAATCGAGTCTGATCATTTATTGCTCAAACTGGATTCCATATGAACAGTCAAACTTGTCTTTGAGGCCAGCCCGAAGGAGACTTCAAACACATGGTCTATCTTGAACATGTAGTTCTACTTATAATGCTGCTATTTTTAGAAGAAAACTGTAAATATTGTTATTAGGCATTTATATAGACTCATTTATCCCAAGAGAACAAATGGACATGTCTTTGCTTTAATGTTATAGAGATGAGAGCATCTGGGGTGTGTTTGTGAAAGGTTTGCGATAGGTTTGAATGTACTTGAAGATCAGCAGTATGAGATATATAAAAATGCAGTAATTTTCATTACAAAATGTTTGAGCCATTCCATAGTTTAAAATTACATGAATTAGACATCTACATATTTTCAGAAAATTGACAATTACTCTACTTAAAAAGCATCAATAATATAATGAGTTTACAATTACAAGAATCAAATTAAAATACTTGTTTGATCCAATGTGTAGTATAATTCGGACCCTTGAATCCTTAATAACCACCCTTACCATGAAATCTGGGGAAATAAACATACTAATACATTCTGTATCATAGTTCATCACAAAATTATTGAAACTATTCACATCAAACCATCTCCAATATATATCTTACAAATTCTTAAATATCAAAAAAAAGAAGATATGATTGAGAAAAAAAAACAGATATTGACAACAAATATAAGAATTTTCAAACTGATGAATATTAAGTAGTACGACAAATGTGTTCCTACAAGACTATATCACTCTTAGATTAAGGAGATCATGATTTATCTTAGACTGGTAAATTATGGAGGTAAATATCATCTACATCTTGATTTGTTTTGAATAATAAGAGAATACACAACAATAAAATAAAGATTGTACACTTTCCGTAAAGATATGGGATATTGGATTAACATGGACTGGAGCTGCTCAAGACACACTCAAGAGAATTAATGGTTAAATGCCTATTAAAGAATTTATAGTTTGACAACATCAGCAACAAATGTTGAATACTGAAGCGCCATCAAAGTCATACAGCATATTTGTCAAGATTATATATATATATATATATATATATATATATATATATATATATATATATATATATATATATATATATATATATATATATAATAGTATAACAGCAACAGTCAGTTAAGCACAGAACAATTGCAGTTTGATTATTGTCAATAACAACTGGTGTGTGAAGAAGGAGAAAAAAGAAGAAAATCCCACGCTGGTAGCACAGACTATTGCAAAATTTGATAAATATATCTCATATCATTTCATTGTCTGTGGACAACAAATTTGCTTTCAGTTGACTCTAAATGCCTCCGAGAGGATTGTGCCTTCTAGAATACAAACAAACCAATTTAACAATAAAATCAACATTCACATAGGTTTGTAAATTTTGAATTACAACATTTAAACTTAAAAAGCAAGTATGGAAGCAATGGTAAATACAGATACAAATATCCACTAGATATATGACTGTGTCATGACAATGATTTCACACTTGTCTACTTTCTTTTTGAATTGCAGCGTAAAAAAATCATTTTCTCCATAAAAATAGCATCATCTGATTTAATAAGTCTTTCAGACACAACATCAATTAGAATATATAATTTCAAAATCACCATCCTCTAGTATAAAAAAAAAACACAGTAAGACCTATCCCTTTTCTCACTACAGTCAAATGTTTGTATGCATTATATTGTATAACTGAATACATTTAAGCTCTGTATCGCCATGTCTACCAGTGTCCAAAATAACTCATTTTAACCATCTTGATGAAATCCTATGAAATATATTCTCCAAGTCTCGACTATAAGCAAGTACAATTCGTCATATATACAGGTGTCTTTAATTACATTAACATCTCATTATCATCAAAACATTTGGTATTTTTTCTTTTTTCTATTTACATATTTTTGCTGAACAAAACTAAATTCAAAGATACAGATTTAAAACCAATACATGATCTGAAGAGAGATATAATTTAATACATAATATCAAGAGAAATCTAACTCGAAACCATGACAATTCCCGTTATATCTACATTCAATGTAATGGGAAAACCTTTCATCCTTATCTATATTCAGTGTACTGGGAAAACCTTCAATCCTTATCTGAAGGAACAAGGACTCCTCTGTTATCCTTACATATGGGTTCCAAAGTTCCAGAAAAGTGTCAGACCAATGGATTTGTCTGATAAAAATCCTCTAGGTCTGACAGAGAGTAACTTACAGTGAGTTTGTTTGTTTGTTTTGACAGAATGTCTAAGATGCCTGTTACTCCAGATAAAGTTTTCAACAACTAAGCAGGTTCTGATACAAGAAAATCAATTAAAAGGATTTAAAACAACCAACACATGGTCCACTCAAATAATGAAAGACTGTTTTCTACATAATTAGTCACTTTACATTGATATAGAAATGCAAATCAAAGTGATGGAAATTAATTGTGGAAATAGTGATTTTAGTAATAACACACAAGATTTCATAGCACACCAGATTACAAAGGTTAACAGATTATACATACTGGTACCTTATACTTAACAATTATTTCACATTTTAAGCACATGGGGTCATTTAAGATTTGGAAATAACCATCCCAGATGACAACTTGAATCTGAAACATATGTCCTGGTTAAAGATAATAATCTCTGGACATGGTCAATGTGTCAACATGATTGTACATTTCTCTTTAATCAGACATGTCACTGAAACAGATATCTGACTGCACTTGTATTCATATGCCTGAATTTCTGATTCTGATCTGCAGAATTTTTACAATAATTTACAAAAGACACACACTGACAAAATATGATGAATTAATAGATATAGGTATGTTTTGGAAAATTTCAAGCTACTCCCTGTGAAATACGTGTATTTACAAATGAATCAGATGGTTTTTATTTATCTATTTTATTTCATAGAGGCGACTCCCCTTATCATTTTAGCACATCTTGCACTAAATAATATGTAACAAAACTAATCAAAAGCATAACAAAGAGTAAACCAACAAAGTGTTAACAAACACAGCAACTACACTAGCCTTTAGTACTTCAGTGTGGTATATCATCAAGTAAATGTAGATTAATACGATAAATAATTTTCTATAAGAAAAAAAAAAACAAAACAAAACAAAAACAAATTCAAAAACAGAAATTCTGTGCAAAGTTTTACACTAGAACCAAGAAAAGCACTGTAAACTGATTCATAAATCAGTGTGAATGCAACATTCAGTATAAGTATCAAAGGAACCATCCAATATGAGACTTTTTACACTAGACAAAGCAGCTGTAACTGTGTATATGGCTTGTGATGTAAACATAAAGAATATTATGTCTCATTCAGTTACTTCCTCGGTTAGCCAAAATTATTCCACAAGGGTTCATAATTGCCAGTTGATGAAACGAATCACTTGAATACATTAAAAAAATAAATGCGAATTTCACTCTTTGTCAGTAATCTTTAGCTCTACGTCAAGTCATAATCTTCAATGTTACTGAAAATATGTTCCTGATTTCCTCTGTTGTCATTTTCTTATCTGTTCATTTCGGCTACGTTTACATATTTCATGAAAAATATTTATAAGTCCTCTGATTTTCTGATGCATTGATATTCAGATTCCGCAGAATACCAAGTGGATCTGTGTCCATGTCAGTACCTGGTGTTGTGAATCCTGCAGGAGTATGAGGAGTCTGAGGTTCCAGGAAGGTTGCATCAATCTCTTCTGTGGCCGTTGGTAATCGACGCCTCAAGACACCAGCATATGTTGGCTTTGGATCTCCATTATTTGGGGGACTACTTGATGGAGAGGAGGAAGATGCTGAAGCTGAACCCCCAGAGGTTTCTTGATATCCTTGCCTTTGAGGAATATGCAAATACAGTTTACTGTGTCCTGTTTTTGAGGAGACCCTAGATGGAAATGATGGACCCTGGGAAGGAATAATGTCCTGAATGTCTTCATTATATTCTGCCTGTTCCTCGATTGTTTCATCAATCATCCGTACTAAGTTTGTAATTTCAGTAGGCGTTTCAATATCCTCACTAAACTGCCGACTGAATCCTGTTGTTGTAATGTGCAATTTTCCTGGTAACTTTTTGCCCTCTTTTGATCTTCCTCCAGACTTCACATCACTGTCACTCCTTTCACCATTATGTATTGGTGAAGTTGTCTCCCTTGAAACAGTGTGTGAAGCTTGGTAATGGCTGCTTGATGTTGACATGTGTGATACATGTGAGCCACTGACTGACATGGTTTCCATTTCTTCCCTTATATTCACTTGACGTTGGCTAATAACTCTTGCCAGGGGACTCTGTGCTGATGCCCTCTTTTCTTGCATATCCAGTTTTGGACTGATAGATTTCAGATAGTCTGTTTCTAGTCCAGCCCTGACTTCCTCCATACCTTGATCAAAAGCTGGTGAATCACATCCTCCCATGGGAGTGCTTGATCTTGAGTTACTGGAAGGAGTACCAGAACGATTAAACAAGTGTACAGGAACATGTTTCACATTCGGTAAAAGCTGGATATGCTGTACAGATGAATTTGGTGACAACGCTGGGGAATAAGATCTTCCAGGTGATGGTGAATTTGATTGTGCTCTGTCTCTTGAACCATTATAGCTCTCCACAGAGGGTGTTCCCTCAGGTGATTGATGGGCTGATGGTGCTCTTATTCCTGCTGTAGGTTGCACTGGACTGCCAACATAAGGGTTAGCAAAGAGTGGTTGTGGGTGAATACCATGTGGCTGGTAAGGATATCTTCCATGAGGCATTGGTGCAACTCTAGGGTCTTCTGGTAAGTAGTAATAACCTGGATACGGTTGATAAGGGTAATAAACGGCAGGGTAAGCCGGTGGTACCCTTGGTACATATACCATTGGTCTGCCTCTAGTAGCACTGTGAGACTTCTTTCCCCCTTGAGGGGACTCAGTGTTTCTAGTTACATCTGGACTTGATCTTTCTTTCTCTGGAGTGGATTTTCCTGATGTTGAAACTGGCACTGCAGCAACATGGTGTGGATATATAACTCTTGCAGGCAATCTCCCTCTGGCCCCACCCCTCACCACTGGAGGCATGTATGGTCTGTACAGAACTGGTGGATAATAGCCCTGATATGGCATTTGGAAGTAAGGATAATGCATCTGAAATGAAAAAATTAAATGGTAAACAAAATGCATTTGAGAAACATTGTGTCACAGAGAGTGAAGTCATTCATGAAGACTCAAATATCTGATAACTCCAGCAAGTACTGTCGAATATTGGCCATAATCTAAAAGATACAAAGCATCATACAAAATTTGCTTAAAAACTGAGGAAAGTAATGTTAAAGAATGCTGCAAACAGTCGAAACAAAAAAACAATAACCCTCCACCCCATCTCTAAACTCCAGAGCAAAGAAAGTGCTTAGCAGGACTGCAAGACGATTCATCAAATGAGTATGTAAGACAAAATTGATACAATACATATTTTGTAGTTTAACTATATAAACTAGAGACTCACATGAGCCTGTATCACTCATCCGATTTAAAAGTAAGCAACTGGTTCTAACTAAGAAGACTTTATATATATATATTTGTTTCATATTTTCAATATTTAACTACCAATACAAAGATGATTCTTCAACCAGTTGGCATAAAAGGAACAACAGTTGGTGCATCAATACCAAGCAACATATCTGTGATATATTACGAGACAGTGGGTTTTGAAAAGAAGAGTTTTGTGTGGTTATCCTCTCACAGGGGTCTCATTTATCAACCAATGGGCATGGAAGCAACAAAATTAGACAAACACATAACAAGCAACACATCTGCTACATTTTTATTCATTAAAAAATATGCACCATTTTGTACTACTAAATCGGTAAAATAGTTCTAATTCTCAGCATCACCAGAATAAAAGTGTCTACAGCTAACAGCAATATTGTCAAAATCCTACCATCAATGGATATTCCAAATCCAACATGTAATTGAATGGAAACTTTTGCAATTAAAATCATTGGGGAGAATAAATATGGCTCTACACATGAAATGTGATCATACTGAAAGCTTGATGGAAACATAACTAACCTGCTGATGGTAGGGTGCGCCAGGGTACATCATCCGTTGTCCTAGAACATAGCCAGGGTTTTGTTGTGGATGTAGTCCTGTATATGGTGTGTGTACAGGTGTACTGTTCTGACCATGTGTAATGTGATACAGTCGATTGGGAACAAATTCAGGGGCTAGTGGGTTCAAAACATATGTCTTCCTCAACTCAGCACTATTCAACTGGGCTCTCAACACACTCCATTTCAGGCCAAGAAAACTTTTGTTTTCATTACAGACCTCCAGGAAATGTTCCCACACTTTCCTTTAATCAGAGAAAATCAATAGGTAATATTGAGATAAAATATGAAGTCAAACTATCTGATTTGCTCTAAAAAGTGAACATTCTTTGAGTGTTAATAAATCAATACATGTCCCCTACCAGTGAAAAAAAATGTTAAATGAAAGGTGAGCAATAGCAAAACATTAACTGAAACTATAATGGGATGGACGAAGACAAAACCTATAGTTCTCCTCACCTGTTTCAATAGTGGGGGACTACTAATTAACCATGAAAATTATTTTATACCAAATACATTACAGGTTTCCATCATTATCAGAGTAAATTTATCATTTGATATACAGTAAAACCTGCTTTAGCGACCACCTGTGTATAAAGACCACCTGGTCATAAAGATTGCTGTCCCCAATAGTATCATTTGTGTGCAAATCAACCTGTATATAAAAACCACCTCCCTATAAAGACTAGTTTTGTTGTGTCCCTAAGGAGGTCTTTATATACAAGTTTCACTGTATAGTGTTTTGTCGTTAACTATCAGGATGAAAATACAGAATTGTCAATAGGTGTTTGTCTTTTAGAGTACATTTTACAGGAATGAACAATTTTATTGCGATCAGACCTATTTCACATACAAAATGTATCATGTTGATTATTTAGCATTTTTCTCCTTGCCAACATTTACCTAGTCGATATATGGACATATAAAGAAAATAAAATAAAGTGAGGACTCTTAATCTATGGACATTTACCTTCTAGACAAATAGTCAAAAGACAGTAAGTAGCCAGAGTAATTCTATCTGATGTAGTCAATTGAAAAAAGATTTTTAATCTTACCGACACTTTCCTACTAGACAAATAGACAAAGGGTCCCCAACAACAATGACGAGTGACTGTGCTCTGGTAAGTGCTGTATTTAATAACTTAATGTTTGACAAGAAGCCATAGTCAACATAATCCTCCTGAGACGAGTCGGAACTGCACGTGTGACGTGTTCTTACTGTGCTAAGTATGATTGCTCGAAATTCCTTCCCTGCAAAAATCATATATGAAGAGAAGATAAGTCTTAAAAGATCATAATTTATATTATTAGTAATAAGGTTTGTTACTGACAAACTCCAGACCCATAGTAGGTTTGTAAAATTCGTAGGGGGTTCGGTGGCATGTCAGTTACAAAATCTTATAACAAATTTATAACACCAGGAACCTACATTCAGCCAAAAATATAAATCAGACACAGATGTTTATAAATCGGACACAAATATTTTGAAACAACCCCTGTAACCAATTCAAGGCGTTACTTCATCATGTATGGATTGCTATGTGAAATAGACGAAGCCTGATATTTTATAAAAAGTATTTTTGCAGCATTCACAAGAGTGTTTTTTTTTTTTTGTTCAAACAAAAATAATCTTAAAATACCCTGCTCTGACTTTTTAGAAATACCTTTGATCACTTTATATTTGACTGCAATCATCAGGAAGTAACATTCAAAGACTTCAAGCTTCTGTTTATAAACACAAGGGATATCTCAAGACAAAAGTATTTCTTCAATGACAAGGAAAATGATGAATTAATATGCATATTCTTTAAACTCATGGATGCTCTTAGTTTATTTGCTTCAAGAGCTTGTTTAAGTTCTTTAATCAAAGGTTTTTGTTTTATTTATTGCCATTTCAATGCATATAATTTTAGTAACCTACTCTGGTGTCATAGTAGGTCACCATGTGACAGGAATAGTGCAACACCATTGGCTGAATCTAGTTCAAGGTGTGATAGTTTTAAATAAATAAAAGAGAAGTCATATAAGTTACTTAAATAAATGCAAAACTTGTTTCTTTCTGCAATCTGAATAATCATCAAAACCGTGTCAAAATATATATCTGGACCGGAATATCTGGATTGGAAACAAAACAATGATTACAAAGCTCATTTTCAGTTTTTTTTATTTCTGCAATTGTCTTGAACTGAAATAATCATAACAGGGTTATTTTTGAAAAAACCAAATCCAAAATATAAACAATAAGACAAAATGTTAGATTTATGTACAAGCATAATCAGGGGCCCGTTGTATGGAATAAAAAAAAGTCCTAATTGTCATGGGGACTGGATCGGAATCAGGACTAAAAGTTAGGATTTAGGACTTGGACCTTTGGAATCAGTAACCATGACAATAGTTAACAAAGATTCCAAAGCTGGCCATGCTCATTTTACATAAGTTCTCCTACTTCATAAAGGTTTATATTTTTTTCTTTGTCTTCTAATACAAATTGAAAAGTTTTCTGCTGTTCAAAATAAGCAAACAATTGTCTTAAACCACTAAGGCAACTGAAATTTGATAGCCGAATGTTCAAAACAGGTGACAAATGTTTAAAAGTTGGGGTCTGGACTGCTAACATAAATTTATCAAATTTGTCCTTGTAATTGTACACTGAAGAACCCTCGAAGTTCTGTCATCAGGGACTGACCAACGCATGACATTATCAACAAATACTTAAGACATGAAATTCACAATACAAATGTAACATCTGAAATAACACTAATACTACAGTCAAACTTGCCTTAGCGGAATTAGGACATAACGACCTTTCTTGAGAATTACTAACACTTGCCCCCTATATAACCACCTGCCTTACCTCGACCTTGACCACTGTATTTTAACCCGGTGGATTCCCACTTGCTAGGACTGCTTATGCTTACTACTCAGGTGTGATAATTCTCGCGGGCAATTCGAATTTAATCAAACAACTCGCAATAACGATGCTTTGACAGTCACAACACACCCAAAGGTGAATTAACGTCCGGGTATATAGGCACTCGGACGTGCTTTAGGACAGAGTTTTTTCTTACAATCATCGCTGACTCTGATATCATCAGTTTATGAAAAGTTTCCGGTGATTTACTTAATGCTGATAAAAAGAAAAAAATAAGGGCACACTTTGTGACATGTCAGGAGCATTTAAATATAATGAATTGATTGATGACAATCTATGCTGTAAAATCAATCTTTCACTAGCAAGTCAAATCTAAATTGTTCCCCATGACAATAAAAAGATAATTGATCAACTATCTACCATGACATTCTTAAAGTCTGAATGTCCCTTTCAAAAAAAATGTGACATTTTAGAATGTTTTAATAATGTGCCGTTGGGATGTACACTATACTGCTACATAAATTAATTTAAATTATTTAAAACAAACCTTTTTTTCATTATTGAAAATGTTATGCATGTACTAGACACGGATGACATCTTTTGGTATTTTCGACCCTTCCCAATGATGGCTTATTTTCTCAGGACCAAAAATTCCCAATTTGGAATAAAAAAACATGAATACGCAATTTTCCAGACCCTGGAGTTAGGAAAATCCCTTTAGTAAATAAATACATGAAAGTCACAATACAAATGTAGAAATATCTTGGAAATAACAAAAAGTCATCTATACCTTGGATTTATTCATGGGAGCTGACCCCTGCTCAGTCCAGTGAGCGTGCTTGACAAGTTTGATCGTGAGTTAGGGAGCTGGCCTGGTTCAGCAGTAGCGTTTGTTGATCATGAGTTCGAGTCCAGCCAGCGTCTGGTTCGTTTCCTGTCCAGTAAAAACTGAGGTCACTGAGGTCACAATAGGTGTCAGCAAGTTAAAGAAACCTCAATGCTCAATGGCCGCAAGTGCTGAGCATAGGCCAAAATTGGAAACCCATCACCCGCATTTGGTGACATCTCAAAATGAGTGAAAGATTCTTGAGTGGGACGTTAAACAACAATAAATAAACAAAATTTAGTATTAGATTCGTGATTAACGCCATGGAAATATGTCAAATTGATAAACTCCACATATTTCTGTAGATAGTCAGTCACAAACTTAATAACTCTTTTTATTTTGTTGCGGATCATATTCTTATTTAGAAAATATCTTCAAATAGCCACTGTACACAGAACTGTAATCAGCAGACCATGAAAGGTAGTCATGTGACTCTTTAAACCCAACAAAAGGAGGACTTTGAGGCAAATTAATAAGATGTGAATACAAAACAATTTAATGCCACAAATGCTACAGTGTTGGGTACCATGCTTCCTTTCACCAGTTCACTGAAAGTTCAGAATTTTCTTATCCAAGAATAATCATAACTCGATCTGCTTAACTGATCAGATTTCAGACTTAAATTTTAAGGAATGTGAATCTGAAACTGAAAGCAAAAATAGTAAATTTATTTGTATTTTTAGCAGGTATATGAGTTAACTCCAAATGTTCCATACCTTTATAGCATGTTATGTACAATGTCTAAGTGGCATTAAATTCTATTATTACTGATTAAAAATAACCAAATACCAACACTTAAACTACTGTGAGTTATGAAAAGCTAAACATGTTGTAAACAAGAGTACGATAAATGCTACAAAATACACCCCTAATGAATAAATTGTGAAAGGGCTTCTACAGACTATCATGGTGACCTAGGCCTTTGAGGTATGACCTTGAGTCAAGAATATGACACACAACTAAATGAGAGGAACTGTTATGTAGAGTTTGGAAACATTCACTTTTTTGGTGTGCCAGATATGCTTTGGATGAAAAAAAAAAATGGCAGACTACCACGGTGACCTTGACCTTTGATATATGACCTTGAATGTCATGACACACCATCTTTACATGAACAACTTTTATATGAAGTATAAATATATATATATTCTGGTGAGGCATCATGAAGTTATGGGCTGGACACGTGCAGGCACATAAAAATTATCATACCGACATGAAGAAATCTTGAGGATAGAAATCTGTGGTAAGCATATTTGTTGTTTACCAATGCAACCTGAACTTGACATTTATATTGATAATTGGAACAAACGGGAGGTACAAGTCCTTTGCTAGGCTTTGTGGTCTATTTGTAGGTATACCTCAAACTATCAATAACCCTGTCTTAACCCTTTCATCCTTGAATATCTGAGTGGTATGCTTTTTCTATTGTCTTAGACCAGTCTATTATGGTCTGTAGGGGTGAAAGGGTTAAAACACCAGTAATATAACACACAAAGTAAATACATACCTGATCTGAATATGGGGCAAATACTCCAATATTGTTCTCTATTTCTCCCCACTCAGGGGGCCAGTTCTTTTGTAATTCATCTACTCTATCGACTACTTCATGAACCTAAAACAAATGTCACAAAAGAAAATATAAATAAACAGATAAAAGATTATAATCAAAGTACGGAAAGTTCTGAAATGGGTTGTTATTTTGGCAAAATAGCCATGGGATTCAAACTTCTTCTATCTAACATATATGAAATGAAAATAAATCAAATTTAATGTAGATCTAAAAACAAAAATAACAACAACAAAAAAACCTTCAATTTCCAGCTTCTCGAAATTAATTCAAAATTAACATTCTGAATTTTATTTGTTGTATCTTCCATACCAACTTTAAATATTGTCTGTCATGTATCAACACTCATTTCAAAATAAAACATGAGCATTTATGGAACCTACTTAAATTTAGAACCTTCTTAAATTTAAACCAAAAATGACACTGGGAGGCGGTAAAATAATTTTTTTCATAGTGAAAAATGGCTGTGATTTACAACAAATTTTAGGGCTCATAATATCGAACATGAACAATACTATTTAGGGGTATTAGAATGGTAATAATTTTTCATCAACATAATTCGGGCCTAAAGTCGTGATGTAGGAAAATGATCTATCACCAATTTCACTTATAGACATCAACACTTTCGGCAATGGATAAAATTTTGTTTTTTGTTGAAGAAATCGTTTCTGTTTGAAATCCATTATGAAAAGACCGATTACACAAAAAGTTTAAATTCATACATCCCAATCTAATTGTGATTAAGTTCAGAAGTTGTGATAATTGTTGTGTAAACACCCGACAATGGACATGGCAATTTTCTCCAACTTCCCCAAAAATGAGAACTGGAAATTGTAACGGTCAATGTTCGAGTTACCTCCCTTTGCAATATCAATACACACATTATACAAGTGACGGTCCACTGAAATTGAGCAGTCGCTGGTGATGTAAGGCATGTGATCACCATATACGGTGTATGAATAAAGGAAATATGCACGGGGAATCTCATTAAGGCAGGTTATGTTTAGCAATCAGTTTACAAACACTTTAATTTGATAGTTTTCAAAATGGACAGGAACTTATTCATAATGAATTTCATGCTCCATTTGCATAACAAGCACCTCCTACTTGATGCTATCTCCTCTATTCTGCTTTTATTTTCATTTCTCCATGGACTAGAAAACATACATATTCTTGAGAGTTCAATAGAAATTGATTTAGCTTCATGTTGGTATCAGCAATATGTAATTATTTCTATTTACATCGCTGTATGCTTGTAGCTGTCAATATCAATATGATAAATGGCGGAGTAATACTTCAGTTTCTCAAGGCAGGCTCAACATCACTGAAATCTTATATAGTGGAATTCCATATTTATAAATAGATCGATGACGTTTTGTTGAACCTAACTACAAATCGTATTGAATAATTTCGAAAGACAGAAGTAGAATTATGTGGTATTTCATTTAATGATTATTTAATCTAGATTTAACTTCATTTACACCAAAATATTTGACTTTTCTGTAAAAGTTGAATTCTTGAGTTGGACTATATTTTACATGAAAAGCAACCTCCACGACATCTTCACTGCTAACAGGATAGCCCTTGATGAAAAGTCGAAGTAAACCCATAATAGGTTGTTGTTACATATCAACCCATAAAAATACAGTTAAAATAGTAAAAAAATTATAGTTTAAATAATACAGAAATAGTTAAAATAATATTCATTTAATTTTTTTTTTTCAGTGTTTGACTTACTGGCATTTTATATCATTTTAACAATGTTATTCTGATTTTAATGAAAATGTGTTCATGAACATGATAAAACAAGATTTGTATAGAAAATTATCAGAGATGGGAAATACTGTGCAAGTGCAAATTTGTTGTGCCCATTATAAAAGTAATATATAACAAAGAGCAGGGTACTGGCATTCCAAAATATGGCACACAACAAAAGAATATTTCAATATTATAGGGGCATGATAAACTCTGATAAGTGCACAAAAAAATAAACAAAAAAAACAAACAAAAAACAAAAAAAACAGACTTGCTAGTCTGACAGGGTGAAATTGATCAGGAAAACAGTTTACACCCCCTAATAATCATAATCATACCTCAGCAATGTTGTAAAATCCGGTGCTGTTTTGATGCTGTAGGTCTTCTCCACGTGTTGAGAAAAATGTCAAAGGATAATAGTTAGGGTGAACTGGTTGATTTCCACTAGAAAGTAGTCGACTATCATAGAATAAGTCTGATGTGAAATCTATGATTGCTGAATGAGATCGGTAATTTTCACACAACATAATTTTACAAGGGCAGTCATCTGGATATAGTTCATATAATCTGTCCAATAGAGACTTCTGAAATCCTTGTTGTTTTGCAAAATCTGAATAGACCTCTGGATTAAGCTGAAAAAAGAACCAAGATATTTTAAAATTAAGCTGTCCACGCTCCTGAGGCAGAAATAGCACATTAAAATTTAAGCTGAAAAAAGAACCAAGATATTTTAAAATTAAGCTGTCCACGCTCCTGAGGCAGAAATAGCACATTAAAATTAAGTGTGATGATGTTACTAGACTTTTATCTGCATACAAAATAATACACGTATATATATTTTCTCAGCTGATCATCAAAAATAAAACCAACATAAATTTACCATACTGAAATCTGAATCTGCTGCATATTTTTACAATATCAAATTCTTACAGATTTTACAAACATAATAAACAAAATATGAATGTCTGTGAAAGTGCATACTGATTGGATCATTTCATAGATGTCAATCTCTGCATGATATTATATTTACCATGCTCTCGAAGAAGAACATTTCAACAAGCATATTCTCTGAGTTAAAATAGTAATGACATCCCATCCTATCAAATTACAGCTTTACTATTTTGATTATAGTGGACTCAGTATTCACAGTAGGTCAATATTTCAGGAATGTCATATAATAAAGTAATTATTGACTTCGCAGAGGTCAATACAACCATTTATCTACACAAGAAGGCAATATTCACTAAGCCTGAAAGGTGAGGTGAAAACTGCTTATGAGGGTAGATGAATCATTGTGTTCACCTTGAAGTCAATAACTGCATAATATTTTAACAGTTCTTGAAATCAGAATAAGTGAACAATTTAGCCTGGATAACCATTACAATTCTGCATTCAGTTGCACATGTCTCACGAATTGTGAAAAATGTTCTTCAATGTTATTTCAATTATATACAGATTGCCCCGATAGCGCAGTTGGGTAAGAGTGTCCTGATATTGTCAGAAGGTCCTGGGTTCCATTCCTAGTTTGTATGCATATTTTCCCCCTCTACATTTGGCATTCAACAAAATAAACAACTGTGGTATGTTTTAGGCGTCTCTTAGATTTCTTTACACAAAGTAACATTAATGCGCTAAAACATAAGGATATTCCATGTAAGCTGCATGCGTTGTGAAGTTAAATATGAAAACAGAAAATACATGAGGAACAAAATAGAAAAAGCTATTAAATGCAAAATCATTACAGTAATCCGAGCTAAATCGAAAATTCCCTATTTTAAGACCATAACCTAAAAATAAAAACTTTTCAATAATACAACTGACTTGAAAAAAAAACATCTCATATTTCTATGACTCTGATGAATGAATTTTACTAAGTAGTTCTTGACACTAACACACTGGCAGATTGACAAGCTGACAGCTTTAACCACATACAATTAATAACAATGTGCACCACTATGTCGATATCAAAAAGTACCTGAAGCAGGTGGTTCCTTAAAAACTTCAGTTGTTCAGTACTGAGGAATTGATTACTATAATTACCCACATGTGGCCCCTTTACAAGACAGTTATAGTATTTATACCAGACAGTGCTGAGGAATTGACGACGTGTAATTACCCACATGCGTTCCCTTTACAAGACAGTTTTGCTATGTATACCAGACAGTGCTGAAAAACTGATGCCGTGTAATTACCCCCATGTGGCCCCATTACAAGACAATTTTACTACTTATACTAAACAGTGCTGAGGAATTGACAATGTGTAATTGCCTACATGTGGCCCCCTTACAAGACAATTTTACTACTTATGCTAAATAGTGCTAAGCAATTGATAATGTGTAATTAACCACATGTGGCCCCCTTACAAGACAGTTTTACTACTTATACCAGACAGTGGCGAGGAATTGATTACTGAAATTACCCACATGTGGTTCCATTACAAGACAGTTTTACTACTTATACCAGACAGTACTGAGGAATTGATTACTGAAATAACCCACATGTGGCTCCATTACAAGACAATTTTACTACTTATACTAAACAGTGTTGAAGAATTACCCACATGTGGCCCTCTTTCAAGAAAGTTTTACTACTTATACCAGGCAGTGTTGAGGAACTGTAATTACCTGCATGTGGTCCCCTGACAGGACAATTTTAGTGGTTCTTCCAGACAGTGATAGTGGAATCAATGACTCACACTCTAAAGCCTGAGCAGCTTCATCAACAAAAATATGTGTGAAATATCCTGAAAAACATTTTTTATCAAAAATAAATCTAATTTTTACAGCAAAAGATATAAGATCATAGCAAAAGTAAAAATGAGTTAGTTCAAAGCTGTTTCAATGAAATAAAAAAAAAAAATTTACCAGGAAACTCTTTTTTCATATAAATTGAGTTTTGACAATAAATGGTTGTAATGACAATTTAAATGATTATCACCAGATCAATTGATAAAAAAGAAAAGCATTATTTCATCTTCTAATGCATCCAATTAAATTCATCTTTTAAACTATACAGTAACAGATTATTTTCTTCACTGCCAAAATAGATATTGTATTCATCTTTGGAAAACCAGTACAAATTCATAAAAAGGACATGAAAACACATTTTTCATTGAAAATGTCTGAACTGATTGATATCTTATAATCTAAGAGTTGATTAATTCCATGAAAGAAAGAAATACGCATTCAAATACAGAAGACAATAGTCCCATCATGATCACGACCTTCAATACATACCCGGCTGTAAGTCAAGGTCACAGAGATATCTGGCAGTGCTTAGTGTTGTTATGATGATCTTGTGTTTATCAACATCTTCCCGTGTAGGCATGCGGAAATTTCCCTGAGAGGCAGTTGTTTCTAAGAGACAGTATTGTAAGACAACTTCTGGCACTGTTTGGACCCAGCGGTGACGATAGTATATACGCAGTGGTAAGGCCTCCATATGGCCTTCCTTTACTACTGGATGAATGAAATCTTTTATGTAAATATCTGCAGCACTGTCAAGAAAAAGATCCAAAAAAAAATTCAGGCTACAAAAAAATTTCAATGATTCATGATGATTCCATGTCCCAAAAAATACATATAAAAATTTACTAAAGAGACCAACCTAAAAAATCGGGCCATTATATGTCAGTCCATTACACAGTCCAAATCAAAAGGGTGTACTGTCTACTGTCTTTTTATCTTTCTTCTCAAATGCTTTTGATACATATATTTGTTATACAATACTCAATGAATGACCAATACTATGGTCTGACAGAGATTTTTCTAGTTCATTTTGGGGTCCAGTTACAAGTTCTGAATGCAAAAATGACTTGAATTTTCCCCAAAAATGTCTAATTTGGAGTTTTAAAATAAAGAATTAATCATTTTTTTAAACAGAAGTTTCAAAAATGTTTTTCTGTTTAAGTTAAAATGTCATATATTTCTCTATATTTTGAGACCCTGGACTCAGTATTTTGGAGGTGTGACAATCCCCTGGTTAACCAGACAAGAAAATTTACCTATTAGAGTGTGTACATATAAGTATCTTGCTGGACTCTTCTTCTAAGGCCTGTTTTGTGGCTTGAGCTAATGTGTAGGTTTTCCCAGTTCCGTATGGCCCAATCAGCAACAGGGGAGGTAAGCAAAGATCATTTGCAGCTGTAATCCCACAGATGGCAGCTTTCTGTTTCTCATTTAATTTGCTACTGACCATTTCGCTGAACTCCATACTATATGAATACAAATTAAGATAAAATAAAAACATCTGACTTATAGTCGACAAGCAATGGTAAAAAATGTTCCAGTAATTAAGCAAAGATTTTTCATAGAAATTTAAACAAAACAAGATGAGATATCTTTCTTATTCTACGTTCTAATGGAAGCTTTAAGTCCATATCTGTAGTGTGGTTATTGTGTGTATGTAAAAATTAAACCTGACTTTTAATATCTGATAAACTTTTACACCAATTATAATGAATGTTAACACAATACAATAGACCATGTTTATAGTTACAAGTTCAGAAAATTTTACTACATGTATTTATGTTTTCAAACGCATAAATTTACTGTCAGTTTAATATCTACATCTATTTAAAGATTTGTTTTTTCAACAACTGAAATTGATAATAATAAAAAACTAACTCTTCGGGAGCCCATGATGTGGTGGGTATCCTCTCTGGGGGTGGGAACACTAAATCAAGTGTGGGAAGTCGGTCAATGGCTGCGTGCATCTCACACTTGAACAATCTATTTAGCTGAAACTGTATCTGTAAAAAATAAAATTGAATAGTATCATGAAAATGCATCTATTTCTTAACCCTTTCAACCCTACAGACCACAATGGACCAGTCTAAACAATAGAAAAGCGCATACTATCTAGAAACTTAGGATTAAAAGGGTTCAATACCAGATTTAAACATCCACTATAACATCACACTGGTGATAGTCTGAGACAACTAGAATACTGTGAATCATTGATGCCCTGCTGCACATATATCATTGTAGAGATGAGAAAAATATTGGTGTCCTTCCTTTAACTCTATCAAGGTATTTCCCATAGAGTAAAGGGCAGCAACTCCAACAAAAATTATCCAATGTCACTCGTTTTCAAGCAACATTGACATTTCAACTATACATATAATTCAGGTAACAGAGAACCTTTAAAATCTCCACAGACTTGAAATATTATCCATCAAGTTAGTGGAATGTTGAAGACAGACACACGTTAGTGGCGTTCTAACTACAGTTTTTCTACTCTATGATTTTCCAGTTAACATTTAATACAGAGTATATTTTCAAGAACAATTTAAAAGTGAAATTTCAAACGATGAAAATTTTTAGCATGAACATGTTAGTTAGATAGTATGGAAACAGTGAACAAACCAATAGGCTGCTTACCTCTGCATGAAATTCCTGATCGCTAGATAAATTCAGATCTTGTACACATCTACTGGAAAGTCTCAGAAACACAAAATTCTTGCCCTTATCCTCCACTAAAACTTCATACACCTAGGAAATTAAAGTTCAAATAGGTCATCATTATAATCGTAGAATAAAGTCCCATAACTCAAACAGATATTGCCAAATTTTGGCCAGAGGTCAACTCATCCTGGATATCATTGATATAAAGCAATGTTACAAATTTGATTCAAATTTCAGAAAAGAAACTTCAATTATTTGAAGAGAACCAAAATATTGCAAACAGTGAATAGACGGCCCCAAAAACAATATGCCTCCGATCTTTGATCTATCAGAAATTCAAAATACAACATGAGTCCGTTTAACTACAAATCTAAACCGAGTTGTTCAAAAGATGATTATTAGCCTCATTAATAATTAAAACAATTATCACGATATACAAGTCAGACCAGTGGTGATTATTACATATTGCCTACTTGCCTTTAATTGTGGAAGATTATATATCACCCTACTTCCAATTAATTGTGGAAGATTATATATCGCCTACTTGCCTTTAATTGTGGAAGATTATATATCGCCCTACTTGCCTTTAATTGTGGAAGATTATATATCAACCTACTTGCCTTTAAGTGTGGAAGATTATATATCACCCTACTTCCCTTTAATTGTGGGAGATTATATATCACCCTACTTCCAATTAATTGTGGAAGATTATATATCACCCTACTTGCCTTTAATTGTGGAAGATTACATATCAACCTACTTGCCTTTAATTGTGGAAGATTACATATCAACCTACTTGCCTTTAATTGTGGAAGATTATATATCACCCTACTTGCCTTTAATTATGGAAGATTATATGAGCCAGGGGCTGAGAAATGGGTCCTTAGGACAATTTGGGGGGAACTTGATATTTTCATGTTTTCAGAAACTTGTACATACATTGAACTTAAAACATATAATGTCCAGGAGCAACTCTTTTTGTGTCTAGCATGAAAAATCTACAAAATGAATTACGTCGGATGAAATTCCTTGTTTCCTTGCATTTCATTAGTTATGTTGTAAGAACCCTTTTCTCAGCTGCTGGCTCATATATCACCCTACTTGCCTTTAATTGTGGAAGATTATAATTATATCACCCTACTTCCCTTTAATTGTGGAAGATTATATATCACCCTACTTGCCTTTGATTGTGGAAGATTATATATCACCCTACTTCCCTTTAATTGTGGAAGATTATATATCACCCTACTTCCCTTTAATTGTGGAAGATTATAATTATATCACCCTACTTCCCTTTAATTGTGGAAGATTATATATCAACCTACTTGCCTTTGATTGTGGAAGATTATATATCACCCTACTTCCCTTTAATTGTGGAAGATTATATATCAACCTACTTGCCTTTAACTGTGGAAGATTAAATATCACCCTACTTGCCTTTAATTGTGGAAGATTATATATCACCCTACTTCCCTTTAATTGTGGGAGATTATTGATCACCCTACTTTCCTTTAATTGTGGAAGATTATATATCACCCTACTTCCCTTTAATTGTGGAAGATTATATATCACCCTACTTCCCTTTAATTGTGGAAGATTATATATCACCCTACTTCCCTTTAATTGTGGAAGATTATATTACACCCTACTTCCCTTTAATTGTGGAAGATTATATATCACCCTACTTCCCTTTAATTGTGGGAGATTATATTACACCCTACTTCCCTTTAATTGTGGAAGATTATATTACACCCTACTTCCCTTTAATTGTGGAAGATTATATATCACCCTACTTCCCTTTAATTGTGGAAGATTATATTACACCCTACTTCCCTTTAATTGTGGAAGATTATATATCACCCTACTTCCCTTTAATTGTGGAAGATTATATTACACCCTACTTGTCTTTAATTGTGGAAGATTAAATATAACCCTACTTGCCTTTAACTGTGGAAGATTATATTACACCCTACTTGCCTTTAATTGTGGAAGATTATATATCACCCTACTTCCCTTTAACTGTGGAAGATTAAATATAACCCTACTTGCCTTTAATTGTGGAAGATTATATATCACCCTACTTCCCTTTAACTGTGGAAGATTAAATATAACCCTACTTCCCTTTAACTGTGGAAGATTATATTACACCCTACTTCCCTTTAATTGTGGAAGATTATATATCACCCTACTTCCCTTTAACTGTGGAAGATTAAATATAACCCTACTTGCCTTTAATTGTGGAAGATTATATTACACCCTACTTCCCTTTAACTGTGGAAGATTATATTACACCCTACTTCCCTTTAACTGTGGAAGATTAAATATAACCCTACTTGCCTTTAATTGTGGAAGATTATATTACACCCTACTTCCCTTTAACTGTGGAAGATTATATTACACCCTACTTGCCTTTAATTGTGGAAGATTATATTACACCCTACTTGCCTTTAATTGTGGAAGATTATATTACACCCTACTTGCCTTTAATTGTGGAAGATTATATTACACCCTACTTCCCTTTAATTGTGGAAGATTAAATATAACCCTACTTCCCTTTAACTGTGGAAGATTATATTACCCTACTTCCCCCTACCCTACTTCCCTTTAATTGTGGAAGATTATATATCACACCCTACTTCCCTTTAATTGTGAAGAAGACTTGCCTTTAATTGTGGAAGATTATATATCACCCTACTTGCCTTTAATTGTGGAAGATTAATATAACCCTACTTCCCTTTAACTGTGGAAGATTATATTACACCCTACTTCCCTTTAATTGTGGAAGATTATATTACACCCTACTTCCCTTTAATTGTGGAAGATTATATTACACCCTACTTCCCTTTAATTGTGGAAGATTATATATAACCCTACTTGCCTTTAATTGTGGAAGATTATATTACACCCTACTTGCCTTTAATTGTGGAAGATTATATTACACCCTACTTCCCTTTAATTGTGGAAGATTATATTAAACCCTACTTGCCTTTAACTGTGGAAGATTAAATATAACCCTACTTGCCTTTAATTGTGGAAGATTATATATAACCCTACACCCCTTTAACTGTGGAAGATTAAATATAACCCTACTTGCCTTTAACTGTGGAAGATTAAATATAACCCTACTTCCCTTTAACTGTGGAAGATTAAATATAACCCTACTTGCCTTTAACTGTGGAAGATTAAATATAACCCTACTTCCCTTTAACTGTGGAAGATTATATATCACCCTACTTCCCTTTAACTGTGGAAGATTATATATAACCCTACTTGCCTTTAACTGTGGAAGATTAAATATAACCCTACTTGCCTTTAATTGTGGAAGATTATATATCACCCTACTTCATTTTAATTGTGGAAGATTATATATAACCCTACTTCCCTTTAATTGTGGAAGATTATATATCACCCTACTTCCCTTTAACTGTGGAAGATTATATATCACCCTACTTCCCTTTAACTGTGGAAGATTAAATATAACCCTACTTGCCTTTAACTGTGGAAGATTATATTACACCCTACTTCCCTTTAATTGTGGAAGATTATCATTACTACTTCCCTTTAACTGTGGAAGATTATATATCACCCTACTTGCCTTTAACTGTGGAAGATTAAATATCACCCTACTTCCCTTTAATTGTGGAAGATTATATATCACCCTACTTGCCTTTAATTGTGGAAGGAAGCCTTTAACTGTGGAAGATTATATATCACCCTACTTCCCTTTAACTGTGGAAGATTAAATATAACCCTACTTGCCTTTAATTGTGGAAGATTATATATCACCCTACTTCCCTTTAATTGTGGAAGATTATATATAACCCTACTTCCCTTTATCACCCTACTTCCCTTTAATGTGGAAGATTAAATATAACCCTACTTGCCTTTAACTGTGGAAGATTAAATATCACCCTACTTCCCTTTAATTGTGGAAGATTATATATCACCCTACTTCCCTTTAACTGTGGAAGATTATATTACACCCTACTTCCCTTTAACTGTGGAAGATTAAATATAACCCTACTTGCCTTTAATTGTTGTCTTTATATTACACCCTACTTCCCTTTAACTGTGGAAGATTATATTACACCCTACTTCCCTTTAACTGTGGAAGATTAAATATAACCCTACTTGCCTTTAACTGTGGAAGATTATATTACACCCTACTTCCCTTTAATTGTGGAAGATTATATATCACCCTACTTCCCTTTAACTGTGGAAGATTAAATATAACCCTACTTGCCTTTAACTGTGGAAGATGAAATATCACCCTACTTCCCTTTAATTGTGGAAGATTATATATCACCCTACTTGCCTTTAATTGTGGAAGATTAAATATCACCCTACTTGCCTTTAACTGTGGAAGATTAAATATAACCCTACTTGCCTTTAACTGTGGAAGATGAAATATCACCCTACTTCCCTTTAATTGTGGAAGATTATATATCACCCTACTTCCCTTTAACTGTGGAAGATTAAATATAACCCTACTTGCCTTTAACTGTGGAAGATGAAATATCACCCTACTTCCCTTTAATTGTGGAAGATTATATATCACCCTACTTGCCTTTAATTGTGGAAGATTAAATATCACCCTACTTGCCTTTAACTGTGGAAGATTATATATCACCCTACTTCCCTGTAACTGTTCCAAATACAAAGATCTAGCCCTTTTAGGTTTAAATCCTCATAGTGTCACAAATCTGATATTTATTGTATAAAATTAAAACTTAATTTGATTTTTAACCTGTTGTATATCAACTAATAAGTCAAATCATATACTAACTTCAATTCTGCCTCTTCACTCTTTGGTATGAAAGTGAGGAGTAGAGATTTGTGTAGGATCGTAAAATGGTATGAAATATAAAATGGCAGGATACAATTAACAGCACCATTCTGCACACAATATAAATGTAAGTTGATTTAATTCGCCTACCGTGCGAATCTGTTTATTATCGTGCTTATCATCTGGATTGTATGGGGCTAACCACGCCACATTGGAATTCTGTAGAATCAGCCTTCCTCCAGCAGAATCCTCCGACAGGTCATCATCTAAGGTCATTTTAGCAAACAGCTCTCCGCCCTGTGCATATTTAGCTCCGGTAAGGGAGCTGGGAATCAACAGAAATCGATTGACAAGTTCCAGTTTTGTTTTAACATTGAACCTGAAACAAAGTGTAAAAAAATGATTACTACTGTTATAAATATTTTCAGATACTGTCTATATCACATAGCTGGAGTTTAAACTTACTTTATTTCAATCCTTTTGAAATGGGATTGGACATCAAGTTTTAAACAAAACAAAAATCTAAGCCTTTCTCCTGTATCATATGAGTGTAGTTTGCTATGATACATTATTTATTTTGCTCTTTGGAAACAAGTAAACGTTTAAATATATCAGAAAAAAGATAAAAGTATATTAAGTGAACTATTCAGTGCATCAAATGTATTTTGGATTTGTTTTCGTGAAAAGTTTCTTGGAAACCAAAGTTTTAAACTGCATGTTAAATAGCATTTAATGATGCTTCAGAATATATAAGAAGACCTAACAAATAAAACAGCATTTTAGGATGCTTCTGAAAAATATATAAAAGATCTTATTTTAAAAGTTACTTTGACACATGTTCCATTTGAGCCCATTCTTCAATGTACAACATTTCATGCATCCAAATCCGATAGGTTTCCTTGGTGGGTGGATGCATCAGATGTTCTGATAAACGGAACTTCTCTACCTTGGGTAAACAGTACTTGTTCAGTAAGCTTTTTTCTTCATCTGTAGTAGGTATTGGTCTGAAATAGGATCAAACAAATTATTTGCCAAAATTCATCTACATACAGCAAATAACATCACTAATGATACAACAGACTGGTAGATACATACTGGTTTGTATAAAAGAAAGAGGCATCTGCTTCATAATACAGAATAGTCTGCATAAGACTCATTGGTGGTCAGTCAGACTGGTCTATTTAATAATAAGATTTATCTGTATCAGTCAGACTGGTCTCTATCTCAGTCATACTGGTCTATATCACAGTCAGACTGGTCTATATCAGTCAGACTGGTCTATGTCACATTCAGACTGGTCTATATCACAGTCAGACTGGTCTACATCACAGTCAGACTGGTTTACATCACACTCAGACAGGTCTATATCACAGTCATACTGGTTTATATTACAGTCAGATTGGTCTGTATCACAGTCAGACTGGTCTGTATCACATCAGACTGGTCTATTTCAAAGTCATACTGGACTGTATCAGTCAGACTGGTCTATACCACAGTCATACTGGTCTATATCACAATCAGACTGGTCTATTTCACAGTCATACTGGACTGTATCAGTCAGACTGGTCTATACCACAGTCAGAAAGGTCTATATCACAATCAGACTGGTCTATTTCATAATCAGATTTGCTAACAGACAAAAATAATCTTTGCTCTTCAGAGTATAAAATTTCTGCGTGATTTTTCACCTTTTAACAAGAAATTCAACAAGCAAATTAAACTACCTACGGTGAACCTCAAATAAGATTTCAGTTTTAATTTGATAGAGTGTAAGATTTACTTATTTTCATATTTGATCTGATACACTTACTTATTTTCATATTCGATCAGATGCACATTTTCAGGTCGCCATCTTCCTTGATCACTCAAAATTAAATCTTTTCCTAGTTTTTCCACATCAGTAATTGGTGCTGATTGAATCTGCATTTCCCTGTTCAGGACTGGTTCCAGACCAAAATCATACACAAGATTCTGTCTAAATGTCCCATATATATCTGTCTTGAACACAATCTAGAAAATAAATAACAATATAAATGTGATGATGAAACTGATGTCCACAAGCACTAGTAATTTTATGTTACATTTCACTTGTGTTAAATAACTTCATTACATATCCAGAGTTCCTGAAAAGTGTCATACTAAAGGATTTGTTCAATAAAAAGCCTTTCAGCCTGACAAAGATTAATACTACATTCCATTGTTCAGTCTGACAAAATTCATAAAATGTCTGATACCTGAACTGAAAATAAGATTTCAAGAAAGCTCCATATCAAAATATTGTCATATTGCTATACATGTATCTTATATTTACAAGAATTTTTCTATGTTCCCTAGAAATTACCAATATTGCAGTGCAACTCTATAAATTGGCAGTCTTGAATTGAATCTTTTGTTTTGGCACTAATGACCTACCTTAACTCTATATACATATTCCCCTGTGTGGCGCTTTGTGTAATCTGGATTCACCCATTCTTGACAATGTGTCTCCAAGTTCTGATACTTCTGCGTCTTCTTTGGCCCGACAGAAATACTAGCAATGTAGAAGTATGTCCGATTTGTATCATCTAACAACGTCACTCGGTGTAAACATCTCTGTGAAATAAATACAATATGTCCGTCATATGATACTGTTATGACACATCAGAAAATAAACAAAAACAACAGCAGCAGCAGCATATCTATTGCAAATTCATGAAGATCATATTCGAGGATTTGAAACTATCAAACAGTAAAGACAATACAGTTACTTAGATAACTGGAGCAAAATTAATAGAATAAACCAAGACCTAACTAACCATTAGTGTCAGTAAATTTCACTCTTCAATAAATTGAAATAAACTTTTTTAAAAGCAAACTTTCCTGTCCCACTTATATTCAAGGAAATATTCCTATCGGATGAATCCATCTAGGTTCCTTACATGGACAAATTGTCTTACAGTTATACAGATATCTGTGTTTGTTTTTAGATACATATACAAAAGCTGATATCTACATTTTATTTACCTTACTAGTTACAGTAAACGTCCAGGCATTTGTACATTTCTTGGTCGTCATGTTCACTTTCAGTTCAGAATTTACATGCACTTTGGCATAGTCGACATTCTGTACCATCTACAGAGAAAAGATCAATGAAAATCAACACATAATTGAAATAACTAATACAAACAAAACTGAAAGGGGAGAATATTCTGCATTGGCAGCCCAATTATATACATAGTAAATACAAAAACAAGATTTCTATTTTTCACCTTTGCATGACAAATGAGATAAAAAAAGTTTAATATAAAAACTTGTTTACTTGACAGTGAAATTATTTTCATTTTTTTTTTATTGATTTAAAATTTGAAAACTTACAACAATATGCATATACAAGTGATATATGGGTGAAATACTTGTCATTCTGATGTACTGAAACATCTTATAAAATTAGGTCAAAAGCCGGCATCTTGTAGGGACTTTGTGAGACTGTTTTGGGGTCCGGTTACAAAACTCATTCTAAATGTGGAAACAGCTTGTATTATCCAAAACTAATATTAAAAAATTCTCAACTTGGAATTTCAAAATTTAAGAACAAAAGTATTTTCAAACAAATGTCTTTAAGTTTTTCTGTTTGAGTTAAAATGTTGTGTATATTTTCCCAAATCTATAAGACAATGGACCCAGATTTTAGGAGGGAAGAAAATGCCAGTCTTGTGAACTTTGGGTCAACTTTCTGAACAAAACCTTGATATTTTATGATAAATCAATGATCAAATCAGGACTATGTAGCCATGTTGCAGGCAGACAATACATCACACTATATATGTATGATTATCCTTCTGATTCTTAGATAATTAAATCAGATCACACTTTCAGGAAAAAAATAACAGGTAGTAACCCCTTACCACTGATGATGTATTTTCTGTGTTGACAAGTTTTTCCATCAACTGTTCTGCATATGTGTTACCATGGAGATGTTTGTCTCTAGCTATCTTGATCTGTTGTTTCCTGAATTTGAACCTTTCTTTCCATTCATCAAGTTCTTCTCTAGAATGAGCCTGTGTACACTTGTCACCAAATGTACATTTCCCGGTTTCGATGTAACTGTGAATAATTAAAGATGAATCATTAATTAGAGAAGGAATCCATTAATTAGAGATAGGAATCACTTAACAACCAGAACCCTCATACCCAATGGGTCTTAACAGTCACCTGAGTAAAACATTATCATAAATGATATAAGGCTGATCATTGGTTCATGAAAAGATGTACAATCTTTATTGAAGCCATACGGGTCCTAGGTCTTTTTCATTTATAAACATTAGGCAACTTCCCATGGGGATTGTTCCTTCCAAATATTGTTAAAATTGGCCCATTTTCCATTTAAAAGAACCTAAAAGTTGATAAAAATTTATGAAAACCTTATATTTTCTGTTTACTTAGACTTGAAGTTAGGTGTCTATGACCTTGACCTTTGATACCATGACCTTGAAATTTTGTAACAATGATCCTTAAATACTTCAAAACAACTTCCTGATATATCTTTGTAAACAAAATGTCGATCAGTTTTGACTTACTAAGCCATTTGTATGCATTATGCATGACTAAGGGAAATAGTATAAGAGTATAGTTTGGACAACAAAAATGTTGGGATGCTTATTACTATCAATAGGTATATTGTATGTAGATTTCGTCATGGTTTTAATTGTTGATAATTGAAAACAAAATCAATACCCTAACAAACCCTATTACTAATCCAAAAACAAAGCTATAGATACTTGATCAATACTACTTTTATATTTTTAGTGCATAAAAATACCTTCTACATATGGTAAACTCTTCACTTGAGAGATTTCTAGGTGGGATTCTGAATTTCCAACTTTGATCTTCATCAGAGGTGATTTTCTTCTTGTGAAGGTCACTACGACAGTGGGTTTCCAACTCTGTGGCCGAGGAGAATTTGATATCGCAGAAAGTACAGCTGAATTCTTTGAGATCTACCAAATTTTTTTAAACATATAACTTTCACAAAGTGAAATATTATCGGTGCAATTAACGACAATCAATCAATAGAAAACAAACTTTAGAAAATCTTATTCCTCGCCCCTTGCACACTTTGAGCCATGAAAACTATTACAGCTATTAAATATTTCAAGCTCTCATAAATCTTTAACATTTGTATATGTTACTTTCGCTGATTACCATGTATAACATTTATAGATTGTATGTAACTGCCGTTCTTTACCATTATAATCTTTCTCAAACCCATCACATGGAGACTGAGTATGAGTGAACGCAGTATCTACAGCCTTCAACAACTATTATGCTGGTGAATGTTTTCAGTTAACTTCAACATATTCTACAAATTAAAATTTTTAACTGATACTATTAGAATTTTTAATCTTTTGCCTTGAAAGTCAGTTAATAATTCCTGTATGGTCATATCGGATAACATTACAACCTCAGGGAATATTTAGCAATGTGACATGGTAAATGTTTTTTTCAGAGATTCCAGAAATAAATGCATATTTCAAGCCAATCTCCATTCTTCTATCTGTGTGCATACAGAGAGTGAAATCATTCAATGATCTAATTACAAAACAAAACTGGAATTTTACCTTTGGAATCTGTTGGTGCAGTTGATGTTTCTGTAGCCAAAGAGGTGGATGATGATGATGATGATGATATAGTTGAAGATGAAGCAGTGGGTAGACAACCATTATTGATATCTTTGCTTTGTGTTCCATTGGTTGACTGACTTTTCTCATTTTCTTCCTTGTTACTTGTTTCCATAAAATCTTCGTCAGAGTCCTGAAATATATTCCATAATCACAGATAAGCTATTTGAAAGTGTATCAAGTAAACGAATTAGAAAGCATCATTTTAATGTCATACATTGTCATATCTTATTTTATTTTTTTCAACCTATTTTTAAATTTATACTCAGTAATTTCAGGGTCTGAAGTCACCAAATTTTCTAAGTATTCAAGCTCAACCAACTTTTAGCAATTTTAAGGTAAAAACATGCAAACTTTATTCTGTAATTGGACATGTTTGTATATTGATGGCATACAATTGTAAGTAATGATAAAAATTATTGCCCATTTGAAGAAAATTTCAGAAATATTACAAAAATGTTTGAGTATGTACTCAAATCTTGAGTACCATACTCAACGTATTTATTTGTTTTTTAAAGAAAATCATAAGTGTGCCGCAAAAATTTATATGTAAATGATTGAAAATAATAATATGTTTCCTAATCACTAAAATTTAAAAGTTTTATAAACAATTTTATCGTCAAAATAATGAAATAAAAGTTGAGCTTGAGTATTGAGTAAATTTGGTGACTTCGGGCCCAGGTCAAAACTTACCATTGTAATTTATCATCGTTTATGTGGAGAATCATTATTGTGTGAAAAAAAAAATATTTCACCAATGTTTTTTGACTCAAAAATTTAGCTTGTGTTTTGTAGTTTAAAGCAATATGAGCTATTGTTGGTGCAAAATTTTACACGCAGATTTAATTTTTTTTTAAATATCTTATCTCATAGACAATCCAAATAGATTACCTGGTGGCTTTTACAAATGCTAGAGTATAATTACAATAAACTTGTCAAATGTAGACTGTTGTATATGTTCCTATGACTCTGTCATCATTCTTGCTATTGCTCATCAACTTTTGGAAAAGTTTTAGGAAGATTACCAATTGTCAAGGAAGCACATGGCAAAACAAATTTATCTATCATTCCATGTAAGATAATTTATCAAAATTCTAAGTAGCAAAAGAATATTAAAACACCCCACATAATTTTAGTTCCGGTATGATAATTGTTCTTATTTTTCAAGTTGACATAAACTAGGTATATACTCTACACAACTCTACGGTGTAAAAACAAATGAGCTGTAAATATTAACAAACCTGACAGGCAGCATCCTGGCTAAATAGACATTCATTTTATTGAATATTCACATTTTATTTTTCAACCCAATGGCCATACTTGAATCCAATTACATTTTGTTTGTATTAAGCTTGAGGCTTAAATTTGTCAATTCCAGGTGTTACCGGCATTGCTTCATTGTCAACAAATATTTTGAGCATGCAGCTTCAGGGAAATTTTGGCCGCTCTCTATTAACATCTTATTCCATTTACAGATTATTCCTTATGTAACACCTTATACCATTTACAGATTATTCCTAATGGTGCATCTTATTCCATTTTCACATATTTCTATTGGTGAATCCTACTCCATTTTTACATCATTCTTCATGACACATCTTACTCAATTTTCAGATTTTTCCTTATTCTGCATCTTTTAGCATTATTTTTAATGGTGCATTTTATTCCATTTTCAGATCATTTCTGAATGTGCCTCTTATTTCTAATGGTGCATCTTATTTCAGTTTCAGATTATATGATTTCTTATTTCAGTTTCTGATTATTTGATTTCTAACGGTGCATCTTATTTCTAATGGTGCATCTTATTTCTTATGTTTCATCTTATTTCTAATGGTGCTTCTTATTTCAGTTTCAGATTATTTGAATTCTAATTGTGCATCTGATTTCAGTTTCAGACTATTTCTTATGGTGCATCTTATTTCAAATGGTAAATCTTGTTTCAGTTTCAGATTATTTTATTTCTTATGGTGCATCTTATTTCTAATGATGCATCTTAATTCTTATGGTGCACCTTACATCTTATTACAGTTTCATATTATTTGATTTCTAATGGTTCATCTTATCTCTAATGGTTCATCTTATTTCTAATGGTGCATCTTATCTCAGTTTCAGATTATTTGGTATCTTAATGGTGCATCTAGTTCTAATTTCAGATTACTTCTTATGGTGCATTTTATCTCTAATGGTGTAGATCACCTTAATTTCAGATTATTTTTAATATCATTTTAGTTTCAGATTATTTCTAAAAATGCATCTTCTTCCATTCACATATTATTTTTCTAATTTGAAAATGCTTTCTCTTCTTTTTTCAATGATCATATGAAAAATGGTGAGTCAAATTTGTTACAACGGTGAAAATAAAAAATATCCCTTTGTTGAGCCTCACAACTGACTATCAACAAGCGACAATATACCTTTACCTTTAATCTTGATTTTTATGATCAAACTCAAAAACTGATACAAAACAGAATTTTCTTCTTACTTACAAATTTGAAATTGTTTGATACTATGTAAACAAAAGTCATAATCTACAAAATTTACCTGATCTTTTAGAGCTTGAATGACGATCATTAGACGATTCAGTTCCTTTTTGGCAACCATATTCTAGAATAAATAAATATCATCAAAGATTAAACATGGCCAAAAAAAAAAAAGACAATTCGACCTTTCTACAAATCAAAGTTCTCTATGAATAATGTCATGTCGAATCATATCTACCAGAAACTGAGATATAACAGAAAGAAAAAGTCTGAACAAATTACTGTCAAAAGAATCTTGTACTATCAAATACTCCCACAACTAAATTCCAAGGAGCTCTTGCTTGAAATGGAAATTTTGATATCCAGAACACTCCTTGTTTGCCATACTTCTCACATTACTCTGCATATTTTGGTCACTGTTTAATGTTGGTCAATTTGGTCACCCTGTTAAAATGGCCAAATATATACAGAATGTTTCTATTGGTACTTTTTAAAAATTATTGAAGTGTTTCATAGATTTACCAACAACTTGAACAAGGGGTTTGTTCTTAAAATAACACTGTGTGGATGTTAATCTTAATTAAGTACCATGTGACGCATCAATTTCTAATTATTCTACAGGAACATTGTAATATTTTGATATTTCAAACAACCAGAATGTTCGACACTACAAGATTGAAATCTAATGGAAGGCCAAATTTAAACATGATACAAACATAACTGGCCAAAAAATGACTCTTCATTACATGATGAAAGTGGCCAAATTTTAGTGATGCCAAAAAATCCCAATTTACGGCATCTTTGGTTATATTTACAGATTTGATCTATTATCCTCTGTGGAACCTTGACCCATGAGAATGACCTCAAAGCCATTAGGGATTTTCCTTTCATGCTATAGGAAAATATTTTTAACAGCCTGCAACTAACACGCCATCTTCATGCTGATTAAAACTTTGCTATGAAACCTTCTTAGCACAACAAATACATATCTATGATTCACAGCAGGGCTGAAAATTCCTTAAGTCCAAGGTCTGAGACCTTCATATTTTACTTTTGGACCCTGTCATTATCCTGCTGTGTGGGTCTAAGGACCTTACAAGTCTAAATCAGTGAATGGCTACTCTGTCAATTTCTTTCTCTCTAAACTTTATTTGTTTCCTTTGTAAAGTTCAATGGTCATTTTCCAATATGATTTTGTGGCAGATTTTGGTTCATATAATTTTATGTTCCCATCTTTGATAATAGATGTATGCACTGATTAATTATATTAAAAATCTGACTTAGATTTATTGTAATTGGACCCATATCTTACAGGACTGGAACTAGACAAAATTTAACAAAAAATATAAGACCCAAGCAGCTGAAAGAAAATTTTTAGCCACTGATTAAAGGTGAGTCGTATTACCTTAATCATACGTTGATTGCAAATCAGGTCAAGATCAGGACAAACGTTTTTTTTTCATACCTATGGTTTATTTTGTAACAGATAAAAAAATAAACAGATCTGAATCAGGGTCAGTGATTGTACTCTACAGTACAGAATGTTTACCTTACAAATTATCTTAAATCTTAATTGTCCAGTTCTTACATGTTGCCTTGATCTAATTATCAAAAATAATAATTAAAAAGCAACATTTGATAGTCTTACTTTAAGTCCACTGTTCTATCTAAAAATGGAGCATTATAAATACCAGAATATAATTTTGTGATTATAAAAAGTAACAGATTTTATCATAGACTTTTGATAATGATTGAAAATGATAAAATAATACCCCCAACCCACTCCCATCACCCCCCAAAAAAATAAAGAAAAAAAAAGAAAATTGATGATGAGTCACTCCATTTACCTCTGGATCTCTGTTTACCCATTTCTTTGCTAAATCAAACGCCTCTTCAAACTGACCCTGATGGCATAAAATTTTGATTTTCTTTTCTTGTAATTTCTCATTTCCCTGGTTTACTGACAAAGCTGGAAAAGATACAAAAAAGTAAATGTAAAGTATAAAAAATACACATCACTTCATCTGTTGTTTTATAGTATAAAATAAAAATGCTCATCAATTCAATTGATGCCATATTGCAGTGTACAATATCTTTCAAACTCTTCAAAGTAAATGTCGACAACACTTAATGTTTGCTTTAGTCCAGAAAAAAAAAACAAACACAAAACACAAAGGACAGGGTTGTACTTGGGCAAATTTAACCTGATCTACCATGACATGGGATCTCAGTTTTAGGTCTCACCTGAGACTATCACATCATAGGTGGAGCATTTGGCAAAGTGACAATCACCACATATGTACCATTTGTGAAGTCTCTGGTATGACCTAGTACTGAGAATAAAACCCGGAACCTCTCACTTTGAAAGTTGAACACTCAACAACTAGACCACTGGAAGCCGTCCAATCATGATTAAATTGGCATGTGATTAATATATCAATATAAACAAATTTGTATACTGCACTTAGGACCTATCATATACCTTACATGTAATGCATTCATGATGTGTATGAATTAAGATATTGGTAGATCTTTGCTTTTGTGTGATCATTACTTTATAGATATATATGCAGATTTTGTCTATTTTTACCTATACATCTCCAGTCAAGCATGTAGACTACTATATGTGGACCAATTAATACAGTGTACAATGTATGTCAGTTTGTGGATGTTTTAAGCTACATGTAAATTCACCAGTGTCATTAGAGGTTGTGGTCCCAGAGATGTTTATCATAACACAGATGTACAGTGTGTGTAACACATAATCACACTGTGCTTTGTGAAATAAAATATAAAAACAACTTTATCTACATGAAATTAATAACTTTTTACATAAATACCTTATTTACATCTAATTAACAAATCTTATATTTGTTTTAAACAAGATATGTTTGTGAAACACAAATGCCCCTGGTCCCAACAACATTTTGCAATGTCCTAAAGTTTGACCCCACTCCCAAGTGCATGTGATGTCAGTGAAGTGTGAGCAACCTTTAGATGAACTTACTGACTAAATTTGAAATATTGCACTTTATATGTAAGCAGGATGGAATTACAGACAGACAGACAGACAAACAGACGGACAGACTATCCAAACACTAGATGCCCCCTCGCAGACCTTTCAGGTTGGGGGCATAAAAAGGTTGATTAAATGTGGCACAATTTATAAAGCATATGTTGGGGACACATTAAAAGATGGACTGATTGATGAACAGAACATACATCAAAAAGGAAGACATACAAAAATATCAGCATTTTCTTAGTGATCAAATCAATTCATGACTACAAGTCAAGGAATGTTTATACTTGATTACATGTAGGTTTTTACAAATATTCAAGGGACATGTGTGATCCAGCAGAAAAAGCATAACCCATCAACAATGAAGTCTCTCACTTTCTGGCTGGAACCTAAGCTGATTATGTGAGAAATTTTGTCAGTTTCCTTCCAAGAGGTCGGTGGTGTTTTCCAGGGTACATTGTACCCAGGCTTTCTCTTCCACCGTTAAAAATTGACTGCCACAATATACCTGAAAAATTGTTGAGTGTAAAATAAAACGCTATTCGATTTTAAAAATTGAATCAACAAATACGTGAAATACTAAAATTTATTCAGGGACATTAAAGTTGCTCTTTCATAGAATTTCATCAACTTCTTCAATCTATTCATATAAAAAATGATACATGTATGATTTTATAAACAAATAAAAATATAGAATTCCATTATTTATTAAAGAAATGCATCATGAAGGAAGACCTAGTGTGGAAATGACACTAAATTCATATTACACTTGTGGAATACATTTCTAATTTAAGGTAAGGTTTGCATGTTCGGGAAAATGTTTTTTTGTTCAGATATTGTACACAAAGGAGATATGACAAAAGACAGAATGGAAAGGTCTATCATAAAATGAAATTTTATTGAAAATTGACTCTTCCATTTTCTTGCAAAACTGGGGCAAAAACATGAAAAATGACAGTTTATCACAATTTATGTATTTAATTATTTTCTTATCCAAAGTTATCAAAATAGTGAAATTAATTTGTTCGAAAGTGTCCAAATTATTTATTGTATCAATTGAACACAATGTTAAATCTCATTCAGTATAAATGTACATAATAATGAAAAACTACCTCATTTTCACTCTAATGTTTTAAATTGAAATGGTTACAAAAATCTGTGATAGAACATCTTTAATTTTCACAGAAACAATTGTTATCAAAATTAAACTGCTTTTTTAAGGATGTTTTGGAAACCTAAATTATTTCATAAACATAGTGCAATCATGAAACAAGAAATTAATCAAAACTGTGATCTTTGACCCCTTCAGTCATAAAATTCCAAAAAGTTTTGTTAACCTTTACTTCAGATATGCTAAGATCTATGTACCAAATTTAAAGAGAAGTGCCCAAACAGTTTTTGGGATGTTTAAAATGTTTAATACTCAAGAAATGACGCACACCAACATGATGCATGACAAACACCTGAACAAGAAATTGATTACATTTGGTCACCTGTAGCTCAGGTGACTTACATAAAAACCATGGAAATGTTTATTGATTTATACAGATGTGAAAATTACATGTAAAATTTACTGAATCAAGAAATAAAGAAAACTGAAGGTCAGAGTGTGAAGTCTTTATAAAGCTGAATTGTTTATTATACATACAAAATAGATATTCAGCTGACAAAGTGTTCATTCACCTTTCACACATTAAGTTCAGTTTTTTAAAAAAATCAAATTATGCTAACTGATAAAAACTGAGATATAAAGATGAAACAGGACTGACAAGCAATCACATTTCATCTAGACTGATCAATGAGCCTAGGTACAAAATGTACATTTTAGGATACAGATACTCAGTAAGGAGATTAAACTCTTACATGCACTCCTTTTCCTTCAAATTTTGAGAAAATGTCATTGGAAGCACAATAGGGAATTTTTATGTGCCTATTTTTATTATTATTATTATTTTTTTTTTGGACTTTGTGTCAAACTGAGAAAACTAGTTTGCACACATGTAAATCTTATATGTTATGGAATTTCTATTTCAAATACATTTGCCTCCTGCATCCATGAATTTTTCATCAAGATCCTAAACCAAATTGGGAATATTTCATCAAATTGGGTAAAAACACAAGCACTTTGCATTGGGAATGGGGTCGAATATCAACCCCAAGAAGATTACAGAAAAAGGCCTGGTATGCCAAAAGACAAAGACTGGAAAATGTACTTAAAACAAATACATGTACATATAACACATAAACATACTTATCAGATATGTACTTATAACAGATACATGTACACATGTCATACCTATAACAGATACATGTACACATATGTCATACCTATAACAGATGTCATACCTATAACAAGATACATGAACACATACTTTATACCTATAACAGATACATGTACACATATTTCATACCTATAACACATACATGTACACATGTCATACCTATGACAAGATACATGTACACATATGTCATACCTATGACAAGATACATGTACACATATTTCAATACATGTACACATATTTCATACCTACAACAGATACATGTACACATACTGCATACCTATAACAGATACTTGTACACATACTTCATACCTATAATATATACATGTACACATACTTCATACCTATAATATATAAATGTACACATGTCATACCTATAACAGATACATGTACACATATGTCATACCTATAACAAGATACATGTACACATACTTCATACCTATAACAGATACATGTACACAAACTTTATACCTATAACAGATACATGTACACATACTTCATACCTATAACAGATACATGTACACAAACTTTATACCTATAACAAGATACATGTACACATACTTCATACCTTAAACAGATACATGTACACATATGTCATACCTATAACAGATACATGTACACAAAGTTCATACCTATAACAGATACATGTACACAAACTTTATACCTATAACAGATACATGTACACATACTTCATACCTATAACAGATACATGTACACATACTTTATACCTATAACAGATACATGTACACATACTTCATACCTATAATAGATACATGTACACATACTTCATACCTATAACAGATACATGTACAAAAACTTTATACCTATAACAGATACATGTACACATACTTCATACCTATAACAGATACATGTACACATATGTCATACCTATAACAGATACTTGTACACATACTTCATACCTAAAACAGATACATACATATTGGTAACATATAAATGAACATATACTTTTAATAGTTCTATATAATTCATGTACATACCGAATAATATTTTAATTGTATTGTATCAAAATTGTTCCCAATAAGAATACACATGCACTTGAGAATACAGACAATAAAAGCCACTGGTGTAGACTATATGTAAGTAAATTAATAAAATAAAACTTTAACATTTACATCTTAATCCATAAAAGGAGAATAATATTTAGTCATAAATACCTGTTTCACATTCTTCCAGTGCCTCTTGAAAATTTCTCTGAAGAAAGAAAAATAAAAAAAAAACAATTAAAGGGTTTGGACCATTATATTTTAAAGAATTACCAAAGTAACATTGAAATTGTCATACATGTATGTCAAGAACAATTGCACAAGTACATACAATGAATGTATTACAACTCATAACAAGAGATGTCAGAAGACAACAAAACTCACTGAAATGGGTGTAAACTTTCAAAATAGATATTTGACCCACAGCTGCCAGGTTTTAAGGTGAAAGGACTGGTAAACTTTTTATTCCTACAGCTCAGGTAAACATTTTTGAAAAGTAGGTCAAAATCCAAGTTCAAGGTCACTAGGTCAGAAAGCAAGGTACCAAATAAAAGTTCTGGTAATAAGAAATCTATATGTGAAATATCAAATGCCTATCCATCATGGTTTAAAAGATATAGCCAAGGTTAAAGTTTTTGAAAAGTAGTTCAAAGTCCAAGTTCAAGGTCACTAGTTCAAAAGTCAAGGAAACAAATTAAAGCTCTGGTCATAAGGTATCTATATGTGATATATCAGAGCCCTGTCCCTTGTGGTAAAAAGGTTACAGGTCAGGTTAATTTCTTGTCCACAGATGCCAATGCCGCCGCTGGGAGGGTATGACATTAGCTTCAGACTTTCGTTCCGGCAAGATAAAAACTAAGGCAAATCATTAATTTTCAACATACTTTTGTTTTATGAAGTATACTGCAAGAAATCATAAATTTTCAAAATATCATCAACCTATATTTTCTATGAAGTATGCTGGTAGGTAGAAATCAGGGCCTGGGACCATAAAACTATTCTCAGACAAATTTTTTACTAAACATCAAGATTTTACTTGAATCTTGAGAATTTTCTCAACTTGGGTAAAGCTTTGGACTATAAAGAAATTCAGAGACAAATTTCTTTCTCAGGTGATAAAATACTTAAGTACAGTCTGTAGCTGACTTAAGTAATTCATGACAGTGAAAATGGCAGCCCCCTATTTTCACCTTGGGATAAATAAACGTTAATATAATTGTCTTTGTCTCCCTTCGAGTATTTCAGGGCATGTTTAATCCCTTGCCTTTCAAAATCCATGCATTATTTGAGCGAAATAGGTTTAGGAGACCAACACTTCTTTCTCTGTTGGTTTGTTTCAGCCAAACTAAGTTTGTTTACATTAACAGGAACGGTGTAAATTTAGTCTATTACATGTGCCCCAGTGTATGTCCCGTGTCATTTATCTTATCTAATGTACTTATACTAATTTAATTGTATCTTGAATATCGTTTATTTTATACATTATACAAATTATATGCATAAATAATTACTGACTTTGGTCATGTATTGGTATTTTACAAGGCGTTTTTGATGTTTTTAAAAAGGTATATATCTATTCCCCTTTTTATGTCCCAAAACATGCTTTCTATTTGACTTTTAACACATTTTATACCTCTTTGTTGGTTATTAATTAATGAATCATAGATTTTGGTAAGAATAATGTTCAAACATGGAGGTTAAATGAATTGGGACATATGTCAGGGACGAGATTTACACTGCCCCTTGACAATCTTACCTCAGCTAAGAAAATTCTAAAGTCGTTTTATGGTCCGTGAGTTTTCACTTTTTACTCAGATGAGTAAATTCTTAAGTTTTAAGATTGTTGATTGTCAGATAAAGACACAGATATCAGTTATCAAGTATCAATTTTTTCTAACACAAACAGCACTACTGATACTAGAATTAGTATGCCGATCTTGCCTATTTTTAGTAGTAGTACTTTTACTTCACACCTAACAACTTTTCAGTTACATCAGGGATTCAAAATTCCCCAAGTCCAAAGTCTGGGGCTTGGTTAATTCAGGTTCGGAATTGGCATTTAGTCTGAGGGATTTGCATTCATTTAATTTTTACTGTATTACACATTGAAAAAATTCAGCACGGACTTTGAAATTTCTCAATTTGACTTGCCAGAAATATTCTCTCCAAGTTCCGGACTTGAGTATCTAAAACAAGTTGTATTAAATCAGTTACCAGTCAATTTGTGATTTCAAGTTGTATTAAATCAGTTACCAGTCAATTTGTGATAACAAGTTGTATTAAATCAGTTACCAGTCAATTTGTGATAACAAGTTGTATTAAATCGGTTACCAGTCAACTTGTGAGACACTACAAGTACATGTATATATAGTTTCATAATATTTGTTACTTTTCCACGATTTAAAGCTACAACTTTTTGTGAAATACAGCCTACAATATGTAGTGTCTGCTTCAGAAATGGGAAAATCTTTTTTCAAAAATCAATGAAATTAAACATGTGCATACATGTAAAACAAAGGTTTTAATAGTTGAAATAGGCATCATCAACTGCCACAGCAGATTACTTGAAAGAAAACCATAGAAATATTTAAAGAAGTTAATCATGTTAACCCTTTCAACCCTACAAACCATAATAGATTGGTCCTAAATAATAGAAAAGAGCATACCATTCAGATATCCAGGGTTGAAAGGATAAATGTAATGTACAATGTATATATCAAAATCTGTACATGTACATGTGTTCATGTTTTTTTTTTCTCAATATTTTATGAGTACAAGCACAGCTTATACATGTATGCATCAATTGTATAGATAGAGACAAAAGTTACAACCTTTCAGAGTGCCAGATAGGGGTTACATGTACATGCATCACAATTAAGTAGGGAATATGTGTTCACCTGTTTGAGCAAGCTACTGATCTTCGCAAGAACATTTGTGATAGAGTTAGCTTTACTGCTGGCCGCTTCATGGCTGGCTGCTGAGAGCAGAGTGGTATCTTTGTCTTTATCCATCCCCCATCACATTTGGATTTGTTTTCATGCCAATCATACAGTTTCCTACAAAGACACAACATTCAGCTCATGTATATTTACAAAATTTTGTCACTCTTACAAATCAATAAAAAGAAACTAGCAAATTCAAATGTACATGTATATATTGTAATATCTTATTTGATCCAGTATATGAATTCCTAGTTGCCTACAATAGTAGAGTTATGGAATTATTTCTCAGAATGGCCAAAAAATGCACAATGTTTATACAACCATTAATTATGGGACCAGTATATGTTTGGGCCACAAGTGTGTTGTGTGTGAGCATGCATACATTTACATGTGTATATATATATATATATATATTTATATATATATATATATATATATATATATATATATATATATATATATATATATATATATATATATATATATATATATATATATATATATATATATTTATATACAGTCAACTCTTTGGTTAAAGGCAAAAATTTCAAGGGATCAAATTTACATCCATGTTAATAAATTTGTTTGATATAACAGCATATTTGCTTTCTGGCACAGGCAGTGATTTTTGGGAACAAACATGCATTTTACCTCTAGAATTGACTTGTTATAACAGCAAAGCATCAAAAATGAAAAACTGTTGTCACAATTTATTAAATTAATAGAATGAAAATAACAATAAAAACAGTTTTTTTTATTTGTAGTCATTTAACTTTATCATCGCAATCATATTGATATATGGTTTAATAGGGGTTTAACAACAACGAATGTTCATGCAATCTTATTTTGATGCCAAGCCCAGAAATTTGATAAAACAGCATATTTGATATAATGGCCATTTTACTGGATCCCAACATGGCTGTTGACTGTGTGTGTGTGTGTGTGTGTGTGTGTGTACATTGTATATATATATATATATATATATATATATATATATATATATATATATATATATATATATATATATATATATATATATATATATATATATATATATATATATATATATATATATATATATATATATATATATATATATATATGTATGGATGGAAGAATGGATGAATGTGGATAAATGATGTGGAAAGATAGATAGATAGAAAGATGTATTGGTCTGGATAGAGTTATTATAACATCTACAGAAAAAGCTTGAACACTAATGAATCCTCCCATTGTAGTTGTTCTAAGAATAATATTGAGTGAAGAAAGAGGAAGCCTGCCTTTTCGGGGTTGTTTCCTTAGCATTTGTTTTGTTTAGTCAAGTACTTCATTTTTATATCCTTTCTCTCTAAGTAGATCTATGCATACTAATTGTACTTAAAACACTGCATGAATAAAACAGAAATGATCTTGGTATAATGTTTTATAATGGGACATATACATTTATAAAAATTTACCGCTACCTTAAACTAATATAATTATCAAATTTAATTAGATTTATATGTACATGTATGTGATGGAACTGTTCTCAAAATTATACATTATCATATATCTCAGATTTCATAACAAAAATCCTCATCAATTTCAGTGCACCATATTTGTCACGTACATTTTATGGTCCGAGATTTTAATGACAAGAAAATCAACATTAATTGATTTTATACAGCACATTAAATGTTTACTTAAAATGTATCCATGACTGCTATCTGTATCAAGTGATTTAAGGGGGCAGCAGGTGTAATATAATTATTGTAGTGTTACAGGTACATGTACAGGTATACTTTTAGCAGTAACGACATGTATGATACAACACCATAACTGACCACAAACTTTTAATCAAAATCTGATTTTACCTGTCTCTTTCTAAAAAAACAAAACAAATGATAGTAATGAAAACAATAATAATTATAACGTACTTACATGTATATGTATGTAAAGGCACACAAAAAGAATTTTTATACAAGCAGTAATACTATAGAAATAAGAATGAAATTGACATGTACACATTGACTGTATATATATGCATGCACATGACATGTACATGGACAAACAATGAACAATGGACAAATAATTTAAGAGTAAAAATATTGGATCTACATGTAATACATTTTAATTGTGTATACATTTATATATATATATATATATATATATTTATATATATATATATATATATATATATATATATATATATATAAGTAATATTTTTTCTTATATGGCTATGAAACCGATTTGAACTCTTTATACAAATATCTACAGCAGTATTATGCAGATCATGGGTTAGGTTAATAATTGGTCACTAGATCATCTTTTATTTTGGTGTCTGCCATACACAAGATACATGTACATGAATGAAGTCATTCTACAGATGTTGGCAGATTTATGGCATTTCACTTGTAACTGATCATGCCATCTCCATACAGGTGTATAATGTACATGTAAGTTAAAATTGATTGGCAAGACACTAACAACAAAGAAATTACTTTTAAAGGGTACATTTTACAGACTTTCCTGTGTAGTCAGTTTTGTTTCATTGTTGTCCTACATCCAACAAATCACCAGCTTAAGGTGAAGTTCTACAAATTTTGACCTGTGCTATGGACTGACACCAATGCAGTGACTAATTGTGCAAGTTCTTTTAAGTGTCACACCTTTCGAGACATGGGAGTTTGGTTTTAAATCGGACATCTGAAAAACCCTCGACTTTCACTTTGTATGACAAGCACTTGGTTAAGAAACAGTCACTACAATTTTTTTTAAAAAAATCTTTGGTATGATGACCTGGTGCTGGGAATCAAACCCAGGACATTCTGTTTGCAAATCAACCACTCTACCAGTAGTCTATGACAAGTGGTCGACTATCCTGTGAGGATTCAAAATTTGGTTTCTGTTTTAAACTTGCATGTACATATTATTGTATGCTTTTAGTTATTACATGTACATGTATGTATGTACTTGATAAGAACTCAGTACATGTAAAATAATGTCATAAAAGCTAAATTTTCATAAAACATGTTCTCATTTCTATTAAAAACAGTATTTCATCTTGATCAGTACATTTTTCAACATTTTGGAGAATATTTTATGCAATTAACAGGAATTCTTGGTTTAACCTATGCAATTACAAGGAATATTTTACATATAAGAAATAGGAAATGGTTTTGTGTTTTAAGTTCTTATGCAATGAACAGGAATATGCAATTAAGTGAAATGGATCGGCCGTACTGTACATATATATATATGTATATATTTATATATATATATATATATATATATATATATACAGTCAAACTTGTATATAAAGACCGCTCAGGGAAAATTACAAAAACGGTCTTTATAGACAGGTGGTCTTTATATACAGGGTCACATGAGATATGAAATCCAAGGCATCGGAGATGGCTTATTATTATTTCCAACTACATATTTCTTCCATGGTTAGATATTTCATTTAGTGATTAAATAGATATTGTATTTAAATACTAAAGGGATTTTCTTAACTCCAGGGTCTGGAAAAAATTCATTTTTTCTAAAAAAAAATCCAAATTTGGAATATTTGCATTTGTTTGGGAAAATACAAACCATTTTTGCATTGGCAAGGGTCCTGTAACCATCCAAAAAATAGTCATAAAAAATCCCTGTAGCTAATACATGCATAACATGTAAATAATAAAAAAAATATATAACAATGAATTAATTTATGATGTAATTGAATTATACATGTAAATCGAGGATACGGCACATTATTAAAACTGAAACAAATATCTTAAATGTGCTCAAAGTCGGTGGTCTGTGTTGTTAATTCACACGAGTCAGAAGTGTAAGAATATACAAAAAGATGTAGGTAGTTGAATTTTATTTAATTATCATTTTATTAGACGTAATCCAATGCTACGAGCGCCGGCAATTTTACTCTTTGGATTGAGATGTTGACTTGCTAATCAAGTGATGTTCGATTAGTTACAGCATTCCAGAATACGAGAAAACAAATAATCATTCAGCGATGATATTTAAATTCTCCTGTTCGTAAAAATACCTTGTCACAAGCGTGTCCTTTCTGAATTTTTTTCCTTTTAAGTCTTAGTCTTTCGCCGATTAAGTAATCATCACCGGCAATTTTTGTCATAAATTGATGATCGAAAACAAAAGATCAATCAGTCAGCGATGATTGATAGTTCCTGGTTGTAAAAACACCCTGTCATAGAGCACGTACGAGTGCTTAATTACTACCCGGGTCGTTAATTGACACCTCCAGGTGTGTTGTGACTGCCGAAGCCTCGTGTATCTCGCCATGTTGTTGATTAAGTCTCGAATTATCCCGCGAGAATTATGTACGAGTTATCTCCCTTCCAAGAGTAGTAAGTGTATAAGCAGTCGCTATACGCAAGTAGGACAACTACCGGCGGACAAAATACAGCGGTCGCCGGTCGCGTAAGGCAGGTGGTCGCTATATAGAGGGCAAATATATAGTAATTCTCAAGGGGCAGTCAAAATACGGTCGTTATGGACAGGAAGTCGTTATATGAGGGGGGTCGCTAAGGCAAGTTTGACTGTATATAAAGTGAACCCTCTTTACAACGATGGTGTTTGTTCCCACGTAGGAATGATGTTATATCAAATTTGTCACTGTAACGAATTTGATGTAGTGGGCATTTCATAGTTAGCTCCCTTGAGTATCATTTACGCATATATGTACATGTAAATAAATAAACTTACTACAACAAATATTATTTTTTTATTTCATACTATTTTCAACCTTTTACTAGTCATATTTATGCATGTAATATTGTAAACATCCATGCACAATTATTTTTTCGGTTGCATATTGTAAATCGGTGATGTCGTGAAATGCACGGATCATGTACAAAATGCCCGAAATGTAATAGTATATCTCCTGATACCGAGTTAGATTCATTATTGCTTAAATAAAAATCTCACCGATTGCTGAAACAATTCTCATAAAAATGTGGTTCACAAATAAAGTTTTACTATAATGTCTATGATTATCGTTTGTTTGTTTGTTTATTGTTGTTTAACGTCCCACTCAAGAATATTTCACTCATATGGAGACGTCACCAAATGCCGGTGAAGGGCTTCAAATTTTGGCCTATGCTCGGCACTTATGGTCATTGAGCAGTGAGGGTTCTTTAACGTGCCGACACCTACTGTGACATGGGACCTCCAGTTTTTACTGCCTCATCCGAAAGACAGATGATTATCATAAATATTGAAGTATTTTAAAGATCCGCTATTGTAACCACATCGGCACAGACATGTAGCGCAACGGAACTTATCAACAATATGTTTATTTATTAATCTTATTTGGTTTAATTTGTACACAGTTTGTATTTCTCTTCCTGTCGCTTCAGTTCTACTGAAACCTACTGATTTTTTATAAACATTAGGGCTACTGCCTACTCTACAGGTAGGGATGATTCAAGCGCTAATCGTTGACACCTAGGCCATCAACTATCAGTGCAGATTAAGAACAATTGACGGTGTAATTGTTTTATTGACATAATTATTTTACCTGTGATCTCAACCGTGAAGAAAATCAAGACTGAAAACAATAGCCGGATTAGCAGGTGGGATCTATTGCGATGTTATGCTGTTGTATAGAGTTTATTTACATTGAGTTTTATACATTTGTTCCCGGAATTTGATGTCGGAGTCAGATACCGAATATTCCGTTGTAATGAGTACTTTTTATGTACATGTACATTTGTTCCCGAGCAGTTCTTGTCGGATACCGAATATTCCGTTATAATGAATGTCGTTCTAAAGCGGGTTCACTGTATATATATACATGTATATATAGGGACTGGCAAAATATAAAGCACAGGTATTCATAGCAAATGCACGTCAGCTCACAAAGTGAGCACAAACCATAACATGTGTACATACATGTATATTCACTGTCAATTTCTATATACAATGAAGGTTCATTCTGGTGACTGAAACATGACATCACTTCTTATATTTATTCCGATGCAAAAATCTGTCAGCTATTTCGGATTAAATGTGACAATTTTTTTGAGAAAAAAAAAAAAATATTTACGATGATTGTCCACTTTTTAAAAAAAAAATAGTATGAACACAAATGAGTCCAAATTCATCGCACAAGGATTTTTTAAAACTACCTTTTGGAGCAGATGCTATTTTTTTCTATAATTCAAAGAAAGACCACATGATTTCTTTAAAATTAAATGTGTTTTCGTAACATATTACTTTGATACAATAAGTCTTATTAGCACCATATCAGAGTTATTGCCCTTTGATCACTCTTTTGACACGAAAAACAAAAATACCCCAAATCTCACCATATCTCAGGAGATTAAAGGGACAATGCGACAACGGTTAAATAAAAACAAAGTAGCTTTATAGATTAAAACAGATGTCAAATATGCCTGTGGAACACTGGATCACAGTAGATTGCATCTCTGATAGCATAAAAAAAACCAAATATTCGATTTTACCAGTTGCCAAAGTTTGACAATAGTCGCAAAAAGTAGCTAGATTTAGTACGACGAGAAGGACCTAAAATAAATATTGTGTCATACACTCGCCATTGGGCAAATTTAATGCGTCAGCAATCTCATATAGGTCAATAACTTCATTTTTTCTTGTCGGAGTGTTTAATTTATTTGGACTTTAAAACAAATCACGGTGTAAACTACGGTAATTTGTATTTGCCAATATGTTGAAGTTCATTTGTTTACATGCTGTTCCTGAGACACTACTAAAAGCGCCTTTAATATGAAGAGTTCCACTAATGGAAATCAGACATTTTGAAATTTAAAAAAAATTATACAGTAAAACCTGTATATAGCGGCCACCCAAGGTACTAGAGAATATTGACCTCTATGTGCAGGTGACCCTTATACACAGGTTCAATTTAGTTGAAGTATGCAGTCAAAGGACTTTCAAAAACTGGCCTTTATAGACAGGTGATCCTTATATAGAGGTGGCCGCTATAGCAGGTTTTACTGTATATATATATATATATATATATATATATATATATATATATATATATATATATATATAATTTGAAATTAATTGGAAAATTACTAGTCATTTGGACCAGTTATCAGATAGATTTCGTCAGACTTTGTAAAATTCACTGGTTTTTCTGGTAAGACTGGTGAATTTCAAAAACTCTGGGAAATAAGACGTACCGGTATTATTTCAGATGTTTTCAGCTGACCACCTATCACTTTAAAAACTGTTAGAATTATATCTTTTATTATAAGCCCTACTGCCCATCCCGATTCATACGAAGTTCATATATGTAGTCACATGATATGAAATTTTGACAGAATGGAATTTAAATAAAATTATTTTGAATTCAACTTTAGTAACAAAAGATAAAATTATGTAATCATTAGTATATGTATGTTTGTTTTGTATGCTTTATTGAATTGTGAACATATTTATGATAAAATATTTACTAAAAAAAAGGGCCACAAATTTATATGTTTCATGATCATCTACATGTATCATGTTATTCATCTCTGATTCAGTGCCAGAGCTCATTTATAAGTCCACTATTTGGCATATTACCGTATATTGTGAGAAAAAAGAAAAGAAACATTCAAGTGCTGGAAAGAAGGGTTGAAGTAAAATAACACATACAACAAAAAAAAGGTACATATACAGTGGAACCTGTCTTGAGAGACCACCCTTTCAGCCACTGAAATGTGGTCTCTCGTAGCAGGTGACCTCTCAAAAGAGGTTTTACTGTATTAGAAGGACTACCGGTAATTAGGTAGGTGGTTTTCAGAATGTGGTCTCAAAAGGCAGATCAGTCTTTTATGACAGTGGTCTCTAAAGACAGGCTCCACTGTACATTTGTAAGTATGAACAAAAACAAAGTCCACTGAAGACTGGAAAAGTACAAGGTTTTTTCACCACTTTGGGACTTGGGCCTGGTCTCTTTCAATTGGGAAAATACTTTTGATACTAATTTGGAAATACATCTACATGTTTAATACAATGTACTTGAATTGAAAATTGAGTAAATCATTACTAGAATTACTGAATTGGTACATTGTAGTTTTAGTATCATTTATGTGTTTTATATTCTTGTGAGCCAAAGCTATGATCATCTTAGTTTTGAGGCAAGAAAACAAAAATTTGGGGGCCGATTAGATGATTCTGGTGTTCAATGTACATTCACTTTATACACTTTCATTAATTATTGCTCATGTTTATACCGATTTTCTACTAGTCAATGCAACAGGACTAGCTGAAGCAAAACCTTGACAAGTCCACAGCAAAACGTTAGTAGTCTCAGACTTCTACTGCAATCTGTCAAAGAACGCCTTTAGGATTAAATAAGAATATGGAGGACAACGTTCCAGAATTTTGTGTTTGAAGTTGTATGCACATGTACATCCATTTATATTTTGTACCAGTCAGAAAAAAAAACCCATTCATGTACATGTGTACACAAGTTCAACTTATTCACCCCTAAAGACACATCTGGACAAGCCTAAATCAATGATTTACAGAAGATTCCATTGTTTTTTCAGGTGTTGATGATCACATTGGTTTACTATGGTTTATGATACGGTGGTATGCAGATGTCAATTTCAATGCGGCACAATCTAAATTCTAATACGGTAACTGAGCAAACTGCTGCCATAATACTCCAAAGTCCATTAACCCATATATACATGTAAGAATCACTCCGGCTTCAAACATAAATCAAAAGGCATTTTGGGAGAAAAGGAGCAAGCTTTTAACCATTTGGAATGAAACCTTTTATTGACACCCTATGTATTCTCCATAAAAAGGATTGTTTAAAACCTAACCTTTCTTAACAAATTCAATATGACTAATAAAAAGAAATTATTAACAAAATAATTCTGAAAATTGATCATGAGTGGCGAGTAAACAAAAGTACATGTAGCACCGAAAGACAAGTTTAAATTGAGAACAGGTTCACAACAATCTGCAGTCAATCAAATAATTAAAAATTTTCAAAGATCATGCTTCCAATGACAAGTTTTTGTTATAGTGTACATGTAAATTGAAAAGCGGCAAGTTCTAGACATTATTATATTGACGGTGAATTAATATTTATTTTGTTTTCATTTTTTGTAACTTTTCTAAAGCTGTTGTTATTTTTCATCATTTGGTAAATATCCTCTTTTCCAGTAGGCTTGATTTTATTATTATTTTCGATATTTGTGTAAACATTAAAAAATAAATTAAAAATTCTATGTTTTTTTATTTACGGACAATTGGATTTGTGGTTCAGATAAGTTATTTTTGGATATTACTTGTCCGATCGGGTCAATGAGAAAATCCTTATTGTAGAGCCCTGTTGACTGTTGAGTGACCTTTGCTTCAAAAGTCCCTGTCCCAAGAAACATAGCCTGGTGTAAAATAATACGATAAAATTCTGATGAATGGTTTAAGAGATATGAGATGAGGCCTTTCCCTATACATGTATTTTAGGGATATGTGCTGAGTGATCTTGACCTTTCAAAATGACCTTAAGTGACCTTTGTCCAAAAGTCTTTGTCCCAAGGAACCTTTGTATGAAATATAAAAAAAAAATTCTGATGGATGGTTTAAGAGATATGAAACCTTTCCCAATATATAAGGGATATGTGCTGACTGCTGGGTAAACTTGACCTTTTAGAAATGACCTTGTTGATAGTCATTGTCCCAAGGAAGATTTGTGTGAAATATGATAAAATTCTGATTATCGGTTTAAGAGATGAGCACGGATGGACAGACATGACAATAACTATATGTCCCCCAAATTTTCTTACATGTATGATGTAATGAAGACCATTAAATTTTATTTACAATGTACACTTCAAGCTTATTTTTTTACTGTTTTTCTCTATATCAAAACACTTTGTATTTTTTTTTAACTTTTGTAATGGTAAATAGATCCAAAACTTTAAAACTTGGTCCAACTTTTATTCCCATCACATACATTTCTTTTCAATTTACTTGAAATATGGATAGATAGTCCTACAAACAGTCACACCTTTCTAGATATTTCTAAAATATCACAGTTTTCAGAGTCATTACATGTAAAAATTTCATGTCTTGTAAGAATTTCATTTTTCATATAGTTAAACCTGCTTTAGCAACCACCTGTGTATATACGTAGACCACCTGGTCATAAAGACTGTTTTTGCTGTCCCCTTTAGTACCATTTGTGTACAAATCAACCTCTATACAAATGTATAAAGACCACCTCCCTATAAAGACGGGTTGTGTCGTGTCCCTATGGTCATAAGGGGGTTTTATATACAAGTTTCACTGTATTTCTTTACAGAACAAATGGATGCTTCCATTTACATCATTTAGCAAATCTGTACTTGCTAATTTAGCATCATCATCTGTTGACACAATTGATTTATTTACATGTACTTGCCATCTTGTGTGGGTTGAAAGGGAATTGAGTTTAAATAAGAAAATAATAGGGCATCATACAGCCATATGTCCTGGTGGGATGGCTAATGTCCCGGAAAATCGACCTCCCTAAAATGTGTCCCATTTTTACGTAAAATTTGCATCTGTCCTGGATTCCTACTGTTCCACCATTTTGTACTTTATTTACTAATTAGCAGATGTCCGGTTATCAAACAGTTGACACTTTTACAGATAAATAGGCTATGGGCATGTTAATTATTATTTATAACATCGTCCCGACACTGATTGGGAGTTAATTGTTGATAAGACTATCGATAAGTCTAAGACTAAGAGAGTGTGCAAGTATGTCATGTGACACAAGCTTGGATCATCGATGATTAGAAGCATGATACCAGCCATAAAAAATAGTTATTACAATATCTTAGATTATTTGTAATGTACTTCAACAAAAAGAAGTTACTTTATTTATAATCAAACATACAAGGCATTTACCTTAAGGTCTAAATTGTCACAGAGCACATGTACGCCCTAATGGCAAACGTATTTCCGGAAGTAGTATTAGAAACAGAACTGGACCGGACTGGACTGATATTTAAATTATGGAAACTTAATTTTTTTTAATTTATAAACAAAGTTGTTATCTAGATCTATTATTCAACTTGTACAATGTACATATATAAACTTGCAAAATTCATACAATATATATTTAAAAGACTTACTGTTGCAGGGTATAAGGCTATTGTTTTTATACAGTAGCCACCTGGACTACTGAAGATTAAAAACTGGTAGCCCAGCTAGAAAAGCATAAGCCCTACTTTTGTTGAGGATGGCAAAAGTGGTTTGAATATGCTAGGGTTTTAGGGGCATGTCCCTCCTTAATAAAATTTTGTACTTTTAAAGCCAAGTCCTGCATTCTAGAGATCTTTTGAAAGAAAAAATCAGTTCAAAAACAGATTTTTCCACTAATATTATAAACTTTTTGAATCTGAAATGTCCCAGACTTTTGTGATATTTGTCCCAGAAAAAATCCCAGAATGACCTCAGAAAAATATGGCATGTACATGAATGGGTCATTAAGGTTTGAAGTAAAATCAATGACACTCACTTGTGACTTCCTTTATAAGACTGAACACTTTTTACCAAGTGTGAGGTCAACGAGTACAAATCATATACTATCACTGTACCAGGTTATTCAACTTAAGGGAACATATATTGCCTGTCAATGGCTGAAGAGGGTAATAAGAACAGGTTGTTGACTGGACAAATTCATATACTGAACAGGACATAAACACACATTGTATAAAAATTGGATGTATTAGGTAGGTTTCTGGTAAAATATGTTCTGGAGTTTGCTGCTTGTTGCATTTTCATGCACTTGACTTGTGTTACAAAGTGAAATATAAACAATGACAACGCCATTCGGATCATTCCTTGGTGTTACAATTTCTTGTGAAACGTCCATAGTAATGAGTGCTATGCAAAAAGATACGATGAAATGAATCTTCTGCAATACAGACACTCACATAACAGAAGCATAATGAAATAACCCGCGAAATTCTGCAACACTCACCTGTTTTGACTTCCTGCGCCATGTCATTATGATGTCATCTGAAAACAGCAGAAAATAAAAAAGGCGGTGAATCCAGTGCCCGACTTCTTTAATAAAAAACTTTATATTAGGGCATTCTCGAGGAGACGCTTTACCTGTTATGATGTATTAAAAACAAGGAGTTTAATAAATGTTGATATAAAAATCTTTGATTTAGTATGAGAATTTTGTTAATACAAACGTATCAGCAATACAGATTATCATATTGCATATTTTTAGAAGGGGGAAGCCCGCTTGTGGACATGATAAAAGTCACATACACAATGTTATAGTCGTTGCATTATTTTAATCAATATGCTTTCTTTGATAACACGTCTGAGTGCGAGTAAAACAAGTACAGTGAAACCTGTATATAGGGGCCACCAAAGGGACCAGTAAATATTTACCTTTATGTGCAGATGACCCTTGTACACAGGTTCAATTTAGTTGAAGTATGCAGTCAAGGGACTTGAAAAAACTTCCCCTTATAAACAGGTAATCCTAATATAGAGGTGGTCGCTATAGCAGGTTTTACTGCACATAGACCCAAATCTATTACAGGTATTAAATTAGATTTAATTTCTTTAAAAAACACATGGGGCTACGGCGTTTCTCGTAAACGCACACTAACAGTAAGAACAAGACGGGATGACCAAGTATTTGCATTTGGGCATGAAACCTGAAAAAACTTTATTAGGACTATAGCAGGTCCGATGGACAGCGTTAAAACTACTGGAAAAGCCACGGATGTTTTTTTTTTGTTTGTTTGGGTTTTTTGTTTGTTTGTTTTTTTGTGTGTTTTTTGTTTGTTTATTTTTTGTTTGTTTGTTTTTTATTTTATTTTATTTTATTCTATCTTTGATTTGATTTAAACATACTTTATTGTTTGAAAACAAATGTATCAGACACATCTAATATAAATTTTGAACAAGTCACATAATGATGAATTAAACAACGAACTTAATATTTGTTACAAAAGTTGAACAAGTAGGAGTAAAATACAGAAAATGATTTACATAATAAAGAATGAATAATGCAAAATGGAAACTAAATTTATGTGCTATATTGGACTCACTTGTCGCATTCAATGAACATTTGTCTTATCAAAAAGGCTTAAGTGCACAAACCAAAAATTTATTCTTGAAATCCAGTCCTCATAAACTCGCTCAGTACATTACAGGCCCGATACGATCGACCTATCATCAGGGGCGGGTGTGTTTGGTTAACATAGACTTAACATAGACATAGGCTAGCGCGAGCATCCTCATCCTATTGACCTTCTCCTTTGGTCAAGTCAAGACTAGTCCTAAACCACAGAGTACGACCCACATTCGCGTGATACATCGATATATACATATCACTGGTTGAACAATTAATTTAACACCGAAAATTTAAAATTTGCAAAGTTTTGACTTTAGATGCGATTCTTTACATTATTGTTATATTAACTTGTCATATAGTCTAGAAGTTTGTTTTTATAAATGACCGTGCGTCATGCAAGATCTAGCATGTCATATAATTTATAACCAGCATTTGCAGCGATTCGAGGAAAGGTTGGTGAAGTCAGTGGCGTAGGAGGCTAACCAAAAGTGTGTGTGTGGGGAGGGGGGGGGGGGCAATTTTTCTTTTTATGAAAATTTGTCATGTGCCTTTTGATTATGCAATAAATATATACATCAGTGGCGTATCTAGAAAAAATTAAAAGGTGGGTGTTTTTAAGGCTGGTGACATAAAATTATACTTATTGTGATGCAAAGCATACATCATCAAAAGCAGACTGAGGATTCAAACTTTGAGTGGATGTAAATTCAAAATTTATTCACTGAGCGGAGCGAGGCGCGAAAATTTTGGGAAATTTGTTTTTAGTTTTCTGACTTTTATAGAAAAATTAAAGGTATGAAAATCTTTTTGTCGATAAAAAGGTTTTCCTTTTGATTATGCAATAAATTTATATACAACAGTGGTGGATCTAGATTTGTAAGGCAATATTTCATTAGAGAGTCGTGTTTTACGCATCTAATAAAAACAAAAATGTTTTAATTTGGAAGCATTTCACTGCGTTCAGACGCGATTATACGCCTAGTAGGCCTGGTCCGCTAGTAAATCACATTGATAACCCATCTCAAAAGAATGTTGGATCAGCAAAAAAGCAAAATTGTGGAAGAATTTCGTTCTAGAATCCTCCAGACATTTAATTTTGACCTCTTTATCGTTAAAGATATTTCGTTGATAGATTAATTCGGAAGTCAGATGAGGTATTCTCTAGTTTCCAGGCACAAAATCGTTGTTTCCCCGTGACCCAGCTGGCTATGTTTTTCAGAAATGTTCAATTTTAAAAACCCAGAGTTAATTATTACATTGCGACTCGTTTTAGTTCCGTCCAAATATTTCATTGAATTGACAGCTTATCAAGGGGGCGGTCCAAAGGTTTTTTTTTTTGGTGAGTGCCGTACACGTGCATATGGTGCGTTCATTATGTGTAAACAAATCGATATTATATGCAGCGAGGCGCGAAAATTTTGGTAGGCCCTAATTTTAAAACTCTGGGAAGCCTTTTTTCTGGATTTCAGAAGTGATGATAATATATAAAAAAATGTATGTGAAAAAAAGAGGGGCTGGGCCACCCTGCCACATCCCCGCTTCCTACGCCTATGGAAGTAATGGATCTTCTTATTTGAATCTCGTTTGCCCAAGAACATATTTCGAACACACTCAGAAGTCGAATTGCAGGCTGGCAGTTCCGTAAATCAAATTGCAGGCTGAGAATATGTGGGCTAGCTTAGCTTCACACTGGTCCGAGAACAAGTTATCTATCCTTAACAAATTATATTGATATTCTGAAAATGAAATATATGTGTTGTATTCTGCCTACATGTTTTATTTTACAATTTACATAGATAGACCTATTAGCTTATATATTTTATTACTATAAATGTGACGATCACAGTGGTATACGCTACACTTGAAGCAAAACTGTTTCCAAATTCATTTCGAAAATGTAAACATGGCAGATGACGATAATTTCAAAAACATCAAAGAGTAAATAAAAAACGGTGGCGGATTGGAATGAAAATACATTGTGGGAATGAATTCTGTATTTAAAAGGGAATACACTACAGAAATCATATTCATAAAGACATATCACAATGCAATTTATGCCGCATAGAAGTATAAAAAATATTCTGTCACTATAAGTATTACTGTTTTAACTGTATATTTCGTATTAAACCCCTGAAAGTTTTATTAGAAACGTCCCTGGTTATTTTATATATCAAACACGCAAATTATGATATTCCGGTTTTATTTTGTCTGTCTCCGTTTTGGGTTTTTTAATTTACAATAGTGATAAGAGAAATGTCGAGTGGTAGTGCCAGTGCCAGTGCCAGTGGCGGGGGAGCGTCAGCCCGATTTAAGCCAAACGAGGGGGACTGGATTTGTTCTGATCCCAAGTATAGTTTAATTATCTAAAAATGCAACAAATAGTCGAAATGCTTTAATCTAGCAATGTCATTGGTATAAATATAAAGTGCAACATAAACATGCTGCATGTGCTTGCAAATCTGTACTTCCGCTGCCAACTCATGAGTTGTTAGATTTGAACATAGGTTAGGCCAAGTTTTCTCTTTGAAGAATTATTTTTATAATATCAGTAATGTTACCGTAACAAAATCTATTTCCTTACAATCTGATAATGAAACCACCGATATTTAACTTATTCATACCTAAAGACACATTTGGACTGGTCTAAGAGTAAGACTAAGTCATTGATTTACAGAAGAGTCCATTGTTTTTCAAGGAGGTGATGACTTAAAAGCCTTGCTGATGAAATTTGAAGTTAAGCCAATGTTGCACAAGGTTTCAGGACATCATTGTCAATATTAAAGATAAATTATTTGACTTGTTTGTAAACCCCATTAATATTGATATTCATGTAGAACTGGGCCTGGCACCATAAAACTTGAGAATTACTTGAGTCTAAAGTGTTTGCTCAAATCTCTCTAATCCCAAAATCGGGTTGGCTAATGAGGCCATTCTGAGAATATTCTTGAGCTTGTGTAAATTCTCAAGTTTTATGGTGCCTGGCACTGCTTTTTTTTTTTTTTTAATTTATCCCTGTACCGATACATGTTTTGTTAATGCTATTGCTTAGTTTAATATTCCAGGGTTTCCACTGGCATTTGCATTTTCTGCATTTTGCAAATACTGTTCCAATTTGGCAAATAAATTTATGATTTGGCGAAAAAAGTTGAGAGTGCTTATAATTTCACATCTTAAAACCTTTTCAATATAGAGAATGATCCTGATCTGTAAAACACTAAAATAAACTTGCTTGTGTATACTGGTGTTTTTATAGCACTGCAAATAACAATAGAGAGTATGGAGTGGTCAGATGCGACGTTAATTAATCAATGACACTGATTGAAATGATTATTCCGTCCAATCATCCCTCTTGGGTAGGGCCTACACAGGTAATCGTTGCGATGTCGGTGTGTGCATTGAAAGCTGTTGGATTATAAAATTATTTGAAGCGACTGATAACAGATGATCGAAGATCACATAAAAAGTTCTGTAACTAGTATTACTTACTTTGAAAAGGTATATTATCGACGTTTTTAATTAAGTCAGCTTTGATCTTGAAAAAAGGGAAGTAGATCTAGTCTTGAAAGTTTCGTACTTCATCTTGCACACGTAAACTTCATGTACGCACCTAGCAATACGTATTTGGTTTTAGATGTCATCGCTATGGTCACAAATGATTTATTACTTTTTAACTACAACTGCAATGTTAGTAGCCCCCTCCCCAACTGATTCCGTTCAGCTACATCACGATATTAAAGCTTCTTTGAGAGTGCCATCTACCGGACCTTGTCATATGTCTATATACAGAACATTAAATGACTGATAACCAATCAAATTTAGAGACGTCAATTATATTTTTAAATTCTCAAAGCACATGGTGACTGACATCGCACTGCCGATAGACTTTTTTTTAGCAAACAGAATATAACTAAAACAAGAATGAGAGGTCTCTGGGTCAAGATATCTACTTATGGTCTCCAGGATTTTATATCAGATAACAATTGAGTGTGACTTTCACCGTTTTTAAATGTCGACGTGAACACAATGTGTGCAATTGCTGAACTTAAAAAAAAGGTAGCGCCAAAAATATAATAGTACCGGTATGTTAAACCTTCAAACTGCTCATAAAATGTTATTGTTTATATCCATTATATTTTCAACATCCAGGAATAGGTTAAAAGTATATTATCCATGTATTTCACAAAAAAAAAAAAAGAAAAAATGGATATGATCAAGATATGGAAAATTACCCCAGTGAAAAAATTCTAAATATGCTAGAACTAAAACTAATCCTTTAAGTACACATGTATGCTGTCAAATAGAAATTAATTATCAATGAATTAATGTTAAAAAGATATTTTATATAATGAAATTCTAAGTAATCCTAGCTATACTAGGTGTGTATATGTGTATATATATATATATATATATATATATATATATATATATATGTATATCAGTATTTATATCTGGCCATTAAATTTGAAATTTGGCCAATAAATTTCAGATTTGGCCGAAACTTTGGCGGATAAATTAATATTCCATAGGAAACCCTGACTGAAATATAGGCCAACAATTTAAGATTTGTTTCGTGTGACCCTAACAACCTACGGTACCTAAAAAGCACAGACATGTTTACCTCTGATGACCAAAAAGAGGTAGATTCACACCTCCGAAGCGGTATCATTACACACAGTATTTCAGTGACTATATTTCTTCAGAAGTATAATGGTCAAACAGTGTTAGCCCTGAAAATGTAATGTTCAAATCACTGGCAAACTTCAATTTTCATTAGCCAGAATTAAAAATCCTAATTGCAGGTAGTAAAAAAAAAATGATTTTTTTTTACATCTTATTTATTTAGTTATTATTAATATTATTACAGGTAAGGGGTGATTATATTATTTTTTTCTTGTGTGTTATGCATATTTTAAATTAATCAATAATTATATAAAAAAGGGGAAAAACTTGTAAAGACAGTACTACAGTATAGTTTGGTTAAATAGACATGACAAGTACATATATAGACAGATTAGTAACTTGCAAAAAACATTTTGTGACCTAAGCAAAACTCTGCCAAATGTTCAGTTGCATTATGATTTATGTATGTTGCTTTTATCCATTGCATTATATATTTTCAAGACCAATTTATCATTGATAAACTATTTTTCGTCAATGATATAAGCAGCAATTGATTGTTGTAAGTTGCATATGCATGTACATGTCAAACCATGTAATACGATCATTCCCTTTTTCTTTTGGGGTTAAATTATGGGGTTAAACTTTTATAAGTATTACTTCATATTTTTTAAGTTTACTTGGGTGTGGAAAATTATTTTTCGATAATATGAGATGCAATCGTAAGTGTGATTTTGTGATATAAGCGGCCTCATATCATCTGTTCTTTGTCTGGCATATCAACACGTGGAGAAGTGTGAAATAAATTCATAAAATTACTGTGCTTTGGTTAATTGGTAAAATTGTAACGGAATCAGAAGTTTTGGACGTCAAAGCTGTAGGCGGAAGATCGGTCTAAAAAGTGATAGACTACCACTGAAAGCTGTAGAGTTGACATGTCTGAAAGCACAGATTGAATTTTTTAGGCAGTTTTGCCTGCTTATTTTTTTTTCTTTATGTCTAACATTATTTACATATCAGCATAAATAATGAAAAAGAAAATTATTTCTGACAGACCCACCTCAAAAACTACTGATTGGAGCTCATCTTTTTTCCAAGCTGACCAAATGGAATTAAAGAGCAATTAGTTTATAGAAGTTATTTTGTTACTTAACAGGTGTGGAAATGTTAACTTTGCTCGAAGGGCTGAGTGTAATAGATGTGGAAAAGGTAAGTGAGAATTTTACAGAACTTTTGACCTTTGGCATAATCTGGGATTCAAACCCAGGCCTCCCGCTATCCATGCTGCTACTCTACCCACTGAGCTACCTTGTCCATATTACACTCTTTCTCCCTTCTATTCGAGATTTTGAGATTTACGTCATAAGTTATTCAGTCTGGTGTCCATTTTATTTGTAACAGGTGAAGGAAAAGTGTACAACCAGACTGGGATTTAAACTCAGGCCTCCCGCAATCTTATGTGGCTGCTCCACGTACCCAATGAGCTACCTGCTCTGACTTGCTATTCCCCATTACAATAAAAACAATTCATGAAATTTGATGAATGAGTACCTACAAGGTTGATGAAATTTAAATAGGCTCACAAGCAAATGATCATACAAAACATGTAAAAGGACGTTTTCAAATGTAAAAGCATTGTACTGATGTATGATACAAGATACATGAAGGCTTTACAATATCGTATCTTTTTCTTTCTGCTTTAGCTGACAAAAAAGATGGTGTTGTCTTCAAAAAAGGAGGCACAGAAATTGGAAAGCAATTAGCTGAGAAAAGCAAAGGATTATTCAGTGCAGAAGATTGGCAATGCAAAAGGTATTGAAAGTGAATCACTTTGGAGAAATTAATGTGCAGTTTATACATCACTAGTGATCAAAATTGAGTACTGTAAATCATGAAATTTTCCCGGGACTTTATTTTAGCAAAACACTGGTTCAAAATTGATTCACGAGATAATATTTTTGCGATTACAAAATACCATTTCGTCATACTATTATTGCACTTCATTATAAAAGTTGTCATCTATACACCGTTGTTCTGATATAAACTCACAATGAACATCAGTTGTCTTCTGAAACTTAATAAACGTCCATAATGCAATTTGTAATTGACCAATGTTGCCATGTGGCTTTCATTGTTTACTAAAAGCATCGGTCCATCGGTCAAATCATATGGAAATTGAGTTGGTCCGATATAAAATTTGTAAATGTCAGTCCAGAAGTCTGACAGTTTTTGACAATCCTTTGTTTTTATTTTAAGCAGAATATATTATTTCTGTCTTTGATTATTTTTATTTAACTCTCTTTGCGGTAAAAAGTAAAACGTACATCAATAAATCCACCAAGATACAGTACCAGGCCTACTTGACTGACAGCAACAGTGTGATCTTATTTTACATCTCAAAATTCAGTGTCTGTGAGGCACAGAAAGGGAATACATTAAAAACTTTCATTGTCATGAATAAACATAGTAAAATATGGCGAAAAAAAACTAAGCTTCATGTCATGTATCTATTTAGATTCACTCTTTTGTTATGATAAATAAATGCATATATTGTACAATAGGTGTACAAGTTTCATAATGTTCATAAAATAAACCTTCATTGAGCCTCTTAATCTGTATATCTGTGGATCTGAGAGTGTTTGAGAGGTACAGAAAGGGAACACATTGCTAGTAAAAAAGAGAACATCCTGAGAATCATGTTAATGAATTTGTTTTAATACATTATTTTGTGATTATTAATAAACACATACATTGGACAATAGGCATATAAAAGGTGTTTTATATGTTTTTACACAAAACCCTCATTGAGCCTAGCACCTCCTGCTACATGTAGCAAGTTTCTTCTTTTGAAAACATTACTTTATGCATATGCCTATTTTCAATAAGTCGTCATGTAGCCTAACTTTGGACCAAGTTAAATGTTGATACATCACAAGCAAATTGCAAACATAAGGTAGTTTGGTAAAGTATTAAGGAATGATCTGAATAAGCAACATATAGAATTTTTCACAGTTGCGTGATATGTTAGAAATTGGCTATTTGTAAAATGGGTCCCGCAAATCGAAAGTGAAACAAGACTTTTTTTTACTTTGCCATACTGTTAAAACTTTGTGAATGCAGGTAAAAATTCTTTGATTTTGGAAACATGTTGACCGCACGGTGCGCACCTGAAAAATCATATTCAACAAAAAGGACAGAATGAATGAATATGAACAAAATAAACAGGAAAGGTTTTGAATCCCATATGGTCATGGCTTACTTTGCTTTAGTTTGGGTGATTAAAGATTATTGCTTTTTTTTTTTTTTTTTTTAAATGCTACCAAAAAATTTTGTCAGACAAAATTCCTTTTGGTTCGGTAATCTACCAGACTGTGTCTGACTGAATGTCCTGTGAAGAAATAAATATTTCTGGAACATTGGGCTTTTCAGGTGTACCGTATATACTCGTGTATAAGTCGCACCTGTAGATAAGTCGCACCCCCACTTTGCCCCCAAAATCTTAGTCTGGAACACTGACCCTCAGATAAGTCGCACCCTTATCCAGTAGCTGTGCTGGCTGAAGAATTTTGGCTGCCAGAAATATCACCAACTCATCAAATTGGTAACAAGTTTTTAACTTTTTGGAGTAAGATTCAAAATTCAAAAAGAAAAAAAATCGTAAATAATTGCAATCATCATCAATTTTTTGAATTGAATTAAAGTAGCTAAAAGATGATGTAATTACTTGTATTGGAAATTCATGTAGCTTAAATGAAAGATCATTTTTTTCCCCATTGAAATAACACCTTTTTAAAGCTTCACACATTACACTGTAAAGCTTATGTTGCACAGTGCGGACGTCATAGAAGACACACTTTGGCATTTTTCAGTTTATGTTTAAAGCAATATCATCAATAATTAACATACAAATTTCTTGGAATGAATAAAATATATATATGATTATGCTTATATACTGGTAATTAATCTATTCATGTACTGGGTTGGTCGTTGTGAAAACCAGGTTACATGTACAGGTCTACCAAGGTAAATTGGCATATGTTTACAAACACAACAAGTCTAAATCAAATCATAACAGGGGTGAGTCTGTCCACTTTACCTTGGTAGACCTATACATGTATTTCACCCTCCAGCAAATATCCTATAATCACACCTCTATATGGTCAAAAGATATCAAAGACTCAACAGGGTAAGCAGTTCCTTTTAATTGTGATAATTTAAATGATATAATTGGCTTTTGTACACTATCCCTGAAGACAATGGAGACTCCAGAAATATTGCCAACAGCTTTTTTTCTTCGCCAGATGAAATAAAAAATCAAATTGTGAGACAGAGATGAAAATAGGGATTGGTAATCCCCATAATGTTCTGTTTATGTAGTGTATAATTACTGGAGTTCTACAATGTATCAGATAAACAGAGTATTGATATTGATAGATAAGAATTTGATTTAAAAATAAAAACTCTGAAAATGAAGGTGATTTGCTTGTGTGTTATAATCTAATATCATATTTTATATCATTTTTACATTTTGGGTACATATTATTTTCACATACATTCCTAATATGCTTCCAACCAAATTATCATCATATTTATTATGTCATAAATTCTTATAATGGTATATCTGTAACAGTTGTGTGACTGATAATTCCCTGATGTCGCAGCCCTTCTTCAAATCAAGGTTTTATTCAGACGCATATCTGTAAACACACCTGTACAAGTGTCATTATATTATTCAAAACAATTATGCGTACATAAACTACCGCGTTCAAAACTTCAGAGTAGTGACATTGTCGTGTGATTCAAATGCCGAGATGAGAAGCTTGAATTATGGATCACGTGCCCAAGTTGTCAGTTGTGTGTTTTATTTTAAATCATATTTTATGTTAATCATTTTGCGGTGTGTGTGTACTGATTATGTACATGTACATTGCAATTTTAATACGGCTACCAAACAAAACTCCGTCCGTCCTCATCAGGTTTATTATGGACTTTTTTTCTATATATTCATGCATATCTGTAACACCTCCAGTGATTGTTAAAACTTCCTATGAATTCGCATCCCAACTTCTGTTAATTTATTCATAAAACATGTATACGCGTGTCGGTCCATGAACCTCCCCTTGGAACTTCAAAGACTACCGCGCTACCACCATTATCAGTTGAAGGTCACATTTTTGACAAATGACACAACTTCTTTAGTAGTGTACATTCCGGACCCCCCCCCGAATGAAGACTTCAACTTCACAGCAGAGGCAACACTTAGAGGTGCCGAGATGAGAAGCATGTGACTGATTCAGGCCAACATTAAAAAATTTGTTTGCTTTACACGTGACTACAGTCCAGTTGTTTCAGAAGTGGATGGGTCGGTAAAGAGAATTTTATTATTTTTCCACAAAAATTTTCCTTTGTAAATTTGATATGTTAAATTTCTGAACAAATTTCCTTTTTCAGATTTTTGTTAGTGGACAAAAATTATACTACACTGCCTTATAAATCATTGGTCAGATTTTTTTACCTGGGTTGTTCAGAATTACAGTATTAAACAATTTTTTAAAATATTTTGCCTGATTACCCTATTTTATAATAAAATTTCTAGAGGACTGACACTTGAATCACAGTACAAAATCATACAGTACCATGAAAGGGATTAGTTTTTACTAGATGAAGAACACAATGTATTGTGCACACGTGAGGTATCTTATTTATTTATCATTAACATACATCGATGTTTAAGTACTGTTGTCTTAGATGTCTGTCTCTCCATCATAGTCCATACGGTCTCAGATTTCAAAACCACGAAATCCTATACCCAGTAGATAAGTCGCATGGCAAATATTACACACATATTTTGAGTAAAAAACTGCGACCTATACACGAGTATATACGGTAGTTAGAAAATTTTTAGAGAATTTTATTTTTGCAGGCAATTGCTCTCACAAAATTTCGTGTAAAATAAAATTCTCGCGAATAAAACCGAATTTGCAGTAAGATCCTTAAGGGAACTTTGAATATGGATTACATATCGATTAATCATGTTTCTGATATGTTATAGGTAACTGTAGAATGTTATCCGGGTAACTTTTGGGTGTTTAGTTGGCAGGGCATCATTGACTACTTTTTTTTTCAAGATTGTCTAGAAAAGGAGTAATTGGCTAATTTTCCGACTAATATGTTTGGTCATGTTCATTCAGTGCACATTTCCTGTGCATCATATTCTCATTTAATAGAGAAAAATAGCACTACACGTATCACAGACAAGGTTGACGATACACACAGCATAAGTAATATAAGGGCATGTTTGATTGGTAACAACAAAATTGTTCTAAACATTTTCCCATTCAAGTAAATCTCTAAACTTTCAAATAATTTGCCATATGTAAATATAGAGTTTGCACTTGTTACCATGTTGTGCAAGATTTAAAGACATTTTTGGTGTCAATGTTCATCGACCTGGCTAATGAAAATTTTAATTGGTTAAAAAAATCTTAGTTGGCTAATTTTTTGGTTCATGATTTTCCGAGTCCAGGGTGCACTCCGGAGTGGTAAATTAAAGATTTTTACCTGGGCATTTACAGGAGGTAACCATTAAGTAATTTGGGTAATTGTAGAAGATTTATCTAAGTAATTGAAAAAGGTTTATCTGGATGATAATAAGAAGTAAACTTGATAGCCATTGTTATAACTTGAAATTGTTTTGGAGCAAGAAAGTCAAAAAGTAAAAAATGTTCAAAATCAATGAAAATTGTAGTTAGTTGAGCATTTGACATGGTTTGATTATTTTACTTTTGTAAAGTCAGTACATTTGTACTTAGATACTGCCTTAGGTCTGTTATGACAGCACATGTCTAGTGTTTCTTTTTGTAATCAATTTCAGTTGCGGAAATGTGAATTGGGCGAGAAGAATGAATTGTAATATGTGCAATTCTCCTAAATATGGTAAACAAGAACAAAGAACAGGTAAGTTTACATATCACTACACCTTGAGACAAATTATTTAAGTTGGGACATTAAACAAATTGTCAAACTGATAATGTAAGAAAAAATTCACTAATGTAAAGTTACATGTCCAGTGGAAAGGGCCTCTGTGACTGAGTGATTAGAGCATAGCAATTGAACCATGAAGATATTGTTAGTGTGGCATTGAGTCCCTCCAGTACCTAAGCTAAATTTGTGAGGAAGTTTACTTGCAAAAGGCCAGTGGTTTCTTCTTGGGTACACTGTAATAGGTTCTGTCCTCTCCTCCACCAATAAAAACGGGCTGTAACCATATAACAGTTTTACACTTGGGTGAAATTATACCACTGGGTAGTTTCCATTATAAATTAAGCAAATATTCTTCTTCAATTTAATTCGTCTTCTGGGGTAATTAGAATAACCTTCTGTTAAAAAGTGGAAGTCACCATGACGAATTACAGCCCATGTAAAACATGAAATGATAAATTTTTAGTTTTTAGCTCGCCAGAACGAAAGTCCGGATAGCTAAAGCTATACCCCTGGAGGTGATGCCATTGTCGTCGGCATCCAAAAAACTTTAACCTGGCCTGTAACTTTTAACTGCAAGGGACAAGGCTCTGATATTTCACATGTGGATTCCTTATGACAAGAGCTTTCATTTGTTACCTCGACTTTTGATCTAGTGACCTTGGCCTTGGATTTTGGACTTTTCAAAAACTTTTACCTTGGTGGCCATCTTTTAAATCATGAAGGATAGGACTTTGATATTTCACATGTATATTTCTTATGACCAGAGCTCTCATTTGTACCTTGAATTTTTACCCAGTGACTTTGACCTTGAACTATTACCTGTTTTTCAAAAAATTTAACTTTGGCTATATCTTTTAAACCATGAGGGATAGGGCTTTGATATTTCACATATATATTTCTGGTGACCAGAGCCTTCATTTGGTACCTTGACTTTTGACCTAGTGAACTTAACCTTGGACTTTAACCTACTTTTAAGATTTTTAATTTACCATTCCTTTGACCTTAAAACCTGACAGCTATGGGTCAAATACCTATTTTGAAAATTTACACCCATTTCGATGAGCTTTGTTGTCATCTGACAACTCATGTTTAATGTTGAATTATCAATATTTTTGCCCAGATCGAGATCTTTCTAGGATTGAAACAGAAAATGCAAAACCCAAATCATAATGTTTTTTTTTTTCACTATCTCCTATATTACTAATGGTTGGATATTAAAAGAGCATTTGATTTTGAGACATGTACATTTTCCTTTTTACATTTGTAGGATTCGGAGGTGGCTATATGGAGCGTGATGAAGTTGTAGAATATATCAAAAGAGATGATGATGATGAATATGATGAGGTTAAACTTTTTTCAGTTTTCAAAATTTTCTTTAGAAACTACTTTCCCAAGGAATTCGTATTATTCAGATTCAGTGGTCTCATCTTTGATAAAAGTGAGATACCCACAGTTATTTTTCACTGACAATAAGGTTAGCAGCATTTACATATTACTTATAGGAGAATAAACTGGTTTCTCAATTTGTTAAAATAATGTAAAAATAAACCAACTCTATCCATTCCTCTGTATGATACACAATTGCCATTAAGGTAGATTGTTTTCAGCAGTCACTTCAACATAAAGCCATTAATCTGTTCAATGTTGTCCATCTTCTTTTCATGTTAATGCCCTCTTCTTCACTTGTGCTGGGCAGATTTTAATGAATCATGAGATATACAGCTTTGATATTTCTCATATAAATTTCTTAGGACCAGAGCTTTCATTTTGTACCTTGACTTTTGACGTATTGACATTAAACTTGACCTTTGACTTTGACCTATTTTTCAAAAGTTTTAACTTGAACTGAAGGAATCAAAATATTTACCAGTCCTTTGACCTGGCTGTTTTTTTGATATATATTGGAATGGAGAAGACAAAAAAATAAGGTGTAAATATATTTAGTGTACTTCCAAAGATAATGTATTTGTTCCCCATTCTTGTTTTTTTTTTTTTACAAACATGGGAAATGAATGTAGATCAAAATAATTAAAGCCTATGTAGTAATTAGATGTATGTACAGATGATGACATGAAGATCCAACTCCTATCACATGATGTGACTGAGGACAAACCCTCCAATGCTGATGTACATACATTTAGTCTACTGTGTTGAACACTTTAATGTTGTAGAGTATTGGTTAGTTTCACACTGGGGCTACACAACTTATTGCGTATTTTGTTAGATTCAGGTTAAAAGATTCCAAAATGAACATCAAAATGAATTAAAAAATCTTATGTATTGCATATTTCAAACGATAACTTCACAATGGAATTTCCCTGACTGGGGAAGCAGGGGTGGGGTAGTGAGGGGTGTTGACTGAGTTTTGTCTGTGTTAGTCCATTAGTCATTCTATCTGATTTAAAGTTTTTGCTCAAGATTTGTTGTTGCTCACCAGTCACTTAATAATGGTTTCACAGAATGCTACACAGATAGGGGACATGTTTTGATTGACCCTCTCAGAATGTTACACAGGTAGGGGACATGTATTGATTGACCTTATCAGAATGCTACACATGTAGGGGACATTGGTTGACCCTCTCAGAATGTTACACAGGTAGGGGACATGTATTGATTGACCCTCTCAGAATGCTACACAAGTAGGTGACATTGATTGACCCTCACAGAATGTTACACAGGTAGGGGACATGTTTTGACTCATCCGCTCTGACAGAATGCTTGTCCCTTTGCATTTATCAGTGAAGTTGTAGAGTGGGTGCAGAGTTAGGAATGAATGCAAGTTCAGAAAGATGGTGTACATAAACCTTTAAATTTGATTATTTTCTCATGTCAACAATAACATGGCAGTTATTAGCTGGCATAGAGCTAAAGTCACACACCTAGTGGTTGTATTATCAGTGGTGTCCATGGACAGAATTTGAACCATGGCTATAGCTTTTGAAGTATAGGTAATAGAGCTTTGATATTTCACTTGTGATAATTCCTTAGGATGTTAACTTTAGAGCAGGTCCATTGTGACCTAATAATTTGACCAGCCAAGGGAAGTTAAGTAATGATGAAGATTGAGTCTTGTATTGTAGATTTATTTTATTATTTTTGGAGTATCAGTAATAAAGTTAGAAAAGAGTCTTGTTTCTTCTGAGCCCGAGATAATAAAATGACCTCACTACAAGTATGTACAGGTGATGACATGAAGATCCAACTCCTATCACATGATGTGACTGAGGACAAACCCTCCAATGCTGATGTACATACATTTAGTCTACTGTGTTTAACGCTTTAATGTTGTAGAATATTGGTTAGTTTCACACTGGGGCTACACAACTTATTGCATATTTTGTTAGATTCAGGTTAAAAGATTCCAAAATGAACATTAAATTGAATTAAAAAATCTTATGTACTGCATATTTCAAATGATAACTTCACACTGGAATTTATTTTCCCTGACTGGGGAAGCAGGGGTGGGGTAGTGAGGGGTGTTGACTGGGTTTTGTCTGTGTTAGTCCATTATTCATTCTATCTGATTTAAAGTTTTTGCTCAAGGTTTGTTGTTGCTCATAAGTCACTTAATAATGGTTTCACAGAATGCTACACAGATAGGGGACATGTTTTGATTGACCTTCTCCGAATGTTACACAGGTAGGGGACATGTATTGATTGACCTTCTCAGAATGCTACACATGTAGGGGACTTGTATTGATTGACCCTCTCAGAATGTTACACAGGTAGGGGACATGTATTGATTGACCCTCTCAGAATGCTACACATGTAGGGGACTTGTATTGATTGACCCTCTCAGAATGCTACACAAGTAGGGGACATTGATTGACCCTCACAGAACGTTACACAGGTAGGGGACATGTTTTAATTCATCTGCTCAGAATGCTACACAGGTAGTGGACATGTTTTGCTTCATCCATTCTGACAGAATGCTTGTCCCTTTGCATTTATCAGTGAAGTTGTAGAGTGGGTGCAGAGTTAGGAATGAATGCAAGTTCCAAAAGATGGTGTACATAAACCTTTAAATTTGATTATTTTCTCATGTCAACAATAACCTGGCATAGAGCTAAAGTCACACACCTAGTGGTGTCCATGGACAGAATTTGAACCATGGCTATAGCTTTTGAAGTATAGGTAATAGAGCTTTGGTATTTCACTTGTGAATTCCTTAGGATGTTAACTTTCAGCAGGTCCATTGTGACCTAATAATTTGACCAGCCAAGGGAAGTTAAGTAATTATGAAGATGGAGTCTTGTATTGTAGATTTATTTTATTATTTTTGGAGTATCAGTAATAAAGTTAGAAAAGAGTCTTGTTTCTTCTGAGCCCGAGATTATAAAATGACCTCACTACAAGTATGTACAGGTGATGACATGAAGATCCAACTCCTATCACATGATGTGACTGAGGACAAACCCTCCAATGCTGATGTACATTCCTTTAGTCTACCGTGTTTAACGCTTTAATGTTGTAGAGTATTGGTTAGTTTCACACTGGGGCTACACAACTTATTGCATATTTTGTTAGATTCAGGTTAAAAGATTCCAAAATGAACAATAAATTGAATTAAAAAATCTTATGTACTGCATATTTCAAATGATAACTTCACACTGGAATTTATTTTCCCTGACTGGGGAAGCAGGGGTGGGGTAGTGAGGGGTGTTGACTGGGTTTTGTCTGTGTTAGTCCATTATTCATTCTATCTGATTTAAAGTTTTTGCTCAAGATTTGTTGTTGCTCATAAGTCACTTAATAATAGTTTCACAGAATGCTACACAGATAGGGGACATGTTTTGATTGACCTTCTCCGAATGTTACACAGGTAGGGGACATGTATTGATTGACCTTCTCAGAATGTTACACATGTAGGGGACTTGTATTGATTGACCCTCTCAGAATGTTACACAGGTAGGGGACTTGTATTGATTGACCCTCTCAGAATGCTACACATGTAGGGGACATTGATTGACCCTCTCAGAATGCTACACAAGTAGGTGACATTGATTGACCCTCACAGAACGTTACACAGGTAGGGGACATGTTTTAATTCATCTGCTCAGAATGCTACACAGGTAGGGGACATGTTTTGCTTCATCCGTTCTGACAGAATGCTTGTCCCTTTGCATTTATCAGTGAAGTTGTAGAGTGGGTGCAGAGTTAGGAATGAATGCAAGTTTCAGAAAGATGGTGTACATAAACCTTTAAATTTGATTATTTTCTCATGTCAACAATAACATGGCAGTTATTAGCTGGCATAGAGCTAAAGTCACACACCTAGTGGCTGTATTATCAGTGGTGTCCATGGACAGAATTTGAACCATGGCTATAGCTTTTGAAGTATAGGTAATAGAGCTTTGATATTTCACTTGTGAATTCCTTAGGATGTTAACTTTCAGCAGGTCCATTGTGACCTAATAATTTGATCAGCCAAGGGAAGTTAAGTAATGATGAAGATTGAGTCTTGTATTGTAGATTTATTTTATTATTTTTGGAGTATTAGTAATAAAGTTAGAAAAGAGTCTTGTTTCTTCTGAACCTGAGATTATAAAATGAACTCACTACAAGTATGTACAGGTGATGACATGAAGATCCAACTCCTATCACATGATGTGACTGAGGACAAACCCTCCAATGCTGATGTACATACATTTAGTCTACCGTGTTTAACGCTTTAATGTTGTAGAGTATTGGTTAGTTTCACATTGGGGCTACACAACTTATTGCATATTTTGTTAGATTCAGGTTAAAAGATTCCAAAATGAACATTAAATTGAATTAAAAAATCTTATGTACTGCATATTACTGGAATTTATTTTTCCTGACTGGGGAAGCAGGGATGGGGTAGTGAGGGGTGTTGACTGGGTTTTGTCTGTGTTAGTCCATTATTCATTCTATCTGATTTAAAGTTTTTGCTCAAGATTTGTTGTTGCTCACCAGTCACTTAATAATGGTTTCACAGAATGCTACACAGATAGGGGACATGTTTTGATTGACCTTCTCCGAATGTTACACAGGTAGGGGACATGTATTGATTGACCCTCTCCGAATGCTACACAAGTAGGTGACATTGATTGACCCTCACAGAACGTTACACAGGTAGGGGACATGTTTTAATTCATCTGCTCAGAATGCTACACAGGTAGGGGACATGTTTTGCTTCATCCGTTCTGACAGAATGCTTGTCCCTTTGCATTTATCAGTGAAGTTGTAGAGTGGGTGCAGAGTTAGGAATGAATGCAAGTTCAGAAAGATGGTGTACATAAACCTTTAAATTTGATTATTTCCTCATGTCAACAATAACATGGCAGTTATTAGCTGGCATAGAGCTAAAGTCACACACCTAGTGGCTGTATTATCAGTGGTGTCCATGGACAGAATTTGAACCTTGGCTATAGCTTTTGAAGTATAGGTAATAGAGCTTTGATATTTCACTTGTGAATTCCTTAGGATGTTAACTTTCAGCAGGTCCATTGTGACCTAATAATTTGACCAGCCAAGGGAAGTTAAGTAATGATGAAGATTGAGTCTTGTATTGTAGATTTATTTTATTATTTTTGGAGTATTAGTAATAACGTTAGAAAAGAGTCTTGTTTCTTCTGAGCCCGAAATTATAAAATGACCTCACTACAAGTATGTACAGGTGATGACATGAAGATCCAACTCCTATCACATGATGTGACTGAGGACAAACCCTCCAATGCTGATGTACATACATTTAGTCTACCGTGTTTAACACTTTAATGTTGTAGAGTATTGGTTAGTTTCACACTGGGGCTACACAACTTATTGCATATTTTGTTAGATTCAGGTTAAAAGATTCCAAAATGAACATTAAATTGAATTAACAAATCTTATGTACTGCATATTTCAAATGATAACTTCACACTGGAATTTCCCTGACTGGGGAAGCAGGGGTGGGGTAGTGAGGGGTGTTGACTGGGTTTTGTCTGTGTTAGTCCATTATTCATTCTATCTGATTTAAAGTTTTTGCTCAAGATTTGTTGTTGCTCACCAGTCACTTAATAATGGTTTCACAGAATGCTACACATGTAGGGGACTTGTATTGATTGACCCTCTCAGAATGTTACACAGGTAGGGGACATGTATTGATTGACCCTCTCAGAATGCTACACATGTAGGGGACTTGTATTGATTGACCCTCTCAGAATGTTACACAGGTAGGGGACATGTATTGATTGACCCTCTCAGAATGCTACACATGTAGGGGACTTGTATTGATTGACCCTCTCAGAATGTTACACAGGTAGGGGACTTGTATTGATTGACCCTCTCAGAATGTTACACAGGTAGGGGACATGTATTAATTGACCCTCTCAGAATGCTACACATGTAGGTGACATTGATTGACCCTCATAGAACGTTACACAGGTAGGGGACATGTATTGATTGACCATCTCAGAATGCTACACATGTAGGGGACATTGATTGACCCTCTCAGAGTGTTACACAGGTAGGGGATATGTATTGATTGACCCTCTCAGAATGCTACACAAGTAGGTGACATTGATTGACCCTCACAGAACGTTACACAGGTAGGGGACATGTTTTAATTCATCTGCTCAGAATGCTACACAGGTAGGGGACATGTTTTGCTTCATCCGTTCTGACAGAATGCTTGTCCCTTTGCATTTATCAGTGAAGTTGTAGAGTGGGTGCAGAGTTAGGAATGAATGCAAGTTCAGAAAGATGGTGTACATAAACCTTTAAATTTGATTATTTTCTCATGTCAACAATAACATGGCAGTTATTAGCTGGCATAGAGCTAAAGTCACACACCTAGTGGCTGTATTATCAGTGGTGTCCATGGACAGAATTTGAACCATGGCTATAGCTTTTGAAGTATAGGTAATAGAGCTTTGATATTTCACTTGTGAATTCCTTAGGATGTTAACTTTCAGAAGTCCATTGTGACCTAATAATTTGACCAGCCAAGGGAAGTTAAGTAATGATGAAGATTGAGTCTTGTATTGTAGATTTATTTTATTATTTTTGGAGTATTAGTAATAACGTTAGAAAAGAGTCTTGTTTCTTCTGAGCCCGAGATTATAAAATGACCTCACTACAAGTATGTACAGGTGATGACATGAAGATCCAACTCCTACTTCATGATGTGAATGAGGACAAACCCTCCAATGCTGATGTACATACTGCATGGTCTTGACTATTGTTCCGGCAGTTCCTTGCTGCGAAGTGTTGACTCTAAGTCTAATTTTTCTTGCCCATATTCACAAATGTCCCTGACATTTTTTATTGGTGAGTTTTCAGAACACTTAATGTATATATATTCTTAGCAAAATTGGGAAAATGTTGTTAACTTAAACTTTAGGAAAAAATAAGCCTTTTTATGCCCCTGGCCTGAAAGGTTCACTGGGGAGGCATGTATTGTTTGGATCATCCGTCTGTCTGAATGTCTGTCCATAATTCTGTTTTGCTTACATATAAAGTGCAATACTTCAAGTTTGGATTGTGATACAGTAATTAACCTTAGACAGTAAAATGATCAAAGGGTTGCTCACACTTCACTGACATCACATACCCCTGGGGGTCAGGTGGGGTCAAAATGTAGGACATTGCAAAAAATATATGGGACTGGGAGCATTTGTGTTTCAAAATCACATTAATTGTGCACCCAGTTTTATCACATGTTTAAATGTGAATGTGTCTCTGAATATAAGTTACTATCTAAGGTTTTTTTTTTTTTAAAACCAGACCGTTACTGCAGAATGACCTCACTACAAGTATGTACAGATGATGACATGAAGATCCAACTCCTACCTCACAATGTGAATGAGGACAAACCCTCCAATGCTGATGTACATACTGCAGTTTTATATAATATTTATGTAAAAAAAAAAATGTATAGTTCATTATTTTCATCAATAAATCCACAACAACAAATAAAAAATGTACAAAAATAAAGAGATGGATTTTTACGCCCCCAACCTGAAAGATTCGCTGGGGGCATCTAGTGTTTGGATCGTCCCTCTGTCTGTTGTCTGTCTGTTTGTCTGTAATTCCATCCCACTTACATATAAAATGCCATATTTCAAGTTTGGATTGTGATACAATGTATTAGCCTGTAAGTTCATCTAAGGGTTGCTCACACTATACTGACATCACATGCTCCTGGGGGAAGGGTAGGGTCAAAATGTAGGACATCTGTCTGTTTGTCTGTCCGTAATTCTGTCCCACTTACGGTACATATAAAGTGCAATATTTCAAGTTTGGATTGTGATACAGCTATCAAAATTAGACTGTAAGTTCATCTAAGGGTTGCTCACACTACAGCGACATCACATGCCCCTGGGGTGGGGTGGGGTCAAAATGTAAGGCATTGCAATATTTAAAGTATACATATTATTTGCCAGCATAAAAATTTGTTGAGACTGAGGGCATTTGTATTTCACAAGCACATCTTGTTGTCCTACTTGCTCTGTAAATGCTAAACATTGCTAAAGTTGATAAACGGTGAAAAAAAAAAAAAATCAGACATTTGGGTTTACCTTTTCTGGTTAAATCCATCCCCAAACCATACATTTTAGTTTGAGTGGATTCCTCTTAATTGCATAGCCAAAATGTTGGAGAAAATTATGCAAATAACAGGAATAGTATATTTAAGTGCACAATGATGATTCATGTTCATCTAGTCCTTTGATTTATATATATATGATACTACATGTATTGTAAACATCCTAGTTACATTAGTCATTGATTTTCATTTAATTACTAGGGTAAAATAATGTCATAAAAGCTAAATTTTCATAAAACATGTTCTCATTTCTATTAAAATAGTATTTCCACATATAACTTTTTATCATGATCAGTACATTTTTGGAGAAATTAATGCAATTGACAGGAATTCTTGGTTTAACCTATGATATTAAAAGGAATATTTAACATATAAGAAATAGGAAATGGTTTTTGTTTTGAATTCTTATGCAATAAACAGGAATGTGCAATTATCAGGTATGCAATTAAGTGGAATCGCCTGTACTTGTGTCAAGATAAGATTATGTGTACAGTGCTGAAATATCTTGGGGTCATTGTAGGCTAAACCTTTCATAAGTCAAGTCGAAGTGGTAAAATTTCTTAAAAACTATTGAGTTCCCCATCTGAAATCATGGGTTTTCTTGTTACACTTACCACACCTGAACTGAAGACTTGAGTTACCTTTCCTGATCAGATGTTGTCTGTTGTTGTCGGTTTTACCCATTCTGGCACTGCATGGACCTCTTGTTGTTTTGTTGTTGTTATTTTTTAGTATGCAATATGCACCTAACTTTTGTCACAAATGTATTGATGTCCTCTAAGAGTTTTATTTATTTGAACTCATCAACCCCCAGAAAAGAACAATGGGTTCTTCCGCAAGTCACTGACTTAGTCAGGTCTAGATATGTCTTTAGGGGTGAATGAGGAAAGCTTGATCTCAGAATGACACCTCTACAAGTATGTACAGATGTAGATGAAGATCCAACTCCTACCTCACGATGTGAATGAGGACAAACCCTCCAATGCTGATGTACATACTGCAGTTTTATATAATATATATGTAAAAAAAAATGTATAGTTCATTATTTTCATCAATAAATCCACAACAACAAATAAAAAAAGTACAAAAATAAAGAGATGGATTTTTATGCCCCCAACCTGAAAGATTCGCTGGGGGCATCTAGTGTTTGGATCGTCCCTCTGTCTGTTGTCTGTCTGTTTGTCTGTAATTCCATTCCACTTACATATAAAATGCCATATTTCAAGTTTGGATTGTGATACAATGTATTAGCCTGTAAGTTCATCTAAGGGTTGCTCACACTATACTGACATCACATGCTCCTGGGGGAAGGGTAGGGTCAAAATGTAGGACATCTGTCTGTTTGTCTGTCCGTAATTCTGTCCCACTTACGGTACATATAAAGTGCAATATTTCAAGTTTGGATTGTGATACAGCAATCAATCTTAGACTGTCAGTTCATCTAAGGGTTGCTCACACTACAGTGACATCACATGCCCCTGGGGTGGGGTGGGGTCAAAATGTAAGGCATTGCAATATTTAAAGTGTACATATTATTTGCCAGCATAAAAATTTGTTGAGACTGAGGGCATTTGTATTTCACAAGCACATCTTGTTGTCCTACTCGCTCTGTAAATGCTAAACATTGCTAAAGTTGATAAACAGTGAAAAACCATACATTTTAGTTTGAGTGGATTCCTCTTAATTGCATAGCCAAAATGTTGGAGAAAATTATGCAAATAACAGGAATAGTATATTTAAGTGCACAATGATGATTCATGTTCATCTAGTCCTTTGATTTATATATATATGATACTACATGTATTGTAAACATCCTAGTTACATTAGTCATTGATTTTCATTAATTACTAGGGTAAAATAATGTCATAAAAGCTAAATTTTCATAAAACATGTTCTCATTTCTATTAAAATAGTATTTCCACATATAACTTTTTATCATGATCAGTACATTTTTGGAGAATATTAATGCAATTGACAGGAATTCTTGGTTTAACCTATGATATTAAAAGGAATATTTAACATATAAGAGATAGGAAATAGTTTTGTGTTTTGAATTCTTATGCAATAAACAGGAATGTGCAATTATCAGGTATGCAATTAAGTGGAATCGCCTGTACTTGTGTCAAGATAAGTTTATGTGTACAGTGCTGAAATCTCTTGGGGTCATTGTAGGCTAAACCTTTCATAAGTCAAGTCGAAGTGGTAAAGTTTCTTAAAAACTATTGAGTTCCCCATCTGAAATCATGGGTTTTCTTGTTACACTTACCACACCTGAACTGAAAACTTGAGTTACCTTTCCTGATCAGATGTTGTCTGTTGTTGTCAGTTTTACCCATTCTGGCACTGCATGGACCTCTTGTTGTTTTGTTGTATGCAATATGCACTTAACTTTTGTCACAAATGTATTGATGTCCTCTAAGAGTTTTATTTATTTGAACTCATCAACCCCCAGAAAAGAACAATGGGTTCTTCTGCAAGTCACTGACTTAGTCAGGTCTAGATATGTCTTTAGGGGTGAATGAGGAAAGCTTGATCTCAGAATGACACCTCTACAAGTATGTACAGATGATGACATGAAGATCCAACTCCTATCACATGATGTGAGTGAGGACAAACCCTCCAATGCTGATGTACATACTGCAGTTTTGTATTTTATAGAAACGTTAGTTTGTGACCTTCCTGACGGACTGTGAACACACAATTCTAATATGAAAGTTTAGTTGTCATAAAGCTTAAGAAAGTAATGTAGTGCTTTTGTATTTACATCTAGTTTGGTCGGAAGAAGAAAAGATACAGATCTTCCTTAGATGAACCCCAAGAGGTACCGAAAATTGCACCTCCACAAGTTGAGGAAGCGGTAGGTTAACGAATAAAGCAGATTGATTATTAATGCATATATGAGGAAGTGTAGAGAGGATGTTCCACTGATGGTCATAAAATTATCGTAAATTTTAACACGACCTATTTTTATATATACCCAATATGAAGAATTGTGTCTTAACACCTTGTCACATGTTCATGATTTGTCATCAACTTTAATTACTTGACCTCATTTCCGTGTTATTTTTTTGAGTCTAGTTAGAATATGAACATGGCAATACTGGTGTGTCTCTAAAGTGTCTCAAAGAAGTAAAGAAATACTACATAACTTTTACAAAACAAAAACAAAATGACATGAACTTTAAGATTGTTTTGTCTTCTTGTTGTATAACACCACACTCAACAGTTTTCAGTTATTTGTTGGCGGCCGGTAGAAATGTACCTGGGAAGAGACCACTGGCTTCCACAAGTAAACTTGCAAATGTTCTCACAAAATCAGCTTAGGTTCCAGCAGGACTTGAACCTGTGCAGAAAAAAGGTGAGAGAGGACATTGTTTATAGCTCAATGCTTATACCACTCGGCCTCGGAGGCTACTCTGAACTTATTAGGTATTTTCATTACCACAGTTACCATCCCTCATAGCAGGTATCGATTGTGATGTCATTTGTTTGTGTGTAAAATGAGCAAAGTTATCAATTGTGAGGTAATATGTTTCAGTGAAAACAATGTTTTCTCATGTTAAGACATGACGTCACAATCAATACCTGTTGAGCTGACATGGGAGATAACTCTGACCAACAAAAAGACAGAATAAGAACACTAGACGATATTGGTGTGACACAAGCTTGTTTATCTTTATTTTTTAATGAACATAGGGGCAAGAATAGATTCCAATAACTATCATATCTTATTTTGCTCATTTGCAAGTCTGTGATCTCTGAAGAGAAATGTAATATTCTTAGTGACTCTTTATTATTATCAAGTGTTAAGTACATGTATAGCACTTTCATGAAGTTGAGGATACAATCAAATTTATCTGCTGTAACCTATTAGAAACTTACCCAATCATAAAATCTTACAGGATGATGATGAGGATGAAGAAGATGAAGAAGATGATTTGGGAGCCTATGACCTTGGTGCAAGTGATGAAGATGATGATGATGATAAAAAACCAGCACATAAATCAACAAAAAGGTCCAGGTCTAGATCTCCGTCATCTAGAAGTTCTTCATCTAGATCCTCCTCCAGTTCATCTTCACAATCCAACTCATCCAAGTCATCTAGGTCATATTCCAGGTCAAGATCAAGGTCACGCTCAAGATCGGATTCGAGATCCAGAAGAGGCCAAAGGAGAAGCCATGGGTCTAGGTCCAGGTAACGGGTAACAAGAGTGAAAAGGGTACAGGTCAAAGGTTGATATCACTTTTTGGATTAGATGGAAATATGTCACCAAAAGTGTTTAAAATGTGAAAAAAATGCTCTGTTCTGTGTTTATTTTTTTCTCTTTTTGATACAATTCACCCCTGATATACCACCACCTTTTGTTTTTCTTAATTTTGGCAGTATAAGGTATATATCGGGGGTGAACTGTATATATGTTTATTATATTTGATAGGTTTGTCATTGTAAGTGGATATAAAAAAGAAATAATTATTTACTTTGATTAAAAATAAATGATGCAGAGTTTTCACAATCTGGGCAATGCTTAGATCTGATTGAAGATGTAACTCTTGAATTCTATTTCTAATAAATCATTTTGACTTGAAAGAAGAATTTCTCAACTTGGGTTAATATTAACTGCAAATATACAGTAAAATTGCATGTCTCTGTGGCTGAGTGTTTAAATCTATGAAGTGTCGCCTCTTGTCAGTGTAGGTTCGAGCCTTGCTGGAACCTAAGCTGATTTTGTGAGAAAGTTTGCCATTTTACTTGTGGAAGGTTGGTGGTCTTTTCCCGGTTACATTGTAATCTCATTAAAATCTGGCCACCACTATATAATTGACTAAATTTGTGGAGTGTAGTGTAAAACACCAAACAGTGTAAAGTGATTATAAGACTAAAATAGTGAAGGAGAAGTTTGATATTCAATAGTTTTATCAAACGAGAGCACAAATTCAAAATGTGTGTATGTATAATTTAGGTGATAATGCATTTGATTTGTACAGTGTATACATTCATGATTCTGTAATTTATGTTAAGATGTAACGGTCTGGCTCAGTTGATTGCGTGCTCGACTCTTGATCATGAGGTCGTGAGTTCGAGTCCAGCTGGCTGCAGGTTGGTTTCCTGTGCTTCGGATGAGACAGTAAAATCGAGGTTCGGTGTCGCAGTAGGTGTCGGCACGTTAAAGAACCCTCACTGCTCAATGGCCGTAAGTGCCGAGCATAGGCCAAAAATTGAAGTCCTTCACCGGCATTTGGTGATGTCTCCATAAGAGTGAAAGATTCTTGAGTGGGAGGTTAAACAACAATAAACAAACGAACAAAAATGTGAAGATGTATTGTACTTATAATGACATAATGTCTGGAGAACCATTTTAACCTTATTCAGTAAATTTGTGTAAATTAACATAAACATACCATTGAAAGTACAATCAAACCTTGTTATCTCGAAGTCATCAGGACCATGCAAAAAAAAAATCTAGATAAATTGGTCTTTGAGTTAAAAGCTCTTTCACTAAATGTTAATCCTAATTCCTCTCATGAGCATTTAATTAATTGCCAGAATACTTGTAAACTTAAACATAAAGATAACTTGTCACTTTCACATTGAAATTAAACACTAGGACCATTTTTCAACATTAACAGTTTTTTTCTCGACTTTTCCAATCTTGAGTTATCACGTCATTTTCGTAGTGAGAAATAGAAGGAAAATTGCTGGGACCGGTGCTCATATCGAGTCAGCCGGGTAAATCGACATTGCTGATCTCGACATAACGTGTTTTGATTGTATATCACAATGTTAAGCATTTAAATAACCAATTCGGATCTTATATTGGCCAGAATTTAAATAAGATTTTGTCATTTGCTCTTGAAGGTCAAGGTCACCTATCCGAAGCTCCAAGAAAAGTCATAGAAGCAGGTCAAGATCCAGTTCCAGATCTAGGAACAAGAAATCCAGATCCAGACGGTCGAGGTTTGAAAGTTGTGTGAAAGGAATAATGGTCACATCTGATTATGCATCCCTTCCTCTGCTGTTCCCAGAGCTTTTTTATATCTCAATGTCTAAAAATAAATCTGATGCAACCATTTGCCCAGCAGCATGTATGACAAAAATGTGTTTAACTTTGAATGCAATTTGGAATCCCCTAAAGCTCAGGTCTTTTTAGTGGATTTCTTTTATAAGAAATTTGTTTGAAAAAAGGACCGTTACCTCGCTTTTGTCTCCCTTGCCTGGTAGCGGTATGTTGTCCAATATTGTGACTAGCATTTTGAACTCATTTTACTGGGTAGAATGGGATTGAAGTTTATCTCGGTAACTTTTTATACTATGGTATAACATACATGCACTGACCACCTTTTCTAAAGCTACCAAGCTACTACCATTATCAAACGTATCTTGCTTTGCAAGAAGAGAGTTCTTGGTTTAAATCTTGTGATAGGTCAGAAGTGAAATTTTAAAGTTGGTAGTGTTCACAATGTAGAGAAAGTCGCAGGCTTTTTTTCAAGTCCCGTATCATGGTAGTTGTAGTGAACTAAAGGATCCTTGCTGTAACAGTGTGAGCTCTTAGCATGAATTTTGTGGTGTTGTAGTTGTAAGAGATGGCACCAAAACCTTATGATGACAACAGATTTATATAAAAACACTAGCATTACAAAGATACACATCTAACCCAATAACCCAGTGAGATCACTTCCTCCTCTTGTGATTTGATTCAAGTAATGCTTGTGGCATAGCATCTGAATGAGAGAGAGTAACTTTTATATGTATTTGTTTAATTGTACTTGTTTAAAGTTTGGCCAAAAATTACTTAAATCCATATAAACATAGTATTGCCATGATTTTTTTTTTCACAGTTGATATAATTAACAGACATATCTTGATAAAATGCGACTGTAAATTCGGTTTTATTCATGTGAATTTTATTTATGCGTTATTTCGCGAGAGCTCTTGCTCGCAAAAATAAAAATTATTGTGTAATGAAGTATGATAATAGTATGATAAACTGGGCTTTCGAAATCACTAAAATACCATGTTGCTGATAAAGTAAGAACTTGTGTATCGAAAAAATTCTAGATTTACAGTGTTTTAATAAATCTACTGAATTCCAGTGTAATTAAGCTGTAGTTATCATAATTTCTGAAATGATGACTATATATATCTAAGCTATATCTCATACATAGTTTTTCCTATATTTACAGGTCATGATTGTGAAGATTTGCTGATTTTGTAATGGAAGACATTACCAGAAGCATTAAACTGTTTGATATTTCAATTTTTGATACATCAATGTTTAAACCATTTGAAAAAAGAAACCATGTTTATTCATTTACATAACATCAGTGTTAAAGGTTATTGAACATTTATGCAAGGGTCCGAGATTCCAAATCACCCAGTTAGTGTTAACAGATTATGCAAGGGTCTGAGATTCCAACTCACCCAGTAAGTGTTAATGGATTTACTTTTTTTTATTGGCTCAATACAATGTCCTTGACTCGTTCAAAAAAACTAATACTGGCAACCTTGGAGATGGATACAATATTTCTATTATTAGTGAGATGATGCTCTGGTTATTCAAGATAACCCTTTCCCATTATCTATTTCATGATATCGGACATTTCAAGTTGATTTCATTCTTTTGGGTGGAAAACAATGAATGTTCACTGCAATTAACAAGATTGTATAGGTAGGTTACATTCTTATGTCCTTTAAAAACAAATGTGGTAGGAAAGGTTTGTTAATTCAGTTCCGTGTCTGTGTGATCAGGTGCATGAAGTACAGCTGATGATACATTGATGAAGATGTACTTTTATATCAATCTTGACGCACATTTTATCAGTGGTGAAATTATTGAAAACCTATGGTAACTGGGTTATATTATCGAAAACCTACATTACTTAGAATATATTATCTAAAACTTACTCTGCCTAGGATATATTATCTAAAACTTACCCTGCCTAGGATATATTATCTAAAACTTACTCTGCCTAGGATATTATCTAAACCCTACTCTACTTGGGATATATTATCTAAAACCTACTCTGCCTAGGATATAATATCTCAGATTTATTATCTAAAACTTATGCTTTTTGGGTAAAATAATTTAAAACCTATATTCAACCATTTTCTATAAGCCTCTTTTTCATTCATTATGTGTATACAATAGAATGTTTTGATTGTGAGCTATATGGAAGGAAACAGGTCTTTGGAGGTATTGTTTCATTTTGCAGTTTTAAAATTTTATCAAGAAAAAAATCATATATAGAGATATGATATAACTGGGTAACAATTCAAAGAAATCTTGGTTTAGGGCAGTTGGAATATGATTTTGTCTGTCTAAAATCCTTTAGTATTTGATAATATAGATGAAAACATTGTGCAAGTTGCACCATAGATTTTAAGCAATAAAATGGCATCAATCATGAATATCTTTCGCGTTAGTTCATCTCCTTTATACTAATATTCTTCAAATCAGTTGTTTAAAAGAATAGAATGATGAAAAAAGGATTGAATTTTCTGATAGTTTTATGTGATATGCAATTTCCTGTTAAAACCGTCATTATAATTTCAGAAAGCAGGAACCGTGTAGAAGTATTTCTTTGTTTTTCAGTTATCAAATATTAAGTCATTCATCTCTTTAAGATACAGATGGGCTAGACCATTATCTTGATGTGTATTTGAGTCACTTATTTTTAAGGGATAAATCGATCATTGTGACACTTTTATATACAAAAATTTTGTTGGGGTGACAATATCATTAGTATGGTGAGGGCAGGAGATTCTAGTTAATTGGTGGCTCCTTATTAATATTTGCAAAAATATATTTATTATTGTTTTATTCTTCTAATATGTGAAGGGGGGGTCTGTCATTTTTATTTGCTACCCTCACTCAATGCTCCTGAAATAGATGTTATCATCACTTTTAATTGATTCATGTCTATTGTATATTTCTGCATGCTTTATTTGTTTATGTATAAACATATGGTGTGTAATTTTACCAGTTTTATGTTTCTGACTACTAATAATAATATAGTAGAAATGGATGAAACATTTTATGTCAGTTGTATATATGTTTGATGAAACTATAATAGGAAAGTTAAACCTTCAGTCTCGGTTCTATGATAGAGTAAAATACTCTTTCAAGTTTTTTTGTCAAGATTCCTTGATAAATATCATACAAAGCCTTGTTTAAAGTTCATTTTTTGCATGTCTTATAGTTAATATGCAGTAGAGGTCATGTAGAACTTGATTATGAGAGAGCATTTATCTATAAAAATATGAAGACAGATTTTAACTGGTTTTCCTGTAAACTTGCAAATGTCTGAACAATAATTTTTACTGGATAAAAATCCTACACATCAGCTAAGATAATATTGACATGAGAACTAGGATAAAGCTCTTAATATTTCCTTTCTAGAAAAATAAAATCTACCGGTATGTGTTTAGAACGAAATTGGCTCTATACTGGTGGTCACTTGTAAAAAAATTTATTGATTTAGATTTTGTACAGGACATTGATAAGACAAGTAACAACTAGTGTTACATATATTTGTTTTTGTCATTTGAATACAGTCGTACATGTACTTGAATGACAAAACAAAGTTTTGTTTGCATCACTTACTGTCATCTTGTTAGATATCATGAGTTTTAACTAAATAATTATCAGCCCTTTGATGACATAAAGTGATGCCAAAAAAGAATCATAATGTAAGTGGTATTTTACTTTCCTAAAACTGTATACACAGAAGGCCTATAACTAAACTTTACACAATATAGTTAAAACGGTGTACAGTATCTGTAAATTGTCCACGCAACATAATAATTTCTAAATTGCGCACAATACAACAAAACTGCATTATATGTTTTTGAGTTGTGCACAATTTAGTATAAAACTACTGTATGGTATGTCACAAAAATTGGCTCTGTAAGAATGGAGTACATTAGTTTTGCTATTTCATTTTGAATTCCTTAACATTTACAAAATGTCATTGTTTTTTTTTTTCTACTTTATTCAATATTGACTTGGTACACAACTGCATTGATCTTTTATCATTACCTAACTGTAAATACTGGGCCTGGCACCATAAAACTTTAGAATTTACTCAAGTCGGAGAAAATTCTCAACTTGGCCTGCTCAGATAACCAGATTTAAGGATTAGCCAAAAGTTGAACAAACTTTTTAGACTTAAATATTTCTTAAGTTTTATATTGCCAAGCCCTGATATTGATATTCCTTTATTTATATGAAAAAATCCATGACATACCGATTCACTTGATACACATAACAGCACTGTCAGAAAATCTACAGCACATTAAGTCCCTGTTAGGGATTTAATATAGTTGTCTTCCGGCACATTCTTCAATTTTTCTGTCCTATTATGGCAGCCACTTTCTAATGGTGGAAGATAAAAGCTGGTTACATTGTACTCGGAAATCACTGGACCTCCACAAATAAACTTCTCACATAATCAGCTTGGGTTTTAGCAGGGCTGAATCATCCTGAGCTGACGAGGTTAGAGTGGAAAATGCCTTGCACTTACCACTCCCTTAATATTTTAATTAAGGTATTTCATTGTGTCTATAAGCCCATATAATTATGGTAACTATGGTATAATCCAGTAATGGAAATCTTGTCAGACTTTCTGAGAATGTTTATATGATGAATGATATTACCTTTCACAAAATGAAAAGACAGAATTTTACAAAATTGTCAATGGTAAGTACAGTTGTTCAAGGAAATTAAGGGGTCAGTATATGCAGTCTAAAATATTGTGGTTTATAGATGTCTCTTTAAGTGAATCAAATTGTATCGTTTTTGTTGAAGCATATGTGATTAATACTGAAGACCTATATGTTTATGGTTATGCATTTGGATAACGTTTTTATAAATTAATTTAAATTCATGGTGTAGGTATGAAATTCTTTATACAGATTAGCCTGATCGTTATGCTGCTTAGTAAACATTTTTAAAGTGACTTTTTGTTTTTGTTGTCCATCAGAATCTTATTGCTGTTTGATCATGAACAGTGAGAAAGATCAAATTTGTGTGTGTAAAATTACACGTATGCCCTATGCAGGCATACAGGTGCGGGACCTATTCTCGGACAGTGCCTTTTGTCAAACACTTCTCTTTGCATGTAAATGAACATGATTTTTCCAGATATTTTTAATACATCATCAGACTTTAAACATTAAATGAAACATCTTACAAAAATTATGATTAATAATGCCACTAAAACATTGTAATCATTTATCTTTTTATCGTACTGTCTAACACAAGCTGGGAGGTAAGTGACGTCACCAGCTCAACGTAAATACTACTAATGCCCGACAATAGGTCCTCCTGCATCTCGATTACGGCATTCAGGATGGATTTTTTAAATGGGCCAAATTTACTTTTTGTTTCACATTTTCCACCATAACATATCAAATTATATTGCATCTAAAGATAACCTATTGTGATACAAAATTTCAAAGTTAATTCTACCAGTTGAACTGAAGATATTCAGTAAAATCCTCAATTTTTGTCCGAGAATGGGTCCCGGACCAGTACAGTACATTTAAAAGGAAATGATGTACTGTGTACCTGGGATTTTTCAATTTTTGCCATTTTCATACTTTGATGAGAGGGCAAATTTAAAATGAAAGCTCGATTTTCAAGCTACGGTAAATAAATGAAGCATATATTCAGTCTCATTGATTTAGGCTGAGGTTAAGATGGGGGTGAATATACTTCCAGTTGCGAGAGGGGGAAAATAACCAGGGATGAAATTTTTAGTGATGGAGTAGTAGACTTGCATATTTTTGGATTAAAAAAGAATCCTCAATAGTAATGCAAAAGCAGCTTGAGAATATTGTAAACTAAATGGCTGACTGTCAAACTGGAGTTGCAGTTTTACACTTTCATATATATTTATCAAATGATGATGCATATATTTCCCTTGTATGGAAATGTCATTAATACAAGTGCTAACCTGTACTTTTGGGCTGCAGTTTTAAGCTGAGACTTGTAAATTTCCCTCCTGGCTTTCTCTAATTAGCTCCTCTGGCCCGAAGGGCCAAGTGTGCTATTGCTATAGCCAAAGCTCCAGCGTCTGTCATCGTCTGTCTGTTAACTTTTGCATTTAAACATCATCTTCTCAAGAAGCAGTGGGCCAATTTTAACCAAAATTGGTGTATAGCATCCCCATGTGAGGGGACCAGAAGGGGCCCTAAAAGGGCCAAAATTTGGTACATCTTTAAAAATCTTCTCATGAACCAATGATCAGATGAGTTTCAAATTTTGTATGTATGATTAAGTCAATATCTACAAAGTTTGCGAATGAAAATGAAATCTGTATAAACGAGCCACTAGGGGGCACTACAGTAAAACGGTATATTTGGTTTACAAATTGATTAATAACTCGAAACTGATTGACTTTTTGTATACCTGTACAAAGATATTTGAGATAGTTGTTAGGAATTATCCGAGGATGATTTTGACAAAATATAGGGTTAATAGTGAAGGTCACGGGCACCTAAGTAAATGGAAAATATGGGGTTTTTTTGGTAAAATTTAACATTTGTGACTACTTCTCCAGAACCACTGGGCCAATTTAAACCAAACTTGACAGGAAGTATAACCATGAAAATCCACATTAAGTTTGCAGATGAAAAGGGGCTAGGACCAAACATGGCCATATATAGAATGAATGAGTCAGCAGATATTTTTGATTTAATACATGAATCTCCAAAATTATTAATGCTAGAGAAAAAACTGTTACCTTATAATGAACGGCTTGCAAAACTCTACAAATATTTCATTTTGGTGTAAATTGTCAACTCAACCCTTATGTGAGTTATTTCCCCCTTTTTGTGAATTTTTCATGTTTTTGGATGTTTTTTGACATCTTGAAAAGTATAAAAGGTAGATTAAAAGTCAAAGAAGCAAAAATGTTTAGCATGCAAAGATCTACAAAAAAGTCCATAGAGCCAAAATTGTCAGGTTGCCCCTTATGAGAATTATTTCCCCTTTTAAGTGGATTGTTCATGTTTTTGGATGTTATCTGACATTATCTTGAAAAGTATAATAGATAGAGAGACAGTGAAAGAAGCAAAAATGTTCAGCATGCAAAGATCTACAAAAAAGTCAATAGGGCCAAAATTGTCAGGTCCACCCCTATGTGAGTTTTTTCCCCTTTAAGTGGATTTCTCGTGTTTTTGATAGTTTTGTCCTATTGTCTTTAAAAGTATAATGGATAGATAAATAAATTTTATTCACAATTTTGACAGATTTTTTTTTAAATTACAAGATGCGGCATAAATACATAAACAAATATATTTATACATGTTATAATATTTTCGCAGCCATAGTACTCAAAAGCCGAAGCTTTACTGAAAAAATTGAACAGCAACGCACACCATAGTTGAAAATTCACAAAACCAACTCAAAAATGTTTTTTACCCAATTTTCTTTTCAAAGAAGATTCTTTAGGCATGTCCAGAATAGAAGTTTTTATATTTCTGGCGTGGAAATGTGTACCGTCAGATTTCAGCTTTTTACGACATGGCTCTAATATATCGATTGATGTCGTATCAGGATAATTTTCACTTGTTACTGAGAATTTTTCTTCTTGGAGTGGTTGTAAATACATGTAACTTGTTATAAAATCCCTCTCCATGCTTCCGAAGCATTTTTGTCTTGCTGTACATAGAGGTTTTTCTACATCTCCATCTGTTTTGATTGGAACATGTGCAGCATTATTTTCTGCAGCTACATCATTAGTTCTCTGTAGCAGAAGTCGGAAACCTCTCACTGACTTGATTGGCTGGTTTTTTATTGTAACTTTGTCTTTTGTTGTTTTTGAATCTGAAAAAGTATATATCGGACTATTTAATATTTGAATATGTTCTCATAATTTTACCTATCGTATTCTTACATAAATATTAACATATATTAAAGTCAAACTTGCCTTAGCAACCCCCCTTATATAACGACTTCCTCTCCATAACGACCGTATTTGGACCGCCCCTTGAGAATTGCTATATATTTGCCCCTTATATAGTAACCACCTGCCTTACGTGACCGGTGACCGCTGTATTTTGTCAGCCAGTAGTTGTCTTACTTGCGTATAGTGACTGCTTACACTTACTACTCGTGGAAGGGAGATAACTCATAGATGATTCTCGTGGGACATTTTGAAACCTAATAAACAACATGGAGCAATACACAATGTTTTGACAGTCACAACACACCTGGAGGTGTCAATTAACGCCTCGGGTAGTAATTTGGCAGTCAGACATGCTTTGTGACAGTGTGTTTTTACAACCAGGAACTAACAATCATCGATCACTGATTGATATTTTGTTTTCAATCATCAATTAATGACCTAAGTTTCCGGTGATGATTATTGGGTGATGATACTTAATCAGTGAAAGACTAAGACTAAAAAAGAAAATTTTCAAAAAGGATACACTTTGTGACAAGGTGTCTTTACAAACAAGACCATTTAAATATAATTGCTAAACGACTGATGTTTTGTTTTCTCATATTCAGGAATACAGTGGGGTATTTATCTTACATTTTATCATATCGAACATCACTGATTGATTAGCAAGTCAAGATCTCGATTGCATTGGATTATGGCAAATAAAATGAAAAGTAATTAAAATTCACGTATCTACATCTTTTTGTATATCGTTACACTTATTGATCACCGACTTTGCCCACTTTTTAGATATTTGTCTCGGTTTTAGTTTTAATAATGTGTCATATCCTTGATGTATACAATTGCATCATAAATTAATTTAAATTATTTAAGACATTGAATTATTTCATATTCTCATTCTTTACATGTTGTACATGTACAAGAATTTTCCTATGCCTATTTTTAGTCCGGTTACAGGACCCTTCCCAATGCAAAAATATCTTGCATTTTCCCCTAAATATGCAAAAATTCCCAATTTGGAATTAAAAAAAAAAAATTCAACAATTTTCCAGACCCTGCAGGTAGGAAAATTTCTTTAGTATTACAAATACAATGTACATTTACTAAATGGAACGTCTAACCAGGAAAGAAATATGTAGTTAGAAATAAATAGTCATCTCCGATCCCTTGGATTTCATAATATCTCGTGTGACCCTTTATATAAAAACCATTTGTCTATAAAGACCGTTTTTATAATTTCCCCTGAGCAGTCTTTATATACAAGTTTGACTGTGTTTCCCTACTGTTAATTCTAAATGACTTCCTACTGGAACATAGGCAATGAATTTCCTGATCATACAGTATGACTTCCAAAAACTGATACTTCTAAAATTTATTATTATTTTGGGCCAGTACAATCATACTCGCAATGCACAAACATCTGTTTATATGCATTCAAAAAAACTTACAAAATTGAGTGGTTTTTGACCTGATCTGACTTGGAGTATTAGCTTTTTGTTCAGCAAACTTGACCCAGTCAAGTACAACATTTTCTGCCCAGCCTGATGTCTGTATATCTATCAACTTATTAATCTTTGCTGGTTTGAACTTCCAGTACTTCTCTAACTTTTTGTCATGCTGAAACATACGTGAATGAGAAATCAGCTCAAAATTGATGATGACAGTGAATTTTTTGCTGTAATCAGTGGGCAATACAAGAAAGTGACCACTTCTTTGCACTTGAAGTAGAGTGGTAATGACCTCTTTATCCTCTTAATATAAAACTTAAAATCTAAAATGACATTTATATGTGGTGTAATTACTTTGAAATGGGGCATATTGGCTGCATGAGTGGCCATACAGCATCATGCTTTAAAACATCCTTATTAGGTCTTTACTTTGCTTGATCCTAATGTTGTATAGCCAAATTACAGGTCAAGATATACGACAATTACCTGGGAAAGGTGAATGGTCTTCTAGGTACATATCGTAAACCAATTTTCTTCGATGAAAACTGGCAATCACCAGATGACAAATGGCCAACACCAGATAACAAGCAATGTTTGGTGTAGCTTATATTCACAAAAAGACATACAAAATGTTGGATATTATATTAAATGATTAATAGAATCTACCCCTACCTTGAGGGTATGATAAAGGAATCTCATTCCGAGGGTAAGATTCTTGAATGATGAACCTGAGCGTTTGTCATTCAAGAATCTTATCCCGAGGACTGAGGTTGATTATTTTTCTCCCATGTTTTAAATACTACATGTAAATCTACACAAATAAAATCTGATATTATGCACTGCATTCTATGATTCCAGACACCATGCATCATTGAAATCGCATTGTGATGTCATAGTGCGTGTAGTTTGTCAATACCCTAGGGATTGACAAGGAAATCATTTCCTGTTAAAAAGAAGGAAAATCTGTTAACAATGGGAGAAAATATAATCTCATTTACATTTATTGTAAAGGATATTACCGTAAGCAAATAGAAGATACATTGCAACCTGTCTTGAGAAACCACTCTCGTGAAAGACCACCTGTCTTTTAAAACCGCATTCTGAAAATAAAACCCCTTTTGAGAGACCACATTTATGTGGCAGATTTGGTGGCCTCTCAAGACAGGTTCCAATATATATATGGTAGAGAATGTTTTGTGATCCATTTGGATCGTGAAACCAAATTAATGTTAAGATGGAAATAAGTTCTGTCCTAATGTATGATGAGAACAAATTAAAATGGTTAAAGGGCTATTCCAGTAAAAGGTGTTTCCTGGGGGGCAGAACGCCCATGAAAATTAGGGGTACTACAAATAGTTTTTGCACAAAAACGAACCCCGACCAACTACTTCAGATTTTGGGTACACCAACAAATTTAAATAAAAAATCAATTGGTATTCAAATGGACTAGCAAAGGAATATATAATGCATTTGTTATGTTTGTCGATTTTATATTTTGAAGTTCATCATTATCACACCAAAGAATCATGAGCACATTAAAGTTCATTCTATTTAATGACATTTTCTGTCAAGCAATCTATAAAATAAAATTACCGACCCAAAAACATTGATGGTTCAAAAATGCATCTATACAGAGGGCTAATAAAACAGAAGATGCTAATATGGTAAATCGGTATTAATGCCAACCTCCAACACATTCCTTTTCTTTATTCACACACCAACCAACAATTTTTTCAAATGCAATTTTAACCCCTACCAAGACAATTTTATATTGACGTCCAGGAGACACTTTTTTTTCTAGAATAAACCATTCAATAAGCCCATTCCCAAACATTCTTGTCAACATTTTGACCAATAGATAATAAATTAACCTTTCTCGGCTATATTAGAACTATAAAGAATTATTAATGATTCCAAAATTGACACACACATATATGACCCACAAATACATACCGATAAGCGATATTGTATTTATACCCATTAAAAATTGTGGAAAATGTATTAATTCATAATTAATTTTTGACAAGTTTAAACACTCACTTTAACTTTAGTTGCTGTAACATCAACTGTTTGGAGTCCAGAGAAAGATGAAAAAGACAGAATTCCTCGACTTGTCACCTCAGAATTATCTGAAAAAGTTTTGCAACTAAGTTAATCATCTGCTTTTTACTATAAATTACAATAAGTAATAAAAAATCTAAAAAAAAATTTTTTTTTTTTTTTAATCTTGTATGTTAAATGTAACATGTAACAGTTTAAAGGCATACATGATTTGACATGGGATTCATATTCACAGAAAAATCCAGAGTACGCTACTGTTACAGCTTGCTTGCAGTGACTCAGTGATAGAACATTGGACTTGCAAGCAGTAGGTCTGGAGTTCAATTCCCAAAATCAGGTCATACCCATGACTTAAGAAAAGGTAGTGACAGCTCTTTGGCCGATCATTTAGCTTAAGAACTAAGATTTTCAACTACACTTTAAAACAGACGGGGCTTGTTATTGAGCCATCACTGCATTGGTGTCGGTCCATAGCACAAGACACAGATCTCCACCTAGCGCATATGACCTCTTTAAATAGAAAATTATATGGAGGACAATAAAACAAACATTTTCAATGACAAAATACAAAAATGCACAAACACTGAGCAACTCTAGAATCTGTCTTTTTAGAGAATCGATAAAGCAGGTTGTCACAAAATAGGTTGTAATAACAATTATGAAGACTTATAAATATACTAAAAGAAACTGTATATACTTAAAAGTTAAATGAAAACAAAAAAAGTATTCTTTGATCGCACTTTTATTCTTAATGGCATAGTAAACGTGTGTTTGAGTATTCAAATTGTTAAATATAGTGTTCAATTCACCTTGATGGCCAGCCCACAGTATGCTTTTCTTGAGATGCGAGCCTAAGCGACACATGGCTAGTAATCGATTAGAATTTCTTGCATTCAGTGGACAGTATTCAGTGTTATTGAAACAGAAAAACATTGGTTTTTGGAATAAAATTTTTATTGAGAGATTCCTCGTTTGATTGAAAATGATTGCTTGCGTGCTGGGATGTCGCAAAGCAATGTAGCAAGGCAGTTTGGAGTTCATATTAACACTGTAAATGCTTTATGGAGATCATATCAGCAAACTGGCACCGTTCGAGACTGCACATGTGTGACGTCACATGGGCAAGATATATAATATATAAGTCCTCGTACTGTAGGGAACAGATTGCGAGAGACCAACATCCGTCTTCGACGTCCTGCTTTCTGCCTGCATTATTCTGCGCCGCCAATTCTGCAGAGGGAGCGTTATGGTCTGGGATTGAATTAAAACACATGGATGGACCCCAATGGTGATTGTGGAGGGAAATTTAATCGGCGTATTCTACTGTGACGAGATTGTATGTCAGCATGTCATTCAGTCACAACAATCGGTGTAACATCATTCTGCAGCAGGACAACGCACAACCAAACACCGCATGCTTTTTTAGTGACTATCTACAGCAGCAAAACATGAATGTGCTACCCTGGCCTGTGATGTCACCAGATTTATATGGCGTAACATTCCTCAGGCATTTCTGCATAACCTGATTTGTTCCATGCATTGTAGGTTTGAAGAATGCATCGGTGCAAATGACGGTCATACACACTATTAAACTTGTGAAACTCTTTAGCAAACCCCTTACTTTCAATGGCTGTTTGTATCAACCATAATGGACATAATCTGTGATTTGATGTTTGAATTGAAAGACAATGAATTATATTAAATAATAATATACATAATGCAACATAATATTTTGTATATGAATCTATAAATGAAATTACTAGTCTACAGAGTTTCTTTTTTCCGCAACCAGAGTATATATGTAATTCTATTAATTAAAATATATTGTATTTTCTTTTTACTTATTACATGTGATATTCATGTTAGAATTCCTGATTATTGCTTGTATGAAGAAGAAACCGCTAAAGAAGGTATGGCCAGATTGCAGAGTAAAATCTAATCAGTGAATTAGATGCAAGTATAATGCCCATGTGTTTGGAACTATTTCTTATTAGGTTCATTTTAATTACATGAAACCAAATGTCAAAATGTTCAAACTCTATTCACCATTTCAAGTCTTTTATTCATAATTATAAAAATATAAAGTCCTTCCATTGCTAAAAATTTACTTCAACCTGAAACTTTAACAAAATTCTTTATCCCCACCCCATTACTACGCTGATCCACCCCCCAAAATGCAAACCCATATAACTCAAGTGCACTTGCCACAGGCAACCTACTGGCCAAGTATGAAGTCTGTACCTCTATTCATTGCCGAGAATTTGCTTCAGCCTGAAAAAATATTGATCCCCCCCCCAAAATTCATAAAATTCAATGTACATGTCACAGGCAACCTAAAAGCCAAGTATGAAGTCTGTACCTCTATCCATTGCCCATCCCCATTACTACTTTGATCCAACCCCCACATAATTCAATTGACTTGCCACAGGTAACCTACAGGTCAAGTTTGAAGTCAGTACCTTTATCCATACCCAGAACTTGCTTCAACCTGAAACTTTATCCAAAATGTTGATCCCCACCCCAATTACTACTTTGATCCACCACCCCCCTAAATTCAAGCCCACATAATTCAATTGCACTTGCCACAGGTAACCTACTGGCCAAGTATTAAGTTTATACCTCAATTCACTGCCAAGAATTTGCTTCAACCAAAACTTTAACCAAAATATTGATCCCCAACCCCATTAATACTTTGATCCATCCCAAAAATTCAAACCCATATAATTCAGGTAACCTACAGGCAACCTGCACCTCTATCAATTGGTGAGAATTTGCTTAAACCAAAATTTTAACCAAAATGTTGACGGACAGACAGAAGGACAAATGGACATCGTTAATCTATAGACCAGAATTGCTTTGCAATCCGACCAAAAAAGAAATATAAACAACAGGCAAGATTGAAATATGATGGACTGAAATCATGTATCTGCAGAGCAATGTCATTTGTAAATATATCCAACTACTCTGCTGCAAAATTTTCTTTGCCAATGACCTTCAACGAATATTAATTTCACTCACCGAGTGCAGTGTGTATTGTTAAGTTGGTAAAAAAATGAAGTGACAAATTTCATCGAGAATGAAAGGAGTTTACGTAAGTTGTACTTATCGTACCTGAACAATCGCTACCATGTAATTTTGTGGTCTGGCACACTGATAATTTTTTACCTTCTTACCAAGCCAATTCTTGAAAGTAATCACTAATGGTTCAAGTGCAGCATGCACTTAAAGGCAAGTATGATTTTATAATGGATACATGTTACTTCTGTAAAATTAAAACATAATTTGGTCTCTGAATTTAGAAAATTCAAATTTAAAAAACATCATGCATTTTAATGATTAAGTGAGCTTAAGATATGTTGAATGTACTTTAATACTTATATCTGCTAATTTAGTTAGAACTTATAAAGTCTGAAAGGAAAGAAACACTTGATTTTGTAACGAAACTAGATAACTCCTTTAATCATAATTATAAAACCTACAGGAAATATTACATAGACCATAGATATTGTTAAGTTTAAGCAATAACCTGAACAAGAATTATGTAATGTTTCCTGTAGCTTATAGCCCTGTAGTTTTTTAAATCTGACGGATTCTACAATCACATGACAAATTCAATCATGTTTCCTTTAAATTTCAACCACAAGAAAATCACATATTGTTGTAAACAGAGAGTGTTGTGGATTTTTTTTCTTCATTTGATTGAAGATAAAACATGGTGATAAATATTTCAAAATCAGTATCACCACATGTGGTGAATGATAACTGTTACAAATTCATGTGGATACTGTATACAGGCTTATTTCCACCTGTGTTATTTTCACCCATATGCACTTGCAAATAGTTTTGCCACATTTTAAATTCGCCCAGACTTTTACTATCACAGACAGATAGATTTACCATTTTGAATTCGCCCACTGACAATGAAGGCGAAAGGGGCAAAAATAAAATGGGGGCGAAAATTTCCCTGTATACAGTAATACAGGTAATCTTCACAAAATCCAGGTCACCACATGTAGATAAAATTTGCACTATTCTTAATGTTAGATGTTTCCTTTATTTCAATACAACAATATTTATCAACATAAATACATCTTTTTAAACAAATAAACAAAAAATTATTTCTAACACACTTTGTCAGCAAAATTTTGAATCCTCTTAGGACTCTGACCTTTGATCTGTTGACCTTGAAACATTGTAAATTTTGAATCCTCTTAGGACTTTGACCTTTTATACATGTATGTTGACCTTGAAACATTCTATGTACTTGGCATTAAAAAATTCAGATCATTCTGTGACCAGAACCTTGAAACTAACATTAACCATGAATGTTTTCTTAGTATTTAGCTTATACAAGTCCCATCAACCTCTGATGTACTTGTATCTTTGTACAAACCTTCTTTAATGATCGACTCAGGAGACTGAAATGCTCAATTTTTTTCTTCAATGTTTTTTGTGACCTTGACTTTTGACCTTGATAACAAAATAGCACCTGCCTCACTTAATAATGAGTTATGACCAAGATTGAGTATAATGCCTTGGTCTGCACCTGGCTTTTAAGCTAATTTCTTGCCTACAATTTTTTTTTCTTCAACGTTCCTTTTTGACCTCTTGGACCTCTGATCTTGATCAACAACAGACTTCTCCCTCTCTCTCTATAAAGAGTTTGTGTACTGATTTTGGGAATCCTAGCTACAATGTTTGGTCTGTACCTTGCCTCCAAACTGTGGACAGATATAAAGAAAGACAACCCTGTACCATCTGTCTATGAGGTGTGTATAAAAACAGATGTCAACAAGCTTTGGGACAGTAAAAACAACTAAATAATATTTACAAGGGTTAGTCTAATTACCTGACAAATCAAGAACATGCAGGTTGAGTGGACCTCTTCCAAAGACTCGATGTGGAGCTGATACTTTCTGTAAACCTTTATCAGACAGACAGTTGTCACTTAGATCCAACTTCAACAATCTACGAAAATAAATCAACCCTGAAATTCAATTTGAAAAGAACAATTCTAGACATAACATCAGTTTTAGAATTTATAAGAAATGCTGCAATCTTTTTCCAATTTAAGGTAATGCACAATATGGAACTAGATTATGCAGAATAAGAAACATATGCTGGTTTGATATTTAGAATACGTTTATAAATTCAATGGCAAATACATGTACAGTATACGTAGTTATATCTTATCGGTTTCCAACACATCTTACAATGGATCTTTTTTTCAGTCTGCAAGACAAATTTAGGAAGATTTGTTAATTCAATTGGTGATTTATAAAATCGAATTCATATACTGTATAATTGCTTTTATTCACAGGGGATTTAATTTTACTATATTCGCTGCCATAGAAAATTCCGCAAAATTAAATACCCGTGAATATAATACATTACATTTATAAAGTATCAAAAAGACACTTCGTAAACTTTTCTTGCGCAAAATTTAATACCAGTGAATAAGTTCCTCTCAGAAAAAAGCGAAAATTTCTCCCCGTGAAATTAAACAATCATACAGTAAATGTTGATCATTCTCACCTTGTCATGTGTCCAATGTTGGATAAAAACTCATGGTTATCTCCTAGTGCACAGGAAGATACATCAAGCTCTGATAAATGGTTGAACAACTGAAAATTCCCCAGCGCAAAGTTTAAACCCAGATGACATCTTGAAACATTTAGACTTTTCAAAATTAAGTCCTCATATTCATTTGTGAACATATGCATTAAGTGAATTGCTTCCTTGCATGAAAGCTTAAATTTACCCTGCTTTTCTGCACTTTCAAAAATTTTTTTTGCAACAATTTCTGGAAAACCATCAAATGATTCTACAAGATCCAGGTGGAAAGCGACAAAATTGACGCAAATAGTAAACAACGATACAGGTGTGTACGAGTGCTTTGCTTGATCACAGGAAAACTTTTGTCCTTTTCTGTGTCGTCCATACACTGTGTTATCCATTGTTTGCTCTTTCCTGCAAAAAGAAAACAAATCCTCATGTATGTGGACAATAGGTTTATGTCCTGATCATTTCATTTCTGCCAACGCCTGAAAGATTATGTTCTGTTTAACAATACAATAACAATACAATGTACATTGTACATGTGTATGTGGTTTATGGTGCCCCTTGAATAAGCCAACTCATTTTTTTCCTGATGTGCAGGATTAATAGACCCTTTTTGGGACAGGGTTTTATACCCTTCCAATTGGGAATTCTAAGTCACAATGGCCCAAATTGGGGAAAAAGTTAATATAGTCATTTTAATCATAAGAAAAAAGACAAAACTTGTGATTCGGGTAAAATACATTTAACTTACAACATGGTTTTCATCTGGAGACTTTGAAGTATAATTCCCACTAAATTCTCCTTTTTTTTTGGGGGGGGTTAATACAAATGTAACAAATTTGAATGGCATGTTAAACATAATTGGGAAAGTTTTGCTCAAAATTGGGAAAAAATAGCAGATTTTTCCATTGAGAATGGGGCCTTTTACAGGACTGGCATGTTGATAATATTAATCCATGGATATGGCATGTGAAACAAATTTTGCTGTCAGTATAATATTCCATAATCTATTCAGTTACGAAAAAGAATATTGATCAAGGCTATGGTTGATACCATTGGATACCGACAAATTATCATATACTCATTACTGTATAGGATTACAGTAAAACCTGCTATAGAGGCCACCTCTATATAAGTATTACTTGTTTATAAAGGCCAGTGTTTTCAAGTCCCTTGACTGCATACTTCAACTAAATTGAACCTGTGTATAAAGGTCACCTGCACATAATGGTCAATATTTTCTGGTCCCTTGGGTGGCCGCATTATACAGGTTTCATTGTAGCCTACTTGAAAAGTTTGCTCCCATTTAATTTTCGCTATTTTCCTTGTTAAAAGAGACTGAGAGTGAGAGGGCTAATTTAAGATGAAACTGAAATTTCCCAGCTAAATAGCTGAAACACAGATATACACGCCATCAATGAAGCCCAACTATTCACACGATCAAAGTTTTCTTGTACAAGTTTTCTTGGTCAAAGTTTTTCACGCAAACTTTGATGAAGATCCATCAAAGAACTTTGACGAAATAGAAATTCATCATATTTTCCTTCAAACTTTCAAGGCCTTTGGAATTCAGCCAATCAAAGCAGATATCTGATATAACGTAATCAATGTTTACATGTTATAAGCACATGGTTCCTGCATTTTCTTGTACATGTATAAGTTGCTAAAAAATCTTTGAAAGTGTGAACAGATTGACTTCATCAATGAAAACTTTGACCAAAATTTCTTTGACCATGTATATAAAGCCCAACTGTTAGGCTTTATATATCACTGCTTTGATTGACTTTGACAAAGAAAGTCCATCATGACAAACTTTGATGGTGTAAACAGGGCTTGAGACTGGTGATTAAGGGCAAATTTAGCAATGTTTTCTGTTGTTGACTCTAAATGAATAACTCTAATGAACCCTAAAGAACACTAGCTTTATTTTCACTATTGGTGATTATTTCTGTAAAAATTGAAGAATAGTAATCTTTAGCGCAGATGAAATTTAAATACATGTATTACTTTTACAGGATTAATGTGTAATCAAATAATAGAGGTTTTTATTATTTACGATTCACTAGAATTGCTGTTGCAGACACCATGTTGAAACGACAACTCAGCCATGAATAAAAATTATAGATAGTTTTCGAGTTATTCGGAACAAGAGTTTAATCACAGCAAGGAAAAGGCATAGGGAAAGTATCACATAGAACTAGCCTGACTTATATTAACAGGCTTGATATATCGCGGTTTCTGTATCATAAATCTATAAACTTCCAAGTTTTTTGTCTATAACAGTGCATACACATGTATGTAGTCTGTTTATATTAAATTTATTGATTCTTAGCAAATATATACAATATAAAAGCATTGGAGAGTTCTTCAGAGTTCTTTATTTAGTATCACCCGTTTTCTGTCAAAAAAGGACAAAAATAACCAGGAGCAAATATTTCCAGGTAGGGTATATGGTACACTAAATGAGTTGATTGAGCACAAGTCATATTTATTAAATAATGAGACTAATTCATGTACCACGTGATACCCAATGATGTTTGTGCAGGCCGGACTATTGTTTCTATTAGTAATGGAATGATGCTAGAAGATGATATCCAACGCTCACGTCATTTCAGCGGAAAGATTATGCAGAGTTACGTTCCATCACCATTGGAGATACTAGTACCACATAAACGTTATCAGTTTTCACGTGGTATGTGAATCGGTCCGATTAATAGAGAGCACAGCTCGAACGGCTGACCGCGAACCATACTTACTGATTAGAAATTACCCAAAATGCAATACTGTACTATAGTCTCATTTACTTTCTCCATGAACACTAAAAAGTCAACTTCTAAAAAAGTTTGAAAATGAGGTACTTAACTACTCTATTAGCAAACCTAATGTAGACTAAGTTCATGGTAACACCAAAAACTGTTAATTATGTTCTAAATATATGATATCATAATTTAACTGTTACATCATTTTGCGGGAATTAAAGGTGTTGCACAACTGGAACAGGTCATGAGATGGATTTTCTATGAATGTTTTTTCCTGCATGTGTAAAAGAAGGAGCTGTGCTCTCTTTCAAGGCATTGCCTTTGTTTATATTATGATTTCGGAAAAATCAAAACCATCAGAGGACATAAACTTAAAATCAGTATATTTATCTAGAAAATAAACCCTTAAAATCAACCTGTAGGTGACTAGGTCTACAGTGTACGTTTCTTTCTAGATTGCGATTTATTCAGATACTTGACCCTGGAGTTGACGCATTTAGGATATGAAAACACATTTTGACTTAATTCAGCATTTCATGTAATTCCTGACGTTTTGCCTACAGGATCCCCAAAGCCAAGGGGTTACATTTCATGGTCAGGACTTTCACTAATTTTTTTAAAGCCTGGAGCGTTTCATAAACTGTGTCATCCCTTCAAATCAATGCATCATATCGATTTAGATAGGCTGTATGTATGCTATTTAGCACTCTGTTCCCGTTACCAAAGGCTGGCATTATCTAAACTTTGACTCCTCCGATAATGAGGATATTCTGTGTTGTTTAAATTTGCCACCATACCATATCAGTAAAATGTTTGTATTTATAAAGGATACAAATAATGTGAATTCCTTATTCCGTACCCGACTTTGAAGTTTATAATTATTCAATTGGATATATGGTAAATTTAGTTTTGTAGTTTTAATAATATATTTAATTTAACTTTAAATAATCATGAAAATTCTTTCAAAAGATTCAAAATTCCAAACAATTTCTATTAAATTGTAATAAAAATAAGAATCCCGTAATACTGACCCAAATTAATCCGTTATCCATTAGATAGTTTCTCTTCTTTCAAGCTTCTCCAAGACACGGATTAAATATTTTCATTCGTTGCTAGTGTAGCCTTGTTTTCATCAGGTCTTCGGAAATAATTTAAGAAAATGTTTGATGTAGCTCTGAAATCTGCAGGGGCACAAGTTGCTCTTGTGACATCCAACGATGCGAACTACCCTCCCGAGAATATGATAGATGGGTAAATATTGTAAAATATTCTGAAACAAGTTCCAAATTTTAAGTCGGCTTCTCAGTTCTCGTATCGACACATCATTCATGAACATTTTAACGATGTTTACGCGAGATACGATTTGCAAATTAATGGATAACTAAACGCAATAGTCTTGTCACATTCAGACAAAGTTCAATATTGTTATTCCAACTTTTTCACCTGATGAAAATGGTCCTGGACTTTCTGAATTTTTCACTAGGTTTTGGCATAATCGTGTGTTTAAAATGACAGATACCATTCAGACTTTAGTAGAGTACAACAAGGCCGATCTTGGCAGTTTGTTATTATTTCTTGTATTGCCCAGGACAATACTACTAATAATAACAAATTGCCCAGATCAGACTTGTCGGACTACATTTAGTATTAATTGAAATATTGTTATATACATGTACTAATAATAACAAATTACCCTGATCAGACTTGTCGGACTACATTTAGTATTAATTAAAAAATTGTTATATACATTTGTAAGACAATAATGAATACACAAATCAGATGAAATTTGATACACTCATCGTCGCTATGCTCTTTCCTACATGTACCTGTGGTCTCATGCAACGGAAAAAAAGATAGATATATACATATATAATATATACATATTTTTGTTATTCGGTAAACGGTGCTTGTATTCATTGACCAATCAGATTGAGACTTTTAAACAATTTCAGAATTGTATTGCATCAGCAGACTATGTGATATCTTCTGTTGCCGATCACAACTACTGTGATTGGATAAATAAGACAACACCTACTCGTTATAACTATTCATTAGCTTTGAGAGACTTTAGTTGCATGAGACCATGGGTAGTTCTATGAAATAGCATAGCGACGATGGGACAGACTTGGACCTCTTAAAATCCAGTGGTGGGATCAGGTGCCATGACTTGCCTGAAGTAAAAATTGTTTAATCAAATTGATGTCATTGACATTATCTAATCAACTCTTTTAATACATTGTAAACATACAGTACAAATTATCTGTGATCACAAAATTACCTATATGTCTACCAAGGTAAAGTGGCACTTCCTGGTTCAATCAGAAACCAAAACAATACAGCCTACTTTCTAAAAATGGGTTGTACAGGTAAAACATTTTTTTTTTTTTTTTTTTAATTTTTTTGCTGCAGTACTGACATGTCATTCCATTGTGTATTTTAAATTTTTACTTTCAGAGACCAACAAACATTCTGGACATCAACAGGAATGTTTCCACAAGAAATCATAGTATCATTTCAATCAGTAATGAACATACAAAGAATAGAAATAGCATGTTATAATGGTAAGTCCTTCTTTAGAAATGTAGTTTTACATCAAACAATGACATTGTATATTGTAGAAATGAATGCCCATTTTTAATTTACTGTAATCTCAGCTGTGGGTCTGTTGAACTGAGATATTCGATAGAATTAAGGAAAACCAGTTGTTAACTTGATTTACAAATATTTTCTTTTCATAAAATGTTTGTTATACAAAGCTTTGTGGACAATGTCTAGTTTGTTAAAAGCAAGGTAAATCTGTTTCTACTATTTTTGTCAAAAATTTATAGTATATAATATTGATAGATGAGCTTTATGAATTTTTGTGAATTACAAATTCTAGTCTTATTAGACTATGATAAAGAATGGTTCTTTCACACATGTTGTAAACAACTGCTCATACATGTATGGTATCACTGTTTATCATATTTCTTATGTGTTAATGGATTTCATAAAATGTCTAGAACCTGGCAATTTTTAATGATTATGATATTTTATTAAAATACTCTCTCTCTCTCTCTCTCTCTCTCTCTCTCTCTCTCTCTCTCTCTCTCTCTCTCTCTCTCTCTCTCTCTCTCTCTCTCTCTCTCTCTCTCTCTCTCTCTCTCTCTCTCTCTCTCCATTTATATATAATGCAATGATAATTAATGATGGTCTTCTTCCCAGTCTCAAAATATATACAATGTATATTTGGATTTTTGGATTAGTTTTATGATTCAGTGATCTGTACATTTGTACATGTATGAGGGATGTCTTGTTATAGATACTGTCAGCAAGTTCATCGTCAAAGAATGTGAATGCAAACTGTGTTTTAGTGTTGGCTGTAAATACATGTACAGGTACATTATAACTTAGGAATGAGATTGGATTTTATGAAAGTCAAATCTAATAAAGCTGATATTTGGAGAAATGTGGCTAATACATTTTTACATCAAAACAAATAATAATTTATCTGTTTCAGTTAAGAGAATTTTCTTTCAAATATGCAAAGAGAGTGAACCACTTAATTTTGAAGATTTATTTGAAAAAGGTAAGAATGCATTTCATTTCAGTTAACGGCCACTTTTCTCATGGAAGCAAGATTTGACAACTGTGACACTTGTAAACTGGTCCCTGATTGACTACTACACTTTGTTCATAAGACTGGATACCAGTTTATGACACTCGATGTTAATGTTATCTCCCTTTACAGTTGTAATATAGAGTAAACAAGTCAATACGTCCAAGAGGTTTAATCACACTTATTTATTCACCTGGTCTGGTGATGTGGTCAAGATTTTTAACATGTATAAATGACCATTTGTACCGGAGAATCAGTGGCGGATGGCGGTATACAGGTTTTGGCATTATAATGAGGGAATTATATGGAAAGAAATACTGTGTTATGTAGGTTTGGCATTATAACAGGGCGAATTATTTAAAATTATTTAATTTGTAAAGATTGTCACCAGATAATATATATGTGTAGATTGTCACCAGATAATATATATATATGTAGATTGTCACCAGATAATATCTTTGTTTAGATTGCCACCTCAAAATATCTCCATTTAGATTGTCACCACAGAATATCTATGGGTTTTTTCTAGGTGTCAAAAAATTCCATAGATATTCTGTGGTGACAATCTAAATGAAGATATTCTGAGGTGACAATCCTTTGTTTTAGATTTTTGTCATTGAATGTTCAGCATTTTAATTACCATTTAGTGTTTCAACTGTTAAGATTAATGTGTATACATATATGCATACAGAATCCATTTACACTTGCGCAAATAAAAATTTCTTTTTATATGGCACCTAGAGTTCATGAAAAGTGTCATAACTAAGGATTTGTCTGATAAAACTCCTTTCAGTCTGATACAAACTAACAGTCTGACAGAATTCCTAAAATGTCCGATACTCGAAAAAGAGACTTCAAGAACTCTGACCTAAAAGGATTTTTAAATACCAAATGGTATAACTGGCAAATCTTAATCCCAACATAAAAAATGTTGATGATGCTTGTTTATTTTACACACATGTATAGTGTGTGTGTGTGTGTGTGTGTTATACATGTATATTCATATAAAATGAAAACATTTTGTAATAAATATTTCTCTTGCTCACACACACACGCACACACACATACACACACACACACAAACACACACACACACACATGCAAAGAGATAAGATCATGACAGAACAGGTATTAGTGAACATTAGATTGTATGTTGCACAGCGATAGTAAGATATGTTATATCTAATGAATATGGATTTAAATATTATTATCATTAAAAGAATATCTTTTAGACTTGCGTTAAAGTTAATGTTTGTTTAGGCTGTCACCATGGTGAACTTTGGTTTAATCATCATGTTTACATTTTATTGTAGAATTGGATGCCACGGATGGACAAATCCAGAATGAAGAATTTCCAGTGAACAATAAAGACTGTTTTCATCTAAAATTGGTCATAGAAAGTGCATACAGTCATTTTGTATCTATTCATAGACTCAGCGTCAATGGTAATGCTGCGCGTGGATAAAGGAACAATCAAATCATATTTTTTGTACATTCCGTCCAACTTAATTGTAATTTCTACATAACTTTATGAAAATTTGTGATTTATTGTGGAAACTGATACCATGGAAACAGAAAGCAGATAATATTCTATAAGTATGAAATAGAATTGGAAGTTTATCTACATTCATACTTCTGTGCATCTTATATATAGAGGTATTTTGTTTACCATTAGCTCTCATATATCGCTCTGATTTGTGTCTAAATAGACAATGTTTAGGGTAAAATTGTATACTGTATACAATAAATTCAATGCTGAAAGCGATATTTATTTATTTAATTTACATTTTTCATAGTAAATCTTGCAAACATGAATACATGCAATTGTTGCATAACAACTGTATGTAGAGTAATCAAGAAATATATATATATATATATAAAACCTCTGATAAAAACATTTTGATCAAGTACATGTAATAGTAAAAAGGATGTGCTGTCTTGAAATGGTCATCAGGAATGGCAACTGTACCATGTCTACATATGTACCATTTTGTTAGCTGAGCAATGTATTCTCAGTGATTAAAAACAATAAATAATCAATATCAGTTGTATTTTATTGTCTTTATTCTTTTCCACATACACATAAACAACAAATATTAAGAAAACCTTCAATATACTAGAAAACATGGTAAATTCATAAGCAGAAATTGACATGATATTATTCAAACATGACATGTAATGGAATTCATCTTACTTTGTACAAATATAATACAAGAACATTGTTTATATTTACATTTACGTTGATTAACATGAAATTTACAATGAAAGAACAATCAAACAAACAAATTTTATCTTTTGTCATCATGGCCTGTCTCTAAACTGAACACCACATAGTCTGAATCTGACCTATTGTGAACAAATAATCCTTGTCTAGTCTGAACACCATCTAACCTTGCTCACTGCCTATTCATAACATCAAATAATTTATCACACTTTCTGTTAGTCTATTCAGAGTACTGTATGATATTGTTTTCAGTTTAATCAGAACACTTCATAATCTTGTCCATTCAGAACACTGCATAATCAGGCTGTCTATTCAAAACACTGCTTGATATTGTTTTCAGTTTAATCGGACCCTGGCACCCCATAATGTTGTCTTTTCAGAACACTACATAACCAGGCTGTATATTGAGAACACTATCTATGCTATTGTTTCCAGTTTGATCGGACCATGGCACCCCATAATGTTGTCTTTTCAGAACACTACATAACCAGGCTGTATATTGAGAACACTATCTGTGCTATTGTTTCCAGTTTGATCAGACCATGGCACCCCATAACGTTGTCTTTTCAGAACAATACACAATCAAGCTGAATATTCAGAACACTGCATGATATTGTTTCCAGTTTGATCAGAACATCACACAATCTTGTCGTGTATTCAGAACACTACATAATCTTTTATTTCTGTTCCGAACACCACATAATCATGGACCCTGCCTATTCTGCGACTCGTTTAAATCTGACTCTGGAATGACCACCTAACATATTCATAATAAAGTTTAAGCTGGGAATATGTTAACCCGTGGCGTCCTATGCCTCCCCTTTACGACACGTTTTGGAGTCTGTACTAGATACTTTTTACTCAGGATCTCTGTATGCACAGATTTATATACAATGGACGACGCCCATTCACCTCAAGCAAATGTTGATTTGCATTTGACTAACGTGAAATAAATATCCAGATCAGTTTCTGAGAAATTGATTATCATTGAAAGAAGAATTGTACGGACACTAGGCTATTTGATAAGTTAACATTTATAACTTATGAGTGCACACAAAAAGAATGGTGTAATGGGATTTATTTACAATAAAATAATTATATATTGTTTTTCAATTCACCCACTTTCGGTACTCATCCAAATTTTATGAAAACTACAAATATGCCGAGAAAATACTATGCACAAACTTGAAGCAGCTATTCTTTGCGCGTTCAGTTTTAAACCTCTACCTATTAGTTGCTTTGATCGCGACATTGAACAGATGTCAGTTTTTCATTTCAAATTATCTACCTTTAAACATGATTTCAAATACCATTTGTGATAGAACTATTAACCAGATACTGAACGTTAGTCTATCAAATGATATTTAATAATGTACAGTCAAAATTAAGATTTAAATAGAAGTCAACATCTGACAAACTCAGATCTGGGCTATAAAAAAAATTCTTTACAAATTTCGGATTTGTTTAAATACTGATAATATTTATAAATTAACATTGAGGTCATGTTACACGGTACTGTTCAATAACACCAAGTCGAAAAGTAGAATGAGTAAATAGTGTCGAATGCGTTCACATAGAAATGTGAATAATGTTTCAATTACAATAACCATGTTTATAACTTGAGATACCCCAGCTTTCGTCGCTGACTTAAATGGGAATCTTTTTATAACCACACACATTGTTTATCTATATACGTGTCCAATTTAAACCAGTATTCTCTCAAGTATTTAAAATGTATCTTTATGTGTTTCAAATCTACATTCAAATTCATTCACCATATTATCAATTTAACACAAAATTCATAAGAATAGAAAATAAGCGCTGAAACAAGTCATCTATAAGGCGCCACAGAATTCAGTATAATTTTTTAACTTGATTTCTTGTAATGTCGGTAGATATATCAACTCATTTCTATAAAATGGAGTCTGTAGGCGAAAAATTCAGCATTTGAGATTAGTGGGAGGGGAATCAAAATTTTACAGCATTATCAAGTTGTTTTATATTATTAGTGTTTCAAAATGGTTCGTTCGAGTCCCTGTAATATTTTTGGGTCTCTGTAATTCTGAGGTAGTTTCACATGAATATTATAACGGACCGGTGTATTACACAAGCTTGTATGTGATACATATGTTCCAACTTGCCCTCTGTCCTATTTCTGACAAATGCTTGAAATTTGAGACATTTCAGACGTTTGTCTTTGGATATTTGTGATTAATGTCTTTTTTACTTATAATTTCATTTGATAGATTTACACTGTTTTGTCTTGTTAATTTCTGAATTTTGGTTTTCGTCTTGCAATATCCAACGGAAAAGAAAACTACTAGAACAGCTAACCCTATACACGTTGCTATAAGGGCCCATGAATTCGGCCCGGTGATGACGTAATTTTTGGTGATAAAGTTTTCTCTGTCATAGACACCAAGGTGATTTTTGTTGTATATCGTGGGGATTCTTCTATTCCACAAATCCAGTTTGTATGGCTTGTAGTTGCTCGTCATTTCTATAAGTGGTTGGTTGATGCCCGAGATGATCTTGGCATATACGGGATATTTGATGGAATACCGCTCGACATAGAAACTCTGATGTGGAACAAGGGATGGCAGTCTAGAAATAAACGACAAAAAAGATAAAGTACTACTGGGTCACAAAAACTGTATTTCAAATCACGAGTATTATAATTAGTAAAAATTGTAAAGTATTGATTAGTGGCAATGTTTTACTTGGTAATGAAAGCGACACATACGCTGGGATAGAAGTAAATGAGATGCATAATCTTTTAGGTAAGACATTTTGAACAAGAAACAATATCCCAATGGAAATGCATGAAGAAAACTACTAACTGGCAAATAAGGGCCGAGTGGCTAGAGCATCGCGCGTTAAAATATGGAGTCTCTCGCCTCTAATGAGCGCGGGTTCGAGTCCCACTATGTACAGGCTAAGCTGATTGTGTGAAGAAGTTGCAAGTAGACTTGCAGAAGGCCAGTGGATTCTTCCCGATTACATGGTAACCGGGTTCTTTCATCCACCACAAAAATTGGCCGACACCACAGGACTGGAACATTGTTAAGTGTGGTTTAAAATAACATTCAAAATTCAAATTCGGAATGGCAAATAAAACAGATTGCGGACATGCAAAGATTCAAATAGTTTTTGTGGTGGCCAACATATGTTAAAAATAGAGTACAAAATTTGATAATAAAATAACAGTGGGAAGAAGCACATGGACAGATGAGTAATATATAATCAAAACTTAAACAAATTAAGCATGGATTCTGAAATAAAATGCCAAGAACAGACAAAAAAAGAGAGACCGGCGATAAAAGGTATATTGGGGGCGAAAAGGTAGATAACATATTAAGTTGCATCACTATACATGCATTTAACACTGAATAGTAATAAGATATTGAAAAGGCGATATAAAAGTTAAAGAAAAATGATTAAAACACCGTACGTAAAGAATAAGTCATTGGTGCAAAAATTAAAATAAAATTTATTTATGAAATTGGATTATCATACCAAAACCTTGGATAGAATAAGTAACTTTCAAACAATTAAACATTACTGAATATGTAAACAAAACATTAACAATTATATCTTAATTTGTAATAGATTTGTCGAAACAATGCCGACGATATCCATAGTATTTCTATTACTGAAAGTTGAATGGCAATTGACAGATTTTCAGGTAATGCAACTCACCCATTTTTCATAAAGTTTGACCACATTTGAAGCAGAAGTTTAGACATTTTTTTGTCAGAGCCATCATACCGGAAGTTAGCATGGCCGGTCATCGGGAAGCCAGAGAGATAAAATACTTCTGAGCCGTGTATAACACCTGCAAGGATATAAGATAAACATTTCATATTATCATGAAATGTCATAAAGAATAATATATATAGACATGCATTCAGAAATTGCTGTTTTCATTCAGAACTTAGTTTTTATATAACCGAGTTGTTGCATGCAGACTCAAACTGGTATCAATAGTAATAGAGATAGTGACCTGGAAAGAACATAAGGGAAAAACCAGATGGAGATATAAAACCTTCATGACGATACGGAAATGTATTTTAGCACATTAATGATAACATTTAATGTCTTGTGATAAGAAAAAGAATAAATAAAAGAACTTGTTACCGTTCCATTGGTTGTATATCGATTTATACTCGTAGTTATACAGGTAAACAGAGATGTTGTTGTAGGAGAGCAGTTGGGCTAATCTATGTGTCGGGGCTGTGATATAGTAGTCACCTACTATCTGCAATGACGTAAACAAAATTATGTCGTCATTAAATATTATATTGCCATTGATAACATTTTGAAAAAACCCAATAAATGAAGATGATTGTCAAAGTGAAAAAAAAAAATAAGATACACAGAACATTTTACGTAAAAAAGAAACAGTTTACGGTCAATGGAATATGGGAAATGTTCTACACTCTAACAAGAAGACTGAACTCTTTTATTAGTCTTGAATTTAGTTTGTTACATAAAGTTTGACTTCTATCACATAAGTATATTCTGTCACAAGAAGTAGTCCCCAATTACAAAGTTGTTTTTTATTCGCCATTCAATTCCTCCTATTCATCATCATCATCATCATCATCATCATCAACATCATCATCATCATCATCATCATCATCATCATCATCATTTGTTATTGTCAAAATCATCATCGGATTAGTAAATATACTGTTTATGCCCTCAATGAAGTATTCGGTATCAAAATATCGAATGGTATGTTGGAAAAATTTGATTCTATAGACGAGTAATAAATAGCTCAAGAATTTACTTCAACCATGATGCCTACCATGCCCTCTTGTTAATGAAATAATTTAAACAAATGAAACAAGAAATCAAATTAAAAGATCGAAATATCCAAACTTGTACTTTTTTAAATTACATCTTTTGATGAAGCAAGGGTATAAAATAACGTCTTGATACTTTTTGCATGGCAAAGACGCAACTTGAAACGATTTGTTTATGTTCTATTATATAATCCAACCGAATGTACGGTGTTTTCGTTCAATACTTTATTCATCACAAGTTTAAAATCTCAGACTAATTTAACAATGTTTACATAACACGTCATAATTTTGACATTTGTATATTTATCACTTACACATGGACATTGAGGAATATGTAGAGCAGGTTGCTGGTTTTGTATAAATGTTTTCAAATTGCCTGAAATACTTATAAACATGCACATGAACAGTCTAACTGTATCTCTGTAGGAGCCATTTGTCCCCAGAGAAATATACATGTAGAAAGAGTATGCCAGCGTTACTCTTTAAAAGCAAATATGATGTCTTTACGGGGAAATGTCTTGATATGCCAAATGGAAACTTTATATAGTCAACTGATATCTGAACTCTATTTACGCTGTATTGCTGCTCTTCCATTGCGACAAAAACATATGAGAGCAATTGTTCACAAAATACTGGGCCAGAAATCACCAAATTTACTCAGTACTCAAGCTCAACATTAATTTCATCATTTTTACTATATAATCGTTGATAAAACTTTTGGGTTTGAGTGATTAGGAAACATATTATTGTTTTTCATCATTCACATATAAATTTTTGCGTCACATTTATGATTATCCTGTAAAAAAAATGAATAAATGTGTTGAGTACGGTACTCAAAATCTGAGTATGTACTCAAACAATTTTTGAATATTTCTGAAGTTTTCTTCCAATGAGCAAGGATTTCTATCATTATTTACAATTGTATGCTGTCAATATACACACATGTCCAGTTACAGAATAAATTTTATCTGAATACCTGAAAATCATGAAAAGTTTGAGTACTGACTACATTTGGTGACTTCGGGCCCTGGTATCAACTTACGAAAACGGATACGAGAAGATAGTGGTGTAACATGTATAAGTACATTTATTTTTATCCAATGTACTAACAGCTATTAATGAACGACGGAACGTGTCTTTATATATTGTATATCCAAATGCAATGATAAATATGACGATTTCGGCTTTCCCATCGTAAATTTTCCACATTTAAGTAGTAATATCCCTCAGTCACCTGCATATGGAGTTTATATTTCACAAATGATCCGATATGCCAGGGCGTGCACAACATATGAAGATTTCATATACAGAGGTAAACTACTCACTGACAAATTATTGACACAGGGATATCGAAAACCGTGTTTAATGTCAACGTTCCGCAAATTTTATGGTCGGTATAATAGTCTTGTTTGCGACTACTCTGTTTCACTAAGTGAAATGTTGAGTTGCCTTTTCGTTGGCGGTTGTTGAGACGTCTGTACCAATTGTGACGAGGATACACTCCTCACGTGTTTCATTGGATTTGACTGTGGACTCACGGCGGGTGTGACCGGTCGACAGGGGATGCTTACTCCTCTATGGCACCTGATCCCACCTCTTGGTTTCCAGAGGTCCGGGTTTGTCCATTTTTACCGGATTTGTATCTATGTCCTGGACATCCTATTGATTTATACTTTGGTATCTGAAATTTTTATATTATATGTAGGGGTAAATACTTATGTTGGAAATATCAAATATTCCCAGTGACAATTTGTCGCCTCATTTTCTGTCCTAATTCTTCGTATATTTTTGTTTGGAGAATAATTTTCTGTTATCTTTTATCTATGGCTCAGCAATATGATAAACAGATTGATTGTATTGTTGTTTAACGTCCCACTCAAGAATCTTTCACTCACATGGAGACACCACCATTGCCGGTTAAGGGCTTCCAAGTTTTGCCTATGCTCGGCCATTGAACAGTGAGGGTTCTTTAACGTGCCGACACCTACTGTGACACGGGACCTTGGTTTTTACTGTCTCGTCCGAAGGACAGGAATCCGACATGCCGCCGGCTGGACTTTAACTCCCGACATCACGATCAAGAGTCGAGCGCGCTACCGATAGAGCCAGGCCGGCTCTATGATAAATTAAACGGATTCCGTGTATCAGTATGTGTGGCTAGATAATAATTATTTACATGAACAAAATATTCACAAAAACTTAGCAATTTTTACCAGTTATTGTGTTATTAAGAGTAGAATAAGATAAAATGTTGAATAGTAAATTGTCCAATGCGTTTTATGCATCGCAATTTTGTGTTATTATTCTGCTTCTCTTATTTCCGCTCGCTCGATCCCCGTATCGGCCATAAAACTTCCTTAGTGACGATTCCAAGTGTACAACAATGTATCCCTATGTGAGTCGTTTGGCTCTCAGAATAAATCATTCATTAAACTCGAGCTCAGCAAATAAAGTCTTATTGACAGAAATGATCGTCTAGACCATCTGTTTTGGCCCTCCTGCAAAACTATAACTTTGGCATTTTGTTTATAATATCATTAACCATCTTTGATGAATAAATGCACAGTGTATGTTGGACATGTACAGCAGTCACTACGACTCCTAGCGATCACAGGAGTGTTAATTCGGAGTGTGGTACGTATCCGAATTCAATTATATTTTTATACAGATGTTCATTTTTCATGATAAAATCGAATAATGACGTGACATTCTCTTCATCAGTATCCGGGGATAATTGAAATTAGTTCGTGCGGCGTTCGTGCGATCAACGTCGTAGAACGTCAGCGCGATTGTCTTCCAAATACCACACAACATTGTTTGTGCAATTCACATGGCTAACATACGACGGCGGGAACATAATCTTGAGAAGCGTACGACTCGAACTCAGCCATGGCAACCACGACAGCCAAAATTTTGCAGAGCACGTGCGCTCGCCAAATGCGCCCCGGGCAGAACTTATGGCTAAGGATTTACTACAAGTATTTTATAGAACTTTTATACAAAATGAATATCATTTTTTATCAGGTGTAATATAAATCTGCATATGGATACAGATTTTAATTTAAACCTTCCGACATCGACCTGCATTTGTAATGTCCCAAGAAGTAGAGATTTAATTAAATTTAGAGAAATTCTGATTTTGATGAAATGAACATAAGGTGACCGTTTCATACAAAAATTTGATATGTATACTTCATTACACATAAACTGATTGATAATGAAATATTACCTCACAAACATTTTTAGAAAAGAAAGAAATATAACGTTAGTCACATTACCTCGGAGAAAACAGCTTCCACATTTTCATCAGTTCCAAGAAACGGCCACGAAGAATACTCTTCCAGGACAAGATCTAGGAATGAAAATATAACTGGTATATATGCAAATTGTAGTGTCATCTTATGCAGAGTGTAACACATTTATATAGTACCCTATTACTTTGAAATCCCACTTAATTTGAAATGATTTTGAAACCCCCTTTTCTTTATTACCATCATAACAAGTTTATTTTGCAAACCCTGTTTATTTGAACCTTCGTTTTCAATATATCTTGGTTCTACTGTACTATATTTCAAGAATTATATTATTTACTATGTGTAGCATGTATTTTAACGTCAACCAACGTTACCACTTTATTAGGAATTAATTGTTTTGATTATATGTTTCTTCATATGTCATCAACTAGAAAGATGAAAATTGCATAAGTTTTATTTAGTATTCTCAGAACACTTTATTTTCACAAGGGGAGGGTGTATTGATCTAATGCACGACATATATTGAATATCTCTATCGAAGTTTGGCCTAAGTTTTCAAAATTAGTGTACGGAAGTTGTGTTTTATCTTGTATTGCATAAACTGTGATTTTACAATACATTTATCATGTGAAAAGTTTCAACGAATCATGCAGATATTGTCTATAAACCATATATATGATATACAATAAACTTTATAAAATACCTTTTCTCTATCCAACCATGTACATACCTACGATTTCTGGAATTTGAGGAAGGTCTCCACGGAAACAATACATTAAGGTAATGAGCTGTTTGATGCCTCTTTCATCCCCAGCGAATTTCTGTATCAACGGCAAAGCTATTCAAGACAAAACGTATTTTTTATAGCAGAAGGAAATATCACAACAAGTCGTTTTGAAAAGAATACGCATTTTTCGTTAAATGTTGGACACACTTAACGCATTTTGAGAAAATATTCTTTTAAATTTGGGATAAATCTTTTTTCAAATTGTGGTACATAGATTCATTCTGTTGCATTAAAAAAAGGAGTCAATAAGACATGTTATTTTTGTTTTAATCTTGTTTTACGTCACACTGAATATTTTTCCAGTTCTATGTTTCCGACTGCTTTTTATGGTGGAGGAGGAAACCCGGTTACAATGTATCCGGGAGGAGAACCCGCACTTTCCACACGTAAACTAGTAACCCGAATAATTCAATCATTATATTCCGCTCACTACAATGCCTTCAGTTACTTTGAAAGATGGAGAGAATCGAAAACGGCAAGGTCAAGGGCAGTCAGTAAACTGAAAAACTTTCTCATCAAATCAGCTTAGGTACCGACGAGGCTAGAATCTGCATTGATTAGAGGTGAGTTACCTCATGGTTTAAAGAACGCTATTCTTACTTCTTGTCCACGGGGGCCTCTCAATTATATATGAAAATATATTGAAATTTAGTTAAATACAGAAATGAAATGGATACAGCTCCGAACCTACTCTGAACATATAGGGTACTAATTCATTCCAGACCTCGGCACATCTCTTGACATATACTAAAACAAGAGGCCCTAGTGGCCTTAAAGCGTTAACTGACAAATTTGCTCAACTATGCAACTGCTTATGTTGGTGCTTGTGACATTGAGTTTTAACACCATGACCTTGATAATGAGATGCTTAGATAATTGCTTACAGCTTTCTCACATATCTTTGTATACCAAAAATGTCAATAAGGTTTTAGTTCATTAGACATTTGTATGAAACCATACCCTATGTCAATTGAATTGCACGCTAAAGGCTCGTTTATAGACATACACGTATTTTGATTCATTTCGAAAACCTTGTAGATACTGACTTAACAATCATGTATATCAAATTTGAAAGAAATTTGACAATTGGTACATGAGAAGAGATATTTTAAAGTGCCAAGTTTTGACCCTTTTGATGTCCGTATGGGTAGTAGACCACTCTTATTAATAAAGTTGAAGCAGCTGCACATGAGGATCTTTCCTACAAAGTTTGGTTGAAATTGGCCTACTGGATCTTTATACGAAGTAAAGACATGTATAAATTGACAAAATTGATATATACAGTTCAGTTAGGTGTCTATGACCTTCACCCCATGATCCTGTCACAATTATGCTTAGACGATTCCTTACAACTATCTCATATATCCTTGTATACAAAAAGTCAATCAGTTTTGAGTTAATAAGCCATTCGTACCCTATGTCATTTGAAGCGCTCGCTTAAGGCTGCTTTATGAACAGATTTAAAATTATTTCAACATTGTAGATATTGACTTAGCAATAATGTAAAAAAAATTTAAAGAAATCTGAAGTCGTTTAAATGAAAAAGTTACGGACGTCGATTGACATTTGACCATAGCAAAAATGAAAAAAAAAACAAGTTGACAGTGTGAAGCAAGTGGGCCTAAATCGCTCACCATGGAACCATCAACAAAATTAATGTACAAAACATGAAGGTTAAATCAAACTTTTAAGCTAGGAAAATGAGTTCCCGTCCAAGATAGCATAAAATGACCTTTATTAAAAACCTTTTCGAGTTTTAATTCCAGTGTCCAACCCTCTTCGACCGAGTCTTTGGTCTAGGTGAGCTAAAAGTTAATATTTCGTTTCAGATTAGCTAAAAACCACGTTTTTTTAAAAGGCAGAACTGATTAACTGGTCAAGAAACCAGAACCAACTCACGAAGCAATGACCGGTTAAAATACTATCATTGTCTGAAATAAGTCGCATAATAACGCTAGATGAAAAAGTTAAATGTACTTCATTGACGCACTTCGGGGCAAAAAATCAAATTGCGTTGAATTGGACCTGGTTTTAATGCAATTCGGTTTTTTTTTCAAATCGCATTCAGCCATTTTTATCTTCATTTTTTGCATGTGCTGACACAGGACAACACAAAAAGCCTTAGGATAAAGTCAGTAACTATAGATACAGAGTATTTTTCATCTTTAATATCATGGAACTTTATACTTCACATTTTAATGTATCCTGTGAAAATTATTTCTCCAGCAAATGCTTCTACATATCAGAAAACATAAACATGATATCCGACTTCTATTACTCTTAAAGCGACACCCTTTTAGACACGTACATTAGTGATTTAGATATATCAACAAAACGAGGCAGATTCGAGAGACAAGCATTATTACTGATCATTTGTCTCTTTATGTAGATTTAACTATATATTTTGTACGAATACAAGACGATATAAAAATATATCGGAATGTTAGTACTGAATGATAGCAGATACCATTCCCCAGAACGTAAGGTAGCATTAGCGAAAAAACGTCAATATTTTCAATTTCTACATACCAGTTCTATTCTCTGGTCGAAACATTAAGTATGTTACGTTCTATAGTAGGTATGGAACATTTGAGTTTCGTATTACTTTACCGGCTGTACATGTTGATAGGGAACTTTTAGCTTAAGTTTTTATGATTACACAAAAATATATTCATCTTTGTCTATAATATATTATGAAGAGATACAAAAATATAAAAAGGTCATCCATGCACCAATGTTCAAGCATAAAACATACTGGGAAACGCAGACAATTGAACTATCTTGAGGTGGTATCATACTATGGGATGAGTGATGATTCCCCTGCCGACTATTTGTAACGAGTTATCGTAAGGAGATAAATGTTTCCTGTAGATCGTAGCAGTGTCCATCCCGGGTAGTAGAAATTAAATGCCTTATGGCGGATTTAATTTTAAAAAACACACACACATAACACTGTATTTTGTTTCACTCTAGCAGTGTTACATCGGTTAAAATATGCACTGACTTTCAATGGTTTAAGAAAAACGTTTTATGAAATCAATAAACGAGAATATTGCAAAATAGTCAAATTTTCTTTTTCTTTTTTCATAAAAATCTATATCAAATAGTAAGAATGGCTGAATGATTGATATATAGAGATGTTGTTCGTGTTCATATTGCAATACTTTTAGTAATATTCTTATATTACCTACATATGGTATTTCGTGTCTCCAGTTGAAGCGATATGTAATGGCGTTCAACGTATGATACACAGGAGATAAAAACTTAGTGATAAATTGTTGTCACAAGGATATACGAATGTGAAGTCAACAATTTGCAGATTTTACGGTCGATATGATTATCTTGTTGGCAATTACCATATTTTGCTTACTGAAATGTTGATTAACTTATTTGATAGTATTTACAGAGTCGGTTATAACGATTGTGATCAGCAGTTATTACTGAATCATTTTGAATTTGTTTACATGTTTGAATGGTGTTTTAGTCACACTCTATAATTTCTTTCAGTTATATGGTGGCTAGCAAGTCTTTAATCTTCGGGGAGAAAACCAGGTAATAAGGTACCCGGGAATAGACCACCGGGCTTCCGCAAGTAAACTGGCAAACTTTCTCACAAAATCAGCTTTGGTTCTAGTGGAACTCCAACCTCCGTCAACTATAGGTAAGACACTTCATGGTTTAAAGCGCAAAGCTCTAACACACAAATACCCCTTTTGATTTTGACCATTAGGTCGATTCCACTGCTGGTGGACCGTTTGAATCCGCAAGGGTATACGTAAACCTAGTACTTGGTATCTTGGTACCACCTGATAATCTTATACTAAAGTAATATTTCGCACTGATAACACTTTAAATTCTAAATTCTTCAAAAGGTAAGGTAGTCATCTTTTTTACAGTGGTTACTCTTAGACGGATTCGCCAATGCGTTGAGATTTATTATTTGGCCGTGTATGATGCCACTTTCCTTTTAGAAGATCTATTTTAAATTCGAGTTCAACTGAATTGACAGAGACGATCGGTTTGAGCATTATAACTTTGGTATTATATATATATATATATATATATATATATATATATATATATATATATATATATATATATATATATATATATATATATATATAATACCATCATCAAAGAACCTGATGTTACCAAAAGTGCTATTCGTTTCGTTTAGAAAATTTCTCTTGAATATGACATCCCAATTATTTCTTACCCGCAATCAAGCCTTCATCACGCGTCGCTCCCATCATCACACTTTCCACATGGAACGAACCAGCTTGAATTAATCTCTCGGGTATGTCGGGAAGAAAATATCCATCAACTACCGGTCTGAACTGAGGTGATAAGGATGGAGAAGTCTAGAAAAATATTAAATCAACAACATTCAAGAAAACGCCTTGCATTGGAAATGTGTGCCTATATTGTTATTGTTTTTAGAAATGAAGTATTTAAATAAACAACATAAAAATATATGTAGCAAAGCAAAATAAGGCAAACCAACCACTAACTGAAAAGACTGTATTCATTAAGATTTTTATGTATGAACATACATTGTATATGTAATTATAACTTTTAGTTGTGTCCTGGTGATTAAAGCATCATAAAGACAGCTGATTATGTAAGGAAGGCTGAATTTCGCGAATACATGGTAACTGTTTTATTTTTTTAATATCAATAGAAAACAAACTGGCCGCCATTATTGAGCCGAAAAGTTGTCAAATGTGGCAAAAAACATTAAGAAAATATAAATGACAGGTCAATCAAGTCAATTCTTAATTATAATTCTTACCACATAGTTTAAAGAAATCTGGTGATACATTCTCTCTGTCGATACTGATTGTAAGCATAGTTTGATCTGCTGAGAACTATTTGACAGGCATCCGAATGATGAGGCAAATATCTTGAAATTCATGTCGGGACGTCTAATTTTCTTGGAATAACTCCAATGAGCCAAGGGCGATCCACTTTGAATGATGGCAGTTCGAAACAGACCTAAAGAAGACAAAAACATTTTGCTTGACATCTTATCAAAATCAAATTACATTTTATATTTGGTCAGATATTGATTCAATTCGGTTTAAGTTCCGAGCGTTCGTCTTGATTTCAATTAAATATTATAATGAATTGTCCAGAAAAAATATTAGATTTATACTGATTTGAGATCAATTATCGCCACGTATCAGTTTTACCAGGTCTGTGACATTTTGATATTTTGCAAAGCCACTTAAGATAAACTTTCCGTTTCGGAATTCAACATCCATTTCATCATGAACATTTGTTTTGGCCATTATTATTTTTTTTACAAAACTATAACTTATGTGTGTGTGTGATAATAATTTATTCAAATAATTGAAATATTACGTCAAACTACAGTCATGTTGTCCTGGCGAAAAATAACACTTGGTGTCTGCCGGTATAATCTGAATTCGTTCTCCTTTAACAGGTGTTTATATAGACGGTATGTTGTGTATAAGGCATATATATGTAGCTCATTTATACACGAATTTCTTTATAACAAACACGTGAAGATTTAATAAATTGCAAAATACACGTTTACCTGTGGGCCATTATGGAATCTTATACAGTGAAACTTGTATATAAAAACCCTCTTTTGGACACAACAAAACCTTTACAGGGCGGTGGTCTTTAAATACAGGTTGACTTGTACACAAATGGTACTATTGGGGACAGCAAAATGATTTTTATAACCAGATGGTCTTCATATACAGGTGATCCCTAAAGCAAGTTTTACTGTACATTTTTCTTTCAAAAGAGCTTTACTGACTCTTTAATTTTATTGAGTATAATTTGGCAGAGTACTTTTAAGATTTCTTTTCTAGCGGTTACAAATTTTAGATACAGCGAATATTTGTTTTATCCAAAAATAAGCGATTTACACGTTCCAGTCCATGTTGTTGTCAGTTATTACGTTTATCATGATATAACGTTTTTATTGATCCGCACCAAAATATAAATATTGCTTATTTAAGGATATAGATAGTACAACTGAGTTGCAGATATTTATATATCTTAACCTTTCGTAAGTGGCGACAGCATCAAGAAACCGACGGCACATCCACCTGCGCTATGTCCATCAATTGTTACTTGATTTGGGTCACCATTGAAGTACATAATATTTTCCTGAACCCATTTTAAAGCAGCTATCATATCCATCATTCCGTAGTTCCCGGGTAAATTGGAGTCTCCGACTGAGAGGAATCCTAGTATAAGAAATATAGTGATTTATTTGTTAGAAATTTAATGAATAATAAAGGATGGAAAATAATGAGAGAAAAGTGAGGATTAAATTTAGGAATCACGAGACAAGTAGTAATAAATGAATAAATGATTTTGGAATAGTTAATTATTTTTGTTGGAACTTTACTGTATGGATATTTAGACAAGCAACATATACAAATGGCAATTATAAATTAAAATGGTTCCTGTAACTATACATTAAATGAGTACTGAACATAAAATTGATACGATTAACAGGCATTTTGCCGATGCAAATATAGTCACTTCATCAACAATGATGATGGCGATAATAATAATCGTCCTTTTATCCGTTATAATTGTAATCTGTTGGCGATAATAATAATCGTCCTTCTATCCGTTATAATTGTAATCTGTTTACCTAAAGGTCCCAGTCTGTAGTTAAAAGTGACAACTACAACGCCCTCTGTGGCAAGTGAAGAACCATCAAACATGGCGCCCATACCATTGAAGTAGGACCCTCCATGTACGTAGAACATCACGGGTAAACGACTGTTCGACTTGTAGTTCTAATAAAAAATATAAATAGATATATATTATCAAAGATAAGAATAAAATGAAATGATGCTTAAGTATGGCGACATGGACAATTAATAGTAAATGCCAGTAGTGTAAATGCAATTGCAGTGTTTTGTACACAGATATTTTCAGATATCATGAAATGGTTCATATCCGGATAAATTGGACGTTTCTGAACATCGATTACTTCAGCGACTATCAATCACTGTTTCTTATGTAAGTCAGATAGTAAAATATTTCGAGCACTTAGGATCACTCTTCATGTGGTTCTTCAGTTTTGTTCAAAGTAATTGTTTTATAATGATAAGTGATATATAAAACGTATAAACTGACCTTTTGTAAAATTCAGCATTATCTTTAGTAATAAAATGAGTATTAAATGTTAAGGAATGTGATAAAAGATTATAAATACCGGTAATAAAACACCAGAAGCAATACGTATTTATCTTTAAAATTGGCAAAGCGGAATATAAAGTAATTTGTTAATTTATATATCTAAAATGTCGATCTTTTATTCTTTTGAACGTAGATGTTTAAATGAACTACACGCAAACCTAGGTTCTGGGTTATAAATAAAGCAAAAATAAAACTAGGAAAAAAAATATTTCTCGGTCTTAAGACACCGAAAAGAAATGATTTCATTGACAAGCACTTTCGTTATCAGATTTACATTACGTATTTTCATAGTTCTGTTCATAAAAATGTCATCTAACGTTCAAAATTAGGTAGAAAACATAACAATGTTGGATAACGTCTAAGTCCTTTATAATAACATTTGTGTACCAATGTAGTAATACAATGTATTCCACGAAAATGAGTTCACGATTACGGAAGTTTCACCAACTATAATAGGAGTGCCGGAATCTTAAACCAGTGTACTGGAGTTAATTATGTAATTGGAATAAGCGAGCATTCCACGGGCAACATGACAAGGGATACACGTCCAAGTTATGTCCACCATAGCTGTGACTTTTACTTTCTATGTCAAACGTTTGTCGTAAGAACAGTCTGTATTCGTGCATAAATATTTATGATTGAACTTTATTTATATTTTACGAAGATGAACAAATATGTTCACCGTTCTCTCTGATGGTGATGTAAGGAGATACTATGCATATATTGGAACTATAGTACCTAAACTATAGAGACGGACGGGTCCGAGCTGGCGACCGCCATGTTATGTTATGTACTTCCTCTTCTAACCCGAATATCCGAATACATGTTAAAAATATTGGGTTTGAATTTTTAAGTTTCGAACCATTGAACAAACACGGACTTCTGAAAATACAGAACTGGTATCAGTTGCCATGGATGAGTAAGCATCCCCTGTTAACTATTCACACAGCCAATATGTTGTCATTATTTTCAAGTTAGTATTCTGGTATTGCTGTGTGAATTTGGAAATTAAGATAAATTGGATTTCTTGAAAATGTAAATGACAAACAGAAACTAACATCAAATACATTGTAACAACAATTTTTACAATAGGAATGGAATATAATATTCCTTTATTGTTTAAGATGCCATAATTACATTGTATTACCCCGATTTACCCACTGGGTGACCATTAGGTAACAAGTGATTTTGACTGATAATGATATGTTAATGATTATATTCATTTTAATGTACTTTTATTAATGATTTAATGTAATTTATAAGATATTCAAAGGATGAGTATAATCACGGAATCTTCCAACCTAACTAAAGATTGTCTTAGTTCATGTATTTAGTGTCACAGATACGTCCATAGAATACTAGTAATTTTACTTCTAAACTCGCGACCCGAATAAATTCTTTATTGTTTAATTATAAATTATTAAACCAATGATTGTCGAATTATCTGTAAATACGGTGTCTTTAGCGCACAATAACCGCTATCCTGTACGAGTGTCATGTACATGTACCTGTACATGTATCCCTGTATCTTTAAAATATGGTATTGCTGTTAGCCTAAAACATTGTATCACCGACATTCGGCATTGTGATGGCATACTTTGTGTACAAACATAATTGTGTACAATCAAATTTATCATGATGAGCACAATTCTTGTAAATTACACCTCATCTTACTTTAGATCAGAATATCTGTATTTACAGAACGTATGTGTCAATGCTGAATAAAAACTGAAGCACTGATGTCGAGAGCAACTAACAGTGACATTATCCACATCTTACAAAATTATGTTTCATACATCGTCTTATCGGAATGTAATTAGCAGTTTCTCTTGTAGGTAAATCTGATCACAACCAAACAATAAATTGCTGATTCTAAACACACATGAAAGACATTACTGTTAACTTAAAAGGATCACAAAAAGCAATAATCGAGAAGTCGGAACATCTTTACTGCTATCAAGCGTTGTTTTTCTAATCGGTTTACATATCATTGCTGTTTGTATAACACACATTAAGTGGATTTTGCAAATGTTGTTTATGATAAGTGATAAAGATAATGTATTTCGCATTTACAGTTAGGAAAAAGATAATATTTGCATATATATGATTCTCTTCTGCAATTTTATCTTTGTTATTTTTAATATTTTCAGATAAAGTTTTAAGATAAATAATTTTATAGACAAACATATACGTATGAAGAAAGCTTTTCCATTCTAAATGCAATTTTGAAAAAAAAGATATTGACTAAAATTGACGACATTTTTATATGCTAAGTATGATACTATTTTTATCCTGGGATCAAACATGAATCAGACGTAATACATATCCTTGACATTCCAATTTTCGCCAGGTTAGGACATTCTTGTAAACATAAATACCTAAACCTGTGTGAGAAAACAACCTATTATTAGCATACAAATCTTCTTAACAGACCCATCTGCATTCTTGCCCACTTACGTGCATGAATATATCTGAAGTTTACTTCTAGTTTGATTTGATTTTGATTTGATTTTTTGTTTTACGCCATACTTAACAATCTTTCAGTTATATGATGGCGTCCTCTTTTTATTGGTGGAGGAGAAACCCCGGTTACCCGGGTAAAGACCACCGACCTTCTGCAAGTAAACTGGCAAACTTTCCAACTTAATTCGAAATGACCCTATCGGGATTCGAACCAGAAGTGAGAGGCCTTGTGATTTAAAGCGCAATGCTCTAACCACTCGACCACGGAGGCCCTTTTTACTTATTGAAATAAAACATTTGGCGAATAATTTACTCAAACATCATAAATAGATATTTATAATACACACAGCTACACAGGCTAGCCGTTTACAGTCGTTGATATAAGCGACACAAGAGTGTTGAGATATGTAAGCTAGTATTCATTAAGATTTTGATGAAATGTTGGTTAAAATATTTTGATGCGTTTTATGCATATGATATTTGCTACCCATGATAACAACGTGAAATGAATATAACCGAAGTTGAGATTGACATTATCATATATTAACATCGAGTTCTGTCACATGTAAGTTATAGTCAAATCTATGTAGAACATCGTTACAACAACCATAACAGAATTTCGACACCTCCATAATCTTGCTTTCTGTCAATACAAGATTGTTCCTCAGATCAGAAATGTACAAAAATACATTTAGTAGGATGTAAAATAGCACCATATGTTTCTACGATACATATAAACACCTAGAATCCTAGTCATGTAGCATTTATCTTATCTGCCGTTGTCCCCCGTCTATACTCTTTGTTAAAGTGAGCGATATATGTATATAAACACTTTGCCTACATTGTCAAGAATAGATGCGCATGGTGTAACATAAGGTACAAAAAATTACGGTATCTCAAGCAGCCCCACCAAACCACCCCGGCTTTCATTCTTCTGTAAGCATATAAAAATGTTAAAGCTTACGTTGTTCCAGTTTGAAGCTTCAATTACCTCTGTGTGGAAATATGTGTTTGCTGAGTTGGAAATGTGTTCTTTGCTATCATCTACACAAGTCTGACAGATGTAGCAGCAATATATTAAGTAATTAAACTAATGACTCCTTGGCCATAACCATTAAAACAAAGTGGAATATGAAATGTATCCGCGGATGTGTTGAATAATTCAAAGGGCGAAGTTATAAAAGTGCATGTGCTTTAAGATATAAGGAAGATGCCAAAAAGCATGCACTAGATTTTGAAATATTGTTTAAAGTGTAAACCATCTTTGCCACCTGTTAGTAACATCACAGAACTTTTATTTAACACTGTACCTGGTATTTTTCTCAGTTTGACATTCTCTTAAGATCTGTGATGGAAAACCTTTGATATCATCAATCACCCAACAAAAAGTTTCCATTCACACTTCAGTAATATTTGTAAAAAAGGGATTACTCAATGATTACTGGACACGCCCAAAAGAAAATTCCATTCCACAATTTTCATTTTAAAAAATACTTGACGTCAAAACGGAGTCACGAACCTCTATAACACACATCATCTTATAATTTGTATTGTAAAAGAACCAGAAACATGTAGTATGCAATCACTGGCGAAATGTCACTACTTAGTGACAGGTAAATTGAAAATCCAGGCGTACATGTATTAAAACACCGTAGGGTAACTGATTGTTACTGATTATTGTTACATATTCTTGAAAACTGATCGAATTTCCTGTTCTTACAGCTGTGTGTCTCTACCATTCTCATCAAATTAAAATGCATTTCTGAACAACCTTTTGAAAAAGTAGAAAATACTGATATCAATGTATTTCAATCAATTGTGACATTATTATTATATTTATCTAGTATGGTACAAGTTTGGCATTTTATCAATACTGTAAGGAAGTAATTAATGCCCCTGATATTGTTAGTTACAGCCCGAAGAATGGTTAGGAAGGACAGCTTATTGATTTAACGTAAAAATGAGATTTTTAAATCACGAAATATATTACAAAATTGTCCTTTTACTTGGGTGCTTTGGACTAAATTAAAGTACAAAATACAAACACTTGGTATATAGTATGATGGTAATGCACCAAGACTTAGAATTTGGAGAGTTTCTGTGTCATTTGGGAAAGTAAGGTGTAGTAAGTATAAAATGTCATTAAACGAGATAGCCATCGATTTAAAGAAATAGAATTCGATAAAATGTTCAATGGTAAACCTAATAACATTCGAGAGTTTTATGTCCAACATATGATTTATGATTTGAAAAAAAAAGATCAATACATAGAAAAAAACAGAACAAAGTTAAACGAATCATAGGCACTGGAAACGGTTTACGGAATAGCAAGACATTGACCATTTATTTGGTTTATTTACTGCCTAAAGCTTATTTTTTTCTACCTTCCGCTCTGCAATAATTAGACATTAATCATCAGACGTTTTTATTCAGTTAGTACTTCGGGTTAAATATTCATTTCTAATTATTGTTTTGATGCTCGTGTTATCGTACATGACTACCGGCATGGTAGCCATATTTACTACGGCATCCTTGATTTTAAAGTAAATACATACGATGCCTTTTAAATAGATGGCCTGACTACTTCGCAGGTGGGTTCGAGGATATATCCGATGCTGCAGAGGGTATTGAGGCAAAAACCCGAGGAACCCTGGAACTTAAAATTCATACCATGCATCAAAATTTTCCCCACATCCCTTCAACCAGATGACGTATTCATACGAATGAAACGCGACTTTTAAAACAATGATACAAACAACCAAACATACACACAGACAAATAAAAATCATTTGTCATTCATTTGTTTCTTGAGTGCAACCGTAAATTTTATTCTACATACAATTTTAATAATGTTTTTATGATTTGAAAAGAAATTTTTTGAAATTCCGAATTGAAATTGAATTTGGGTTCATAAAACAAAGATCGCCACTTTTCTAGGACACATTAAACCTTTTGTCACTAAAGATCATCATGATAATCGAATATCATTGAAAGCAATCGTGTTTACAAGTGCAAGACTGTGTACTGATTCCAAATGATGTATGGACTTCGTGCTGCACAGAATTTTTTCCATGAGCAATTACTTTTATACCCCAATGATGTTCAAAATATGAAAAACAATCCTTATATTTATATACATTACCATTTTTCAGTGAAACTGTAGTCCACTGGATACTAAATTCATTCCAGAACACTGACTTTGCGGGGGGTGGGGTGTTTTCATATGACGTAATGGCTCAACAGCTGTTTTGACATGAGAAGTAGTTCTCTTTTCTGATCGCAAATACGAGTGAATCTTTTTTTATATCATTTTGGAAGAAACTAGTGATATGGACAATTTTGAATACTTATTCTCAGATTTAGTTCGCGATTTTTAATATTCGACCATTTAGTAGTGGCAGGTTAAATGTGTCAGGAGAGAATTGCCCGAACGGGCCGTGTGCAAATGGCTGATAGGCCTAATATGTGCGATTTTGGACAGCAACAGATGATCGTTGTTTACAACAAATTTTCGTTTGAATTCGTTTGGAATAAACCACAGAAAGTTTGAGTGTGACTGTTAATATTCGTTCATGACAACTGGAAGTAGCCATTCTATTTTATATTTTACGAATCGCTGAATCAGCTGGGAAATGCCGTGAACTGTGAAGGGGTGACGATTTCGTAAGTATGTAGGCTAGCCCACTAGCAAATCCTTCAAATGCAGATTATGTTGTGAAATCACAAACTGTTATTGTTCTGTTTAAAAGATAATTATCGACACGTTCGTTATGGAAAATCCGTGAAGGCCTATAAAGTACAATAGATCCATATCAATTCAGACTTCAGTTTTTACCAGCTGATCATATAGAGTATCCCGTCAAATTACTGAGAAACCTATGAACACTACTTAATAACTTATACTCGGCATTAACATTACACTTTACAGGTTGTGAAAAACAAGATGGGCCTGGTAATTAGCCTAGCAATTAATAGGATTTGAGGTGAACCGAGAGTTGATTTCACGCAATGCGAGTGACGATTGTTTCTGACAGGAAGAGCCTATATGGTGACGGAAAAGCAAGCTGTTTATCAGAGATACAGGACAAAATTGCACTAGACCTGACTCCCTTTTCAACTTACTTACAAGCAACGTACCTACGAAGCAAATTTCATTTCTGTGGCCTGTGTTTCTTTCATAACATGACCTAGATCTATCGTAATAGGCCTATGATATGTGCATGTAGATCTACACGACTACAATGTGCTACAGATGCAGGCCTAGTCTTGTGTTTTCTATTTCTTTCAGTGATTTTTGTTTGTTTTGTGGTAATTAATGGCTTTAAATAAAAATATGGAATGAATGTGTGTTATTTTATTCTTTATTGATTCATTCATATGTTAAGAGAATACTTGTCCGACAAATCGCTGCCGTAACATGGTCATGGAAAGGGTTTCTTAGATATTCAGGTATTCCTACGCCAGCTAGCGGTTAACACTTAGATCACTGATTTTATTGATATAACAATACAGTCATTCTGTATATTTGTAATGAAGGAAATTACAGTCGGTATGTAAATATAGGCATTTTAAACGAAAAACTTCTACAAGATAAATCGAAAAATTTATGGCAAACAGGCCACTGAAAGAAAATCTGTAGATCAAACTCGAAGGCCACTCCCATCTACATGAGCAACGGTATATGTAATGATACGTTTAGATCATAAAGAAGAGGCATAAATAGTCACGGCACTTAGAAGTAAATAAGTTAAAAAGATAATGTGATCAGTTTCGTATTGATCGCTTTCTTATCTAATGAATTTTATATCTTGATATATGTGACAATATACGAATTCGTAATTCTGCATATGCCTTTATTTTTATGCATCTAAATCTTTTACAATATCAAATAAGTAATTATGTTTTGGAATTACAAAGATAAAACTCAATTTTATTATATTTAATTTTTTAAAGTAGTAAAGTGTTAGATTTGTTTAAAAGCAGTATTCACTGATTGTTAACTTAGATCCGGTGATCTTGTATCTTTTATTGTGAATCATTTCGATAAAACCATCAAACGGAATACATTTTGATAAGCAGGTGTTAGTGAATGTGCAGATACAAATGATGACCTTCAAATTTCTGATTTTACATTCAAGATGACATTCGAAGTAGAATTAATAGTGGGAATGGTGTTAAATGAGGGTAAAGCGGTCTCTTTGCCCAAGTGGTTAGAACATAGCGCTTTGCACCATTAAGTCTCTCACATTCTGGTCAGCACGTGTCCGAGTCTTGTTGGAACACAATCTGATTGTGTGAGAAAGTTTGCCAATTTAATTTGTACCCGGGTTCTCTCACCAACATTAAAAATTAGCCACAATTGTTTAATTCTGTTATTCATAAGCAATTTTATTACTTACCCTCGGCGTGTAGATGTTCAGATACAAACAGTCTTCATTTGTCTTATTAAATCCGGGAACATGAAGCTCTATGTAGGAAACTCCCTCTGCTGGTTGAGGACATGCCGGAGATAACTCTATTGTTTTTAATATCTTGTTACCCCATGGTTGTGGTGGAACAGGTGCCTGCAAATAAGATTGATACATAGAAACATTTGTTCCAAATGTTGTATTTACCATTGATATTTAGTATAAGATTTTAAATACCATTTGACTATCGGAATTGAAAGTTAATTCATGTATGGTATCTGCATTAATCATCAGCGTTTGAACTGTGGCAGAATTAAAAAATGATCCATTGTGTCGACAACTATATTAGTATCAAAACGTGAGTAACATTGTTATTTCCAATAATAACATCAATAGAACATGTGGCCGTATATAAATCCCCTTTTATCCACTTCCTGCATTTGGAACCTTCAGAAATATCTTTTCATGAATACAGTAAAACTTCCCAAGAAGTGTAGAAGGAAACATGAGACCTTCTTGGCTGAATTATTTCAAATGACTAATGGAAAACTTAAAAATGAAGCAAACATATTTAAATCTGGTATTATAATGTTTTGATAGTCAGTAATTTGCGTTGTGTCATTCACAGCACATCATCTTTTACGAAAATAAGTCACGTAGATGACATCTATCGATATGTTTAATCAGAATTCTGTATTTGACCACACATATGTAACTATTGTTCAAGTTGGTAAATTATATACATTTATAGCTCAATTAGTTTTGTTTTGTTTTCTGTACAACTGATACTATTCGAGTATTTTGTGGTCGTCAACCTTTACCTTACTTGTCAAGTGATTATACCGAGTAGTAACGGAAATTGAATCCTTGAAATGTGTTTGAAATACGTCAATATATACAGCAACATGGAAGGTATGGTGCGGCAAATATAGAATCAAGATGATTTTAATCATAACTTCTTTGTTACTTGAAATGGCGAAGAGCTCTGGTCGTAGATGTTTCAAGAGAAATTTTATTAATAACTAAATAGGATGGTGTATCTATTTTATAGATTCCCTTATTCACGGAAAAGATATATTGATTCAGAAAACATTGATACGTTTATTTTACAAAGTGTCCCTATTCTGTACACCGTGATTCAAATGGATCAGTGACGTAAAATTACCCACTTAATTGTCACATATTCATGTGACGCATTTCTTCCTTGTAGATATAATTAATCCGCATACTTACGAGGATTTCGTTTAAACATGTGTTTTTATGACAAGACATTGTTCTCTCCGAGAAACCAGAAAATATCAGGTAGAATAATTCGTGTTGGCAAGGATTGATCGCTGACCAGTATGTTAAACTAAATGTTGAAATTGATTATTTTCTACAATAGGCGACGTCCTTGTAATGAAGTCTAGCGACCACGAAAAGAATATCTAAAGACAACAACATCTTAAGACTTCCTTTTATTGTATTTCTTTTTTCTGGCGTTACATATCTAGCTTACAAGATGCATCTATTGTATACAATTTCCTTACACAATATTATAGACAGTAATCCTCTTAAAGGACGCGGGGGTATGATTAAAACGCTATGGGTGATTATGAGCAAAGAGCAATTAGATTTCGTTTGGGCAAATGTCTAAGAGAGAGAAATCTATCAAGATATACGATTTTTCTGCCTAATGCTAACATCTTTCAGAATTTCTGGCCTTTCTATAGCCGCCAGCTGTAAGTTGATTCTTATCTCATGCAGAAGATGAAATGTCACTGATATTCAACTTCCGATTAAGCTGTTTACACATTTATCGTGAGCGCGTATGATACCTGCAGCTAGCGTAAAATTGCTGGTCGTGTTTCTACATACAATTAGATGTACATAATGGTTATACTGATGTTTCAAGAAACTACGGGCAGAAATGTATCTGAAAGACGCATTTTCCAGACTTTTATTTATCTTGTTGTTCTGAAACAGATGACTTTGCGTTAACCTATCTTAATATGTTTCATGATCAGTTTGAGTTGAAGAATTGAAATATATTCTCCTCTTAAAACTGCTTTTTATAATTCCAGTCGAATTTGTTTGTCAATTAAAATGTATTTTTTTCACATAATTTGGAGTGATCAACTGCATAGTAGAAAAGAAAAGAAATGAAGCTGTAACTTGTATTCTATGAAAAATAGCCAAAAACTGACGACTGGTTTACAAAAAAGAATCAATAAAAATGAAAACTCAAAACATTATTATAATTGTTATTCAACTACGGAATTTTTCATGTTAAATATATCGGACTCTGGAATTCTAATACAAAAATATCAAAATATATGTTTCCTGAAGACCGTGATAAAATGGACGCTTCCTAGTTTACACTGAATTTTTTTTATATAAAACATCTCAGAGACCAAATTATGATTTTTTAGGATGTCCAGGACACAAATACAAATCCGGCAAAAATGGACAAACACGGACCTCTGGAAACCAAGAGGTGGGATCAGGTGCCATGGGGGAGTAAGCACCCCCTGTCACATCCGCCATGAGTTCATAGTCAAGTTCAAATGAAATATGTGAGGAACGAATCCTCGTCACAATTGGTAAAGACGTCTCAACAACCGCCAACGAAAAGGCAACTCAACATTTCACCCAGTAAAACAGTAATTTGTAATGAAACAGAAACGTTACTTCTATCCCATGGAGATTAATTGTAGTAATTTTTCAATCACTAGAAAATGATATTTCTAAATAAAGGCCTATCCCACAAGCTTTGGCAAGAAAAGGTTTAATCAAGGAGAATTAATCATGTTGTTTCGGGTCTTATTCGCGATAGCATGATCAAAATTCTTTGCACCCCATTGTGTTATGTAAACAATGACCGATTTTATTTGAACATTGCAGTGCCCTAAGCGATGTATACGGGTCACAGTGTAATTCCTTGGTCATCCATTTGTTTTGTTGATAACGACACCAAAAGTAATCTCCAGAAACAAGGTGATAAAAAAGGGAGAAGTCCAGTGGTCAAATGAGTTCAGTTTAAATAAAAACCTTATACAATATAAAAATCTGATTAGGAAAATAGTTTCTGATTAAATTCGACGAAAATACTTCAGAAGTTAAATGACACAAACCACCTCGCAACGATACATGCCAAGTAGTTCACATTCATTAAATTTTATGAACATAATATTTTTGAACAAATGGTAAGAATATTTAACTATAGACTGAAAAAGTGATTGACACCAAATAACCTTTTTAACAATGCATAATAATTATCAACACAAAATGAAAACTACAACAAGTATATGATCTCCAGACAATGCGGAATACAATATCAGTATATTATAAACAGAAACATAAACCATAGAAATAGATTTGCAAAAAAGTAAGACCAAAACTAATGCTCAAGACGAATGACCTTTGTGAACTAACTGTGCAACAGCAGGGTTCAACTTAATGAAAACAATATCGTGGTCTTCAATTCAGCCAATTTTCTTTTTCTTAAAGTATATGGAGTGGTAGACTGACACCTTTGTTGTTTTGAAGACAATACATTACAGCTATTATCATAGTGATTTATGAGTGGTGTAACATAATTGGAAATGTGGTTTTCGTAAAACATATAATAACTTCCTGATCCTATGCATCAATCGTAAATGTCATTCTTATTGATAATTGAATCAATTTTGTCTTCGTTAAGTCACATTTTAGAAACATACATTTATATGTTGATTTTATATTTACTTTTATCTTATCATCACGAAAATCAGATTGCTTGTATTAATAATTCTCTCTCTCTCTCTCTCTCTCTCTCTCTCTCTCTCTCTCTCTCTCTCTCTCTCTCTCTCTCTCTCTCTCTCAAAATGATTTGTTATGAGAATGGTTAAGGATCTACGTCTGTTTAAACAAAAACCAATGAAGCTTTTTACCAGGTTGTTAACTGTTAAGTATTCGGTCGGTAGCGTGCTCGACTCTTGATCGTGAGGTCGTGAGTTCGAGTTCAGCCGACGGCAGGTAGGTTTCCTGTCCTTCGGACTGAGACAGTAAAAACCGTGGTCCGTGTCACATTAGGTGTCGGCACGTTAAAGAACCCTCACTACTCATTGGCCGTAAGTGCCGTGCAAAGGCCAAATGTTAAAGCCCTTCATTGGCATTTGGTGACGTCTCTATATGAGTGAAAGATTCTTGAGTGGGACGTTAAATAACAATAAACAATAATAATAATAATAATAATAATAATAAACAAATAAACAAACTGTTAAGTATTCTAAACGCTTCGTTTTGAACGTTATTTTTTGTTTTTGTCTTTTTATCACTCGTCATCGTAACCGGATAAGTAATGCACTGTTCTTTTGATTTTCTTTACATGAATAAAAACGTCTTTACGTATGGTCAGCGTCAGTCAAGTTGTGAGTCTTGCCCGAGTCTAAGTCGATTTTGTTGGAAAGTCAACTGGTTTACTTGCCATTGGTTATTTCCTGATACATAAATGAAACCGGGTTATTCCCTAATTATCAATTGATTGAATAACGGTCACCGTAAGACTAGAATGTTGATGCGTGCACATAAAAACCAACAAAACAAACAACGTGTACTCGATCATCAGCAAAGAGATACTATAATTTTTGTCACCTATAATTATCACGTTAAAAGTTATCTAAAGATATTATTTTGTAAGTTATTTTCCTCAGAAAATGGCAATAAATGGCCATTAGAGAGTGGTTACAACTTTATTATAGTTATCATCTAAACATCTAATGTCAAACTGCATATATGCACTGCGTGTTGCAACACCTGATTATTTTTGTTCTCAGAGCATCATTACTGTCTCGGGGAAAGATAAGAGAAAATTTTACAACAACCAGTACAACGGAGTCCATTATGCGTTTTAATCTTTATGGAAATGCACTTTACGGAAAATGTTAGGCATACTTTGTTTACAGGGTCACTCATCTGATAAACACCATGATTTACAATGATGTGATTTTAATCTGTTATATATGTGGTAAATAAATATTGAGGCATATGTCTAACTTTCGATGGATTTTTGCTTCTTTTATTGAGTTAATTGCAGTAGAGCGATATACCCTGACACGTGTTATGGTCAAAGTATATACATTGTCTATATTCCGCAGACATCTTGATAAATGTCAGAAGACGCGTGTTTGCGCTATCAAAATTAATTTACACACTTGGTAGACGTGTTATGTTGTTGTACAATTTGTGTCAGGTATCACGGGGAATGCTCAACATATTAACTTTTGTATTGACATAAGTCTTGCATTTATCTTGAATTCTATTGTTTATTAGGAATAATAAAGTTCTGTACAATGATATCTCTACAGTTTTATAAGAAATTTCGTTATATAAGATTTGAAAATACCGGCATTTATTACGACGAATCTGAAAAATATCAACGAGTTGTATAGAGTGATTCATTGTAGGACGGTTTCATTGAGGGGCAAGATTCATGGTGTAGGACTCGACAAAGCCTTGTTCTAGACCGTGAACACCTGCCCTGAGTTGGAAATTCTCTATTCCACACATGGTTATAATGAATTATCATTTTTCTTATATTATTCCATCTGAATTAACTGACTGTTATCGCCATTGGAAAAATGTTTTTTTTTAATTTGATCTTAAACATATATATATATATATAATATATATATATATATATATATATATATATATATATATATATATATATATATATATATATATATATATATATATATATATATATATACCATCAGAAAAATTGTGCATAAATGGTTTACACTAATGTGTAAACTTAACAGTGTAAACTTCTAATATATTCTGTTTGCGTCGCGTTATTTCATTGTCGATGACGTTGAAAACTCGCAGGAGATTCACGTTTCACTGTTAGTTTTTATATATGACGTCACACAAAGTTCTGCTGACCGAATTCAATGCTGAACTTTATATATTTTGTAATATAAATTCAATGTATATCGAAACATTTTTCCACTGTTTAGAGTTCTAAATATATATCAAGTGATAAAAAATTATCTCTCTCTCTCTCGTATTAAAGTTTGTTTTGGATTTTTAAAAATATCTCGTAATTGTGTCTTTTCTCTCTTTCATCCATTTAATTTAGGGTATAAGATGAGTGTGTAATCTTATAATTGTTTCTTCTTTCTCTCTTTGATATATTTAGTTCCGGTTTTGAGATGACCTTTTAATCTTATAAATACTTCTTTCTATCTTTGATACATTTAGTTCCGGTCTTGAGTTTCACCCCGTTTTGTACTCATTATTTATCATGTATACTTTTGGTTCAGAATTTTATTTATTACGGGATACGTTTGTACTTTTTTTAGTGTCAGCTATTCATCACAATGTTTCGTATTACATCAAAGAAAATGAAAGCCGTATTAGAGGGTTATTGTTCAACATTTTCATTTCAATTCTCTGTTGAAGAACACATTTTGCACAAGTAGGTACATTGCATTTACGAGTATGGTACTTCAATTTCAAAAGCGAAGGAAAATGAGATTTTAACAACACACAACTATTTAATCTATTACGATGATACAGTAATCCTCAATCTGCTTTACAGTGATAGACAGCAAATACTAAATATCAATTATTTTTAATTACATATACAGATTTAATATGTACATTGTATCTTTGTGAAACAAATCATTATTAGATCAGAATAGTTCGTTTTGATATTCTTTCAATAAAAATGTTTCATAATATGCCATTAAACAGATATTCCTAGATCAGCTGTCAAACTAGGTGTATGTACTGTTAGAATGTAGATCATACGAGTAATTATCATTCCGCGGTCATATTGACAACTTATTACTGATGTTCTATAAGTTCAAGTACTCACTTGGAACTTTTTCTCTACTTGTTTGCTCTTAAAATCGCAGAACACTATCTGTAGTTGTAGACGGTTAGGGATACAAGAAACATTTAGAAATAATAAAAAGTGCAAACTATGTGGGACCACAGACACAATGGACATATGATATCAGAGAGAGAGAGAGAGAGAGAGAGAGAGAGAGACAGAGAGAGAGAGAGAGAGAGAGAGAGAGAGAGAGAGAGAGAGAGAGAGAGAGATACAGAGAGAGAGAGAGAGAGAGAGAGAGAGAGAGAGAGAGAGAGAGAGAGAGAGAGAGAGAGAGAGAGAGAGAGAGAGAGAGAGAGAGAGAGAGAGAGATTTGATTTTCATTCCCATATCTGTGTATGAGAGGAAAGAGTACTTTTGGGTTTAATTTTGTACTCTATTTTTTTTACTTTGACTTATTACATTTTCAACTGAAATATATTTTCTTTATCTGTGCACAGTACCAGGAAAAGACTGACGAATAACTACAATACTGTTTGATACTATTGTATACGCTAATTCAACGCCTTGGTGATGACGTTATATACCTTAAAGTAATTTTTGCCATGGCGAGTTATACAAATATACATGTTAAACATTGAATGAAAATTAAAAGAGATATCAATGAGAAAAGTAATCCAGAAAGTGTTGATTGCTAGTAAATTAGATAAATAAAAATGTCCGTGATTAAATTATCTTAATAGGGTAAATAGTAAAATTGTTATAAAAGTAACACAATCAGGTTGTCGTTGTCATCAAATGAGGTCCTAATACTTAAAGTTTTGTCGTTAAATTCTTTCCCGAAAGGTTTATTCAACTACAAGATTCTGAGAATAACATATGTTTGGTTTTTAATACATGAAATAACAATCAAACATAAAGTCACAGACAGTTTTGGCATGTTTATCATTTTCAAATCAGGACTGAAACATTTGTTTTTCTTTTTACGCTTGTTTTTAGTCATACTTCATCTTTATCGATAATTCGATCTGAGTAGCATTTGATCTAACAGTTATGCCAATTTAAACATAAATGTCGAATTGTAAATTTGTTTTCGATATTCTGGCATCTAACGATAGTGGTAGGTGCTAAAATTCTATTTCACTCATTTAACACATCTAGTTCTCAAAATGATAAAAATCTCATTCCTCACGTATATGTCATCATTACGATTTAAGATAAGATTAAATATCAACACATGCAGATCTTTTCGGGCTGAAAATTTGATTCGTCGGTGACATATATCTAACCTCTGCATTAAGGGGGCCCCCGTCGCTGAGTGGTTAGAGCATCGCGCTTTAAACCATGAAGTCTCTCAACTCTTATCATCACAGGTTCAAGCCCTGGTGGAACCAAAGCTGAAATTGCGAGAAATTTTGCAAGTTTTTGTGCGGAAGACCGTTGGTCTCTTCCCCGGCACACTGTAACCGGTTTCTTTTTTCCACAATATAACTGAAAAATTATTGAGTGTGGCGTTAAACACAAGTTACAAATGTAACAAGGAACTTTAATCCACTTTGTGAAAAAAAGCGTCAGAACAACTTTTTTCGATAGTTGTCCGTTGTGCATCTTTTTGTCATAGTTTTTTGTGTAGTACTGTACCATACATTTAGTTTTAAGACAACTTTGCATCAAAACTTAAATACAGTTAATAATGTTCTCTAATGCGAGACTCTGAACAGAATATTCAACATTTTCTTCTCGCGTAAGCATATGGGTTTAATTACTAGTATTACATAAAGAGGTCAATGTAACTATGCATACATCAAATGATATCAGTTACAAAATTCATACTTCGATATCATCTGCATGAGTTATAACTATTTTTACCTCGTGCATATTAATTATAAATATTGATTAGTAATTGCACAGTGGAAGCTCGCCCAGAGACCACCTCACTTGGGTTACCATGTCGCATTTAAGACCGTAAGTATTCAATCTCTTGAAAATGTCTTTATGTGGATTTGATAAATACACATCCTTACTTAAGAGACCAACTCGCTAAACGGACCACTTTGAGTCAGTCAGTTAGGTGGTCTTAATAACAAGATTCTACTGTAGTTGAACAATGAGTAGAAACGTTTTGTGATCGAAAAACAATGAATGAATAACATTTTATGAAATTCAGTGAAAAAAACATCTTTTACGTAATGACTCATATTCACCATTTATATCGAAAAATACATATTTCCTCCGACATGAAACTTTGGTTTTCCACGAGTGTTCAGGTATGTTTATGTATACAAAAGTGTGAATGAATCATATACATTTTGCACATGGATAGTCTGCATTTTATTATTCCAAAACTGAAAAGAATCATATACAAAATGTCCTTGAACTTCAGCAAAATTTATCATAAAACGCAATTTTATGTACCTTTAATGATCTATAAGACGGAAGCACGCTTCTCGAAACGTTTGAATATCAATAATCGAAGTTTGGTTTACGCTATATAAATTGTCTGACGTTTTTCTTCTTAAAGCCATTATTTTATGACAAACGTAAAGCAAAGTTTAAACAAGTGTTGAAAACATAGATACAAGCGTGTTGCGCCATCACTGTTTGTACTGGAAGTTATGGCGATGATGGTAGTGGCAAGAGAAAATAGAGGTAATAGTTTGGCTAACCTTTTGGAATAATATCTTTTTAAGTGATGGATAAATAAAATTCACACGTTCTGCTTATTTTTTTTCAAATATTTGAACTATTTTCAGATTTGACTTGTAGATTTAATAGCCAGTACATTTGTCGAGACTTCACAAGATTAAAAGTCAATAAGCTTCAAATTTCTACAGAATCCCCGATATTAGCTGAGAACACCCACTAGCAAACGAAATAATACTAGACTTCATACTTTTTATATTCAAAACTGACACATTTGAAACCCTTTACATAATCTTTTGAATACGAAAAATAAGTTTTCGATAAAATCAAACATTAATGTCATAATGCTTCATAAACACTAAATGCTTGACAGTATTACGATACCGCGTCGAAATGTGATGATATCACGTGATTCTGATGAATGTGTGAACATGAGGACTTCTCGTACGAAGTATTCTTTTCTTTTTGAAATGATCCAGCTAATGTTGTACATCAGTTTTGATATATAAAACCCCTCTTGGTGATAATGATATTTGAAAGATTTACAAAATTACATATCAGAGACTGAATAAATGTATCATTTACAAACCACAATTCAGTAAGATGAGTTCCTACTGATATTTGGTCGGGGTAGAAACATGATTGATAAAATAAACCCAACAACTATCCTATGACTTATCGTTAAAGAACTCACACGTCGTATTTAATTTGCGCGTGCGATAAATCGATTTCTTCATTTTGATCATATTAATATGATTAATATACCTTTTGGTTTGGACAATTGATTTTATGACTCGACCTTTGTTTATATGATATAAACAATATGTATCAGTTTGGTTATATACAAAATACAAATGTTTATAAAACTCACCTGGAAATTTGCAAGTATAAAAGAAGCGTCTATATTTCAAAATATCCGGAATGCCCCTACACTCCGACTGTTTCAGAACGACAGACCAAGGATAATTAATTTGTAACTATTGAACTCATAAATAGACCCTTTTGCGTTTGTTTTAAAATATCATCAATATATTATGTTGAATCAACTGTCTTCATTTTATATGAAAATATTTTTTTCGGTGCATGTTGATTCTTGCCTGCTTATTCATTCCTTTTATTCAATATTATGTGGTCGAGGAAAAATACGGCATGTTTATGAACCTGAATGAAATGAAATCATTGAACTACTATCTCAGGTACACTTCAAAAATCACAAGAGGTGACACGGGGAAGAGGGCGTTCAATTTGCACCTGGATTTTTAATAAGATTTGAGCCATACTTTGAAAAAAAAATCAGTATCCCTTAGACAATCGCACGGGATATAATGTAAAATATCGATGTGAGGATCTTTAATTTTAGTTGGAAACAACGGACAACTTAAGTTAAAGTCGGATACAACATTTTCAAGTGACGCATTCCTTCTACAGCATCTGGAATTTTAATATTTACAGATAGTATATTATCTATTATTTTTGTATATATTTGTATACGGTCGTTGTAAAGAGGGTTCACTGTACATGTCGCGAAATAAAAAATAATGAATTAACACATGGCAATATTTAATAACTCTAAATATTAATAACTCTGAAAAGATCAAACAGAAACCGAATCATATCTAGAAAAACAGTGGTATAGAATTCAATACACGAAAACAGAAAATCAGAGCTGTAACTATAAGCCAGCATACCTGTTTTAATCAGTTCAATAAATTGTACAGGATACAACCCACCACTGTGTCATTATTGGAACAAGCGTGAACATTAAGTATGCAGGGTGTGCCTTTATGCAAACTTGTATATTTATCAGCATTTTCTTTACATTAAGTAATGTCAAGAAGATACAATTTAGGTGTTGTTTTAACATTTTTGCTGACAGCCTAAACGTTAGAAATATCGACCTAAGTTCCAACGTCTCTCAACTACACCGCATGAGCGAAAGTTATACGGTTAAGTGTGACAGTCGTGTAGCCGAGCGTACTTCAGAGAGCGCTTCACAATAAACCTATGAAAATGGAATGTAAAAGCACGAAAAGGGAAGGGAGTTATTTTAAACATATTAATCATTTTACATAAACATTATGAAACATGTGAATGAGCAATACAAGTGTGTGATGAGAGACGTGGTATACACGTATGGATGGATTTAATTGTTAATGCATTTGTTGTTCCGAAAGCTGAAAAAATATCAATAGGAGTTCTTACTATTTTCTAATCTTTGTTTTATTAGCATTCGGCATTTTAATTTCTTTTTATCGTAAAAGATAATGGATAAACATACACAATTTTGTGGAAGAAATCTTTGTATTATTTTGATATTGGTTGCACCTGATGAAGTTAAATCAGGTTAGATGTATGCAGTTGACGTACATGTTTCTTTCAATGTTGTATCGATATTCAGAACATTAGAGTATGCCTTATTTATCTATACACGCCAATAACATGCCAAACACTCTTTCTAAGAAAAGCAATTGACCAGCAGGAGAGAGAGAGAGAGAGAGAGAGAGAGAGAGAGAGAGAGAGAGAGAGAGAGAGAGAGAGAGAGAGAGAGAGAGAGAGAGAGAGAGAGAGAGAGAGAGAGAGAGAGAGAGAGAGAGAGAGAAGGATGTCTACTATACACCTGTATTTCTGTAATCAGATCAATCAATGTATTCATAGGCTCCAATGACTGTATGACCAGATTGTATTCTCTTTTTATTTTTTTTTCTAATACAAAATAATGACATTAGAACAAAAGTAGTAATATAAACTCATTGAAAATTCAATCTCATAACTGGATTATAGTAGTGAATTATCACTATGGTACTATAACATGTCAAACACTCTTTCTAAGAAAAGCAATTGACCAGCAGGAGAGAGAGAGAGAGAGAGAGAGAGAGAGAGAGAGAGAGAGAGAGAGAGAGAGAGACAGAGAGAGAGAGAGAGAGAGAGAGAGAGAGAGAGACTGTATGACCAGATTGTATTCTCTTTTTATTTTTTTTTTCTAAATCAAAACAAAACTAGTAATATAAACTCATTGAAAATTCAATCTCATAACTGGATTATAGTAGTGAATTATCACTATGGCACTATTGCTAAATAACAAATAGTTTCCGCTGTTCTGATATGTTGACTATAACAAACAAAAAGTCAGAGAGAATCGCTAATAATCAACCAGATAATTGCTTATGATTAGTCAATACTTGGTTCCACCACACATGGATTTTCTATCACGTTTGACGTATGCTACGTACTTAACGAAAAGTATTTACCGTGCCATTGCATTCATGACACGAGACCTGTGACTTTTAAAAGTCTCACAAGAGGGACCCATTTTTCTTAGCTCTTTATATTTTAAGATATTTGATTGAAAAGTATTTGCTAAACAATATTAATTCGTGTGAAGAAAATCACCTGAGACTATGAAATGAAATAAACAAAGGTATGCATTTATAACTACATAATAATGTCACCAGTAAGGCAAAAACATCGGGATATTTTAAACAAGAATTTGAAAATTGGTATGACAGTGTCTGAAAAAGCTACGAAAACAAAAATAAATACAGAAACAATCATCACATAAAGATGGAAGTAAGAATATATGTGCGTGTAATAAGTCATTTATCTATGCTAATTGAAAGACCGTCATTACTATCTAACAAGATGTTGTAAAAGATCGGCCGGATCAGATGTCGTTTTAAAGAGAGGAACCCGTCACTCGTCGGAGTACGCGTTGTATTTTTACATGGATTTCCTGTTGACTTTCATTAATCTTCGCTCAGTATTTGGAACAATATTTTGATAATACCACGGCAGAAAGTAAACACCCTGATTTTCATTTCATATTTTACATAATGCAAACAATAGGTTACTGGTTCACCCACATGTCTGAAAACATATCCATGATTAAAGCAGTATTATGATGTTTTAAATGACAGGTACATATTTTGTAGAAAACCTATAAAGGATGGTAACATTTGTAATTTTTTAGGGATGTATTATTTGACAAACGATCAGATAATGTCTGTCAGGATATGGTTCATAAAAACATAAATGATTAACCACAGAATGGAAAAATACGTTTTCTAGGTCGACATACACCCTAGTTTATTTTAAAGTATGCCACTGTTTTTCTTTGCTGAGCGGAGATTATTAGAATTAGGGACAGAAATTCATTACTATGTTTTTCCTTTTATATTTTCTTTTTATATATATATATATATATATATATATATATATATATATATATATATATATATATATATATATATATATATATATATATATATATATATATACATGACCTCTTCCCTTCGATTATTTCAAAACTTGATTGTGTAGAGAAATAGTTGGTGTTATTTGACAGGGTATATACAACTATAAAATAGGTTTCATTTTGACAGAATTGATTTTTGTAAAAGCATTTCCTGCACGTCTTTTTAATATCAACAAATATATTGGTATTCAAAATAGAATTTAAATATTGAACAAATTAAATCATTGACTTCGGGCTTCAGTCCTATAAATATATATTTTCAACGTGATGACAAGCAATTGGTTTTATTAATTTCTATCCATTTTGTATGAATTATTCTTGAACATTTTAAATAAGTTTTATATGAACTTGACATTTCAATTTATTGGATGATGAAAACATATTCGTTGAATGTAATTTCATTTTGTTTAATATATACACTTCAGTGAAAAGAATAATTTTAACTTGGTTAATGAAATTTACTTCATATCCAATTTATGTTTCAGGAGATGAAATATAAAGATATATTTAACAGATGTACACTTCAGTGAAATGAATAATTTTAACTTGGTAAATGAAATTTACTTCATATCCAATTTATGTTTCAGGAGATGAAATACAAATATATATTTAACAGATTTGCAGATATAATAAAATGTCCATATATACGTAAAATACTTTGATATGTTATCATAACATTTAACTATGAATTAGATTAATAACTACATGCAATCAACAAAGATGAAAATCTTACCTCAAATCTTAAATTCCCCAGCGGTGGTCGTGCATAAGGAATACCTAAGTATTTCTCGACTTTCTTCCCTGAATAAACAGTTTGAATAAGTCCTTGTACTTTACCATAATTTGTCACTTTAGTTACTCTGTCAGCTCCATAAACTGAATGATTGACACACATTATTAAAACTATGATATGATAAAACGAATAGATCTTCAAGGTGTCCTGAATGTTCATTTTGATAGCGAAATGATGAAATTCCAACGTGTATCATAGCACCGTCTCTCACCAATTCATGGATCTATTTAAAATGTTTCATAAGATACAACAATAAAAGCCTTCTTTTCACAATATTTTCCACACTGCTTGGTCTATATATCGAATGCAACGGTTTAAAGAACCTATTGGTTGATATTGTAAACATTAGAGCACGTGAGAATTTCGCGCTTATCAGTAGTCTCAAATAGGCACATTTGATTATCCCAACAACGCCTTTGACAAACCCTTTCGATGTCAACGCAAATTTTAGCATGGTGACAAAAAGGTTAGCTATATCCACAATTAAAATCAATCATTTAGTTAAGAATGGCGGTATTTTAAGATAGTATAAATGTTTATCTTACAGGTACATATATCAAATGTTAATAAACAGCTGAAGAGAAACACACACGGCGTTTCTTCAAACGGAAAACGGGGATTTTTCAATGGGAGATGACAAGATTAATAATGTACATGTACACATACCTCGTTCACTAGCGTTTTGCATGTTTCAATTTAACTCATTTGTGATAGATTAGAGTACTTTTAATATATCTATTTCACAGGCATGCTTTAATTACGGTGTAACTATAGCTTTACCTCTATAAGTGCTCTACACCGACTGTACGTGTATAAAAATTCTTTCTTTTAGTACTATGCTTCCTCTATCTTTGGGATAGATTTGAAAAAAGATACATGTTGAAAATATGCACAGAAGGACATATCTGTATGTAGCATTTACGGTGTTGAATATAGTGCTTTGAGGTCATTCATTACATATTCGGGAAAATAATTAAAACTGTATACGTTTGTATCCGAAGTACGCATTTATTTGGAAATGACGTCATAATAATATTGCCTCATCTAGGTTCATTTAATGAGCCGCTGTAACACATATACACACGCGTGTGTGTGTGTGTGTGTGTGTGTGTGTGTGTGTGTGTGTTACCATAGGATGAAATCAAGGGTAGCAGAATCGTGTTGGGTTAAGATTACGATAATGTGTATTTATATCATTTATGAAAAATTATCACTGAATAAACAAATTAACACGTTCTTGGTTTGATAAACTAGACAATTTTAAATAATTCTGCAATGCATTCTACTTTTAACAATCTAAGGATTGAAACTGAAATTTACAAGAGCTCACTGAAGTTTTAGGATGGCGGGGGTAAAGCTAAGGACTTCAGAAATAATCCAAGCGTGAAACACTAACATGCTTAAATAGGTCATTGTAATAGGCATAAAATTATTGAGACAGGGATAGACAAGTAGTAAAAAGAATTTTTACATTAGCACTACACATGATTGACGTTCCCTTGTTCGTAACAATATTTGTAAGTTTCATACGATTACAAGAGGAGGTTAATTTCATTTAAGAAAGTCTAGGTTGTCTTGTTACAATGATTTATTTACATCTGTTTTCATTGTATAGTTTATCAGAGTATTGGATGAAAATACTTGTTCATTAGCTTCACATATTATAGCATAACCATATGACGGACGGGAGGGAACAAACCTGACAAACATCAGACTGGAAAAGTTTACACTTTTGTTGTGCTCAATGACTTTTCTAACCTTCAGCATCGTCAGTGGTATTCACTGTAGTCATTGAAACAATGATGACTACATAACTATTGCAGCTATATAGGCATCACCATTACTATCACCAATATCATAAATTTTAATTAAATGAATCGTTGAACCGTCGATTCTTATTGTGACCAGGAGTAAACACATTCTATCTGAGGAAGCACAACAGAAGTGACACCTGATACCACCTCTGTATGTTCTAGAGATTCATGATTGTCAATGCCCCTTATGTATGTGCATTTCCTGACGAATGTCGTCACTGTAAACACTTTGGTATTTATGTCGTGGTATTTGTGTTGAACGTCTCGAGCGTTTTGCACGTTGTTGTAAGTTTCTAAATATTTCGGATTGTCGGTAGATGTTGGTGTGACTTTCATTTATGTACATCTATCATCTGATTGCTGTGTAATGCATTGGAAGTTAACCTTTTTACCCTCGCTGATAGGTAGCTTCTGTCAATTGAATCCTTCCATCATCATCCGCCCGTTTCATTTCGACAAGTAAATATTTTTATCACCTTGTCCGTCTTTCGGTTGTCGTAACCTTATTATATACTTCAAAACTCATCGAGTGTTTGGATGTCTTCGACAGTGTAATGTTTTTCGCTTTCATTTCTTTGGCCGTGTTAATATGTAATTGATCAGACACAAGAAACGCGACTGCGTCATCTGGAACAAAAAACAATTATGTATGAAGCTGAATTAGCTAACAGTCCACAGGGGCACGTATCATAGAGGATTTTAAGGTAAAATTACTGGCTTGTGTGTTCTAGATAGTATAGTAGGCGGAAAGGGATGAAACAGTTTCGCTACCGCCAATTGTCAAATCGGTATTTTGACCATTTTTATTTCTTTCAACATCGCTACCTTTTGTGTTTCTGTTGTAATTTACCTTAATTTTCATAAATATTCCTACCTTAAGACAAGTTTTTGCCTCTTGGAAACGTAATAAAGTCGTTTTTTAACCACTTTTCCTCAAAACGGACGTATCCTATGACCGGAAGTTTACAGAACCATTCGGAACTTTTTCTTGAGGTACCTCAACGGAAGTGGACAAAAATCAGGTAAGTTCAGAAAGGTTAATACTCAGCACCAAATATTCATACAGCGGGAATTACAAACTGAAAAAATTGTAAAAAATGGAAAATAGCAATTTTATTGCATCTGTGGTGAGAATTTATTCAAGAATTGATACCAAACACTGAAAATAAACATTTTTTAATTTTTATTTATCACCAAAAACTTAAAACATAGAAAAATGAACACCAGAAAAAATTATACTATTTTTCAGATGAAAAAAGAAGGGGGGTGTTACAATCAAAATAATAAGAGAAATGAATATTTTCACAGCACCAAACAGTTTTTTTCCAAATAACTTATAAGTGAAAATGTTGTCAACCACAAAATGAGTTTGAACTTAAACAAATTAAAGTTTCAATGGCTTGAGTTAAATTTGTTAGACTTTTTCTGACAAAGTCAAAGACTTTGAAAGAGGACCTAGAAAAGAGGTGTGCCACCTGCAGTCAAAGACAGGAGATGTTTATGTTGATTTGGATTACCACTGCCAAAAAACTGCACACAAATAGAATTTTCCAAGGAAAGGAGTTAACCCCTATACCCCCTCCACCTCAGCCTTCTGGATCTGCCACTGCTAAAGATAATATTGTGAATAGAAAGAACTGAAAGCAGCTGTTCATTTTTTTTACATTAACCTGTAAAAAATATAAATGATATAAATGTGCTCTGCATAAAGATGAAATGTGTCATTACCTTTCAATATACTTGTTGTTATGTTGAGGAAAAATATCAAGGTATCAACAATAATAACGGACACAATAAATTATGTCATTGTATGAACTAGCTTCTACATTTTTCATTTATGTAATGTTCATTATTTACACCAAATGTGACACTAATATGATTTATATCTAAAGAATAAACAAATTGACCCGCATCTCCTATTTTTTTTTATAAAAAGGGTAAAACATACCTATGCATTTACTAAACAATATATTTCAATTTTTCTTTGTTGGCCATATCTTCCTTGCAAGACTGACAAAACCATTCATTGTCAAGTTCATCAAGGTCCACCTTCAAACAGTCGCCATGAACCAGGTATCACACCCATCACACCCCCACTGAATCAAAACTAGCATCCTGATGACAAATGCACATGGCCATTTTCACTGGTCCTTTTGGCGCTTTTTCTTTAGCCCCTTCTTACCCCTTTTTTTACTTGGTCTTTTTTTGGGGCGACTTCAACCTGAGCCTGATTACTGGTTGTAGCTACAGAATCATCTGTGTTTCTGTCTACAATATCCATTGTTGTCTCACAAACAGGTGACATTGGTTGCACATTTTGTGTATCATTGAAGATTTCATAATTAGGCATCACAACAGATTCAATGATTATAGGTTTTAGTTTCTCTGCAATATTTTTCTTAGTTGTCAATGATTTGTAGGATTGTAAGTTATAAGCCTCACACAAAAGGAACAATTCAGTTTTTTTAAACTTGGTTTCCAATAAACAATCTCCAGAAAGTAAATCTGATTGCAACCTTTTATGGGAAGCATTTCTGCATTCTGAGCTATCATTCTTAATTGTGTTGATATCAAATATTCTTTTTTTCTTGATCTCAGTTCTCATTTTTATCTGTTTCCTTGTTGCTTCTGTCTTTTCAGCATTCTTTTCCTGTAATATACTCTCTCCTTAGCTGGGCAATGCTCATCATGGTGTATTTTCTGTAATACCTTGTCAAAAATGACATCCATGGCAGAGTTTAAATTGTTTTTTTCTGAATTTGGAACCTCAAAACTTTGGAATAGATTAATCCACTTAGCACTTAAATCATGGTCTTCCCTTCAGTTGCATTTTCATATATGCTGAGAATGCAGTTTCCATATAAATTGAGATTTGTTTCACTTTGTATCAGTCGAACTTTGTAATCAAGCTGAAGAAAAAAATCAAAACAAGGATCACTTACATTTGTTAAACCTCTTCTGATATTTTGACGTCTACAAATCTCATTTAAAGATTCTTTTATCACTGAATGTTCTAATTCTGTCTCATAGCTTCCAAATGTTCTATCAAATTCTTCTGAAGTATGAGCTGTCGTACAAGGGTAGATTGTTTAGCATTGTATAAATTCATAACAATTCTTGATTTATCTTTTCTTCAGCCGACAAATACACCATCCAGCAATATATCTGATTTTTCCTCTTCCTCCCTCAGATTCTAAAAACACTTTTCCCTTCTCTGCTTTTGCTTTTTCTCTTCATTTCATTTTTTTTTTTTTTTCTTTATTGGTTCAGCCTCAATCTTGATCATTTCCTTTCTCAAACCAGTGGTCAATTTAAAAATAACATTGTGCTGATCAGCTGATGGATTATGGCCAAATAAATATCTTACTCTCATTTTGTAACACTCGTCTAACATAAAGGTATTCACATTTTTGTAAAATTGTGTGACAACTTTATTCTCAAGTTTATCTCCAGCCACAAAATATCTCTCTTTGATCAGACACAGTTCATCCCATACAAACTGAATAAAACATTTGGTTTCTTCCATGTGTTCCTGTAGGTAGTTAATGGCTTTCATTTTCGGTCGCCTTCTGTCGTTCTGTGTAAATAGCATCATATTTAAAAGCATTAAGAATGTTCATAATATTGATTTTCATTTGGTAATTCAAATTTACTATCAGTATAGGTAGCCTCTTTTTCAAATCTGTCCAAAATTTGCAGAAGTTCTATGTTATCTTCATCTGCATCTACATTTGGATCAGAGTAGGAAGACGTTTTCAGATGTAGTGTGGCATACTTCAGAAATCTGTGGTTACATTGCTAGATGTATCTGAGAAATCAAGTTCTTTATTACAACAGCATTCTCTACTGTCATCATAGAAAAGTGGTGCACTATTTAAAAAGTCAGTCAGGTGTTTTGGAGGTTTTATTAAAACTTTTTTATGGAAATTTTTAACTTGAAGTCCTATTTTATTTGGTACTCTGCTTAATCCCACAGCTAATTGTCCAAACTGGAAGATTCCTTTACATTCAAGAGAAACCCGTTTTATAGTCATCCCTTGCGATTTGTGAATTGTCATTGCAAAAGCCAATTTCAGAGGAATTTGTTTTCTACAACCAATATCTCGTTTCAATTGAGCACTGTACTTAGTGAAGAAAAATGTTGTTATTTTCACTTGTTTCTGAATTGATTCAAACTGCACAACTATGTTATCTTCATTTGCTTCCCTTACAACTCCACTTTAAACCATTCACAAGTTCATCTGACAAATTAACAATTAAAATAACAGGACATCCAACTTTCACATGGAGTGCTCCTCACCTGCACAGCCTCTGGTGTCTCCTTCATCAACAGCATAATAAACATGCTCTTCACCTGAAACAGAAATGTTATGTATGTACTATAAATTTTAAATTAAATAATTATTTACTAATGCACAAAAAAATACCATTACAATTACATTCTGGAAAGTTTTAGAAAGTCTCGTAATGAGGGGGGGGGGGTAATGTTGTGATTTAATTTGATAACCCTTTGACTAAAACACAGTAGTTATCATGTTAGTCTTTGCAAATCTGATCTGTGCTCTATCAGATGTATCTTAACCCCAATTCCAAAACAGACGCTCTGAAGAGCCTTTAACGCTAGAAAATGGCTCCTACACATTTCAACATTTTTTAGCCATGCAGTACACTTTCATTCCAATAAAAATCTCATTTCATCAAACTATTTCGTTAACTATGTCCCCTACTGGTGGCAATCTTAATCTATAGACTTTTTTTATGGGAACCACGCAATGTTTAAGTTGGGTAAATGCTGGCAAAATCTCATCCTGTTTGTCAAGTTAGTCTGCCAGAAAAACGGGCTCATATTAAAGTCATAAAGATATTTTGAGGTATTGTAAGTTACTGCAAAATGGTTTAAAATCTGAAAACTAAATGCTAACCCCACCCCACCTCCCACACTCAAACCAAAAAAAAAACTTTTCATCAAAAGATAAATTACAGAACAGTAAACGGCTTAAAGAAATCGGCAATATATATAACTGACTGAAATCATATGTAAAAAGCCATATAAATGGTAAATGACTGCTTTCATTATCATTGTTATTTTTTTTCAGGATCTGTTCCAATGTTTCTTTAGCAGACAGTGGAAAGATTCACTCTGATGAACTGTACTCAAAGTATAAAGCTGAATACAAATCAGAAAATGGAAAACCTTTGGTAAAAGCTATGTTTTCAAAAGTTGTTTTACAAATTTTTCCATCAGCAAAACATTCGAAAAATCAGAGTTGAAAAAAGAAAGAAAACATGTATATACAGGTATCAACTGGAAAGGAAATCTTGAACTTGATAGCACTTTGAAATTTGTGTAATATTGAACAAAATCTGGACAGAAGCTGTATTATTTTTGTTGTAAAACAGATTTTACTGTGAAAATTGGTATTGTCACTAACTGGAAATCAAATGGTAATCAAATATTTAAAGAGGTTAATTTTCAATTTTGCCACTAACACTTGGAATCTTAGAGTAAGAGATGTTCTTGTGAATTTGGAAGATTTGGGACTGAAAAAAACATTTCAATGGTACTTTAAATAACTTTAAAGACATTCTTTATATTAGTTAAACAAATCCGTTTATGTATTGGACTTGAAACTAATGGTAGAAAAAAATTCCCATTTCATATTATTGTTGAAAAACTCTGCAATACAGAGGGAGTAAATGATATAAATAAACGCATGCGTTGTGCCTCATGTTTAACAGTACTGACATGGTTATGCACTGGAGATGCATGTTTCAAATGTAGAAAACTACTGCATTCTATAAAAAATGAAAATGATGCCAATTTCATAAATTTGGAAGAAACTCAAGAAAAGACATGAAACAAATTTTAGACTTATTTTTCCTGGGAGCAACACCTGAAATGCAGTCTTTTTTCAAAGTTCAAAGTGATATTTTAAAACAAAATGACACAAGAGCAAGGCGATGGGATAAGAGCATAATTAAGGACCTGTCTTACACTGTATTCCAGAAGTCCGCAAACATTTCAAGATTTAAAAGATGCAAACATTTGTGTACTTCCGTCAGGGACGCTTATTACAAAAATACAAAAATATAGTTCCACACAAAATCCAGGTATTAATATGGAGGTTTTTTCACTGGATGCATAATACTGCCAAGAAAAATTGGTCTCCCCACTTCAGGATATTTTGGTGGCTTAATTCATGATGAGACTAAAATACAACAAGATTCTAGTGATGAATATGAAAGGGGAAAGAAAACAGATTGATTGGTTGGATTGAAACGGGGGAAGAAGCAGAGTGTATTCGAATTTTGAAAGAGAAAAGTGTTTCAGAACACTTGCCTCTGAGGTGCTACAGGTATCGTTTTTGGGCTACACAGGATTCCGTTTTCCTGTTGCCCATTACCCTACAGCAGGAGTTACTGCCTCAGAACTTTATGTTAATATATGGGACATTGTATCAGGCCTTCAGTCATGGGGATTCACAGTGGATTTTATTCTTCAAGACGGCGGAGAACAAAATCGTGAATTCATAAAAATGCACTTTAAAGATGATCACGATGCTAGAGATAATAATTATATGAGTGAAAATGTTGTTAATCCTACCAGAAAAAATTAGGCATTCCCAAGATTTCTCCCACAATGTAAAAAAACTCAGGAATGCTGTCTTCAGCAGTGGCATACACAATCATAATACAAGGAAAATCATGAAGGGAGATAACTGTATTGTATGGGACCACTGGCTGAATGCTGCTAAATGGGATGAGGAAACCAATTCCCGTAAGATCCACTACAAACTAACATATGCTCATCTACACCCGGATTCAGCAGAGAAGATGAGGAATCATTTAGCCGAGAAGTTTTAGACTCGGATATGTTAAATTTGATGCAGCAATACAAAAATTCCTTGATAAATGGTGATATTTTAAACAGCACTGTTGAATTTCTGCATAACACTAGCAAACTTATATCAATTTTCAGGGATAAACGGCCAATTACATCAGTTAATGACTCTAGAATTACAGCTCTCAAAGCTATTTCACATTGGTTTCAGTCTTGGAGAAATGATATTAACTCTTTGCAGATATCCGCCAAAGACAAAGAAAAAATGCTCCCTGCAAAAAAATGTCTAGATGATGTACAAAGTTTAATTTCAACTTTTGTGGAAATTTGTAAAATTCATTTGTCAGAATTTAAGGGAGAAGGTGTTTGTCCTGGAAGATTTATACTCTGACATCATTGAGAATAACTTTTGTCAATTATGTATGAAGCTGAATTAGCTAACAGTCGAGGAACAATGAATGGAAAGTAAATCGTATTAGAGCGTCTCACGTCTTCTTTCAATCATAATATAACTTTCATAGTATTTATATGACTATGTTTATAGTATGAATAATTTTAGGGCCGGTTTTATTTTATACATTAAGATACGAACATGAAAATTGTCAGCTGAATCGGTATTACATTTTAAGAAATCATCGATTTAACATTAACATTTCATTAACGCAGATTCAAATAAAAATGTCATTAATCAATTACAGATTAGATATAAAGTTATAGATAATGTAATTATCCTCCAGTAAAACAGATATGTGTTGTTTCCTGGAGTTTAGGCATCAAATACATCACTAAGATGTGGCAGTGCTAACATTCCACTTTCTCGTATTGTCCTTACATAATCATCATCTGAAATGAGATCTTTCACGACGGAATGTACCTAGAAGTAAATAACTCTACGTGTCAAAATGATAGCCCCGGCGATAATCAAGCACACATTGAATACAGGCTCTCGAAAATCTGTCGATTGACAAAGATTATTTCGTATTGAATAAATCTACAGAGCGTCATTTAAGTGAAATGTCGACATTTGACCTTAGAGGTGTTATAACAACATTATGTAATATTGGTAACTAGAGCCTGGACTGGTGTGAAGATAACTACATTTCGAAATTTCGAAATAACACAAAGTGCAATTCGTGCCTTGACTACATGAGCCTTCAATTCCACCTAGCTCAACGTGATAATTCTTTTAACAGCAATTACCAGTCAGGGTAATTCCTCCATTTTACTATCTTAGTTGTTCTTTTTCCAAATGTTTTCACTTGTTCGTCTTTTCATCTGTTACACGACGGACTTACGTTACATTTAAGTTACGTTTAGTCGACATTCGATTTGATTTGATTTTGAAACGTGTTTTATGCCACACTCAACAATGTTTCAGTCATATGGTGAAAGCCAGTGTTTTATGACAAAGGAGAGAACACGGTTACAATGTATCCGGGAAGAGACCACCGACCTACCGCAAGTAAATTGGCAAACTTTCTCAGAAAAATTAATTCAGGTTTCAGCGGAGCTAGAACCTGCGCTGACCAGAAGTGAGAGACTTCATACCACTCTGCCATGGAGACCCCAGTTGATATCCGTAGTTTAAATTTGGTCAAAAAGTACTTGCTTATTGGATTTCAGTCTTTTTATATAAACATTTTACTTCTTCCCAGCAAATCTTGAATGTTTTGAAAATATAAAATATAAAATCTAGTGAGCAGCATAACATGTTCCTATTATTTCGTGTTAAAATCCATTCACGCTCAACAACGCAAGTCTTCAAGATCGTACACAAATATAGAAAGACCGTAATGACACGGATTAGAACATAATACAATGACATGTTCTTAATAATTGTAGAGACGTGATGTTCAATTTTAGTTACTTACTTACTTAATTATCTTGATTTAATACATATATCCGGTATTTTTGGAAAGAGATAATTTCAATGTCATCGTTTGTTTGTTTATATGTGTTACATTATGACTACTGTGGTCATAATATTCAATGTATTAATAAGCACTTATATATATATATATATATATACATATATATATATATATATATTATATATATATATATATATATATATATATATATATATATATATATATATTGTATTGTTTAGCTTAAACGTTGAATACTTAGGTAAATTTGTCATTAAAATATCGTGGTCATTTTGTATATATATATATATATATATATATATATATATATATATATATATATATATATATATATATATATATATATATATATATATATATATATATATATATATATATATATATATATATATATATACGGTTCACCTCGGATGTGACCGGTCAACAGGGGATGCTTACTCTTTCATGGCACCTGATCTCACCTCTAGATTTCCCGAAGTCGGTGTTTGGCCATATTCACTAAATTTATATATATATATATATATATATATATATATATATATATATATATATACATATACATAATTCTAGAATAGTCTTAGAGTTACTTAAAACAAATACGGCCACGATATTTTAATGACAAATTTGCAGAAACACTGGAAATTTTCCGACAAATTTCTCCCATTGTCCAAGATTGTTACTACTCTTGAATCTATTCGTGTATTGTTTCTGGTAATAGCTTTTCAATTACTGTAAATTATTACCTAAGTATTCAACGATTAAGCTAAACAATACAATCATTCTTAGGGAAACTAAACGATACTTATGTTTCGTTAAAACTTCTAAACGGAATAATATGCTTGCTATTCGATAGATATCCTGCCTAAAAATCACACTTGAATAGAAAGGTATTCTGTCAATCAGAGGCATTTAACATTTTGATAGGGAAAATTATTTTTAGAATAGCAGAACGTCGAAATTATTAACTTTTTTATCTGAAAAACTGTAATTCACAAAGTCGTTCCAAAAATACAATTAGACTCTGATAAACCACAGTTTTTAAATTAGGCATGAAATAATAAGTAGAAAAGGAATGATAACAAAGCAAAAACTAGTACTGCTACAGCTGTATATAATATATAAAATGAATAAAAAAATTATGAAAAAAACAACATCCGTGTGAAAAATTCACAGGAAAAGATATTTGTTTCCTTTCGACTTTGATATAATTTAGGGAAACATAAATCAAAAGTGATAAAATAAGTTTAGAAATACTTTGTTGATCTTATGAAATTCTAATGAAACGTTTAGTCCTAAACCATCAAACAGGTCAACGTGAAAGTTATTCAATTATAAGTTAACTTGCACTAGATAGTTTAATTATAATTGTTGTCATTAACAGTCCGTTGAAGTTAGGAATAGGAATAACTGTATTGCATGGGGTTTGGAATGCTTTAGTTTTGTTTTGGGATGACATTTTCACCGAAATCGAGAGGCTTCCGCGTAACAATTGCAACGGGTGCGAAATACTGGCAGGGAAAGTTGGCTCGTTCCGGACATCTTGTCCAATCCTGTTTGGGATTCGCAGTTGTTCTTCATGTTGAGACAAATTGTCGTGTTATAATGGACTTGGAGTTTTTATTATCCATTGGTACCTCTTCAGTTTTACTTTTGCCCGTTCATTTTTATTGATATAGACACCAACGGTTCTGTTAGATAGACCAAATTTGCTCTATGATATGAAATAACGCCATTGCAGTGAAGGTCCCTTATTTTAAAATGTCCTCTAGGACACAGAATGTATGTTTAATGTTGCAACTTAGGTTTATTTTTACTTTCATTTCTTAAATGAACTAAGATTTATTCGATTTCTAGCACGCATTGCATACGTTCATGAAACGTTCTGTATAACAGAAAATAGAAATATGTGAATATTATGGTGCTGGGATATTTGAAAGACAATAAAAGTTGAAGTTTTGATTCAGCAATTTATATCTCTTGCTACGATATCAACACGACACTGAACAGCAAACAGGCCTTTGGATACTACAAAACCTTCAGAGAGTATACAGGAGAAGTATCAATGGATATTGGAAACTCCAGGTTCATTAGCATAAGAGAATTAGATATAACAATGTTCTCAACACAACGAACGATTGCGAATCCCAAACGGGATGGGTCCAGGTGTCCGGAAGGAGTCAGCGTACCCTGACCCATCGCAAACGTTCCATGGAAACCTCTCAATTCCGGTGAAAAGGTCAAGCTCGGTGAAAAGTTTAGCAGTCAGCTACAGTTCTGATTGGAGAAAAGGGGTCACTGTATATCGTCGTGCTCCATAAAGTAAGCATAACAGTATTTTATCACGGTTAAGGTTTTTATTCTTACTCTGTCTAGGGAAAGTGATTATTTCGTGTGAATAAAGGTATTTACTGAATTAAAATCGAATTCTATTTAGGGATACAGACAACAAGTTAATCTGATAGAAAATTGTTAGAGTCTGCAAACAACTCATTACCGCTTTGTTGTAATTGCCTCATACAAGAGGTAGATAATGATGATTTCACGCAAAATATTATCTCATTGCAGAAATTTTGCAATACCTATATACACGCATATATATATATATATATATATATATATATATATATATATATATATATATATATATATATATATATATATATATATATATATATATATATATATATATATATGCCTTCTCTTCCGTGAAAGATTGTACAATTTCTATAATATAGAAACGGATATATCAATTTCCGTAATATAGTTAATGGTAATGTTGTTTCTTAGAAGTAAATTTCATTAACTACGTGTTATTTTTAGATCTCAAACATTTTATATAATCATAACCCCCTGTTAAATACCTTAATGCAATTTTGGAGAAAGCAGTTCAGAAGGTTAAGTATTGATCATATTGCTTTAACTTTTCAAATGCATGTATGTAATAGCATTTGCGTTTTGGAGACATGTTTCACAAATCTCTGAGCCAGCTTACTTGTGGAAGCCCGGTGGTCTCTTCCCGCGTACATTGTAACCGGGTTTTGTCCCCCTCCATTAAAAACTGGCCGCTATCATATAATTGAAAAATTGTTGAGTGTGGCGTAAAGCAAAAATCAAAACCAAATCAAATCACGAATCTCCGAGAGCTAAGGTATCTCATGCCTTTATAAATGTGCTACCTATTTGCTACATGTATCAAAAGTCAACAGTCACTTGATGTGTCTTTTATATATCGGAATTCAGAAATAAATTTACTCTTACAATGCAAAGGTCACGGCTGGATTCTTGTTCTACCCAGTTCTTTGATGTGAGACCAATTAAGTCAATCTACTCACAGATAGAATTTCTGAAAAACCATATCAAAACGTTTTCTGTGCGACATTCAACGAGGATTGATTGTTTTGGGGTCGATAGGCATCGCGACAAATTTTAATAATTGTGTCAAACCCTGAACCAGGATCACACGTAAGTTAAGTAAACATAGTGTCGTTTCGCTCAATGGGGAACTTTTCGTAAATGTCCATTCCAACAACGAAACGCACATGACTGTAAGCCGATCTGGTAATGTTGAACTTAATTTTCGTTTCGGGTATAAAAAAATCAATTTATCAACCTTCGATCATGAAAACTAGCTCTCGTCTCAGGCAAAAATTTTGAATAGATTGGAATTACAAAGATTATATCTTGCCAGAAACTTTGACAAGTGGTACAATTAAAAATAAGCTTGTCAACTGATTGAAAAATTGACATCCATTCACCGAAAAGGTCATAATCTAGTCACGGCATCAGTCTACATTTTGTGTCCGAAAACCCTCCTCTTTAATACAATTGTCATGTGTAGATAAGCATGTCGAGAGAGACGAAGAATGAGAGAGAGAGAGAGAGAGAGAGAGAAGATGATGCTTGACGAGAGAGAAGATTAGACGAGAGATGAGAGAGAGATTGCGAGGAGCGAGAGGAGAGACAAGAGACAGAGAGAGAGAGAGACCACGTGCAAGACAAATACAGAGGTGCTCCATTGCAGGTTACTACATAGATGCTAGCCCTCGAATTTATAAATCTGAGGGGGCGATTAGAAAATAAAGTTCAGATAAAATTACGCTTACGCCAGTAAATAGTGCCCAGAGTCTTGGGAGGTGAAGCCAGTTAGGTCTCTATATGGAATAAAAACATAAGAAACCCAGAGTGGAATTTCCTGTGAGTATATATTAGCCAAGACCAGACAGATAAACTCCCGAACAGACCAGAACACAGTGATGTTGATAGACAAGATGGAAATCAAGGTCATTTTCCACCCAGAAGTTTTACCTATATCTGCTATATTCCAAGACTGATTGTAACAGTGGCAACAGAAGTTATACTAGAGTAAGTTCTGCACGGGATAGCTTTAAGGGTCTTAGTCTACAAACAGGTGTGAGCAGCAGAGGTACACCCCAGTACGGATAATAGTGTTATTAAGAAAAGATATTTGTAAGATTATTGGAGAAAAATAAGGTTTAAGAACTTACAAAGTCAGGAGCATATTGATTGAGCGACAAATCACGACCATGAACAGAAGCATATTTTACGGGACTAACATGAGAAATATCGGACCTTCAGTAGATTTATGTGAGAGTACGTAGAGTTTCAGAGACTACCCACCGAGAAATCTCAGAGATCTGGACGCCGAGCCGCGATAAGCTACTACCGTCATAAGATTGTGAAAGAACTAAAGGGTATGAGGAGGAAGAGAAGGAAGAGATGTCTATACAGTACAGATTCATGGCAGTACGTCAGATAGAAAATTCAGGGTAACCCCCCCCCCCACCGGGGAAATTGGGGACCCCAGAAAGATCCAGGGAAGAGTATAGTAAAAATTAATTGACATAGAGTTACTGGTTAGACGAGGTCGAATAGAGAGAGGAAACAGGAGTCGTTTTCCACTATGCTAGCGAGATTAAATTTCATTGGATCAATCTTATACAGTCACAGATCTAGGTCAGATCTATGATAAATAATTTTAAACAAATGTTTAGAGTGCTCGAACGCAACACGACAGAACCAGAAACAAGCATAGAATAAAGTTTCGATTCTTCAGATAGAACAGAGATACAGATAACGTTACTATTATTATCACAGATATGATTTAAGAATAACTACAGAGCCAGAGGTGAGCTAGTGAGAAGTATACCATAGACAGAATAATCTTTATGTTATCGGATATGAAGAAAAGAGAAGTAATTGGCCAGACAGCCAGAGAAGGAAACGTAAGTAAAAAGAGTCTAATCTTTATAAGCAGAAAATGAGAGAAGTAGATACGCGCAAGAAATTAGATTTTATCGGTACGAAGGATTCAATAAAGAAATAGAGAAAGTGGAGAGAACCAGGAGCGGAGAACAGTAGAGGAGGCATCGTCAGTATCAATTCAATTTATAAGCTGTATGTAGAGGACCAGAAGTGAGATCTTCAATTATAAGTTAACTGAGCGAGAACTCAGAAGAAGCATCGCTGAAAGAGCAGGTCTAGACATAAAGTAATATCGCGCATAGGACCTATTGGACCACATCCATTTTTAAGAATGATTTTTTAGAAAAATGTTTGTGATGTATGTCAGATTAAATAAGAAACATAACTAGAGAAGGGAGGATTAGAGGAGTTAGGAGATCATTATAGATGCTAGAAGAGAGTGAGTGGTCGAGTCTAGAGAGAGATAAGGAAAGATAGGTTGTTAGAACATTAGATAGAAGAGACCAGGAGAATTAGACAAGGAGTTTTTAAGTAGACTATAGGTCGTAGAATGATTTAGATTTGATGAAGATTTAACGATGACCGTGAGATTTAGATCTCGAAAAGAGATAGTATAAGAGATTATGAAAAGTAGGACAATAGATAGGTAGTAGGTACGAGTAGGGAGAGGAGTTAGCAGTTAAGACAGAGCTGGAGTATATGAGTTTATTAACACGAGGGCAAGAGATAAGAAGGAGTGAGTAGGAGATGAGAGCTGAGGAGTAGAGAAGACAGATAGGTATAAAAGACGACTAGGAGACACTTATACATGAGGATAGATAAAAGATAAGATAGAAAATGTTAGGTAGATTAAACTCGACCTAGTAGAGTGATGCCAGCAGAGAGAATAGAGAGATTTTAAACCGAAGAGCGGAGGCTCAGTTCAAAGTACACGAAGATAGTTTTAGCAGATGTTCGATTAGGCAAGAAGTAATCGAAAATAAAACGAAAAAAAAAGACAGGTAACAGAGCGTAACGAGCTTTGGAATATTAGGTAACGACAGAGGAGCGGCGATGAATTGCGTGAGAGTTACGATTAGTAACGGTTGTCAGGAAGAGGAAGAGGGCGACCGAGAGAGAAGAAGAATGTACTAGAATCTGCAAAGTACGAGCGACGAGCTAGAACAGTGAACGACAGGGGGGGGGGAAGAATTGTGGCAGGACCTATAGAATGATTAGTCGTTAGGGTGAGCCACGCGCATCAGCCCAGGGAGTTAAAAGACGTAAGGATACAGAGAACGAAGAGACAAGAACCAGACTAAAGAAGAGATATATACCTAGAGATGTAAAGGAACTACATGATCAGTATGTTTTTATTATGTAAACAAGAATCGAGGGAAATCGGAGGCCTTAGAGAGAAAGAACACAGTTTTGTCACAGCTAAACATAAGCAACTAAAGAGAAGATCGTAGTTACAAATACAAATATTTTCATTAGTTTGATAAAATGTACTGCACGACAGTGATAAATAACTGTAAAAAAATTATTATAGTTGGTATACAAGAGACTGAAGTACGGAAAGATTCAAGTGATGAGAATCAGAGAGCGAATTTAGCAGGTGTGGAGGTAAATTAGATTTAAAGACATTTTCAGGTAGCGAAATGGGAAGGATAAGTACAGTTTACTGATAGAATAAGTGTTAGACAAGAAATGCTAAGGCGAGAACAGAAGAGTACGATAATGGATCCGAGCTCTAAAAGGTAAAGACTAGAGTGATTCCAAAGAGGCAGATCATATGCACCAAAGATCAAAGAAGGGAGGACATACTGATACAAAATATAGAAATTGGTATTAGGTTCCAATTATAATCATTGGCAGAAATAGAGGTAGTTCGATGAGATCAATTATTTATATAAGAGCCATGTAAAGATGGAGTAGATTTAAGAGGTAGGGAAACAGGATGAACCGCAATTAGTGTGACAACAGACTAAGTAATAAGTTTATTTGAAAAAGCATAAGAGGTGATAAAAGTCGGAATAAGCAGGAGTCAGACAAGTATAAGAGATTTCACAATTGAAGCAAGTTCCTAATGGAAGACGGCCTTGGTCGAAATGCCAGAGGCAGAGCACGTTCATGTGTAGTTTATGAATGTGAGAGAGAGAGAGAGAGAGAGAGAGAGAGAGAGAGAGAGAGAGAGAGAGAGAGAGAGAGAGAGAGAGAGAGAGAGAGAGAGAGAGAGAGAGAGAGAGAGAGAGAGAGAGAGAGAGAGAGAGAGAGAGAGAGAGAGAGAGAGAGAGAGAGAGAGAGAGAGAGAGAGAGAGAGAGAGAATGTATGCTTTGACTTTCATTGCGCATGTATGTGTATGTGCGTGTATTTGAATTGATATTTTATCCCTGGAATCGAAGGATATATCCAAGGCATGATTGAAGTGAGATAGAATTTAACGAATCAGGGTTACATTTTCATTTCTTCTTCTTTGGAAATGCACATCGAAAAAGTAACATGATTGGAAAAAATACTTAAAGTGATAAACTTTACATGATAATTATTGAGAAATTATTAGAACAGTTATTAATGAATCACTAAGTTTGAGCATCGAACGGCCAGGTCGCCTGCAAATTGGGAAAAAGGAAATTTCAACGATTATTATATTTACTTGGACTACTGACGAAAAAAGCATTGTATTAATAGATCAATGAAAGATTTAAAAAAAATAAATAATGCTCGTAATCTGCATAATGCTAATTTTCTATGTTGAATGACAAAGTTTGTTTTTCTAGCGGATCATTTGAGGTGGTCTAACGGCAGCGCGGAAAGCGTAAACGGAAATTAAGGCAAGGATTCAATTATCTGTGTTAGGTCATACCAAAAACTTTTTTTAAATTGTAGTCACAATGACTGTTCCCTTGTCGAGCGCTCGACATACGATGTGAAAGTCTCGGGTCTTATGGGTAGTACTTAAACCCGAGGTTCCGGGATGTAATATAACAACAAAACAAATAAAACAAAACAGTCTTCCGGACACCTGGTCCCATTCCGTTTGGCATTCGGAATTGTTATTCGTGTTGCATTTATCTAATTTGTCGTATTCTAATGGTCTTGGAGTTTCGATTATCCATTGGTACTTCTTCATTTTAACTTCTTCTAGTACAATTGATCGTAACATCAAATTTATAAGAATTTTCCCATGTAATATCACTCGTGTAGTCGGGTCCAGGCTTTTAATGATTTGTTTTCTCCATTTCCATTATGTGTATGATTATTTCACTGGCTTTCTATTATATAAATAGAACATTTTATTTTTCATACCACAGTGCTTGTTTTAAATAAATTACTTGCAACATTTGTTATAACAATACTCCTAAGAGAAGTACTTCCATTCAAATATGAACCCAGAAGACAAAACTAATCAGACTGATTATTTATTATCTAAGAACTGTAAGATCGTCTAGGGTAATTCCACTGATATATCTCATTTCAAACTACCTAACCTCATTACATTTTGAACTAAAATCCCCTTGGCATAATATTGTGTGGTATTATTCTACAAACTTCTATAAAAAGAACCAACAAACAAAAATGTTGCTACAGGTCATTATTATATCTATTGTGTATTGTGATAAGAATTATATGTATTCGGACCACATTCTTTAGGAAGGACAACTTAAAGTGTCCTTGATTTGACTATTTGTTGTTGTTGTTGTTATTGTTGTTGAATTCCATGTTGCAATGTTTACTGGACGATTAACATTCATTACTATACTGCCGTCCTCTGCAGAAAAAAACGCATTTCTCTACATTTTCTCTTTCTCTGAAAATAAAGTGCACGTTTAACATATTAAGGGTTCAAGATGCAGTTTGTACCTCAAATCTACAAAATCACAACAGTTGTTAAAGCAGTCGCCAGGTTTGTTATCAATCGAACGGTTTCAAGTATTCTGCGAAAACAGTTGTGTAACCTTGAACCCAGCTGGGAAGAGTGAATTATCTCACAAGTACAATTTGACATGTACAGATATTAAGACGTGGTCAATCTTTAAGATATTGTTGACACAATCAAGCCATCTGAACCTGTACCTAATGAAACCCTAAATTGAAGTCATACGACTTTCTTTATGAGTGTTAACATAGATTACATTCATTAGGCCGAGTGATTTATTTGCCAGCTTTGCTGGTCAATGATTAAAAATAGATCAAATGATAGCATATTGACTTACCAATTGCACATACTAAGTTTAAAAGAAATCATGTCATTGTTGTACGGTGATTTATAAAGATGACCGTTTCTGGAGCCCTGATTGGTACCAGCCCGTCTTCATTTACCAACGCATTCACATGGGGATAGTTCATGCCACGTTTGTTTAAAGTAGAACCGTTGGTTCTTGAAAATGTTTTAATGCTGACGAAGCACTTATATATTCCGTTTAATTAGGTGCCTGTGATATTAATACTTGACCTTGAAACTTTGCCACAATGATTCTTAGTTAATTCCTAGTTAGTTAATTCCCTACATATCTTTATATACAAAAAGTAAATAAGTTTTAATCAATAAACCATCTGTATGAAACTTTATTCCATGTCACTTGCAGTACCTTAGTGGAATATTTATGTAAAGTTTTCGCTTTTATTTGCAAACCTTTTAGACGTTGACTTTATAATCATACATACCAAATTCAAAACAAGGCTTATTGGTTCTGGGGAAAATTACTTAATATGTACCAATGTTCTGTCCCTTTTGGCCCCTTTTCCAATCTCCTATGGGCCCTACTCCCCTTTCCTTCGCAAATTTCATGCAATTCCATATGGGACAAATTTATACCAAGTTTGCTTAAAATTAGTCCATTGATTTTTTAAGTTTAAAGCGTAGAAAAGTTTGCAATTGACGATAGCCAAGAAAAGATCGCAATAAATCACCTGGTGAATCCTCACGAGAGTTTTGATGTTAAAGATGACAATGATGATGAAAACGACTTTTTGAATGATGTAGATGATTGGGAATTTTGGTGTACGACAAATATGATTTAAAATGAATTCAATGATATGTTTCAAAATACCTATGTCCCATGGACCACGTCCCTTTGAGCTAAAAATAATTTCATATATACTTGAAATGAGAATGCAATTATTAATGAATATCGCAAGCAAACAAATACAAACATCGAAAATTATTCTATGAGCGTATACATTTTACACAAAGGAAATCATAGAAACTGTTTCCATTCAAATTTTTGTAAAAAAGGAAGCCAAATCTACAAATCTAATTTTTCTATTGTAAACATCTATTAACACAAAGTTTGAATTGTAAATAAGAGATCCAATTTGTTAAAAAAAACAATTCGATTTGACTTATATTATGAAGTAAAAATGAAGAAGTACCAATAAATAATCGAAAACCATTCCATTGCAGAACGACAAATTAGATATAAAAATGGTCTCAACATGAAGAAATATTGCGAATCGCAAATGGGATAGGACATGGTGTCCGGAAGGAGTTGGTGTCTTCTAATTCATTATAACCAAGTTTTTGTTAAAATAACTTTCCTCACCTTGTGACGGATTTTGACACCTGTTATAACGAACTATGTCTACAATGTAAAATTCAGCAATTGTTACAGTTTTCTAAAAATTCTTTCAGATATATCTTCCATAATTCAATTAAAAGTCTATACCAACAAATTACCTACAATCTGTAAGTAAAGAGTTAAAAATTTTGTGGGTACAAATGAACGCTGTAATTATTTACATTTCGTATAACAGAAGTTACCTACAATCTGTAAAGAAAGAGTTGAAAATTTTGTGTGTACAAATGAATGCTGTAATAATTTATATTCCGTATAACGAAGTTTTGTTGATTATCTCATTTTAGATATGTTTTCATGGTTTCAAGTTTATCGTATTTAGTCACTGGCGCCTGGCACTATAAAACTGAAGAATTACTTAAGTCTAGAAATTTTACTCAACTTTGGCTAATTCTGAAATCTGATTGGCTGAGCAGGCCAAGTTGAGAATATTCCCAGACTTGGGCAAACTCTTAAGCTTTATGATGCCAGGCCCTGTTATTTCTGATAAAATTTATTTTCAATACATGATCAAATATTATAAATCTGATATACTCGATTTACTAAAATTACAATTTACAATGTAACAGACGATACAGTGAAAAAATTGTATAAGAAATAAAAAAAACTTAACGAATTATTCTGTTTGACAAAGCTGAATTCATTTGAAGTATCGTTAAGGTACGCCGCTCAATTCTAATTGTAGCCTACAATTTTGTGCTATATACTTTTAAAAATATTATGAACACTTTTCTTCACCGTAATCAACGGTACATCAATTGGGCGTAAATATTCTGCCAGTCATAACGGATAAAGTTAATAGTAAATCATGTTTTCTCATTAAAACATACAACGAAATGATCCAAGTGTGTATGTTCAGTAGTCTTTGTCTATGTGTAAACGTGAAACATGATATCGAAAGTGATAGAAGTACATTAAATTAAATATCATGTATGTTTCAACATTATTACACCACTAAACCAGAGCAACTATGAATATAATTTGTACCCAACACGTTCACTGTACACGAATTAATAACACATTTCTTTTATGAATTAGAACATAAGCCTACTGCAGAGAGAGAAAAAGGCATGTATAGTGGCATGGAGATTGTCATCTGTTAGAATATTCTTTTTTAAGAAAGGCTATTTACATGCGTCTGTTAATGATACTTCTTGTGTTTAATGTATATCAATTTTCGCATATTGTTGTTTTGCATTTTTTCCTTACCAGTCGTTTGACGTGTTTTTCAGTCCGAACACTCTTTTGAAACTTTTCAATTTATAGATGAAGAAAAAAAAAACATTAGACAGAATTATAGAGAGCAGGATATATCATATAACAAAGGTATACCTCAATTATTTGCATAGATTTTCAAACTTATTCATAACTAGCTCCAGGGTCGACATCGGTGTTAGTAAAAGACTGTTTATGTGTATTTGGACTCATATCGAGCTCTGGAGCATTTGTTGTTGTTTTTTTTAACAAACTCATTACGTACGAACTCTTACATAATGAACTAAACAGTGTTATTAACTAACGTTTCAGTTGAAAGTTTTAAATAGAGCAAATTATTACTAATTAAGCGCTCACTTTTAGATTTTCAGTTCAAAAATTACCAAATAACAGGTGTAGGGCAATTCGAATCCTTGGTATAGATGTATAGATGTCATGTTCTCACTTTTTAATCACTACTGGTCTTATTACAAACTGAGAACATGATGCAAACGGGAGGTTAGACAAAGATACATTGGGACTATAACGCCACATACACTCGCTTGTCGCAGAGATATTTGTAGAATACAACATCTTAATGTAAATGTGCTCTTTGTCAAGGATATCTGTAGAATTCAATATATTTGTGTAAAGCTGCTCTTGTTATTTGTAGAAGTTGAAATCTTTATATATAAGTTTACTTTGTCAGAAATATTTGTAGAATTCAACATCTTTATATAAAAGTGTTTTTTGTCAGAATTTCATGAAATTGTATCAAATAGTTTTCGATCATAAGATATTGTTTCTACTTACTGAAACAAAACTAATTTATTGCATTTAAAAAAAACACTACATCCCCGGTATGAAAAGAGCTAAAGTATCTAATTAAAGATATAAAAATGTTCCGAGACCGAAGTCCTTACATAAACTATCGTATATAAACACGACATTTTGGTTTTATATACAAGTGGATTCTTATTTTTAGACCACCTAACAGACCAACTCCAATTGGTCTCATTAGCGATGTAGTCTCTTATGTGATGGTTTGGACTTATTCAATATTTATTCAGAAATTTTCAAGACAAGGAATATTTATAGTCGTATATGCTAGGTGATCTCCTAGGCGAGGTGGTCTTCAGGTGACATTGGGATTGTATTTTTTTTTACAGTACATAGTTATGGTCAACTCATCAGAACCCCAAAATACGTTTAAGCGAAAATTTGATTTAGACCCTATAAGATGGGAGACAGCATTATCTACACACTGTGGTCTGTAGCAAGGAACAACCTACACACTGTGGTCTGTGGCGAGAAACAACCTAAACACTGTGGTCTGTGGCGAGGAACACACTCATAACAACAGTAGATACAGTTGGAATCAAATTCCCTTCCCAAAAACAAAATTTAAAACGATGGTTGAAAAATAATGTAACATGATTTCATGTTTTTTTAATCTTGATTCAGTCCAAAAAGTCTACCTACCATGTTTTTCTGCTGACCAGTTTGGTTAAATTACCAAATATATTTCACAAACTAATCCGACAAGCTAGGATTTAACTTTAAAGTAATTTGGTATAATGATTCCACATACACCTAACTACATATACACCCACTCTTTCTCTCATTTTAAACCATTCGTACATGAGACACTCCAAAGTGTGTAGTTGGTAATATAGATGCGTAAGGATAATTGAAAATGCCAAAGATATAACAGTCTAAAGTGAAAATGTCACTGTTGAGATCAATTTGGAGAAATTCCCAATAACTTAAATTTCATCCTATCTTCACAAAAACTTGTATTACAAACCAATATTTTGTTACACTTTTAAGTGCGAAGGAAGAAAATAAAACCAAAGGTCACGTCCTCATCTTCAAAGACAGAATAGTTTTAGAAAATAGATATAGCAATTAATAATGTAGATTTTGAACACAATTATGTTAAACTGACATTTGCAAAAGGATATATCATGCTTTTATATATAAATATATTCCTACGCAGAGGAGGGCCTATGAATTAACACGAAAATGAAAACATTTTAAAATGTATCATTATCGCTTCGCCGGTTGAGAACAAACTTCGCCATTAACATCTAAGGTTCGATATCTCAACTCATTTTATGGTCAGTGAAAAAATTACAAAGCAGTTAATGAAATGGAAAAAATGCCCAAAATAGCGTAAAGTGTCACATCGTTTTAACCGATAGAAAAATGTATTAGATTGTACACATCTTATTGGAATGGGAATGAGAATTATCACGACCATAAATGTGACATACGTTTTGATAAGTCGAAACTGATTACAAATCTGTAAAAGGTATTATTAAATTTAATCTGAAATTTACGTGTTCTGTGGATTTTGGTCGGGTCAATAACACATGATACATGTAATCCCAATGCGCGCTCTCTCTCTCTGGAAACCATGATTAAATTCTCTTTTTTCTGATTCTTGGATTTGGAGTTATTAGTTACATTTCTTTTATGTTCTAATCCACACTTCTTTACATAGTTTTCAGTTATATGTTATCGTTTTTCCATTTACCTCTTTCTTTTCTTTTCTTTTTATTTGTGGAGGAAAGAACTCGGTTACGACGTATCCGAGAAGAAGTTGTCGATCAGCCAAAATTAACTGGCAAACTTTCTCACAAAATCAGCTTAGGTTACAGTAAGTCTCAAAACTGTTCTGAAATTAGGAGAGAGGCTTCATGGTTTAAATCACTCGGTCACAGATGCCTAAAAGGAAGTAAATAATACTTTATAACTAAGTAAGGACGTGGGCGTTCTAATTTTAAGAAATTGCGTAGAATTTTTCAGAGCGAGTACCGATATAATATCGCGCAAAAAGAAATCTTGATATCAAAACATCAATCTACACACACTAGCGAATCTTAAATTGGTGAATTACTGACCCTTGGAAATTGTTCTAGCACTTGTACACCATTAAAATGTAAACCCATACCATCTGATAAACCAGATTAACATTTTTGTTTACTTTTAATGTGCGATTCTGTTTTTATGTAAAAATCAAAATGAGTTTTCCTTTCGGTGGAAGGACAGATGGAATTTCAATCCCATTATTTGTAAAGGAGATTACAGCCTATAAGATGTCAATGTTCATCAGATTAAATAAACGTATGATTGTTGGAGGTTGTAACTTTTTTTTATAATTTAACTCTTCTGCTTGGAGGAAGTTACACACCGTGACTTCTGTGTTGATCACTGGTGTATTTCATGTACATAAATACTGTGATTCATTCTATTCTTTTTCCTTCAGCATATTTTCACAATGTTTAACCATTTTGGTAATAGGATACCGGTTTATGGTTCAGAGAAAATGGACACAGTATCTTTTGTTTGTTATGCGGTACATGCATTTATTCACATAAGTTTGGTAATTGTGTAATGTTATACGTTCAAATTCAACTACCTGGTAACGCGCATTTGATGAATGACTTCATCCGTTGTTAACAACAGTAAACAGTATTTTATTGGGTGGATCCAAATTATTTATATAGGCTCACATATTGTCAACCAAAGAGAAATAAAGAATCTTGAATCTTGATTAGGGTAATTAAAGTTTCCCTAATCAAGATTCAAGATTCTTTATTTCTCTTTAGGTTGCCAATATAACATCGAGAACATATCATAAACATTTGAACATAATCAAAATGGTACACGTGAGCGAACATTGTAAATAACTGGATGAAACATAATGAAACAGCAACAGGTCAAGGGAACTTCAAAAGGGAAATGTTGACCTGTCCAGGAATAAATTGATATAAATCAAAGAAGATGTCCTATTTAAATAATAGTATATTTCCAAAATCATGAATAAAAGTGAACAATTATTTTCCAATAAATGTACAGATGTAAGCTAACTGTTTACGAAAACTATTATCTTGACTGTAGATTTTTGTAATTTGACTTAACCTTTTATCATTATCTAAATTATGAGGTAAGATATACTCAGTTTTTATTTCTATTATGTCAGTTTTTTTCAATGTATTTATTCATTCATACCTTTGTTTCAAATTAAATGCAGTCTGGCTGGCATGATTAAAGAGTTGAATTGTTGGCAGTCATAGGTACTCAAGAGTTAGCTCCCATATATATATATATATATATATATATATATATATATATATATATATATATATATATATATATATATATATATATATATATATATATATATTGTTTGTTTGTTTATTGTTGTTTAACGTCCCAATCAAGAATATTTCACTCATATGAAGACGTCACCAAATGCCGGTGAAGGGCTTAAAATTTTGTCCTATGTTCGGCACTTACGGTCATTGTTTAACGTGCCGACACCTACTGTGACACGGGACCTCGGTTTTCACTGTCTCATCCGAAGGACGAGAAACCAACCTGCCGCCGGCTGGACTCGAACGATCAAAAGTCGAACGCGCTACCGACTGAGCCAAGCCGGCTGTCTCTCTCTCTCTCTGTGAAAAGAATAAGTAACAAACAAACAAACAAAATCAAAGTATCATTTTTATTCTTGGAAATTAATTACTTGATATCACAGTCTTCTGTATATATAAGTATATATAACAATATTCATTATTTTAACTACCACACACGAACTATGAAAAGTGATGGTATACAATAATATATTTATTATCAATATGGGTTTCTTTTATTATATCATAAATTATTCTGACAATAAAGTTCCGTATAGGCTATAATAAATCAAATTTGTTACAGGACTTTCCGTGAATGTCCAGTTGGTTAATTTTATGTATCTTGATGTTCAATTATATTCACCTTACATGCTTCCCATAGGTGAATTACACCCTATCATTTCTGTACCTCGTCCAAACGAAATGCACCTTTTTCTGTTATCAGGCATATCCTGTTGTTTTCTTAATTGGTCTGAGACAAATACATAGTTTTCCCTAGGCAACAATGTTGACATTTTCCTGTATATCTCATCTCTCAAATGAGTGTTGACTATAAATTATACATGGATCTGTTCAGGGTCCTTTCCGCAATCAGAAATTAAACACAAAACATGGGCAAATGTATCTTGTGTTTCTGTCACATGGACATATTTCAACCCCCACCCCCCCTGCAGTTTCTCAGTGAATGGACAGTGAAATCACAATTCAGATACTTTTCAGAAAATTGGCTATAATTATATCAAAGTGCCAGTAAAAATTATGCTGATTCAGCATTTTCAATTCTTAAAGCGAGCTGTTGTAGGTAAAAATAAAATACATGACCATTTTATGTAATATTCCATCTCATATATATTCCAAAGAGACCATCTGATGGTTAGAATAACAAATGCATGTGTACAATTGCAACAATCTTGCCAAACGTAACCCTTAATATCAGATATTTTTTGTCCGCCATTCTTTGAGCATTGCAAATTAACTTTCGTTAAAAGTTTACCGAGTGACCAATAAACACGTGCTATTTGCAGTTAATATGCATTCTATTCTTTTTACCCTTTGCGTTTATTTTCGTACATCATCATTTCATACCTAAATCAGACAAAAATCATTGTAACTTACCTCAGTACAAATTTTTTTCCGAAAGGTCAGAGACAACTAAATAAATATCCATATGCGACAATGTTAACATTTTCCAGTATATCTCATCTATTGAATGAGTGTTATCCTATAAATTATACATGGATCTGTTCGACGTCCTTTCCACAATCAGAAAATAAACACAAAACATGTGCAAATGTATCTTGTTTTTCTGTCAAATTGCCATATTTCGACCCCTCCCCTGCAGTTTCGCAGTGAATGGACAGTGAAATCACAATTCAGATACTTTTCAGAAAATTGGCTCTAATTATATTAAAGTGTCAGTAAAAATTATGCTGATTCAGCATTCTCAATTCTTAATACATTATTTTACTGAGTAAAAATATAAAAATATGTTCATTGATACAATACAAACCAATCAGACACCATGTTACATTCAAAATAGTAGCTCCACATTCCCTACATTTTTTCAACCAACCAATTCCCTGGTATTTAGTCGTTTCTGACCACTTATAACACAGTGAATAATCAATTTGTGTCAGTATATTTGAAAGTAATTTTTCACTTCTTCATTATGAATACAACAATATATCTATCCTTAAAATATCATTAACAACACCAAAGTTATAGTTTTACAAAAGTGGCCAAAACAAATGCTGAAGACAATCGTTTCTGTCAATGAGACTTCATCCATTGAGCACGGCATTAATGTTAATGTATATTTCCAAAAGAAAAAGTGGTATCACACAAGGTCAACCAATAAATCTAAATGTATTATTAAAACAATTTTCACAGTGCCCTTCAGGACTGACGAACAATACCTCCTTGGGTACATATATCATTGTATTCACTTCAAGTAAGTCAAAAATTGTGTAATATTATATATCATTTTGATCATCTCCAGGGGCTTCTCTGGATAAATCCACAAAGCATCAAGCTTCAACCCCGTTTCAGATTGGCTGGAATCTACACTGATGTGGGGGGAGTTGATGCAAATTGATTGGAGGAGGATTTGGCTGCCATCACATGACAGCAGAAATATACATATTCAGTCAGGGCTCGAGGGTTGCCCAATGGTCCAAAGCCAGTTAAATATAAAATCAGGTAAGGACAATCTGATTGATACTTGCCCTGGGATCCTGACCCAATCATACTTCAGCGATAGGCTAACAGTGTTAGCATCAGTGAAGCCTGGGTCCCAGGCTACTTAACAAAGCTGAATAATTCAATATACACGCATTATAAAACTGTGAAATAAATTTGACATATGCTGTATCAAGAAGTATGATTACCAGGTAATATTCTTGATAGCATATGAAGGGTGATATGTACATGACATGTATGTAAGAAACTAAACATTTAAACACTATCTGAAAGTCAAATCATATTTTGGGTCAACACGTAACCTCAGGTCATATTATAGGCCTACCTAAATCTGAGATGGTTTACCATGCTACAATCTACAGGTAAATTCTGTCCTCTATCAATCAGCAACAGAATAAACTAATTATCAACCTTTATTTGTCAAGAAGCTACACAGTTTTACAATATGTGATATGTATCAAGTCATGAAATTTTAGTAATATGTGCCATTCAAGTCATAAATATAACAATTTGTGACTCTCAAGTCATACCTTTAGCAAATCAATCTTAAATGGTCAAGTTACACTTTCAAACAAATGAATCTATCTAGTTAAGTCATAACCAAAATCAAACTGTGACTGTCAAAAATTTCAAGTCATTTTCAGTCTCAATATGGGAATGTTGAGTCACTCTCAGTCTCAATATATGACAATCAAGCCAGTCTTTTCTTCAGTATATAACTGTCTGGTCATTCTAAGTATCAGTATCAATTTGGGCCTTTCAACATTTTCAAGTCATTCTCAGTAGCAATTTTTGACTGTCTATTCATTTTCAGTATCAATTTGTAATTGTCTATTCTAAATCTCATTATCAATATGGGACTGTCTAGTCATTCTCAACAACAACTTGTGATTGTCTAGTCATTTTCAATATTAACCTGTGACAGTCAAGTCAATTCCTTTATTGCTCTGTGAGTAAAATCATATTCTGTGTCATTTCATGAGAGTCATATCATATTTTGTATTAACCAAAGACAGTCAAGTCATACTGTCTATCAACCTATGACAAATAGTATGTATCAATTTTTGACAGTCAAGTCATTCTCTGTATAAGTCTGTGATAGTCAAGTCATTCTCTGTATAAGTCTGTGACAGTCAAGTCATACTGTCTATCAACCTATGACAAATAGTATGTATCAATTTTTGACAGTCAAGTCATTCTCTGTATAAGTCTGTGACAGTCAAGTCATTCTCTGTATAAGTCTGTGACAGTCAAGTCATACTCTGTATAAGTCTGTGACAGTCAAGTCATACTCTGTATAAGTCTGCGACAGTCAAGTCATACTCTGTATAAATGTGTAGCAGTAAACTGACACTCTATTCATTTATGACAAACAATACATATTATGTATTCCATTTGGAATGAGATAGGTGAGTCAAGTCACTCTCTTTATTGGGCTGGCAGTCAAATCATACTCTATGTCAATCTGTGATAGTCAAGTCACTCTCTTTATTGGGCTGTGAGTCAAGTTATATTCTATGTCAATCTGTGATAGTCAAGTCACTCTTTTTATTGGACTGTGAGTCAAGTCATTCTCTATGTCAATCTGTGACAGTCAAGTCACCCTCTTTATTGGGCTGTGAGTCAAGTTATATTCTATGTCAATCTGTGACAGTCAAGTCACTCTCTTTATTGGGCTGTGAGTCAAGTCATACTCTGTCAATCTGTGACAGTCAAGTCACTCTCTTTATTGGGCTGTGACTCAAGTCATATCTGTGACAGTCAAGTCACCCTCTTTATTTGGGCTGAGTCAAGTCATACTCTATGTCAATCTGTGATAGTCAAGTCACTCTCTTTATTGGGCTTTGAGTCAAGTCATACTCTATGTCAATCTGTGACAGTCAAGTCACTCTCTTTATTGGGCTGTGAGTCAAGTTATATTCTATGTCAATCTGTGATAGTCAAGTCACTCTTTTTATTGGACTGTGAGTCAAGTCATTCTCTATGTCAATCTGTGACAGTCAAGTCACTCTCTTTATTGGGCTGTGAGTCAAGTTATATTCTATGTCAATCTGTGACAGTCAAGTCACTCTCTTTATTGGGCTGTGAGTCAAGTCATACTCTGTCAATCTGTGACAGTCAAGTCACTCTCTTTATTGGGCTGTGACTCAAGTCATATCTGTGACAGTCAAGTCACCCTCTTTATTGGGCTGAGTCAAGTCATACTCTATGTCAATCTGTGATAGTCAAGTCACTCTCTTTATTGGGCTTTGAGTCAAGTCATACTCTATGTCAATCTGTGACAGTCAAGTCACTCTCTTTATTGGGCTGTGAGTCAAGTCATACTCTATGTCAATCTGTGACAGTCAAGTCATATTATTGACTGGGTTGTGTGCCAAGTGATTATGTGTCAATTTGTAATAGACAAGTCATATTCTTTATTGGGTCATGAGTCAAGTCATATTCTGTGTCAACCTTTGATAGTCAAGTCACTCTCTTTATTGGACTGTGATTCAAGTCATATTCTGTAACAGTCTTCGACAGACGAGTCACTCTATTTATTGAGCTGTGAGTCAAGTGATATTCTGTGTCAAATGGTAACAGACAAGTCACTCTCTTTACTTCCCTTTGGTTAACATTGAATTTTATTGAAATCAATAATTGAATCAAATTACTTTAACATGAAACTGCTGATATAGCTTTGCGGCAATCAGAAAGACTTTAAATCATATTGAATGAAAAATGTGTAATGAACCAAGTAAATTCCCAGTGTAGGTCTGAAATTACAATAAATGGTGTAAACATTCATATTGATACAAGTGAAATTGTGAATATACTAACATATAATGATCCATAAGAAACACTACAACACTTTTACTTTTTCACTCAGTGTGTGTGTATGGTTGTGTGTGTGTTGGTGGGGTTTGTGTGTGTATGGTTGTGTGTGTGTTGGTGGGGTTTGTGTGTGTATGTTTGTTTGAGTGGCTTGTGTGTGTGTGTGTGTGTGTGTGTGTGTGTGAAATATCTAATTTTAAATTTTAGCATTTGTTTTGTTTTCAATTTTACTTATCTCCAATGAAAATATTCTATTACATGTGTAAACTGGTGAACTATGAAATTAGTTGTATCTGCTTTTGTTGATAACAACAATCTGAAATCATATAGATTATATAAAGAATATGCCAGAAATAACAAAATACTCATTACAGCTGAAAATGCACTGCATTAATCTTTTTCTCATAAAATAATTCAATGTCCTATTTTTATCATGCCAATATGTAATATCCTCAATCACTTGCAAAATGACATCACCAATTTTCAACAGAATTCTAAAATATGGTAATAAACAAAGACATGAATGTTTACTTATCCAAGCAGCCCCTAAACAACCAATAGACTTTTCTGTAAATCAATGACTTCGACCAGTCCAAATGTGTTTTTAGGGGTGGATGAGTTCAAGAGCATGATTAATATGGATAGGAATGCTGTCACTCTCATGAAAAAATGTACCAGTAATATAATTATACATGTACTCTTACATCAACAACACAATTCTCCATCAATTATGAATCTAAAAAATTTGCATCTCTCATAAGTTCATCTCTAACTTCAGTCAAGACTTGTCCTAGGCGGTTTTCTCCTCTCCATGTTTTCTTATTCCATGCTCTTTTATCATCTTCTGCCAATCCAATGCCCCATATTTTGTCTATGGGGCTTGCTTCAACTAGTATTTTAGGATATGTTGAGAAAAGAAACTTTTTCAAATAATCATCCTGAGAAAACTGTAAGAAAAAAAATTCATGTTCAAAAAAAAAAAAGAAGATAAATGTGATGTATACCTTAAGGGTTTGACTGATTATTTTCCTTAAATAATTCTAAACAAAGACACTTTTGCCATTAATATATTCAAATTTCAGCTAAGAATTGAATTAAAATCATCCCAGCATTGATTCTTTATATTTAATTAGTTTAATGACAAAATGCATATATATTTCTTTACCTTGGCAATATTGCCCTTCTTCACAATACTCATGCAGTTATCATCCCATTTTTCCTGATTGAAATTGTTTACAGATCTTCCCACGCTTTTTTGTTCCCGAGGGTCACTAAGAGCCATAATTATACCTGCAGATTCTTCATCACCCATCAGCACTGTGTTACAAAGAAAAAATAAACAACAATAACAACATATTTAAAATTAATATAAAATGTCTATTTGAATTGAAATGTTGTTTTACACCAGTGTCTAACCTCAACAATTTTTCAGTAATGCAGGAGAGAACCCATTAAGAATGTACCTGGGAAGATACCATCTGCCCTTCCTCAAGTAAACTGGCAAAAGTTTTCACAAAATCAGTTTAGGTTTCAGCGGGACTCCAACCGCAATGACAAGAGATGAGAGAATCCATGGATTAAAGCAACATGCTCTAACCATTTGGCCACAGAGGCCCTGCCTAACCATTTGGCCACAGAGGCCCTGCCTATCTATAGCCCACTTCTGTATTGGGATTGGGGATGTAGAATTACTTTTTACAGTCATACCTTGCACATGCTAATATCTCATTGTATTTGCCTTCATATACTCTTGACTACATTTACATCATAAATACAAATGAAAGTGGTTAAATGCTTATATACATGTATAAAATATATATATATATATATATATATATATATATATATATATATATATATATATATATGCGAAAAAACAGTAAAACACTCAATATTCACAAATTTTCGGCCCTTGGCCTTCATCAAGTGAAAGACAACAATATGTATATTAGTTACATAGTATTAACTAAGTTTGCACAATACACAGCTTCATGAAAAATATATATTTTATAAATAATTTGCCTGCGTTGTTAGTTATTTTAGTGCTATATATATTCTTTTCTTGACTTGTATCTATTGCTTAGACACCCCTATGATATATAGTGTTGTTGGATTTAGCTTTGTGTATATATATATATATATATATATATATATATATATATATATATATATATATATATATATATATACAGTAAAACTTCAATGAGTCGAGGTTCAAGGGACCACCACGAAAAGTTCGAAACATCAGGATTTCGACTCATGGATGGTAACCGAGAATCCTACAATTTTTAGTTTTAGAGGTACTATAAGGTGCATATGGCTACTTCTAAACCATTTAAGACACAAATATGGTGATTATAATTATTAATTAGTGCTATATTTAACCTAATTTCGAGAAATTGAAATATTGACTGTTTAATAGAAGGACAAGAATTATCATGGGGCGATTTCATACACTTGTAAATTTGGTCTTCGAAATATATGTACAAATTTTAGTTGTTTTTATAGAAATGGGCCCTAAAATTTATTCGAAATATCGAGAAATTCATCAAACAGAAGATCGATTTAAAAAATGTTTATAAGTAACGTATAATTACAAAATTATCTGGGACTTTGTCAATACTTGGAAACATCGAGAAATTTGACTCATTGAAGTTCGACTCATCAAAGTTCTACTGTATATATATATATATATTAATTATCTTATAAAATCTTTACTGGGAGTAATTATAACATACATACATGTACAGTAAAACCTGCTATAGCGCTCACCTCTATATAAGGATTACCTGTATATAAAGGCCAGTTTTGTCTAGTCCCTTGACTGCATACTTCAACTAAATTGAACCTGTGTATAAGGGTCACCTGCACATAAAGGTCAATATTTTCTGGTCCCTTGGGTGGCCCCTATATACAGGTTTCACTGTATATGAATTGTTACATCTATGGAGAAGGGATTCCAGTTACAATGAAAATTGTATTCCATTGAGTCCCCTTTTCAACACTTTTGGAAATATCTTATTGGTTTCTACTAGGTTTCTAGTTCCACAACAATTAATATCTAGAAAGTGTAACAGTAACAGAATATTGTTATTGATTATCACACATTTTTCATATATTTGACAGAATTCAACAACAGTCCACACGACTTACATGCTTTTTGATGCATCATGTACTGCTCAGCACAATTATACTCAAAATTGTCAACAAAGAATGTACTTCTATACCACTGACTCAGAATGCATTTATTTTGCCAAAAGAAATGAAACTGGTCTTTTGAGGTTTTCAATTCTTCTTCATTTTCTAGAACCTTATTTTGATGCTTTTTATGAATTTTCTTGTCTTTCTTGCTGGGATTATCTCCACTGCCGCCATAAAGACGTTGTATTCCTGGTCTATTTTTCTTCTTCTTTTCTTTAACACTCTCTGTTTTACCATCTGTCACTGGACAATCCAGCTTTTCATCATTGTTATTATTAACACAACCTGAGGCTCCTTGGACAGAAACATCAAGTTCTTCTACTCTTTCCTCCTCATCTGCGCTATGCCTATGGTTTTCACTTTCAGAATCACTTTCTTTTCTTTGAGGATCCAATATCTCATTATCCTCAGTACATTTGCTTTTATCTAAACTATTGGAATTGTCTTGAGAGTCATCTACTGGGTTGCTCTGTGGTTCCACCTTGGTTTCTTCACCTTCCGGACCACCAGGTGACTTTATCACACAGTCACTCTCTATATTCACGTCTGTATCATTCGTGGGTTCTAAATTTTCATTTTGCTTCGAGGAGGCAGCATCTTCGATAGGATTTTTCTCACCACAGTCAAGGTTTTGAAGGTCTTCATCCTGTTTAGTCTCAACTTCAGAAAAGCTTTCTACTTTGTCAGCCATGATTCTTTTAACTAGAACTTCTATTCAGTATTGTGTTGTATTTACTAAAAAGGAAAAGAAAAATTCAATTGTAGACCTAAATCTTGGTATAATTTTGCAAGTAGAAAGGTAGATAAAATTTAGAAATATAGTGAACTTCAATACTAACTTTCATGCACTGACAAGTTTTTTTAGTCATCTGACATCATATATGTATATCATCAAGTTAGTTTAAACTGTATTTTATTTTCTGTCAATACACGTACACTTTTTCCTCTGAACAAGATTTCTGACCACAGAAATCCCTAAAACTCATTACACAGTGAGTTATATAGTTGGGCAACAAATGCAACAGAAAAGAAAAAAGTGTATGGCTAGACCAAGAATCAAAGCCAGGAGCTTTAGAACACTAGCTGGAACAAGTCTGTCTTACCGACTATCAGAGCTATCTCGGCCAACATCCTCTGCACCACTTCACATGTATACCTAAAACCTTTTAATACAAGTATTAACTTGTTCTTTGCCAAATACTCAGCACAGTGGTCTTTGAGATGAGACTTAAAAAAAAACAAGATTCCAAGTCTTGGTAGGCATAATACATTAAAGATCTTTCACTGCAATAGCTTCAGTCAAAATCACACATCAAAAGTTGTGCTGCTATAGCTAGGGACATTTCATAATAGTGAAAATAAAACTCTTGGCAGGATGAACAAAGTAAAACAATTAAAACAAAATAAATATTTCTTCCTAAAGTTGCCTCTTTACCAATCACCAAATAATAACATCAAAATTTGATGACCTAAACATTACTACAACAACAAAATAACTATAATATGGCACTGAAAGCAAGTTTGACACTATTTTTTTTTTTAAATTTCGTGATTTTTTGAGAAAGTTTGGCAGTTTACTTGTGGAGGGCTGATAGTCTCTTTGTAGGTACATGATATATTTCTCTCCTCTACCATTAAAAACTGGTCGATACCATATAACAGAAAATTGTTAAGTGTGCTCAGTAAAACATCGATAGGCCCACATGTACAGCATGGTGACAAAAGTCTTTCCTTATTCCACCATTTTCTTCTTTGTTTTATATAAAACCAACGATTTGTAAATGTTCATAGAATCCACAAATGGAAACTAATAAAACATTTCTATCTGTGGCAAATTAAATTCATATTTTGAATCTATTCTAAAATATAAAAAACTATCCTGCATATTTTGAATATATATTGATTTTATGAGAGACAAAACTAGTTTACATGAACAGAGATGACTTAAATAACAAGTAAGGAAATTAAACATTTTCTCTATGGTTAAAATCTACATATTCCCGTAAATATATCAAGTAAATTTACAATGTATGCATTTTATAAGTATGAATTTAATTAACTATAATTCTGTAAAAATTTGTGAAATTCTGTTAAGATTTTATAAACATAAAAAATTGTTGGTTTTATATAAAACAAAGAAGAAAATGATGGAAAAAGGAAAGACTTTTGTCACCATGTTGTACATGTAGAACAAAAATCTGTAGCAGATAGATTATCAAACTTAACACCATAAAATCGATCAGACAGAGAAGTGAACCATTGCCCTTATTGGGAAACAGAGTAAAAACACAACTCAATGAGCGACGTACCTACCCACGAGCTACATTACACGTGTCATGAAATCTATGGTCCTAGGCTATATATCAGCATTTTATTTTTAAAACGAAAGTGAAAGTAGAAATGATTAACCAGTGATAAAGGTAATTGTCCGTTCGCAATAATTAAATTTACAACACATAGCAAGGCCAAAACTTTGCTAAATTCATATAACAGGAAAATCAATGTGTGAAATAATCAAATTTGGAAAGGATAATCACTTTCGCACAGATAAAACCCGGATAAAATAGACGCCTGCAGCATATCTGAGTTACCTTTTCTTGAAAACAAATATTAAAATGTACAAGGTCCAATGATGCCGTACCTATATAATCTGGTCCACCTGATTTGTTCTTCCACAGCATATATTTATGGGACCTTATTTCAGGTGGTGATGAAATGGAAACCATAACAAACAATAGAACTACAATGTCGAATATTCGGAACACAAGTCTTTCACAACAATACGGATACGCATACACACAACTGTATCGTATACCGACCCCGATCAAATAAAGGAGCGACAATAATCTCGTACACAGAGTTGTCGGTCCTTGCACTCGACCCATAACAACAAAAGAGTTGGCAATCTCGCAGTCTTGTGCAATAATTCAATCGTGTGAAAATTTCACAAGTTTTCTGTCTCCTTGGTACGGAAGTATGGATGGGACACGTGAAATAAATATTAAGTCGTTCGCACGAGATATTTTATTTTACATGTCGCTTCCATACTTCCGTAATGTCGTACACACGACTTAATATATTTTTTTCCTATGTTTTTATGTTGCACGAGATAGCTATGTTGTTAGCACGACTGTTGGTGTTTAAGGGGAAAGAGGACACCTGGTCACGTGGCCAGAATGTCAGTATAGTAATATAAACTGGAACTGATGTTGGCAATCTAAACAAAAGTGACAGATGGCACAAATTTGTCCTCAAAAGACATAAATTGAATGGTAAATTCACATCGAGAAGTAAATTAAGTTGTTCTTTGTGACAAAATTAATTCTACAGTCATGTGTTTTTGTGTCAGCTATGAAACAAAGCTCCACATTGTCTGGCATTTTTTTTTTGTCCTACTGTCTGTTTCTCTGGGTACTGTCACATTTTGACATAAATTATCATTACTTTCTTATTGTATATGGTACGTTTGTGAAAATTACAGGAAAGGTTCATTGTGATGAGGTGCATCGCCCAGTCAAAGTTAAGGTCATATTCAAGGTCACACTCAAGGTCTAATGGTGGTACAGTCTTTTCTTAAATCGATTTGAGCTGTCGTAGGTGAAAAAAATTACATGCCCATTTTATGTGATATTCTATCTCATATATATTTCAAAGAGACCATCTGGTAGTTAGAATAATAAATGCATGTGTAAAATTGCAACAATCTTGCCATACGTAACCCGTAATATCAGTTATTTTTGTCCGCCATACTTTGAGCATTGCAAATTAACTTTCGGTAATTTTTTACGGAGATTACCGAGTGACCCATAAACACGTGCTTTTTGCAGTTAATATACATTCTATTCTTATTACCCTTTGCGTTTATTTTCGTACATCATCATTTCATACCGAAATAAGGCAAAATTTTGTCTTTTAGGTCGTTTTAAACATTCGTTTTTGAAGTTGTCCACGTGCCGGGTATATCGGGGGATCTCGACTCATTTTTTACTTGCATTCTCGGCTTTATCATTCTTGACACATATGATCATGAACTGCCCAACTCCATCGGACATGACGGCACAATTATAAAACATGAAGTACGCATACTTTTCACAGTTATATTGTTTTGATTTTGTCAACGTCAGCATTCAGGGTAACATTAAAGATCGTAAATTTTTCTTTTAGTGACCTGATATATTTATTCATATATTCATTCGATTTTCTTCAGGTATTTAAAGTAGCATTGAAAAGCATATATTTTATATAATACATGCGCTTTCCAATAAAAATCACGTCCTGTATTTTAAAAATAAATATAAAACACATAAAAATCGGTCGACTTTAACATACCCCGAGCGCGTAAAGGACAGAGATCCACTGACCGAATTACGAAGTACATTTGATATGGCGAAAGAGTTTATTTGAAAGGTCATTGCATACGGAATTTTTTAAGGTACGGGAAAACTTAAATTCTAATAAAACAAATAACTTCGAAATGAAGATCTTTTACAACGTTTTTCATGTTCGATAATGTATTTGAACACACATTTTATCATATTCTCGACTATATGGTAGGAGACAAAAATAACCAGCTTATATCGCTTTAAAGAAATTTTTGTTAAAAAATACTCAATTTCGGCATACTTCAAGGTGTTATTTCTTCGCTATATATACACACGACTTGTTTTATTGGCTCTAAATAATTGTTAACCATTCTGAATTGATCATTTACAGAAAAAAATTGATGACAATGTTTTTTACAGTGACCGAATTTAAAATGTAAGTGTTATAAAAATTTGGTATTTTGGGGGGTCACAGCTCTTAATCTTTCGTCCTCTTTATCCACCAGCTCTAATAAAAGATGAAAACACATTGATACCATGGCGTCTGATAAGATTTTACTAAGTTAGCTATAAAAATATGACTTTTGTAAATAAATGACGGTTTTTTAATAATAAATAGGATATTTGATGAAAATAATCAAAATTTTGGAAAGGGGCATAACTCTTACCTATGTAAATATCCCTTATATACCCACAAATGTGCCATATTATTCATTCTATTAATTTATACATTCATTATGAATAAGTATGCAAAAAATAAGAAAAAATTGATGATAGGTTTTTGTATACCCCAGGGTACCCTTCTTCCCCTTAATAATGGTTATTGATACCCTTAATGGTTTAAAAAAATGTCCCTCGCCTATCCAGGGGTAGGGCAGGGGACTAGGTAATTCCTATGAAAACTCTTGCCACATCAGAGATCTTGCAGAATAAATATCTGATTAGCAGGAGTTCCCATAGGAATTAGGGATTAGGGTGCTTCATCTGCCCCTAATAGTTGTGTTGAAATTGAAAAATATGATGTTAAAGCTTTCGCAACATTGTATAATTCCTTTTCAGTGTTATACAGTACCCATGGATCATATACAATGTACGCAATAATACAAAATACGTGTATAACGAAATGTTCACGAGGCGGAAGTAGACTAAGTATTCTATTTTATTGTTTTACAAGGTAAAATTGTTTTCTTGGAGCCTACATAAACGTTATTAATCATTTCAACTATCTTTTAGATTTCATCGACGTCCTTTACATCTAATAAGATTATTTGTAGTATTCACATTATGTCTCAAATTCTAGTTTAACTTTAAGACATATGTCGATGTGAGATGATCAAGTCGTGCGCACGACATAACTTTAACGTGCGCACGAGTTTAAAAAAATAGGAACAAAATATATCAAGTCGTGCGCACGACATAAAAATGAGACGAAAAAATATTAAGTCGTGCGTACGGCATAATTTTTGAGGAAAAAAATATTAAGTCGTGGGCACGAGATAAAATTTCTTTTTCCACATGTCCCTTTCATACCATGTCGATTAACTTAGACTTTATAAATAAAAAGATACGTATCAGAGATGAAATTATACTGAAAGGAGAAACAAGCAGAAAACTGTTATTTTTGTAGGATTTTAAAAGGGAAAATAAAGATGAAGCATTGCATCAAGACAGATATTACTCCTCTAATTGACAATTGACATGTATATACAGGGCTCAACATTAACTTTCAAAAGAACTAGACCAGTCGGACCGGTACCAGAAAATTTTACTAGACCTGACCTCAACATCACTAGACCTGACCTCGGTTTCATCATTTCAACTCTCTTGAGTTTTTGTTCTCTCCTATTATATATTATCAGTTTTTAATGAAACATTCTCATCAGAATACTTGTATATTTTGTTACAGTACAAAACAGATACAGGTCTACCAAGGTAAATTGGCACATACACAACAAGTGTAAATCAAATCATAACAGGGGTGACAAGCTACTTGTTGTCACAAAAGTATTAGAAATTCAATAAAGAATGTTCATGTGAGGCAATATATTTTACCTGTACAACCTATTTTTGGAAAGTAGACTGATTGTTTTGGTTTCTGACTGAACCAGGATGTACCACTTTACCTTGGTAGACCTATACCTGTCATTTTAGAGTAATGCAATTTTATTTAATTACTGTACACTGCAATTTGTTCATTGTAATTGTTGTAGATATAATTCAAATTTTATCAAGAGCAAAATAAAAATTATCAAGAAAGACAGTTATCTTGGGTGCTTTGAAAAATATAAAAGAAACAATAATGTGCAAATCAGTTTGGAAACGTTTTTATTACATGACGTATGTATGCAAAAATAACAAGTTTTGTTTCATCAGACAAAACTTAAAAAGTGAATAGAAAACATTGAAAATCATCAATGGTCTGAAAAAAGTCAAAAGTTGTCAGTATTCAGGACACTGATCCAGTCCTTTGCCCTTCGTGCCACCACAGTAATAGTCACTAATGTCTCTACAAGTATACAAGAAACTACTTTGTTTCAGCAAACAAAACTTATGATATGACTAGAAGATAAAATTAATATCATCAAAGTCAAAAGAGACTAAGTCACAAGTTTTCATTATTAATCAAATTCAGGACGCCGTGCCCTTTGCCCTCCATGCCACCACAATACCGCAGCTCGACTAGCATTGTAATCTTTTGGCTCTGGGCCTTCAATAGAGATGGCCATCAAGTAGTTTAACATTTCAGAATTCAGACTTGCCCTCAGTCTGATTTTATTCTTGCCATGGCAGAGAATCCACGTTCACAAATAGAGCTAGATATGGGGATACACAAAACTATTTCAACAAGCATTTGTGTCCTTCAGGTTTGGATCACTAAATAATCTTTGATAAAATTCCTGTACTCCAATTCCGAAGTTTTGGCGTCTCATGTGAACTTTAAGACCTGACCACTCCACATGTTTTAGTTGTTGCAAGTTACAATTCATTCTGTTCAAAATGACAGCATAATATTCACACAGGGCATGTATTTCCTGTTAACCATAAATTGTTCTTTCAGTATCTACTTCAGGTAGATTAACTGGATAGAAATTTTGCATATCCTTGAGCAAATGGTTAGAGTCGATATCTCCTACCCTTTTGTTCAAATGGTCAATAACAGACTGAATAAGGACATTCTGTTTCTTCTGTAACTTATCTGGCATCAATGTTTGTGTTGGGGCATGGAGCTTTAACCCTTTGAATCTGTACTCTTCATCAATGCTATCTAGAAATAACTGCAATTTCTCTCCAGTCCTTTGCTGTAGTGCTACAAGTTGTAGAGTAGCAGTCTTTCGAGCCTTTACTGCATCTGGCAAATTACAGCTGTCTTTCTGGAATTTTAGTGAGAGATCACTGAGGACAGCTAGCACATCCATAAGGAAATGCATGTACTGAAGAAGGATGTAGTGTTTGAGATGTTTAAGAATAAATTTGGATCTACTTTGGACATCCTTTGACCCAATTTTGCCCTCCACAGTGTTTTCAAAATGACAAAATGATAAAAACAAGATACTGACGTAAGAGAACATTAAGGCAATTGCTTAAATGGGGCATCCATCTGGTTCCCTCACGGTTCACTGGCTTGCATAGCTTCTGCTAGCAATTTGAGTTCTCTTAAAGCTTTAGCACTATAGAGGTAATGTTTGTGCAGACTCAGCAGTACAGATTTAAGATAATTAAATATCTGGGCATCTCTGTCCTTCATTGCATCCAGAGCGCCCAATTCCAGCCTATGACACACACAATGAATAGCAAACAATCGAGGTACTTCGTCTTTTAGAAGTTTTGTCACACTATGCCTTTTCCCTAGATTCACACTTGCACCATCAGAACCAGTTGCAATTAAACGTTCTTTCCAGTTCCATGCTTCATCAACACTATTTATGACTGATTCAACAGCAGCTAGAACACCTTCTGCATTTGCATGTTCTACAGCTTTTATGCTAACAAAAATATTTCTCACTACACCTTGATCTACAAATCGAACATAAATTACTTCATTTTCACACACAGACGTATAGATCGATCTGTAGCACCATCAAACATAATGGACAGTACTCTAGCATCTTTTAGACCTTTGAAATTTTGCTGCTGGATATCAGTGTAAATATATTCTATAAATCTTCTACAGGCTATATCAGTCTGATAACTAGAAGGTAAATCTACTCCATTTCTAGCTTTCAGCTCTAGTATATTTGTGTAAAGGCTAAAGGGAAGCTCATTTTTTGCAATTAAATATGCTGTATTAAAGGCATGGTCAATTTTTCATTTTGATTTTCATTCAGTTTTTGGACAGCTATGTCAAGTGCCCCAACAAGGGGTGGTCGTAATGCAGCTACTTCCTCGCTTAAGCATTCACTAGCTCTTGAGTCTATTTCGCCAGTGTACGAGCAAACTACTGTGCTGGATTTCTCTTTCAAACATTCTCTGAGCTGCAATATGAGACTGGCTTGTCTCGTGTTGTTTAATAGCATCAACCCGAAAATTATTTGCCCCTAATACAAATCGACCCTCTTTCTCATATTTCCTGCAGGGTACACAAAACATTAGATTTTCATTTTCATTTTACTCGAGCCACTTGTGCTCCTCTTTCCACCTACAATAAAATTCACGTTTCCTCTTTTCCTTCTCATATTTTTCTTTTGTTTCTGCTCTTCCTTTTGATTTTTTTGAAACGCCCTCATTTTCAGATTTGCTTCTACTAGAAAATCCGTAATTGAATAATGACATTGTCGATGTCTACAAATACTGTTAGTTATCGTCGTATCGATAGCGTAAATTGGTCTGCTACTTGTATTTTTTAAGATATCGTGCAAAACAATATAGTCACTACATGTAATAAAATCATACATTTTATTCACTTCAAATAAAGAAACATACCGTTCTATAGGCCTGGTTAAACAAAACATAGACCCACGCCGCACACTGTGCACGTCTGTTGTCGTTAAATGTGACCGACGCTTTCAGTTTCACTTTCTGTCTGAATTTCACACGGGTTCATAAATTTACCGAAATGGCAGGGACAATCAATGGGTTGCCACCCCTCTCTACCGGATGTATTATTTTTTTTTACAAAGTTTTATTAATATAGATTTTACATTTATCAAAAAAGATATTTTTGTTTGTACTGTTACCATATATACCGGTTTACATGTTGCTTCCCTTATTCAGCCAAGTCGGGACTGGCGTGATTTCGAACCCGACGTGACGAGTACACGTGATATTTGCTGAAAAATTACAATCCTTTTTTCTCAGTGGAAAGAGTTTATTCTTCTTAGCTGTATATACATAATTTTAAAATGGCGAAAAACATAATATGATGTGCCATTCCAGTGGTTTAAGTGTCATTTCAGTATCGACAATGTTTTACCGGTGATACTACTCTCTTAATCCGGCAATTATATTTACCAATCTTGGGACCACAAATATCTCGCCGGAGGGCGTACTGTAGCAGGGTGGATAACTCGGCGAGACGTAGACGAAACGAAAATGGTACATAATGTCGTCGACATATCGCTATCGCCGGTAATGTAAGTAAATGTATCACAATCAGTAAATTAATATAGAACTGTACTAAAAACAAGTAAAATTTTCTAAAACAAATTTCACTCCTTTAAACATAAACATAACATAACATAAACACTTGAGCTCTACTTAAGCAGAGAACATTTTCAATATACATGTATATATGTATATATATATGTATGTATATATATATATATATATATATATATATATATATATATATATATATATATATATATATATATATATATATATATATATATACACAAAGCAATAAAGCCAACAACACTATATATCCTAGGGTGTCGGATCTAAGCAATAGAATATAGGAAAAGAATATATAAAGCACTAAAATGACTAACGACACGGTCAAAATAAATGTCAAATTTTCGGGACGACCTGTCCCTTCATCAGGACAAAACAATTAAAATAACATGAAAAAAAACGTACAAATACACACTCTCACGCAAACACAACCGGAGAGTGAAAAAATGCTACATATTACAAGTGCAGTGAGATAACGCAATATATAATGGAAAATGGAAATCAAACAAAAGGATAACTAAAAAACTACTTAACTAAGCTCAAACTACCAACGAAATGTGAATCGAACTAGATCTAGTATATATATATATATTTGTTTGTTTGTTTATTGTTGTTAAATTTCCCATTCAAGAATCTTTCACTAATATGGAGACGTCACGAAATGCCGGTGAAGGGCTTCAAATTTGGGCCTATGCTCGGTACCTACGGCCATTGAGTAGTGAGGGTTCTTTAACGTGCCGACACTTACTGTGAAACGGGACCTCGGTTTTTACTTTTTTTACTTTAAAGACAGGAAACCAAACTAGAACTCGCGATTAGGAGTTGAGCGCGCTACCGACTGAGCCAGGTCGGCTCCTATATATTACAGTTTCAATGTGAGAGAAAACAATCGAAAACAACTTTAAAGGATATATATCGTCTGGGACACACAAAAGTTTGTGCACTCTGACTGAAATTGCGTCACCCTCCCTCAGAATGGTGCTAGATCTTAGCTGTGCACGTTTGATTCCGAGTTATGCGATGCTATTCGTAACACTCAGCTTATATTACACTGTACAGTTGTATCCTATGTTCCGCGCGGGATCTATTTTTTCTTTTAAAATGTTTATCTAATCATTACGGTTTTGCTACTCGGTATTTTCTGTGTGATCAGAGAACTGAAAAAATTTTGAGTGAAACGTAAAACCCTAATAAAACACAAAGGGTTATACAACAAAAAAGTATTGCCGAATTTGCCACGCCTGCCAGTATCTTTTACCCCGAATGTAGAAAACCATTCGTAGCAAATCGAGAGGACTTCTGACAATGAAAAACGAACAAGCAAAATTAAGCAAACCACAGCAGTCATACAACATATAAATGTGTGCAGACATAATCATAACTTTAAAAGTGGATTTTGAAAGAATTTTCTTTTTATTTAGTTGCATGATAGTTTTTTAAACAAATTATTCAGCAACAATTTGAGTAGGGTTATCGGATGGGATATAGAGTTCCGCCTAATTTAAATAATCTCGGAATATTTAACCAGCGATAGGACCATTGGCACAGCTTTCACTGAGGCAACCGGAAATTAAATCTTTATTTTCTTAATCTAAAATTGTCTCCGACTTATTGGGGGCGGGGGTTGCGCCACAAAACTCCTACGTCGGTTATATTGAAACCCTAGCTACGCCGGTGGATGCACATCGCTGCTCGGTCTCGGAAAAAAACAAACTATGTTCCATTAAAGTTTCAAACCTCAAAAATCGTTAATTTACCCAATCGTTCTCGAAAATAAGATATTTTTAAGAATCTGCCGGTGTTGCTGTAGTTTAAATTCATCACTTGAATCAGGCAACGATATACACAATATAGGTTTTTGTATCAACAAAAAAGGTGAAGGTGATAGTTCTTTTAAAGGGATACTAAGTTGTGTTTTTTTTTTCAAAACATTTTTTCCCCTTTTTTTCATCAATAGATTGATATACAATAACTAAAATAAAAGATCTATACACAAGTGTCACAATGTAAATTATGACTTATAGAGATTAGGGAAAACTGATATACCAAGAATGAGAATAATTGAAAATTTTAAGAATTTATTTACATAATCAAACCCACAAGTTATAATATTAAAATCAACATGCACTCCATCTTAAATCGACACACACACACTCATACCAGTTGACAATAAACATACAAAACAAATAGAAATTTGAAAATTGAAACTACTTTAAAACTGTCTGACAATATTACACAAACTGTCCTCCGTACTTTTGCCGAATTACCATGGTTGTGGACGGACTAACTGAATGAAATAATGCAAATCAGTCACTGTTCGAATTTTAGTTAGTATTTGAATTATAATACGATATGGACTTTTAAATCACTTATCTGTATACATTGACGTTGATACTGTTGAGTTTCCGTAGATGTTCACATCCAATAATTTGGTATTGATACAGTTCACATAGCTATGCAGGACTATACATGGACGGAACAAATACATTATGCTGACGATGATAAGACTCCATTCTAATAGTCAATGGTCATAAAATTCTTAATTCCTGTATATTTTAAAAACTGCTTAAGAAATCCACTGGCAATTAATTAATTTATATTACTATTTGTGTGTGTATACTACACTGAAATATATAAAGGAATATAAGATTTTTATGTCTGTGTATACCTCATATTTGTTTTTGTACATCAAGTACCAGAAGTAAAAGTAGAAAAAATCGGAATATTTATATATGTATATTGGTAAACACAGTTAATGCCCCCTTAAAACACACTCAGAAACCAACTATTGTGTCGGAATGCTCAACACTTGAAGTAACAGAATTATACCAGCTTCTTCTCAATGTAAAAGGAGACAGAGATACAAAAAAAAAACAAAAAAAAACAAACAAACAATCAAACAAACAAAAATAAAATACAAAGAAAATAAAATACCCCAAAAACCCATTGTCTCATGCGACCGAAATATCTCATAGCTAATGATTATTATAAGGAGTAGGTGTTGTCCTATTTACCCAATCACAGTAGTTGTGATCGGCAACGAAAGTTATCGCATAGTCTGTTAATCCAATACAATTCTGAAATTGTTTAAAGTCTGTTAATCCAATACAATTCTGAAATTGTTTAAAAGCCTCGATCTGATTGGTTGACGATAGCGCACCGTTTACTCGCATTGGTTGAAGCTTCATGAATGATGAAACTACAAACCTGCTATAACAAAAGATAAATGGAAATACATACCCATTTAAGGTAATTTGGCAAAATGCTAAGTCCCAGGTCATTCACAACCATTTTTGGTGTATTTCCAAAAATTATCAAGTTTCAAGTACATTTGACCTTTGGCCTTTGTACCAGTGACCTTGAAATTTGGACACAATATTTTTCCTGTCAAACGCACATGTCTATACAATATTCGATATTTAGGAAATTAGAATTTATAGGCATCCCAAATACAGATTTTTTTTATGTTTCCTTGGATATTTTACAAAACATTCTTCATGTCGGAGTCAACAATTTTCATATGCATATGTCTATTTAAACAGTTGAAAGTTTTATGAAAATTGGTAAGTTTTTTTTCAACATTCCAGTTGCATCTAAAATAGTATTATTTTGACCAATTATAGGCCTTTCTAGAGTTACTATATCAACTTACATTTCTCTAAATACAATTTAAATATTGCAAAATCTAAAATGTCTAAAAAATTTCCTATATTGTATTTCTATTGCAACGTCCATAACATCTGCCAATGAATTCGAAATACCTACTTACCTCTTAATACTGCATTTCATAAAATCTAACAAATCAAAGTCTTGAACATTTAACATCCGTATTTTGTTACCATGACAACCAATGCTCCCTTAACTTTTACCATTGAATTTGCTTTGTCAAAATACCCCATTGTACTAATTTTCAGCAAAACCATCCTAATTTTTACCACTCAGTGACCTTTATTCTGTTGTACATCAAAGGTAGTTTTATCAAAATGACGATTTCAGGATATTTGAATCTCTATATCTATAACTTATATACTAGATGTCAATAAATTTTCCTGAATGAATATTCTGTAAACATAACCTACAACCATACGATCATTTTCATTAAATCCATATTAGTATTGGGATAAAAATGTAGTCTAAAGAGATGTGACGCGCTTCAGTTTTCAGAATTATCAACATTTGGCCCTTTGGGCAATGTCATATTGCTTGTTTTTTAATTACTGATAACGAATTTCTACTTGTCAATCAACGCTGTGTAGTAACAAGTTCTTTTTAAATTTATCGCAATATACCCGATAGGCTATTTTAGAATCTTTTCATATATAGGATATATGCTAATTTTTTTTTGTTTGATTTGGGTTACTGTCTTTATCATGTGGCTCTGTTGTCATGATAGCAACATATCTTGGTTCCATAATGAGTTTATTCAGTACCGGTGCCAGGTTGGGTCCCAGACTGAGTAAAAAACTCTGTACCTTACGCTCTTGATATCGATCTTGAGACAGAACTTGTTAGTCCGCAAAGAGGAATAACTCTAATCACAAGCCTGGTAGGTACGATACTCATTCTACTTTTAAAAAAAGCCCTATGATCGCTCATTATAGGTTACTAGATATACAAAATGTATCTTAAAAGTTGTCGGATAAATTTTATGATATATTAAACAAAATTAATGCATTGCAATTGGTGATGAAATGGTGAAAGCAACATGATATAGACGCTCCTAATTTGCGATCGGTAGAATATTCTGAAAGCAGCACAGAGTACCATTGATGGATGTTACATAGATACGGAGATCATGTATGGAGTTAAGTCTATTTGTTGAAAGTATTTCATCGAAAACTGTTTTCATACATCACTGGAAAGTTTAGATACTTTAACCGCGTCCAAGTTGAAAAGATAAAAACAAATACATTAGCTTTCTTCGACAAGTTGATAAACACGATAAAACAACAGCTATATCCTTGCAGGAGTTATGTCTCTTGAGGGGAAATTCAAAGAAGGGCGATTAATTCTTGGTACGTTTAAAGTTTGAGTCCCGTTATCTACATTTTTATAAACGCTCTCTTAATTTCTGATCTTAAATCCGCACTGCATTTTCCTTCTTGATTCAATCTCTTTTCTTATCCGTCTTTTTGTTTTTAGTGAATAAAGTACGAGATGACCTTTCTCTTTCGAATCAATCGTGCATGATGAACTTTTTTCAGAAGTCGCCTTGAATATTACGCAACGTCGTTACTCATGGTGGGGTCCCACTTAAATATTCTATCATTTTAATTTATATTCGCAAACAAAGCAACGTACGGAAGTGCTGAAATGGGAACATTATATCTTGTTATAAGAAAGGTGACCATTTCTCTTTCGAATCAATCGTGCATAATGAACTTTTTTCAGAAGTCGCCTTGAATATTACGCAACGCCGTTACTTATGGTGGGGTCCCACTTCATCTTCATACAGCAAACAAAATAACGTACGGAAGTGTTGAAATGGGAACATTATATCTTGATATAAGCATGCAAAGTACATCATCAGTTAAAACAAAATTGAAACCCTAACATAGCGTAAACGGGCGGTCATGGGGGCTTTAAGATGTGTACCTGGGTCTGTTCATAGTGATGTCACTGTTACCATGACTAAATTACAAATAATTACCAATGTCAAAATATATTACCAATGGTGCCGTTGGCTGCCAATTAACTGTAAACAAAATTTGATAATTATACAAACCAGTGGTGTCAATTCCACCAATGGTATAAATGTTTCAAACCAGTGGCACTGTTGGTACCATTACGTATTTCTGATTAAAGTTACATTAGCACAGACATGACAAACATATTTGACTGTGTAGGTGTTGTGGTGCAACGGCACACTTCTGTCACAGCTCCTTTGTATTTTGCATGTAATTACTTAAGATGCACAGGCGATTTTTCTTTTTAAGGAGTAGTTCACAGTGCACTGAGTGACATCACTACCAATGCTACCCGAGATCCGAACTATCTGCAGAATTAATTGCCATTGGTAAATTCTGTTGGTAAACATTGGTACTTGATGGCATGCCGGTGGTAAATAATTTTACCAATGGTAGAGGGTGTTTCAAAAAACATGTTCCCACTTCAAATGCCCATAACTTAAGATAATTTAAAATTTAGAAGCTCATTAGAAAGAAAATTTAATTGAGAATTTAATAAAAAATATATGATTATTTAAACCTAAAACCTATCTATCTGCAGAATTAATTGCCACTGGTAAATTCTGTTCGTAAACATTGGTACTGATGGTATGCCGATGGTAAATAATTTTACCAAAGGTACAGGGTGTTTCAAAAAACACGTTCCCACTTCAAATGTCCATAACTTTGCACAGACACAAGATAATTTAAAATCTGGAAGCTCATTAGAAAATGAATTTAATTGAGAATTTAATGAAAAAATTATGATTATTTAAACCTAAAACCTATGAGGTAAGAAGTTATTTTATGACTTTATCGAGGACATCATCATAAATTAGCATTATTTGGTTTATTTACCAAAACGGATGACTAAAACTTGCAGAAGAACCTTCATTTTGATGTTGTTAATTTTTTTTTTTAGTATATTCAACATGCTCAAATTGATCTTGATGACTTAACACAGGTAATAAGGATACACTTTGTAAGGATTCCATTAGCTATATGTGAAAATGTGACCTGAAACTACCTGGATAGGTTACAGTTAGTGATAGAGAAAACGGTGGACATCTGGAATATGTACTGAAAAATGAATTTGACTGGTGAATTTCCAAAATATGTATAGTTTAGAACATGGCTAACTTAAATAATATCTAATGTGTATGCATTAAAAGTTATATACCAACAAAATTGTTATGAATCACTCTTTAATATGATATATCCCTTAGTTTGATATGTAGTGTGTAACATATTTTATGGAACGGTAAATTCAGGACATGTTTTTTGAAACACCCTGTAACAACCTGTTACCAATGACCAATGACATTACTATGAACGCACCCCGTATTTTATGGTAGGATAAGGTGAAGGACTGAATAGATTTGACCCGGTTAACGTAAAATCATCAAAAGGGAATAACTCTTTTAAAACGGTGACAGGTGCGCCAGTCTACCACACCCTGTGTACTCAGAATATATATACTTAAACCAAACATGGAGAATCTGGGTTTGGAAACAACTTGGATATGACCCAGACAAAGGACAAAAGGAAAGGATAGACGCCACATAAACATATGCTACTACTATTACTACTTCAACTATTAATACTACTTCTTCTTTTTCTAAGGTTAACGATAAATTCAGGATCAATTTATATTATAAACTTTGTAATATTTTAAACAGGTTTAAACTGACAAAACTATGGTATATATATATATATATATATATATATATATATATATATATATATATATATATATATATATATATATATATATATATATTTTCTTGCATATTATGGCATATATCATTTCATAACAAACATCCAGATTTTACAGATATTTCACATTAAGCGGATTAATGATCAGTTACTCTCTGAAGCACGACAATTAGTATATTCTCGACTGGTCAGAAAGTAAGCAAACTCATGTACTATTCTGAAAACTACAATAACCTGTTTTTCTACCCGAAACATTTTTTTCTGTTGTATAATACCTTCGCGTAGGTCTAAACAGGTACATTTAATCATCATTCAATAACATTTAAAACGACTTATTACTTTTGCTTAGTTATGTCATTAAGGGGAATTAGCAGTGTTGTTGTTGTTGTTTTTTTAATCTTCCTTATTTACTACCGAGATTGACATGCAATGAAATTCTGAAATTCCTATATTTCGAGAAACTGATTTCAACTGATTAACTCAACCTTACTGTTTGCACTGGATCTGACCTTATTTTCTCAAAATGTATAAGAATATAATATTGTTTATACCTGTATATCTCTTATTTGTTATTGTACGTCAAGTAGAAGTAGCAAAAGTAGAAAGTATTGATATAAGTTTTTGGGTAAACAGCGATAGCTAATACCCCTTTAAGTCATTAAGTTCATATACAACTATTATTCTGTCTCCTCGCAGTAAACAATTGAGCCAAACCGGAAATATTATGTTTATTATAAATCGTGAACTTGGTCAGGTTCTCTGTTCCTTTATCTACAAATTATTGATCTAAAACATTATGGAAACAGTGAAGACGAATATTTAGATTTATACTTTTAAATCTAGATCAGGAATTTACTAGGTAGTTGATGCGTTGAATGAATAAGATTTGTCACATGCGACAACTGTGTACTTTCAATTTTAAAAAAGATATTGTACTGAACATTTGCTAACTTATTTGTTTCACAGTATATCTTGCGATGTATTTATAAATACATAAAATGATGCACGCCGAAATCTGATATTTTTTCTCAAAATTTCACAATTCTTGTAAAAAACTGCTTTTTACACGTATTAAATTTTTTCAGTACAAATTATCTTCTTCAACAGATCGAAGCCATGGGTGTTGAAAAAAATTATATTATAAACTTTGTAATGTTTTAAATTAGTTTAAATTGACAAAACTATATATATAATATTGTTTATACCCGTGTATATCTCTTATTTGTTATTGTACATCAAGTAGAAGTAGCAAAAGTAGAAAGTATTGATATAAGTTTTTTGTAAACACAGTGCTTGCTTATACCCCTTTATGTCATTAAGTTCATATACAACTATTATTCTGTCTCCTCGCATTAAACAATTGACACAAACCGGAAATATTATGTTCATTATTAATCGTGAACTTGGTCAGGTTCTCTATTCCTTTATCTACAAATTATTGATCTAAAACATTATCGAAACAGTGATGACGAATATTTAGGTTTATACTTTTAAATCTAGATCAGGAATTTACTAGGTAGTTGATGCGTTGAATGAATAAGATTTGTCACATGCGACAACTGTGTACTTTCAATTTTAAAAAAGATATTGTACTGAACATTTGCTAACTTATTTGTTTCACAGTATATCTTGCGATGTATTTATAAATACATAAAATGATGCACGCCGAAATCTGATATTTTTTCACGAAACTTCTTGTAAAAAAACCTGCTTTTTACACGTTTTTAATTTTTTCAGTAGAAATTATCTTCTTCAACATATTGAAGCCATGGATATGGAAAATATCACAAAGTCATTGATAAAGGTATGTTCGTGGACTAACTCTTATCCACAGTCTATCAATAACAGATCTAGTATCCTGCAAATGTATATACATGTATATTTTCAAAATATTTTTAATTTATTTGCCCATGGCAATTTTATATAACATATACGAAAAAGGCAGACATTGAAAATTATCACTAAATAAAACTATATTGGGTTACCTGCTATGTGGGACCTTTTTACATCATCCCTTGAATGGACTTTTTATAAAGTTCAGATTGTATGCCTGTATTTAAACATAACTGAAATTTATTTATTTTATTGATCGATTTCTTTTCAATATATCAATGAAATTTCGTTCCCAAACTTTGGGTGACTTGCATAAATACCGAGCCATCAACAGCTTAACAGCAAACTTAAGTACAAGAAATATCAGATAAAACTAATTCTTCTTCTTCTTCTTTTATTTCAAGTCTTTTTGTCCATAAAATAATGTCATGATTGGTTTTATGTATTTGGTGCAGTTGGAAAGTTGATTTCCTACACAGTTACAATCTAAGTGCTCCTCCAGTCCTTTATCTATTTTGCTCACCAAGCTTCCTACGCATATTTAACGTCTTCAGAAGTACTGTACATCGGCCTATTTAAGAAGCGGAGTCAATTAGATATGGATCACAAAGAATTCAAAAGAATTGTTGGAACATTTAAAATCTCCAAACTTCAAACATATTACAAGCATCAAGTCTTTTGATTTTTAGATCCTTTACACAACAATTCCTCATCAAAAACTAAAAACAAAATTAACATCTATTATACAAAACTCTTTTTTTTTATACAAAAATGGAAATCGCAGATATAAATATTTAGTGTTAGGTCATGAAGAACCTTATTTTGTGATTCCAATAACAAATACACTGAAGACGATATTATCAAGATGCTGGGGTTTTCAGTAAATTGTAAGCATTTCAATGAGTACCAATTGTGCACCTCTCTTGGCTGACATCTTTTTTTGTTTTCATATGAAGCGGAATTTATACAGTCTCTGCTCTCCAAAGGTAACAAACAGTCAGCATCTCGGTTCAATTTTACTTACAGGTAAATCGCCGATGTTCTGTCCATATATAATTCAGAATTTCAGAATTACTTCGGCCAGATGTATCCTATTGAGCTAGAGATCAATGAGACTACAGAGAGCAACACATCTGCTTTTTACCTAGATTTACTCCTGTCGATTGGAAAGGACGGTCAACTTCACACATCCCTTTATGACAAACGCGACGATTTCAATTTCCATATCACGAATTTCCCGTTTCTATGTAGTAATATTCCATCTTCTCCTGCTTATGGCGTTTTCATTTCACAAATTATACGTTATGTAAGGGCATGCTCTTCTTATGAATGTTTTATTCTAAGAGCAAAATGACTAGCCAATAAACAACTTACACAAGGTTACGTTGTTGAACGCTTGGGGTCGTCGTTAAAGAAGTTTTATGGTCAATACGGGGATCTTGTTAAACATTATGGAGTCCCCCCTCTCAGATTATTCTGGAGCACGACCACAGACAGTGACTCCCTTTCACCAGTCGTGCTTTTCACCGAACTTGACCTTATCACCAAACTTGACCTTTTCACTGAACTTGACCTGAAAAATTTCCATGGAACGTTTGCGACGGGTGTGGCACGCCAGCAGAAGACGCTGACTCCTTCTGGACACCTGGTCTTATCCCGTTTGGGATTCGCAATTGTTCTTCGTGTTGAGACCATTTACACATCTAATTCGTCGTGTTATAATGGACTTGAGTTTTGATTATCAATTGGTACTTCTTCAATTTTACTTCAAAATATAATGCACAGATGCTGCTGATGCTGATGATGTAATTTATAGAACGTCACTTTTTTTATCGTAAAACCAATTCTTTTTAATTGAAGTAATTCCCCTTCATCAGATCGAAGCCGTGGAAGTAGGATATATCCCAAAATCATTTATTCCGGATAGTTTGATGACTTAATGTTATCCTGGATCTACGATGAGCAGATATGAGATCGGACTCAAATCTCCCTTATCAGATTGGAGTCGTGGAAGTATGATATATTCCAAAATCATTTGTTCCAGATAGTTTGTGGACCAGGATCTACGGTATTCAGTTAAGGATATCGGACTCAAATCTCGCCTTTCAGATCGGAGTCGTAGATGAAGGACATATCACAAAAATATGTTCTAATTCACTTCCTCAAGCGAAATATCAAATAAAATTAAACCCAAGGCTAGTGCACTACGTGCATAAGCGTCATGGATCAGTTCTTACTTACTTTGTTAAATACATTCTGAATAAAGCAGATCATACTCAAAAGGCGATAATGTGCACCCTCTGTAAACAGTCTCACAGATTTCCTCGTCCTAGGTTGCATCCTTCTTCAAATCATCAATAACAAATGAGTTTTAGAAAGGAGATGGTCACTGTATCTAAAATAAATGTCTTCCATAATGAATTCCTGGAATCCATAACTTCAGTCCATCATGGAGTGGTTGCCATCGCCTATAAATTCACAAGATTTTCAGGTATAATAAACTGGCCATTGTGACGTTGTACTCCTTTCATCCTAGTATATTTTTCCGACATCGTTGGTCCTGCAACTTTTATCGCTTATGGATGTACAAACTTGAACAGCTCCTCAATGTTTTTCGATTTCTTACTCGTTTTCAGACAACAATGAGGAGTCGATTCATGAGGAGGGGTAAAAGTACATTCCAGAGGGGATTGAATGGATCATACTCACAAATTTCCTCGTCCTAGGTTGCATCCTTCATCAAGTAATCAATATCCAAACGAATTCTTAGATAGGAGATTGTCACTGGATCTCATTAAATCCTGGTACTAGATTTAAACAAGGCGTTATAAAAGACATAATCATTTATGCTTTGTTTAAATGTAATTCCAGGAATCTGTAACTTCAGTCCATCATGGATTTTTAGGTATAGGGCGTATACGTATAAGCTGGTCATTGTGTACATCTTTCATTCTAATATATTTTTCCGACATCGTTGGTCCAGCAACTATCATCGTTTATGGATGCACAACCTTGAACAGCTCCTCAATGTTTTTCGACTTCCTATTCGTTTTCAGACGACGATGAGGAGTAGATTCAAGAGGAGGGGCAGAAGTAGATTCCAGAGGGGACTGAATAGATTCCAAAGGAGGATACGTACCAGTGTTTTCAGGATATGGCTGACTGTCTCCATAAGCAATTCGTTCATGTATCCTCAAATTATCAGGATAGGAAAATTCCCGCTGAAAAATAGCACGATATTGACAACATGGCTGTCTAATGTTGAATGATAATGCTATAATACTTTAGCGAATTGTCTAAGGACGGAAATGGTAAAAATTAGATAGGAGCGAATTTTCTTAGGACGGAAATGGTGAAAATTAAATGGGAGCGAATTATCGAAGGACGTAAATGGTGAAAATTAGATAGGGGCGAATTATCTTAGAACGTAAATGGTGAAAATTGGATGGGAGCCAATTATCTTAGAACGTAAATGTTGAAAATTAGATGGGAGCAAATTATCTTAGGACGGGAATAGAGAAAATTGGAAGGGAGCAAATTATCCAAGGACGCAAATGGTGAAAATGGAACTTATTCTTGTACAACGTGATACCCGATAACGTGGTTAACTATTGGTGATGGAACGTAACTCTACATGATCTTCCCGGTGAAATGACGTAAACATGGTATATTGTCTTCTAACGTTATTCCATCACCAATAGAAACAATAGTCCCGCACAAACGTTATCGGGTATCATGTGGTACACGAATTAGTTCCATTAGATAGGAGCGAATTATCTAAGTACGCAAATGGTGAAAATTAGATAAGAGCGAATATTTCCAGGTATACAGAACCCGTTATGTCAGATCTGACTAAAACTAGAGTCCATTATGACTCAAACTAGAGCCCATTATAAATGGCCATTGTGTACGATTACCGATTAGTTTTACGACCATTTACCGACAACGTTTATGACCATTTTATAAAGCAAGTCGGAATTTCTTACGACTGCCGATTATTTAGTTTGTAAAATAAAAAGGTTTAATATATATATATATATATATATATATATATATATATATATATATATATATATATATATATATATATATATATATATATATATATTATATATAATATATATATATTGTTATTAAAATGAATTGTAGAAGAGTCAATAATGATGTTTATGTTGTAGGTGAAACGGTGAGATCTGGGGCCCGTTTTAAGAAAGGTCCTCAGTCCTAAATCCTAATTTTCAGTCCTAACTACCATGGCAACGCATCGTTGATTGGTCACTCCCATGACAATTAGGACTAAGACTCAATACTTTTAAAAATAATTTTTTGTAAAACGAGCCCCAGTACTTTATCTTGAAATATATAATTCCGGAACACAGTGTGTGTGATCCGTTATATAGTCCCTTAATTGTATTCGCTCAAAGGGAGGTAAGTGGTATGTCTATATTGGTAGTAAGCTGTACCCGTCTGACTACTACACTTCGTTCATAGACAGATGATCAAATGAATTGTTGAATCTGATTGGTCAAGAGATATATTTATATTGGCCAATCAAATTACGCGTAGTATTAAACAGAAATAGCACTAAGTCTTCAAGCTGTAAAGACGCATAGTAATTTGTGCTATTATATAAGAAAGTTTTAGGCTAGGCCCTATCTCAAATAAGCAATGCCTACTACAGATTGACAAAGTATTCTTTATCAAACCGACTCAGAGTAGACGTTTGACGTTGTATACGTTGCCATGGAACAAAGTAACGTCAAATCTTGCACCAGTTTATAACCCTCTAAATGATCAAATAAAAAAAAATTAGTCAGTCATTTCAAACATTTTCTCAAAATATACAATAATGCATTGCCCCTTTAATCTCTCCGTAGCGCCCATAGTATACCTGTGACCTCTTTCTTTGACTTCAAAAAATCATTCTGGTCCATCCATTCAAAAAGGTGCCAATTAATTATGCAAAGTTTGAGAGCATTGGAATGTACGATTGTTTCTGTTTCTTCCTAAATGTTTGTCTGACAGACTATCGGATACACGGCATCGTTAATATATATCCCCTGCGCTTTTCCCAAGCGGACAATAAGCGAACACTTCGACTAGCGACGCGATGACGTAAAACGTAACGCTAATATGCCGAAATGAAATTAATACATTCGGCATTTCTGTTCCCGTACTGCGTTTTAGCAATATCCATTACTGCTACAAGCTTCAAATATTTCTTCCTGACCACACAATGATAATACATTATTTTTTATTCATTCACTACAAGCATTGTAGTGCCGACCTGACTCAGTCGGTAGTGTGCTCGACTCTTGATCGTGAGTCACGAGTTCGAGTTCAGCCGGCGCCAGGTTGTTTCCTGTCTTTTGGATGAGACAGTAAAATCCCGTCTCATAGTAGGTGTCAGCACGTTAAAGAACCCTCACTGCCGAACATAGGGCAAACTTTGAAGCCCGTCACCGTTATTTCGTGACGTCTCCATATGAGTGAAAGATTCTTGAGTTGGACGTTAAATATTCAAACAAGCATTGTATAGCCTACATTATTTTAAGAAAGATCAATCCTTTAAAAAGCATGTTTATTAATGACAAGTGTTGCGAAGACTGTGTTTAAAACTGGGGTCAACACAATTTACACATACATACTAAAGACGATTAGTAATGAGAGTAACCCAAATTGAAATTGGTAATTAAATGATTTTATGAACATTTATCTAGTAATAACCTTCCATACCAGACATTCCTTCACTGAAACATAACGACACAAAGACGTGACATTATATCCGTTTTCTGTTTCCTTCAAGCTTGAATTAACGAGTGTCCGTATACTGGCTGGCTTTCAATAAGAATATATTGTATTCAAAAGACTTTAATTTGAACATTTGTATGAAAGGAAATGACTCGCGAGAAAAGAATATCACTTTTCGATTTAATTGCCAAGGTTTGATAAAATTAAATTCTTGAAGGGACATAAGCTGTGTTTACCAAAAAATATTTAGTTTTTTTTTTACTTTTACTACTTTACAACAACAGAGCTAAATAATCTTAAATTCCTATATATTTTGTGAAGATAAGGTCGGGGCCAGTGAGTACTGAGTGGTGACTTTTGGAACTGGGGCCCGTTTTATGAAAGATCTTAGGTCCTTGGACTCGTTTTACAAAAGGTCTAAAGTCCCAAATCATAAGTCTTAGTCCTAGTTGCCATGGGACTGACCTATCACCGATGCGTTGATCTGGTAGTTAGGACTAAAAGTTAGGATTTAGGACTTAGGACCTTTCGTAAAACGGGGCCCAGGATCCTAACTTTTAGCCCAAACCGGCAGGTTGACAACCTTATCGCTAGCACGAGTTCATGGTATTCTGTTGAGGCATCTAAACCTAAGAAAAATAAATGCAAGATGGATGGGGACATCCCGATAGTCCGACGGTTCGATAGTCCGACGGTCCGATAGTCCGACGGTTCGATAGTCCGACGGTCCGATAGTCCGATGGTTTGATACTTTTGGTACATTTTTTACCTTTTGACCTTGACCTTTGACCTTTTTTCAGTTCATTATAGAAAATACATAGGCGTAGGGAGCGGGGGGGGGCAGCCCCCACTTTTTCTGAGCCATGAGATTTAACTGTCGGACTATCGGACCGTCGGACTATCGACATGTCACCCTTTTGTTCTATTTAATCCTCTTGATAGCCATGAGATTTAACTGTCGGACTATCGGACCGTCGGACTATCGGACCGTCGGACTATCGACATGTCACCAGATGGATACCCTATATGTTAACAGAAGAACAGAAGAAAGCCCGTGTTGTCAATGAAAAATAAATTCTGAAAATGTACCCTAAATATTAAAAAAAGCTTTCAATAATTGAATGTTTGAATGTCAATGTCTGGGTTTACCTTTGTTTTAACCAAAGCGAAAGAGTTCCAACCGAATTTGGGCCACCAAAAATACGAGACGCCGAACTATTGCCAAGCGGTTACGCACCGTGATAAATTTTCTTGGACAACAAGGGTCTCTTTATGTAAATTTTCGGTGCCAAAACACAGAACGATCACAGGAAAATTCTATAAAAACGTTATTCTGAAAAAATAAATAAGTGACAATGTATATAATTGAAATTACCGCTCATTTGAAAACTTCAGAAAAAAGGGTATTTTACTGTAAAATTGGTACACCCAATGTTTTATATGAATGGAAAATACTATAATGTATTTACTAGTAAGTTACATCCAGAAGTTTTACAAAGAACTATATAGTGAAATTATCAGATAAAAGTTGAACTTGAGTTGGGACATCATAATGTTTGGATGACATGACATCCGGCCCAAGACTTCATTTGTTTGTTTATTGTTGTTTAACGTCCCACTCAAGAATCTTTCACTTATATGGAGACGTCACAAATGCCGGTGAAGGGCTTCAAATTTTGGCCTTTGCTCGGCACTTACGGCTATTGAGCAGTGAGGTCCTTTAACGTGCCGACACCTACTGTGACACGGGACCTCGGTTTTTACTGTCTCATTCGAAAGACATGAAACAAACCTGCCGCCGAATGGACTCGAACTCACGATCAAGAGTCGAGCGCGCTACCGACTGAGCCAAGCCGGCTCCCCAAGACTTCGTGATAACAGGATTTGATGACATCGGCCCCAAGACTTCTTCTCACGGGATGTAGGAAATATCGCGTTATCTTGCGCTATAGTGACGTAACAGAACATTGACGTTTTGTTTATGTCTTCCTATCAACACATCTTGGACGTTTTTTAACAAGTTTGACCAGTTTTGTCATTTATACAAGAATTGAGCTCTGCAACATGGATACATTACATGTAATCGACGTTAAACAAATTACGCTGATGACAAAGAAATGGTTTGTACCATAATTTCTTTACAGATTGTTTAATTTAGATTATCTAAATTATTTGCTGTTTCACATGTAACTTGGTTTCATCCAGGAATCTTTTTACTATTTTTTTTTCTTGGCTACCAAATCTCCTTGCGAAGGTACTGTCTCCGTCTGTGATAAAAGGAGACTCTACCAGCAATATGTCTGACAATATTAAATTTCTTTTGATCGATATTGAAATTGAAATAATGTAAAAAGAAAAGCAACAACATATCTACAACTATTGGTAATAATCATATTAAATATTCATCAACAAATAGCTTACTGTTCTATGAATGACGTCGACTTTGTTCTGTAATGTGCTTGCATATGAAGTGGCTAGGTTCAGCCATTCTAATAACACTTTAACATGGCATTAGCAGGGTTTTACAAAATAAATTATTTCCTTTTACTATTTGAATTGATGTACTGTAACAAAATTAAAGATATACACAGGTATACATGATCTCATATTCCTTTTATTTTGTGAAAATGAGGTCAGTACCCGTTGTCCTATACATACACAAACAGTAAGGTCAAATTAATCAATTTGCAAACGAAAAATTGCCAAAGTGGGTATCTCAAACAATTTTCACAAAATATATAGGAATTTAAGAATTTCTATGCCTGTGCATAGTGTATTATAACTCTTTGTGTTTTTGTAAAAGATTTAAAAAATGAAAAAAAAACCCACAGCTAATGCTCCTTTAAACTATGAAGTCATTCACCTGTGATCAGCGTAGGCTCGAGTCCCACTGGAATGTAAAAAGATTTTGTAGGAATGTTTAGCCGGCTCCACACGACTGCAAAAGTGTTGAATTTGACGTTTAAAACCAATAATACAAATAAATCAGCCTTTCGAAATTAAAAACTTTATAACCTATATCCATTGAATACATATTTTCCGCCATTTTGATTTCTTTATACATGTCAATTATCAATTTGTTTGTTCATTTACTTATTTATTACGTTCAAATTTGTCAGAGGGGGCCACGTCGATTTTCTACCATTGCCGTATGGAATCTTTGTACAATGAACTCGTTTTTCAAAAGAATTGAAGTAATATCGAATTGTAGGCCTATAATTTAAATCTCGTTAACCCCCGTTTTTTTTCTTTTTTGTTTGTTTTTTGTTTTTTTAAACAGGGTCGTTCAAGGCGTAGTAATAATAAGTTTCAGGTAGTTGTTAGACTCTAATTATTATTGTAATAATACATTAATGTAAATTATTGTAAATTAAATTATTGTATAAATGTGCTGTATATGCTTACATTTCACTTCTTTCTGCACTTTCTTTCTCTTTATTCCATTTTATATTTATACTTTATATCTGTATGTGTTGTCGCCATTTTAATATTTGTACTTGTGTTATATAGCAGATCACCCCTATAACAGTTCTCTCCACCCCCACAATCCCCTGGTTGATCTACTTTATTCCCTTCAGGGCGGTTTCAATATATATAGCAGATCATCCACATCAAAATCATATCAGATTCCCCATAATTTGCTATAGCAAGGGAATGATGCCAGGGGCGTAGATAGGCGTACACACGGAACCACGTGCTTCCACATCATTTTTGCGGATTATTTTTTTTACTGTTGATTATGAATGAAAAAATATAAGAATTGATATGTACATGTTATCAATGATATAGAACATTAAAACTATATTTCCGTATAATAAACTGCTCTAGAATGCATTCAATTGAGTCCCGAAATACCTCAAAACCGTTTTTTGTCCGTGGGGCTTTGCCCCCATGGTCCCCTTGCCATACCTTGACCCTGGACCCACTGTGGACCTGGGCGGTCCCAAGACTCCTCGCCTATATGTGCTTTCTTTTCATTTATTGCCTAGCTACGCCCTGGATGCTATACAATGAAGCGTCCCCGTGGCTGATTGACTATATATATATATATATATATATATATTGGAACATCCAGTGGAGAACTACGATGGGCCTATGGCAGATAATCCCGGTACATATTTGTTGTGGAGAGAGCGTCCATAAGTTGAGAGAACTTTTGCTTCAATTAAATGCAATGAAATTATGTGTAACATATTAGGCTTGGTATATCGATGTGTTAAATATTCGAATAATATAATAACTGGCGGATAGAGATAATTATGTGGCTGCCGCCAGATAAAATATGTTTAATTTCATTCCTGGCATCTACGACTACGGGCTTGCACCAACGGGCCTCCGTACTGTAATGGGTGTTGATGAAAACGAAACTGTTTACAAACGGAAAATACAAGATACATTATTTTGGAATTTTATCGTTACCTTTCACGTCATCGCTAGTCCAATTGTTCGCTTTTTATCCCCTTGTGTTAAGAAGAGTATATAGTAGCGATGCCATGTATCTTTCAGTGGGAAGATACAGAGAAAATCGTTCTTTCAAATGTTTTCAGACTTTGCATAATCAGGCTACATAGGCGTCGGAAGCAAATTGAAAATGGGGGGGGGGGGCTAAACCAACTTAAAACACACACACACGCCAGAAACGTCTGGGGGCTAAGCCCCAAGTTTCAACACCTATGTCTATTTTTGCAAAAAAAAAAGGGGGGGCTAAGCCCCCCACCCCCTGGTTCCGACGTCTATGGGCTACTCTCCTTTTTGAAAGGATGAGCAATAAAGGTTTTATAGGCCAAAAGACAAGGTCACACGTAATTTTTATCACCTTGTAGTTTTTCACATTGATTACCTAATACCCTAAATGTATCAAGACAAAATGTCCAGAAGGCACTCCGCGCTACTGCTATATAGTTTTTCTTGTTTAAATAGTCAAATATTTACCCAATTAACTTAGATTTTTTCAAAAATCAGAATGTATAGTACCAACTGGCCATAATGACAAATCTGAGAAGTTAAAAAAAATAAAGACAATTACAGAGACTGTTAAAGTCTCTACTAGTTATAAAGTTTCGGATAGCCTATGACCAAACCAGAATTCGAACCCGGAGCCTCCAGCTTCCGAGACGACAACTCTAAGCTTCTGAGTCAACGAGAGTGGTTTAAGCCAGATGTTGGTTACAATGATAATTGATATAGCACATTCTGTTGCATTAACTGCATTCTAGATATACTACAGATTTGTTTATTTCTTCATTTACAAGAATTGGTATTACGTGTAAACAAAAACAAAAAAATTAAATGACGTAGGTAAGTCGATGTAATATTGATACTTCTGTCGGGAGTCTGGGGTTCGCATTCAAATCTGCGAAAGAAAAACCTGGAAGTGGGGAGCATGCCCCTGGACCATCATAGCGTTTTTCTCGTATATGAAATGCTTTTGCTGAAATTACCTTCTTTGAGAGGGAGAATGAATGTGATATGCTGCACAGTAAACAGGTCTGGAAATCGTGTCAGTTTAGAAGCTAGAAAATGACACTTAGGGTTTCCAAATTTCAGAAACATGTGCATGTCTTCTGACCCTTTAGTGGATCTTTTCATTTAGAGTCACAATTAATTCATCACACAAATTGAAATTTCTGCGAAGTGAACCATGTATCGTATAACAATTTTAAATAAAATGTTACCTATCTCCCTCCAACAAAAATCTGCATTCGCCATTGTAAAATAGGGGCAATTCATGATTTTATCAAGTCAAATTAGCTTTAAGTAGGTTACCATTATAAATGTATTCGAGATAAGAGAGAGATTGTCAATCATTTTTCAATTTATCAGCTTTTGCAGAAGATCAGAGTCTCTTCCCGGGTTAATTTTAAACAGGTTATCTCCTCCATCGTTAAAAATTCGCCACCACCATGTAATTGAAAAATTGTTAAGTTGTCGCTGTTACTCCCACGTGACTTAAATAGTCTCGCGTGACTTTACATGTTGATGACGTAACAGAACATTGACGTTACTGTTGATGTCTTCTTATCAACGACATGAGGACGTAGTTTTCATGAGCTCCGCCGATATCATCATTTTTTACCAGAATTAAGTATACATAATGGAAAAACTGCATGTTATAGACGTAGAACTTTTAACACGAATGACAAAGAAATGGTTTGTAACTTTTTTTAGATGAGTGTTTGCAAGTAGATGGTCCTGGGTTCGATCCCGGTGTTGTACTATAGACTCCGCCCTGCATTGTTTTCCTCCGGAAAAAAATGACCCCGGTTAGACTAATATTGAATCCCCATGAAAAAATCAAACCGGGCCAAACTCCCCTAGAAAAAAGCACCTTAGTATAGAATTCTTCATATAAATTAAAATAACAGCAGGCTTCCCCATTCTTACATTGTAGCTATCCATCCCATTCCAGTTCTATTACTAAAAATAATACCAATTCATATTCACTTAAATAGAAAAAAAAAATAAAAAAAACAAAGAAATTGAACAAGTGAAATCTAATATAAAGATTCGTTAGATACGCTCAAGCGTTTGGTGCCGTAGGCCGAGATTTCAAACCCCGGGTAGGTGCCCTCTTATTTCTGTACAATTTGTGAATTATATATGATTTATTTACGCAGATAGTATCATTTGTGATCCAAGGTCCATAGTATATGTTGTAATGATAGAAATGTTCAAAATATATTATTGATACGCACTCTCTGCAAATTGCATAAATATAATGAGACATGTATTTGTTATATTCGCAATATTGTTTTGTAATTTCGTATTTATTAATATTTTTTTTAGTTTGGACCGTTTTGCTTTCCTGGGTGAAGCTTCATCTGTTCTGACAAAGTCGGACCAACCCACAGCTAACAGAAGTACAGTAAAAGCAATTCTGACCAAACTTCATAGCGGGAAATTGTCTAAAGGTATATAGCAGTGTGTTTGTATGTATTTATTTGCCGTATGTGCGTGAAACATAACGTTTGTTGATTTTTATATATCTCGTACGCATATATTATAATTGTCATCCACATGAAATGTTTGTTTTCCTCCAAACCTATCATTTCTCTAGTGACACGATGACGGATTTTATATAGCGGATGACAGTCCTCGGTTAACCGACATCCTTCCCAATAATCAGTTGAAGCGTGACCCAAATTATGAAATACTGTAACCTTGTTAAGATACACTGTTATCCTGATATTTAAATCCGCTTGCATATTAAGAATGTCAAATAATATCCGGATTCGGGAATGCATGATTATGATCTTTAACTCGTGATATTAGTTGGCCTTGAATCTAAAGAAGAATTCACTCTTTATTATTATTTTTGTTTTCCTGAATTTAAGATGATGTATCCAAATCCATCATTTCTGCTAACCTCCGACAGCTTGTCAATGATGTTTTACTGAACGTTGTGTCAGAATCGCTATACGACAAAAATTTAAACAATACCAGCAGTTCTCCACAAGAAGAAATAGAAAGCCCCAGACATCTGGAAGCGAAAGTTGCTAGGACAATTAAAACGTAAGGCAAATTAAGCTTAGCTACTGGTTATATAGTAAGTGTTGATTAGTAAATATGCTAATAAATTTATCATGCTTCCGAAAGAATCAAATCACACTTTATAAAAATATATACCGGGAATTAAAGAAACCAGAGAAAAAGACATGACCTGGAAATACTTTTTATTTCGTCTACGAGCAGAACATATATTACACTCTAGTGAATACAGCTAGGATTTGTCTAATCCAGGGTGCAAGTGTATTCTTCACAATGGATTTACCCCGAGTACTCTATCCGATTCGCATGCAAATTTTTAGATCCGTCTCTTACGGTATTGAACAATTACAATCGCTGTATCATTTACTACTGACGAAAAATATACCTTTGTCGGATATCGGCATCATAACGTATGTTTCAAGCAATTATTGGTGCAAAATTCAAGTTTATGTAATGAAACATCAACTGTTACCGGAATATTATATAAATATATTTCAAATATATAAAGAATCAATATTGTATCATGGAAAACTTTTATGAAACCTGAAAAGTCTACCTTGTGCATTTACTTTACAAAAAAACGAGAGAGAGAGAGAGAGAGAGAGAGAGAGAGAGAGAGAGAGAGAGAGAGAGAGAGAGTTTTAACCTGGAATTTTTTCAACATTTCAATATTCCCAAAACTTTTGTTAATTTACTCAGTTTTCATTATTTCATTGCAGTTTTAACAAAAAAGTGACGAGTAAGTTGACAAAACACGCAAAAGAACTTGCGAAACTGATAGACAAACATACCCAGTCCATTAAAGATGTCAAGAAATCACAAGAGGTGAGCTATGTGGTTTTTTTTCTAATTCTTACATTAAACGATCACGATTGTTATTTATGTACATTCTAGAAACATGTATTCTAGTTCATACATCTATATTGAAATTATTTAGAGTTATGTATTTGTCTGGTCAAAATAAGACAAGTAATTTGAAATACTTAATGTAGTTCTCGCTATTTAAATATATCATTTCTCCCATAACTGACCATGTGAGATAGGATTCTCACATGTAAGAAACCCTCGTGAGATCCGCCTTTCTCACATGAGCCCGTGACTCTATAAGCCGTGACTATTAACTACATTTAATGGGAGAATGGTAATTCATCCATGTGAGATAGGGATTTCTTACCCTCGGGCTAGAATATTTCGGTAGGACACTGGACAAGTTTCTTACCTGACTGAAATATTCAACCCCTTGTCTGAGAATTAAGTATCCTATATGGATACTCATGAAGGATTCTTAAAAGTCACACGTTTTATCGGGTACGCTAACCTAAAAATTCTGATTGTTTTCAGAAATACTGGACTATCAACAGCAAGTACAAGAAATACCAGGTAATGGTTGAAACTGCTGTAAAATCACGGGAACACCTACAAACTGAACTCCCGGAAAAAGAACTGCGTTGTCGTGACAAGGCGATGAAAGAAATGGAAGCATCTCTTAAGAAGAATGAGTCTAAGACTGCCGACGCTTTGCATTTAATGGCAAAAGCAAAGAGTGTGGAAACTAATTTGAGGAACGAAATGCAAAATGTATGTTGTCGTATTAGAAAATCTAATATGCTAATCAAAACAAAACACAGTTAAAGATAAAATGAATTGATGAAATTTTTGGTGAGAGGGGAAGTGTGGTGTCGTTTTACCAACACAACCCTATCTGAAGTCTTAAGGTATTTTTGCATATTTTCAAATAAGTTGTTGATAGTTTATGAGTATTTTTACTTGATATACTTACAAAGAGAAATTATGACACATGCAAAATAAGTTAGGTATATGCATAGCCTCTGGGTAGTCCAAAAGACCTGACCTGATTTGGTCCTAAGTCGTCGTAAAACGGTGGCAAGTTGTAAGTGTGGTCCTAAGACCAAATCTAAGACTTAGGACCTTTCGTACAAGGGGCCCCTGCACCATAAAATGTTTCCATACAAATGTAACTTAAATGACAACTTGGCTGGCTCAGTCGGTAGCGTGCTCGAATTTTGACCGTGAAGTCGTGAGTTCGAGTCCAGCCTGGGGCAGGTTGGTTTCCTGTCTTTCGGATGAGACAGTGTCGGCACGTTAAAAAAACACTCGCTTCTCATTGGCCGTAAGTGCCGAGCATAAGCCAAAATTTGAAGTCTTCATATGAGTGGAAGATTCTTGAGTGGGATGTTAAACAATAACAAACAAACAAACAAACTTAAATGAAATACCTGTCTAATAACCAATCGTCTGGAATTGGTTCCACTTATAATTTGAGAACATTGATTTGACGACATGATCTCTATATGGGTGGCAAGGTCAGAAGTTCAGTAGTGGTCATGAATTTTGTTGATAGTGACTCTATCTGTTAACCTGATTCACTCAGACGCTTACTATGTTACTTTTTATCGTAGCCTATTGGATTTGAAGAGTTTTAATCAAGGATGTAAATAATTTAGGTTACATTCACATTGGAACATTTTTACAGAACACTGTCACAGTTATAACTTCAGATATTTCTATATTTTCCACAAATTTGGTCGTGTATATTATATATATTTATAGGAACATAATCATTATTTATTGTTTAAATAAAAATAATGATCAAAACACTTTTTCTTTTTCAGGAGTGTTCCGCCTATAAGTATTTATTCTCAACAGAGATTAAAGATCGTGTTCAAACAGGACTTGACGGACTTAAAACCACAGTGGAAAGGTTGATTCACAACTTGCCTTGGTAAGTTACTACTGCCTATACTATAACTAATGATAATTATAATGATAATTATGAAAAATAATAGTCAAACACATTTCACATTGCATTAATGGTATTAATATCTTTTTAGTCGAAATGGTCTCCTTCAAGAGATAGAAGCCGTGGATGTAGAAGATATTACAGAATCATTGATAACAGCATGTTCGTGGACCTACTGTTATCCAGAATCTACGGTAAGTAGATATCGTACATAAGTTTAAACGCACACTTTGTAATACCCTTGCAAAAGAAGTTTGGGGGGGATATAGGATTACCTACGTGTGTATTTAAGAACGTATGTAGGTATGTATGTTACACTTTTTGATCAACTTTGCCTACCAGATATTACATGTTCTTCTATAAGATTTTGGCCTAGGTTGTTGATCAACTTTACACTAGATATTACAACATGTTCTTGTATAAGCTTTTGGCCTTGACTGTTACCACCTTTTCTTATCAGATATTACAACATGTTGTTTTAAAGGCTGTTGGCCTAGACTGCCACATTATTTATAAGGCTTTGGTCATGCGCCTTCACAATATGTTACTATATAAAACATCTCAGATACCAAAGTATAAAGCCTAAGGATGTCCAGGACACATACAAATCCGACAAAAATGGACAAACACAGACCTCTGGAAACCAAGAGGTGGGGTCAAGTGCCATGGAGGAGTAAGCATCCCCTGTCGACCGGTCACACCCGCTGTAAGTCCACAGTCAAGTCCAAATAAAATACGTGAGGAACGAATCCTCGTCACAATTGGTACAGATGTCTCAACAATCGCCAAAGAAAAGGCAACTCAACATTTCACCCAGTGAAACAGAGTAATCACAAACAAGACTATTATAGGTTATCACAATAAATATGGATTGTCATAGTAAGGTTTGGTATGTTTTTGCAAAAGTTCTTATTTGGCAACAAAGGACAGTTGAGATATATATTGTAAACAGTCTTTTATAATGTTATATTACCACTGGTGTAATACCATAATCGTAGTTTTATAGTAAAATATTTAATATGTTGAAACTAAATTGTTTCACTAAATGAAATGTTGAGTTACCTTTTCGATAGCAGTTGTTGAATTGCCTGTACAAATTGTGACAAGGATTTATTCCTCACTTATTTCATTTGAATTGTGACCGGTCAACAGAGATGCTTACTCCTCCATGACACCTGATTCCATCTTTAGATATCCAGAGGTCAGTGTTTGTCCAATATTCACCAGAATTATATATGTATCCTTGTCATCCTGGAGATTTATACTTTGGTATCTGATATTTTCTATTGCATATTTTTTATTTTTAGTACGGAATAATTATAATTTTTCTTTTGATTTTTAGGCAATCATGAATAAAAACGGTTTTGAAGTACCACTTCCAGACCCATACAAAGAAAAAGCATGTACAGATATATTTAAACCACTTACGGAGAAGCCGCAAGAATATGTTGATTTAAAACCAAATTCCGATACCTGTGGGTCCGAATTTCTTGAGGGTAAAAAAGGTACGTTTGTTTATCTGTGCACCTGTTATATCTGCAAGTGGAAGGTACAGCGGTTAGTTCCCGGTACCGGGTTATACCAGAGACTTTCTAAATATGGGAATGACTTTTCCTTTGCCAAACGCTTGGCATACGAAGTTAAAGTAGTGGTCTTTATATCTATACACCTGTCTGTTATATCTATATAATATCTATTTTTCTTGTATATATTCGTTCGAATTGTTGTGTACCATATATGTCGACGAATAGAAAAAAACCCAGAGATTAATTAAAACAATGTCTAACTCTTAAACCCGTATAATGTCAATACCAAAGTTAAATTATAAGGATAAACAGTTCAACATATATGAACATATATAAGATTTAAAGTTACAATAAATGCTCAAGACGATCTATTTTGCCAGTAAAACTTCATCATTCGAGATCGAGTTAGTAAATAGCATGTTGACAATACTATTAAGCGTGATATAATTTCACCTAAAACATGAACTTTGTCTTTTTGATTGCATTTTGTATATAGAGAGGATATTTGACAATTGATTTTAAATAACATGTTTATTACATCGAGTGAGGTAGGAGAATACATATTTAACACGAGTGCTTAGTGTTAAATATGTGTTCTCCTCACTCGATGTAATAAACATGTTATTCAAAAACAATTGTCAACTATTCTATTTATTACATTTTCCAATAGACATAAATAACAGACTATGTACTAACGCGACAAAGGACATTATTAATAGACTCATGTACAAACGCGACAATAGATATAAATAACAAAATATACAAACACGACAATAGATATAAATAACAGACTATGTACAAACACGACATTAGACATAAAGAACAGACTATGTACAAACACGACAATAGATATAAATAACAGACTATGTACAAACACGACAATAGACATAAATAACAGACTATGTACAAACACGACAATAGATATAAATAACAGACTATGTACAAACACGACAATAGACATAAAGAACAGACTATGTACAAACACGACAATAGACATAAATAACAGACTATGTACAAACACGACATTAGACATAAAGAACAGACTATGTACAAACACGACAATAGACATAAATAACAGACTATGTACAAACACGACAATAGACATAAAGAACAGACTGTACAAACACGACAATAGATATAAATAACAGACTATGTACAAGCACGACAATAGACATAAATAACAGACTATGTACAAACACGACAATAGACATATATAACAGACTGTACAAACACGACAATATATATAAATAACAGACTATGTACAAGCACGACAATAGACATAAAGAACAGATACAAATACGACAATGGATATAAATAACAGACTATGTACAAACACGACAATAGACATAAATAACAGACTATGTACAAACACGACAATAGAAATAAATAACAGACTGTACAAACACGACAATAGACATAAATAACAGACTATGTACAAACACGACAATAGATATAAATAACAGACTGTACAAACACGACAATAGATATAAATAACAGACTATGTACAAACACGACAATAGATATAAATAACAGACTGTACAAACACGACAATAGATATAAATAACAGACTATGTACAAGCACGACAATAGACATAAATAACAGACTATGTACAAACACGACAATAGACATAAATAACAGACTGTACAAACACGACAATAGATATAAAGAACAGTCTATGTACAAACACGACATTAGACATAAAGAACAGAATATGTACAAATGCGATAATCGACATAATCTGTTATTTATGTCTATTATCGCGTTTTTAAAGTATTTTTATGTCTATCCTGGCGTTTGCGCGGACTGTTATTTATGTTTCTCGTGGCGTTTGTATACAGTATGTCATTTATGTCTGTTGTCCCGTTTGTACAGTCTGTTATTTATGTCTGTTGTCCCGTTTGTACAGTCTGTTATTTATGTCTGTTGTCCCGTTTGTACAGTCTGTTATTTATGTCTGTTGTCCCGTTTGTACAGTCTGTTATCTATGTCTGTTGTCCCGTTTGTACAGTCTGTTATTTATGTCTGTTGTGTTTGTATATAGTCTGTTGTTTATGTCCGTTATCGTGTATGTATATAGTCTGTTGTTTGTGTTGCGTTGCATTTGCTTATTTTCTATTGTTAATCTGTATTTTAGGATCTCATGTTAAAAGAAAAGTAACGACGCAAAACTGTAATGTAGAATTTGGATGGAAAAGAAAAATTCCTTTTGGAAAGAAGAAATACGGGTTTTTTAAATCGGAAAATGTATCATCTTATCAAAAGAATGTAGAAGGACATGACGTTGAAACGTCGATATAGAGTCAAAATTATGTAAATGTTTGAATATGAATATGGATATATGTATGTATGTATGTATGTATGTATGTATGTATGTATGTATGTATGTATGTATGTATGTATGTATGTGTATGTATGTCTGTATGTATGAATGTATGTATGTATGTATGTATGTATGTATGTATGTATGTATGTATGTATGTATGTATGTATGTATGTATGTATGTATGAATGTATGTCTGTCTGTCTGTCTGTCTGTCTGTCTGTCTGTATGGCAGTGTGTATGATTTTATATATATAAGTGTATGAATATATGTTTATGTATGTATGTGTGTGAGTTTTATATTTGCTTTTTTAAATATATTAAATGATTTGAACTTTAAGACAGTTATGTAAATGTTTGAATATGAATATGGATATGTATGTATGTATGTATGTATGTATGTATGAATGTATGTATGTATGTATGTATGTATGTATGTATGTATGAATGTATGTATGTATGTATGTATGTATGTATGTATGTATGAATGTATGTATGTCTGTCTGTCTGTCTGTGTGTCTGTCTGTCTGTCTGTATGGCAGTGTGTATGATTTTATATGTATAAGTGTATGAATATATGTTTATGTATGTATGTGTGTGAGTTTTATATTTGCTTTTTTAAATATATTAAATGATTTGAACTTTAAGACAGTTGTGTCTTTGTTTATTTTTAAAAAGGTTGTAATATCATAACACAGATTCTAATACTAGATAAAGTAAAGGGTAAATTATCATTTTATTTGACTGTGGACTCACGGCGGGTGTGACCGGTCGACTGGGGATGCTTACTCCTCCATGGCACCTGATCCAACCTATTGATTTCAAGAGGTCCGTGTTTGTCCATTTTTACCAGATTTTACCTATATCTTGGCCATCCTAATGATTTATACTTTGGTATCTGATATTTTTTTATATCAATAAAACCAAGGGCCAGAAACAGTACAAAACGTAATAGAAATAATGTATACACATATATCTTTGTCTTGAATATGTAACGTCACGTGAACTGATTTCGAGAAGTTTCTGCTAACACAAAAACGTTTCAAAGTATCATTGGGAGCAACGCTGTTTCAAATTGAACTTTATAATAATGATCACGCCTCATTTGATGTTGACGGCACCCTTTATGAACACTCGAGAGAACACGCATGAAAACGATACCTGTTTCTAATACTTAATTCGGTTAATTTGGAAAAATGATCCGAGTCAATGTATACACACGTATATATAATACACCACCAACAGCGAAATTTACAGGGTTGTATACCAAAACAAGTGCATGGAACAGTCTGACTATACTCTGAAGATCAGGTGCACTATAGGAGAAATATATCTTGTCGATCGTCTCACGAACAGGCAACCTAATGCTGCTATGACTAATATAAAATGATATGACACCGAGTATTGTAAGAAACGATAATGACCAGTGATGCCAGAATACAAAATTAAGAAAGGGAGAAATGTTTAGTTTGTATGACTTGATATCACTATAGAGCGGGATCGGGATCCTACGTCAACATGTCGTCTATGAAGACAGACGAAGGAACAGCGGATTGTATTACTCAATCCAATATTATAACCAGATATGAAATCAGCTTATTGTAACGACTGAGGTTTTTGATGCTTGCATAATACTTTTAGTGGAAGTCAGCTTTTCATATTGAAGAAATATATCATACGATTAAATGTAGATTAGGATTTGAACGATATGTAATTATATTACAAGTATTATTAACAATAAATCGTTAGATAACATAAAAATAACCCCGAAATGTTCTAGCGACATTTCGGGGTGCAATTTTCCCCTTTTTTCAGGCAAATTTTTGTTTTAACATATTGCTATGACGTCATCATTATTAACACTACCAAAGTTATACATTTGGGGGAAAAGAGCCAAAACAAATGCTTATGAAGATCGTTTCTGTGAAGAAGACTTCATCAGCTGAGCTTTAATTCAGTATAAATACATGGATAAGATATATATCAGAAAAATTGGTATCATACAAGGCAACATAATAAATCTAAATGTATTTCTAATTCCTTCTAGGAACTACCTACTGGGAAAAAAAATCTTAGCTTTTGAGAAGTTTATAATTCTTAAATGGTGCTATATGAGAAAAATGTTTTTAGTATAAAATAATCGGCTGGTGTGGAAATACCGGGTACTACTGGGTTTATATCTACCCTCGGGGGTTCAAACGGTCCACGGGCCATGGCAACCACGCAGTAGTTATAAACATTATTAACATAGATATATGAATATTTCGAGGTTTTATTAAAGACAGTGGTTTGAATACATTAATTTAAAGAGAGAAGCTAACGTAACTTGCAATTGTCTTGAGAAATCTCAAAATTCTTAAGGATCATGAATGTCTTAGCAATCAAGTATGTACAGGTATATTTTGGATTACTTTAACCTGAATTATGTTAACAAAATTATTGTTTTGAGGATTGTTTGTTTATTTATGTAAGCAAGTGTATAGGTAAACTAATTTTATTGGATTGGTGTCAACGTTCCGCATATGCTAATCTTGTTTGACATTGTTTTTTTTCAGTAGATGAAATGTTGAGTTACCTTTTCGGTTGTTGAGTCGTCTGTACCAGTTCTGACGAGGACTTGTCCCTCACTTATTTCATTTGAATTTGACTGTGGATTCACAGCGGTGTAACCTGTCAACGGGTGATGCTTATTCCTTCATGGCAACAGAGATCCAGAGATCCGCACATTGTAACACTCAGCACTCACGCTCAATAAACTTATGATTTTAATCATATGGGACTCTGGGCCCAATGTCACCAAATACACTCAGCGCTCAAGCTCAATAACTTACAATTTGTGGTACAACAAGACATTTGTGTATATTTACAGCAAACAACTGTAAATAATGATGAAAAATTCTATTCCTTTGAAGAAAACTTCTGACAGAAAATCAAAATATAGTTTCAGTAAATACTCAAGGTTTGAATACCATTCCCAAGACATTTTGTTTTTTATTATGAAAATTATATTCATAACTCCGACACACATTTATTAAGAGTTCAGAAAGGAATAAGTATGACGATGCACCTTGTCCTGTAAAGATAATATTTGGATGACGTATTGTGACTCATAACCTGATATTGCTGATATCACATGGTGTACGCATAGATAACTGCATTCCTTTGAATGTTATCATTTACATCACAATCGTACATATTCCTTAAAAGACAGAAGCAATGACTCTAAAGAGGATTTTTTCAACTTTAAAAATATCTGTGCCGGCATTAGATGATAGTTGGTGAATAAATCGCAGATATTTAATAAATGTTCAACAGGGGGTGCTTATTCTTCCATGACACCTGATCCCACATCTGGATTCCAAGGGGTCCGTGCTTGTCCATATTCACCAGCCTTGTATCCTGGATATTCTGAACATTTATACTTTGATATCTGGGATTTTTATATTTAATGAAATTGTGATTTGATTATTCAAACAGCTGAACAGTCTAAATGCTGTCAATGTCCTTCTCACATAATCTACGTATCAGAAAAATCGCAAATATTTTCATATCTTCATTTCGTTTAAAGATTAAATGTACTAGTACTTGTCTTTTGACTGAGTGTATGGCGACATATTGACTTAATGTTTTAGATAATCAGTACGTCCATTGCCTGTCGTGTAGTAATGTCGAAACACGTGGGCAATGAAGGACATTGTATTGCGCCTATCATTACTCACACGTTTATATATATATATATATATATATATATATATATATATATATATATATATATATATATATATATATATATATATATATATATATATAGAGAGAGAGAGAGAGAGAGAGAGAGAGAGAGAGAGAGAGAGAGAGAGAGAGAATTGTATATTTATAAAATAATATATTTTGACCTGTTTACCGAATAAAAACCTTTAACATATACTAGTCTATTATCAACTGTCATGTCTAACATACTTTGACAACTTAAAATGGTGTAATTAAATGAATTCAAACACTGATTCTTTAACTACATGTAAAATAGATAAATCTAACTATTCTATTTATCACACATATTTGGAGAGGACACTGCATTTTCACACATTAGATAATGACTGGGTACTGGAGACCTAAACATTTCACATGTACATGTATATACGACCTGGTGACATTTATATAGGTGTTGACAGGCTCAGTTGATAAGAAGAGTAATTCACATTGTAATACGTTAACAATTCACCTCTGAGTTGTATTTATCTGAAACAAGTTTCAAATTCTGTAAATTTGGAAAAACGACATTCCGTAGAATGGGAAAACTAATGAATTAAATTTACTGTTCAAGTTGTTGAGCATCTTGTAAATGGAAATAAATTTTTTAAATATGAAATAATATAACCATGATTAGCCGAGGTACGAGGTTTCTTTCAATTGAAACACCTAGAAAATTAATCGGTGGAAACTCTATTTGAACACACTATTTCATCCTATAAATATTTAAGATAGTCTATAATTATTTCACATAATATCAAATGAAAAAAAAAATGGCGCTGTTCATTTAGATATGATTATTACTATAGCTAAGTTATTTGTAACTTCAAAATTGTGTTCGACGCAACCATTCAAAGACTGCCAATGCTGAATTTACAAAATATTTAACGCCCATTATATAAAAAATGAATCTTTATGTAGTTCCATTGTTAAAAATGTAAACATAAATACTATATGAAAGGGAAAATGATCAGAAATATCGCATTTCATGTAGGTCGTTTAGAACAGGAGATGGATTAAAATATTTATAAATTTTATAGAAAAACTTCGTTATAAAAGTTTATTTTACATACTATTTTAAGTCAAGGGGAACAAAAATTGCCTAGTTATAAACGTAAATGTTATAAGCGTGTTTGATATAGACAAGATATTTTTCTGCCGTAAAATCGCTACCGGTATATCCGTGTTCGCTATATTCAAGTTTTAATATATATATATATATATATATATATATATATATATATATATATATATATATATATATATATATATATATATATATATATATATATAAATTTGAATCTATATTCATAAACAGATATTAGGTTAGAACTTTCACTTGAATATATCGACATGATTGAAATTACCATAAGCCTACTTGAAACATGAAATAAAGCACGGAATTCAACAAATGTATTTAATATATCAAATCATTAACAATAAAATATAGAAAATCTGGAATTATATTATCTAAAGTAAAACGATAAAAAAGAGTGTATGTAATGCTTAAAGGTGCACTAGCTGTATTGAACAAAAACATATTTTGATTTTTGTCTTCTTTTACTACTTGTACTTGATGTACAATAACAAATAAGAGCTATACACAGGCATGAAAAATCTTATATTCCGGTATATTTTGTGAAAAAAAGTCAAGTCTAGTGTAATTTATATACAAGTAGCAAGGTTGAGTTAATCAATTGCTAGTGAAAAAGTGCCAAACCTGGGTTTCTGAAGTAATTATCACCAAATATATAGGAATTTAAGAATTTTATGCTTGTGTATGTCTCTTTTTTGTAATTATATATCAATGTAATAGTAAAAAAGAAAACAAAAATATTTGAAAAAAACACAGTTAACGCCCCTTTAAAAATGTTTGTAGAATCAACATTGACTGTAAAACAAAAAATGTAATATTGATAAACAAACACTGATATGGTCAATTGAGCATTAACTTCATGTATACTTTTCTTGACGATATGTCCAGTACAATACAATGAAAAACAAATATTAAATACAGTAATTATTTACATATCAAAGAATATATATGAAAATCACAGTTATGCTCTTTTGTACATTCATGTCCACGGTTAGGTATACACGTGTACAGACACGCACACAAATATTTACATGTACTCGTATACTTCTGACCTCCCTCGCAATCCCTTTCTTCTCCAAAACTGATTTTTTAATACAAGTCATTTCATTGAGAACAGTCACACTTCAGATTTTACAGTTTGATATGATATGGAATTGAACACATCACATTGACTTGTCTAATAACCATGATATACAAAAGAGACATTGGCCTATCTAATCACCATGACATACATAAGTGACATTGGCCTATCTAATCACTATGACATACATAAGTGGCAATGACTTATCTAATCACCATGACATACATAAGTGGCAATGACTTATCTACTAACCATGACATACAAAAGTAACATTGACTTATCTAATCAGCATAACATACACTGTTAACATTAACTTAGCGAATGACATGTATTAGTGATTTAAACTTTTCTAATCACCATGGCATATATAAGTAACTTTGACCCATCTAATCACCATGACATAATTAGTAACTTTGACCTATCTAATCACCATGACATATTTAAGTAACTTAGACTTACCTAATCGTCATGACACACACAAGTTACATTGATTTATCTAATCATAATGACATATATAAGTGACATTAACTTGTCTGATCATTGTGACATATATAATGTCATTAATACATGAGTATCTATTTATGTGTATATATATTATCCAAGTAAGGAGCTTATATCTCTAAATATTTGTTAAATGTTAATCTTGGCCCGAGACCATAAATAAGGAAAAGTCGCAGACAAATTTAATTCTCAAAAGTAAAGAATTTACTCAGAGGAGTAAAAAGTGAAAACTCGCGGATCATAAAACGATATAAGAATTTTCTCAACTGTAGTAAGATTGTTAAAGGGCAGTGTAAATCTAATCCGGGACATATGTCCCAATTTATGTCCCATTTAACCATACTCTATGATGGATTATTTTATAACCAACAAAGATGTATAAAACGCTTTAAAATAAAAAGGCTGCACATTTGTGACACATTACAGGGGCTAGATATATACGTTTTAAAAAAGATTAAAAACGTCTTGTAAAATGCTGATGCATGACCAAAGTCAGTGATTTATACACATTGTATGTACAATGTATATAGTGAACTATATTCAAGATACAAGTAAATCATAATAGAAACATTAGATTAAACAAAGGTCTCGGGACATACACTTGGATATATATATCAATCTAAATTTGCACTGTCCCGATTGCTAATATGAACAAACGCCGTATGGTCAATAACAAACCAACAGAAAAAGAAGTGTTGGTCTTCTAAACCTATATCGCTCAAATAACACATTGTTTTCGAAAGCCAAGGGATCAAACATGTCCCGAAATACTCTAGGGCGACGGAGACCCTGTCTTTAGCGTCTATTTATCCCGAGACGAACATAAGGGGAAGCCATTTTCACTGTTAAGAATGACTTAAGTCAATTACAGACTGTTCTTAAGTATTTTATCACGTGATAAAGAAGTTTGTTTGAGAATTTCTTAATGATCCACAACTTTACCGAAGTTGTGAAAATTCTCAATATTTGGGTAAAATTTTAAAGCTGAGTAAAATATTTGTTTGGGAATAGTTTAATGGTCTTGAGCCCTGTTTTAGTTCAGTAACCCAAGAATATATAATGTATAGGAAACTGGAAGCTGTCCTGTATATCATGGATATCTTTCGTCTATATTTATACTATTTTTCTTCGTATGTTAAAAGTGCATTATTGTTCTTTATGTTGCTATCCATTTTATTTCCTCTGCTACTCCTAAGCCACAACTGAATGGGGTGAATGAATGCCAATACGGCTATACAGAGCACAAATGCGGTTACCTGCAATACAAATAATGGATTCTGATATCATATATAATCATCTGATACAGGTCTTACTTCTCCCATTGAAATTCTTTTTTACAAAAACAAAAACAACACGCAAACCAAACAAGCATAAGCAAAGGAAAAGAAAGTAAGACACCATAATTCCAATATATCCAACTAATTCAATGTTTGTTTTACTTATCTTATGTTAAATAGACTGTAAAATGTTTATTAAAAGGGCAAACATATTCTATTCAAGTCATGATAACAATTTCTCTTGATCGTGGACCTAGATGAAGTCTCATTGTTAAATTCTGTACTATGTATGTGTTCTAATGCATTGATGGTTCGTTAATTTGCCGCGCCTCAGTCATATTTGAAAAATCAACTTCTACACAAAGAGCTCAGAGTTAGAAAAACAATTTGCAAATCTCAAACCAAACTATGATCAAACCGGAATTAAAGCAGTATCTTCAGCATCATATGTCAGTGTCACAGTACTTACATAGACATACTATTAATTTGCAACATCATATACGTACATGTTGATAAGCATTTGGATATTTCTCGTTCCAGGCGAAGAGTCCGTACTGAAGCATACTAACTAAACCGTTTATAAATGTCATTGTACCATAAAGTGGACCAAAATGTTGAGGAGGAAATCTGAAACATATGACATATCTATCAATACATTGTATCAGTACTTTAAAATGTTATTTGTCTTACCGATTAACTCATTTTACCCCCTCCCCCTTTTGCTGCTTTTAAAAACAACATTTCATGAGGATAATTATGAAACAAAATGAATGGAAAAGACAAACATGGACTGAAACGACTTATAACAAGGTTTCAAAGGTTGTTTAACAGGTTATAGTGAGAATAAAAGTGACAAAGCATGATTCTGATTGGATAACTGAATATTAATTCAGTCAGTATCAAATTTTCTTCAATCAAATATAATAACATTATTTACTTACGCCTCATTAATGAATGCTATTCCGATGGAATAGAGAAACGAACGATAAAATGTAAAAATCACAAACACCGGGAACATAATCTTTAGCTCGCTGACCAATGGAAGGGCGTATGAAAGTACACCAAATAGTTGACAAAGCATCATCGGCGGTACAACTGGTTTATACTTCCGGGATGGTAATGGTTCTCCTGTAAATGGATATAGAGAAACATATATATATAAACCCAAAGGGACACAACAAAACCAGTCTTTATAGGGAGGTGGTCTTTATATAGAGGGTGATTTGTACACAAATGGTACTATTGGGGACAGCAAAAACGGTCTTTGTGATCACGTGGTCTTTATACACAGGTGGTCGCTAAAGCAGGTTTTACTGTAATTCTGCTGTGTAGTAACTGGTCGTTTCATAATATATTGTAATGAAGTACTAGCACATACCAGTCGTACATGAAACTCAGTAGAAGCGTCATGAAGTATATAGGATTAGCCTTGCGTGCCGTAATGTTTAAGATGATTGTTCGGTATAAACATGTAGCTGTTGTTAATTTACTTTACATTGGGCGGATAAATCTTTAAGTTTAAATAGTCTCCTGTCAAAGAAAACACGCACCGATGCATGTTATGTTAGTGAGCATTATATTACATATTATCATTAATTAATTACCAAAAAATTGTCAATGCTTTAGATCTTTTCCGAATGTTTTTAAACGAAAAACCTGTTTTTATCAGATATTTATCTAAAAAGATCGGAACGTAAAAGTCACAAGAGCGAACTCATATTTGCTTAAAAGCAGAATGATATGTACATTGGACACACTAGAATATAACAAATTACCTTCATATACATCAATGACATACCTGAGTATCGCTTTCTTTGCCAGTCGTATATCATCCCTGCTAAAACCGCCAGCAAAGCAGACGACATGGTTGTGTAGGCAAAAGCGCCAAGGTATTGGCCAACTGCATCAACAAATATATATATATAAAGAACATATCATCGTCACACATAACTTTATATACTCCAATAAAAAAAATCTGCTTTATGTTATTTTCTTTTGATTTTATAGTTTACTCAAGTTAACAATAAACATAATTAATTTGCTATAATTATTTGTTGAATTGTAATTTTTATCGTTAACATGTCTTTGTTCAAATCAGACCTGAAGTGTTTTGTCGACTTGATAACGAAATCAGTTCCATTGAAATTTTTGGCATGGTACCTAAGGCTGAGAACCTGTATGATGGCAAATTTATGAATTCTCATTATCTATCTATCTATCTATCTATCTATCTTCCCCTATGTTAAGAATCGGAGAATTTGAGCAAAATCAAATAAAAGGATTTATTTTGGCATAGTGTCGATGAAATCCAGTCATACAACGCAATGTCTCTGTACCTAAAACATATCAGCCGTCGCAATACACGAAAAATTTTCGAGTTATCCCATTCCGTTCGGATTTTTCGAGTTATTGATTACGTGATATTATAAAAAACGGGGGCAGTCAGCAACCCGGTTTACTCTGAATTTGTATACGTTGTGCCGACTGCCTGTTCTATTATTCAAATGCGTCACTACCACTGCCTCGCATAAGGATGTAAATTGGACAAGAGAGAGAAGAAAATGTATGGATAAATGGCTTCTGTTCGTTTATTTGCTTTACTTGCGAAATAGAACAAGACATTGCATGACAACCAAGTTGAGAAACTTCAGCGCCAGTCGGCCGACTTTGAGTTTGAACCAAGGTGCCCTAACAAAAATGACACTTTTTCAAGGGAAAAGCGCTGGTAAAACTATTTCTCGTTCTCTAAATACTTTACGAATTTATCATGTTGTATGTCTTTTACATTTTTAATTTCCATTCAAAACCAATTGTTGTTATATGCCTAATAGATCTAATAGATTTACAATATCCAATACTGCAGTAGGCTGAATAGGCATCATTATCATATATTACATACTTTGGTATTCCATCAAAAACTGCTTGATTTGGATTGTTAGGTAAGAAATATAACAAATTTATTAAGTCATGAATTTATCTTCTCTAATGAGTTGTTGACAGGACAATAATTGAATCAATGACCAAAATTAAATCAATCTACAGATGATTTATCTGGTAAATATATATCTAAATTTATTTTTGTTTTTGGGAATATTAAAGTTGTCATCTCTATATTGCAGCTATACTGGACATGACAACACCAAAACTTAAAAACTGGGTTTGTTTTACCACCAGACAAAATATCAAAGAGTCAAAACATGAGAAAGACTGGACCATCACGAAATCTTAGCAGATTTTATGAATTTCATTTGTTCATTCAGCATCTACAAACACTGATAGGTCAGGTTGTCACCTACAGAACTTACAGTTACAACTCTTTTAAATTTCTAGTATTCATCATCCAAACAGAGTCATTCACATTTTTCCAAATTGTGAGGAGGAAAAATAAACAGATGCATAACAGCAAATGCAAGATTCCTGAATCATATTTATGCTGACCTGACTGTTTTCATCACATTAAGCATGCTCCTTTAGGAGAAACATTCTGATGTGCAGAACTGTTGATCTCAAGCAAACCTTTTCCACAGCATGATTAAATAACAATGCCACCAGGAGAAGAACCTGTAGAAGGTTACTTCCTATCTACAAACAGCCCCGATTCCTGGACATTTAAGTTTTGTGTAGTGACCTAAACATTTCAAAATATAGGTGTTTGGCAGGCAGTACATTTTTCTCATTAAATTTAAGCAATGGATACAGTACAACTAATTTACCAAATATTCTATTCATATCAATTAATTACATGAGATTAAAACATTTTAACAAGGTATTGTTCTTGCTCTCTTTCTCTTCTTTAGTGTACAAAGTTAACATTTCAAGTAAATGAACGAATTCGTTTCAGTTATGATATAGATTGCTTTTTTTTTCGCATTAATATTATACATCCTGTTGCAACACGAAAAAAGAAAGAAAATAAATACATTGATAAAACCAACTCTGTTCATGGATCTTGAGGATACTGTTGTTGAGACAAAGGAACCAAATTGGTCATCTGAAATTAACTATAAGCCTATATAAAAATATATACATGTACATAATTTTAAAAATGGAAATTATAGATGTATTGAACTTATGTCCCTATAGTAACATTTTGGTACATTTTAAAATGCACTTAGAATGCCATATTTATATCATTTGGTTTCTGAAGAAAACCATGAATGTTGATAAAATGGCTAATTAAAGTCATTAGCAGCTACAGGGATGTCATTAGAAGGCGGTAACAGGCGAATTTAACCTAAACTCAGTAAATAGCCAACTACTTTTGACAAAATTAGATATATTTCTATACAAAAAGATTCTCCTGCTGCTTTGACAGTTTCACCCGTTACTAAAAACGTTAGTGACATCCTTGATATGCATTCATGAATTTACAGTAAGAATGCCAAAATGCTGACAAAAGTATATCGGGCACTGGGGGTAAATTGTGCTGCTCATACCAATCTATAGTAACATCAACAGCCTGAAGAATCATAAGATTTTGAAATGCTTAATTGCACAATGCACAATTGTGAAATAACCAGACAAAACTTCACCAGAAGACTTTAGAAGAAGCTATACAGGGTAAGGCCTGTTTATCTACCTGGTTTCAGTAATGCATGTAGACTACATAATGAACACAATGAAACCGAGAAATGGGCCTTGCTCCACAAAACTTTGTTCAGATCTGAGAATATTCTCGACTTGGCAAGATTTTGCCAAAGTTGAGAAATTTTATTCAGACTTAATTAATTCTTAAAATTTTTATGGTGTCAGGCCCTGATTTCATTATCACTGATGTGATTTGCTAGAAAAAGTCTACTTTTCTATGGGAGGAGGGGACAGTCATGCCTAGTTTTATGCATATGTCATCATATCGTGGAAAAAGTGCTCCATTGCCACTAGTAGTAGATCTAACTGTATGCCTTCGCCTAATTCTTGAAACCATGGCGTCTTTGTCTTTGACCATAGGCAAAGGTAGACAAGCTTAAGACAGATAAAGGAGATGTACTTATTTATTATAAACAAGATTATAATTGAGCACCTTTTTGTGGTAGGTCTAAATAGGATTCATATGCACTCATTATATCGGATGCTATCTTAAAAATTGAAATTAACATAAACTTAATTCGTGATTTTTCCATCTATCTATTATATTCTGTGTACTCTTCAACTTATATGTGGCTAAATGACACAGATCATCCTGATCGGGGACGTATACATAACACATGTTAATTATTATATACGTCCCTATCCAGATTTTACATTACAGAGAGTGAGATACGTCAAATAATTAAAACTGGGACATACATACCAAAAACTGTTCAAAGTTGCACACTAGACAGAATTTTGTATATAGATTAATTTAATTTGCCATGAGCACCAGTGATAGCAGTAAAGATCGGTGGCACATCATTTAGTAGATGAATTGTCATCTCGGTGGTTGTTAATGTAAACCGGAAGCCCCGTTGCCCAAACCGGAAACGGCGAATCGTAACATAATACGACAAATTGGGAACGGAAAAGGACAACTCGAAAAAGCGCAATTATCTTACAGTGGGTTTGATCTAATTACCAATGCCGACAGCTGTTTGAATGTCAATAGTTATAGGTTCAAAAAGTTATATATTCGTTATCAAGTTGGGGGTCTCAAAATGGTATGGAAATAATACTTACCAACATGATCTTTTTGACCAGACAGTCTTGTCAAAACGGGATTTAGTAACCCAATAAACGTGACAAACATTAACATATTGACACTCATCCATATCACGTGAACAAAATAGGTTATGGACAAAAAGCAAGACTTGAGGCTAACTTCGTTTGTCTTTTTCACATGTTCTGTCTTTTCGATATTCATCGTTTCTGTAAAATTATCCAGACAATAAATTTAAAATAAGAAACATGCCAAATGTATTACTCTTATCAAGATATTGAAAATAAATTGCACTACAGACAGACGCAGAAACACATACACAACCACACCAATGTCTAGAGCAAGGTAATCCGGAGTAATCGTGTATTTCTACTCGAACTCGTACTATAAAAGTTAGGTATTCATTTGAAAAATTATCTAATTAAGACGAATTTTATTTTACGAGTTTTGAAAACAAAATTTTACATGAGTGTCTTCATTTTCTTGGTCAATATTTAACACTATCAAAGGATAAAAAAGTATTCTGTTATATTTTTAATTTCAGTCTCTCATCTATTTTACCCATTAATATCACGTTCTACCACGCTTTACGAATAAACTGTTTCTTAAATATCTTTCCTAACATATGAATCGGTAGAAATATAACCTGGTGTATGGTTCAGAAGCTGACTATTTGCCTCCTCCTCCGTGACGACGGGGATTTCCACTTCCTCTCCGGGACATTTTTTCTTCCCAATAATGTAATCTCGAGGGAGGAATATAAAGGTACTGATGGAAAACAAAGCCACACACAGAAATGATATGAATATGTAGCTGTACATGAGTCGTATTCCATTTTCATACGCAATCTACAACAGAAATTATAAACACACAAATATGTGGAATACAACTGAGATTTTTCTCTATCGGTTACAAAAATAGACGCAAACGAAATTTCATTGACTATGTCTATATTTTAAAAATCTATCTATCTATCGTCTAGTACATTTATTAAATATCTTTTATTTCTGTTCTGAAATATATATATATATATATATATATATATATATATATATATATATATATATATATATATATATATATATATATATACGACCGGATTCGGGGTTATAATGACTGTGGGACATGACATTTTATTTCAAATTAACTGAACTTAAATGCATCCGTTTGTGTATGAGGATAATAATATTCAGTCATCAAGAAGAACCATGCTTAGGCCTATTAAATGTATCGTCAATGTGATTTTTTACGTTGTGTTTGTACTATTTATTTGACCTTGAAATCTGTCACTATATCCCATAGAAGCTTTGAACAATATTAACAATACCAAAGTTATAGTTTATAAAATGAGGTCAAAACCAATGCTAAAGATAGGAGTTCAACAAGATATAGTGTCCCAATAGATATTACACGTTTTTATCAAAGCAAAGTAAAAAAACGGCAAGTTTTCCATTAAAGAGTAATTCGGATTTTTGACTGAAGTTTATTCACCTGTGAAAAACGTGTACCTGACACAATGACAGACTTTCGTTTCAAATTAACTGTTACCAAATAAATCTCATAAGCGTTCACCAGACCTTGTACTTCATTTAAAATAATCCGAATTTATTTTCAATTAAAGAGATTTCAAATTTTACGAGTTTAAGCATCGAGATTTTTCTGAGGAATTTCATTTCATTTCAAACCAACCGATATTTTTCAAATTAAGCGAGTTCGATTATATACATCTCTCGGACATTTTTTTTCTTCCCAATGATGTAATCTCGAGGGAGGAATATCAAGGTACTGATGGAAAACATTGCCACACACAGAAATGATATGAATATGTAGCTATACATCAGTCGTATTCCATTTTTATACGCAATCTATAACGACAATTATTAACACAAAAATATATGGAATACAAAGAAGATTTTTCTATCTCGGTTACTTTGTCCTAAATACAAAAATAGACACAAATGAGTTAAAGTTTCATTGTCTAATACTCTTACCTATACATTTAAAACAAATCTGTCTATCTATCTATCTATCTATCTCTCTTTTTATCTATCATACTACAGATGATAAAAATATTTTATTTCTGTGCTGAAGTATACATACGATACCCACTACAAGAGCAAAGTGCTTATATCCACTTGACTGACTGACTGACTGACTGACTGACTGGCTCGCATGCATGACGTCCTTACCACTCGGGCATCTACGCATTCACAAAAAGCAATGTTTTGACAGCGGTGCCTTGTTTCGAGGACTTTTGAAAAACTCAGCTGTAGAGTTTGACGAGTGACAGGATTCCATCTAAGTAAATGGATAATGTATCTATACAAGGTACAAAGTGATAAAAAATATACAACTATCACTACAAACATCGGGTATTTAGTTCAGAATTTGAAGTCTAAATAATACAATGTTTGAAACACCCATACAGTCACGGACGTATTCCTGTATTCCCACGAAGTGGCTTCACTTCGAGGCAAAGAGTTCAAAATTCGAATCTGGCCTGTCCTAAACTTAAGTACACGTTATATGTGATTTATTTTTTCGTCAAGTGTACGATTAACATTGAAAGTTAATTCACTTCCATATCACTTCAATACATTGTTTTGTTGTATTGTTGGTTCCTAAATGTATCAAAAGGATATAGAGAGTATCTGCAAAGCTATCACTTAATTAGACGCAAACTTCACATTCAATATGATTGCATAAGATATAGATTGTGCTAAGCATAAAATTGTTAAACCTGAATTGAAACCATTACATTTTAGTCGATGCAAATCATTGACATGGTAAGTGGTAAATATTAGTCCATTCTTAGTCATGTAATAAGAATACGTTATTCCATTTTCTTTTCCCAGTGGGTAAAGAACTTCATACAAAGTTTGATATACTATACGGGATCCTATTTGGTATTTCGTAATTTTTTAAGTTGCTATGTGATCAATGGATAAAGAAGTCTTTCTTGTTTTATATTGTTTTTTTATTTCGTATATCTCCTTTTATTGCCCTGAACAAAGACAGATTATTCCGAAAAGTTATTTCAGAGTTAAACATAGTTTAAAACTTCCCAAATCAACCTGTGGCAAATAATTTATATGCTTGATACCAATCTGATACAGATAATTAATGAACATAAATTGGTTATTAATTTTAATGTCTCTGTTATACCATAAAGGCTGTGCTATATATTTTCCCCATTGTTTGTCTTTGTAAACCTTTGTAAATGTTTTCTGTCAAAATTTTCAACTTTAAATTAATGTCTTTTATTAGACGCCATATATAAGTAGTTTTTACAGCTTTTTTATAATTAGACAATTCAATTTTTACCCCACCTTTATTGCATTCTTACGTAATAACAGCATGTTTAACTTTATCAGGATTAGAATCACACAGGAATTTAAACATAAATACATGCATGTCAATGAAAATATAAATTAAAATGCTCTGTCACATGTTACACGTACATACCTTGACAATTTGTTGTACTATAGACGAAAAATCAAACAGTCCACAAAATATTGAAACAACTGTTGACTGAGCGCTGGGGAATAAGTTAGACACCTGAAAGTAGACACCGATGATACGATATATTTAACATAAATGATGGGTTTAAAGTTCTTTCTATTGCATTTTTTTTTCAATCTCTCTCTCACACACACACACACATACACACACACACACGTTCCAGCAAGGCTCGGACATATACAGACTAGTGATAATTGGTTTACTCATTTCACTAGAGATAAGTGGTTTTACTCATTTCACTAGAGATAACTGGTTTACTCATTTCACTGGAGATAAGTGGTTTTACTCATTTCAATAGAGATAAGTGGTTTTGCTCATTTCACTGGAGGTAAGTGGTTTTACTCATTTCACTAGAGATAAGTAGTTTTACTCATTTCACTGGAGGTAAGTGGTTTTACGTATTTCACTAGAGATAAGTGGTTTTACTCATTTCACTAGAGATAAGTGGTCTTACCCATTTCACTAGAGATAAGTGGTTTTACTCATTCCACTGGAGGTAAGAGGTTTTACTTATTTCAGTGGAGATAAGTGGTTTTGCTTATTTCACTGGAGATAAGTGGTTTTACTCATTTCACTAGAGATAAGTGGTTTTACTCATTTCACTAGAGATAAGTCTTTTTACTCATTTCACTAGAGATAAGTGGTTTTACTCATTTCACTAGAGATAAGTGGTTTTACTCATTTCACTGGAGGTAAGTGGTTTTACTCATTTCACTAGAGATAAGTGGTTTTACGTATTTCACTACTGGAGATAAGTGGTTTTACTCATTTCACTATAGATAAGTGGTTTTGACATTTTCACTAGAGGTAAGTGGTTTTACTAATTTCAATAGAGATAAGTAGTTTTACTCATTTCACTGGAGGTAAGATAAGTGGTTTTCACTAGTAGTGGTTTCACTAGATAGAGATAAGTAGTTTTACTCATTTCACTGGAGTATTTCACTAGATATAAGTGGTTTTACTCATTTCACTAGAGATAACTGGTTTACTCATTTCACTGGAGATAAGAGGTTTTACTTATTTCAGTGGAGATAAGTGGTTTTGCTTATTTCACTGGAGATAAGTGGTTTTACTCATTTCACTAGAGATAAGTGGTTTTACTCATTTCACTACAGATAACTGGTTTACTCATTTCACTGGAGATAAGAGGTTTTACTTATTTCACTGGAGATAAGTGGTTTTATGTATTTCACTAGAGATAAGTGGTTTAACTCATTTCACTAGAGATTAGTGGTTTTACTCATTTTACTAGTGATAAGTGGTTTTATGTATTTCACTAGAGATAAGTGGTTTTACTCATTTCACCTGAGATAAGTGGTTTTACTCATTTCACCGGAGATAAGTGGTTTTACTCATTTAACTGGAGATAAATGGTTTTGACCATTTCACTAGAGATAAGTGGTTTTACTCTTTTCACTTGACGATTTACTGATTTTAACCACATCACTAGCAATAGATGGTTTTACTCGTTTCACTACAGGTGAGAGGTTTTACTCACTTTAGTATATGTTAGAGGCTTACCTCATTTAGAAAAAAAGTGACAGTTGTTTCTTATATGCGAGGATTTACTGATTTTAGTAGAAACGAGAGGCTTAACTCGTTTCAATGAAGGTGAGAGGTTTTTCATATTTCAGTAGAGGTTAGGGTTTGCTCATTTCGGTATAGGTGAGAGGTTTTCACTAATTTTGTTAGATGTGAGAGGCTTAACTCATTTTATTAGAGGTGAGAGGCTTAACACATTTTACTACAGGTGAGAGGTTTTCTCATTTCAATAGATGTGTTTTTCTCATTTCAGTAGATGTGAGATTTTACTCGTTTTAGTATAGATGAGAGGTTTTACTCATTTTAGTATGGATGAGAGGTTTTACTTAATTCACATTTGGAAGCATATCTGATAACAAAGACTGTATTTAATTCAAACTGGTATTCAATGGGGATTACAGAGTCACGAAATCTAAAACCGAGTTATTGTATGTTGTTGGATTGCGGAAGTTATTTCTACACGTAATACATTTTATACCTACCTGGATACTTGTAGCAAACATTACTAATCCTGCCAAGCCTATACAACACAAACCTGGGCACAACAACCATGGATGACCTGTAATTCATTGACACCGTAATTGACACCGAATTAGATGTTAGAAAAATAGAATTAAAAATTTAGAATCTTATAAATGCATGATAAAGGAAATTAAAATTTTGATGTGTAGTTGCTTAATAATTATTGCATTTGGAAATTATTTTGTAAATAATTTGAATATGACTTGTAAAAGCTATTTTGACACCCTTCCAAGGAAATTTTTAATTTAGCAGTATCACTATTTTTCATTGGTCACTTTAGGATAGCATATTCTATTCAGGAGGAATAGGGTCTCCGTGGCCGTGTGGCAAGACCATCTCACTTTGAACCATCAAGTATCTCACTTCTGGTCGGTGCAGGTTAGAGCCTCACTGGAACATAAGCTGATCTTTGTGGGAAAGTTTGACAGTTTACTTGCGTAAAACAGATGTGTTCTCGGGTACATTGTAACCGGGTTCTTTTTGTCACCATATAACTTATTGTTGATTGTAGGGTAAACAAATATAAAAATCAAACCATTAAGAATAAATCTGAATACAATGCATTACGAACTTATTGTTATAACAGATGAAAATGATAATATTCTGAAAGTTTCGTTTTACTTACTTGGACTTGAGAATGCTATGCATAGTGTACCACAAACATATACACATCTAAAGAGATAGGAAAAAGAAAACAGAGATTTTGTATAGTCTCAATTTTTATATCATCCGCAGGCATATAAACTATATGAATATCATTTTATGAATGAATTAAATCATTTCACTAAAAAGTACCCCTGGTTATGGCTTTATTATAAATCATCGCAAATGTTTCTTCAAATGAGATTCGAATACAAATTTTGATGATGATTATGATGATGATGATGATAATGATGATGATGATGATGAGGGTGGTGATGTTGATAATGATGATGACCACGCCGACTAAGACGATGCTGCTGATGATGATGACGACGACGAGGAGGAGGAGGATGCTGCTGGTGGTGATAATGACAACGATGATTAAGGTGATGCTATGACGATGATGATGGATGGTGATGATTTAATGATGATGAAGACGATTTTAGTAGTTGGAACGATAGTATTTGTGATATTGATGTTGCTACTACTATTCTGGCTGAAAATCATATACATGTATATTCTTTACCATAAAATCATCTAGCTGTAATCGACACATTTTGTTCATTTAATTTCGTGTTCTAAAATTATTCTATCGATACTTTTTCTAATATCTTGCTTTTAATTTGAGATTATTAATACTCCGATGCTTTTGTAATATTTCTGTTGTCTGTTTGTATTTGTTTTCTATAAAGATAAAGATTATTAATGACTTCATGTTAGTGACCTTGAAATAATCATTGATTAACAAGATTTACTTTAAATACTGGAAATACTTCCTCATTCTGTTCCAAATCATACATAGTAATCAATTTCTATGTTCTTGATTACAAACAGTAAACTTTCGACCGATACCTCTAAATCAGATGAGTCGCTTTTATTCCAAAACTTTTTATCTCGAAATCATTCAGATGTCGAAGTAAAATTGCTATCCGAAATATCGCAATATTCCAGAAACAACGCTCGTTATCTTGAAATTACCTTCAACAGTCGGTGATTTAGTTTTTATGATAAAGAACATAGTGATTGATTACCCGTTTACGTGCAAGACACGAGTCAACTAATTCATATATAACCCTACAAGATGAAAGGGTAATTAATAATCGCTGTAATCCAATTGATGCTATATCTGGTCCGTATATCGTAATAAGAACTGGTGTGTACATCATTAGATGTTTATAAACCCTGATTGTAATATCCAGTAATGTATATTGAGATGTTGTGATACACAGGAAGTCTTGAAAAGTAGCTAATTTTACTGATATACATATTCTTGCATTTACAATGTATTATATTTAAAGGGGCATTAGCTGTGTTTTTTTATTTTATTTTGTTTTTCCTTTTTGTATTACTTGACTGATATACAATAACAAAAACGAAATATACACAGGTATAAGAATTCTTAAATTCCTGTATATTTTGTGAAGATTGCTTGAGACTATTTCAATTGCATTTTATTAACTCAACCTTACTATTTGTATGTGAATACCACACCGGACCTGACCGTATTTTCAAAAAATATATAGGAATATAAGATTTGTTACGTCTGTTTAAAGATCTTGTTTGTTATTGTATATCAAGTACAAGTAGCAAAAGTAGGGAAAAAATCGAAATTACTTTTTGGTTAACGCAGCTAATGCCCGTTTAAATTGGGAAGAATGAATTAAACATGAAGCGCACTTATATATATATATATATATATATATATATATATATATATATATATATATATATATATATATATATATATATATATATATATATATATATATATATATAAATTCCCCATTATATCACTCGCTATTAAGCATTACTGTATAAGGTTTAATTACAGGGGTTATAATTTTCACGTTTTCCTTTCTCATGACATGATCGCTGTTTGTTGAATTCGCGGAGTAGCTTAAATAACATACAAAAGAAGCCTGTAATTCGTTACCTATAATTATGTTAATAACATACCAAGTTTCTTAAATTCACGGATTATCAACACCATCATCTATTTTGCCCCAAACAGTAACCTCTAAACATTATATATCTACTCTCAATTTGGAATACTCAGTGCATGCATTTAATAGGATATTCCAGAAAGCCAATTATTTATAATAATCAACGTCAACTAACACCAATATTTTCATTAATTTTAGTGTAGCATTGAAATGTGAAAGAGTATGTAATAATATCATGGACTACAGAGTAGAAATTATGTTCATAATTCCTTTCTTCAATAAATTGGTTTTAATATCTCAGTTATATAATTCCTTTCTTTTTAGTTTTATCATTATCACATATCCGAAATGAAGAATATTCTAGAAATAAACTTCAACTTTCACGTAGAAGAATATCCGAAGGACTTATTAGTGTGTGTGTGTGTGTGTGTGTGTGTGTGTGTGTGTGTGTGTGTGTGTGTGTTTTGTGATAATATAAGGTATCATGACCATTTGTGACTAAGGCTTTACAGATGATCCACTTGTGACTAAGGCTTTACAGATGACATTAAACATATATGTTTCTAAACAATTACGTGTTACAGATGACATACATATGTTTCTACACAATTACGTGCTACAGATGACATACATTTATATTTCTACAAGACTACGTGCTACAGATGACATACATATATGTTTCTACACCATTACGTGGTACAGATATCGTGTATATGTTTCTACACGATTACGTGTTACAGATAACATACGTATGTGTTTCTACAGTTGAGTAATTTTCAGTTTTATCAGCTGTACACAACATTTATCACTAAAGCGATTACAGTTTACAGGTGGCACACTAACATATATATATATATATATATATATATATATATATATATATATATATATATATATATATATATATTTATATATATATATATATATATATATATTCTACAGTTGTGAAATTTTCGAATTTTTGCTATTCGCCATTTTCTTTCTATAATGATTTGATTACATCTTTTTTTCCAGTTCTTCGTGTTTAACTCCAGTCGCCTTACCCGAGTTAAATTTGCAAACCATGGTGCATATTTCCGGCAGGAGATTGCAATAATATATCAAGGATGTATAATGTAAACAGAAATACTGCAACCACGTAGCACCACTTATAAGACTTGATATACTCCAATATATAAATAAGTAAATCTATATATCCGATAAAAATAACATTCCTCTCCTAACCTCAAATTGACCTTAAACTATTTTGAGTGCGTTTAATTTAAAAAATGCACATGTAAATGTAGGTATTTTAGTAGACGTTTATTTCTTTGAATTAAACTAATGGTGTTATTTCAGATTGTAAGGTAGCAAGATTTTAATTATATGTTCCCTTAAACATATTTAAGATTATTACTGGAATATACCATCGATTGAAACATATTTAAACAATATGGCTACATGACTTTATAGCTTAGAAGGATGATTCATAGAGCGTCTCAGATAGTGATATTAAAACTCTTCAACCCTGTGCGTCTTAGAGAGTGACCCTATAAAGCTTCAACTCTGCGCGTCTTAGAGAGTGACCCTATAAAGCTTCAACTCTGTGCGTCTTAGAGAGTGACCCTATAAAGCTCCAACTCTGTGCGTCTTAGAGAGTGACCCTATAATGCTTCAACCAGTGCGTCTTAGAGAGTGACACTATAATGCTTCAACCTGTGCGTCTTAGAGAGTGACACTATAATGCTTCAACCTGCGCGTCTTAGAGAGTGACCCTATAAAGCTTCAACTCTGTGCGTCTTAGAGAGTACACTATAATGCTTCAACCAGTGCGTCTTAGAGAGTGATACTATAATGCTTCAATCCTGCACATCTTAGATATTGACAATATAATGCTTCAAACTGTGCGTTTTAGATAGTGACAATGTAACGCTTCCACACTGTGCGTCTCAGATAATGACACACTATAACGCTTCAACCCCGTGTTTCTTAGATAATGACACTATAACTCTTCAACATTGTGTGTCTTAAATAATAGCACTATAATGCTTCAACACTGTGCGTCTTAGATGATGACATCATAACTCTTTAAACAGTCTTAGATAATGACATTATAACTCAACACTGTGCGTCTTAGATAATGACACTATAAAGCTTCAACTCTGTTTGTCTTAGAGAGTGACACTATAATGCATTTTCTTGTGAGTCTTAGAGAGTGACACTATAATGCTTCAACCTGTGCATCTTAGAGAGTGACACTATATTGCTTCAACCCTGTACGTCTTAGATATTGACGTATTAGATGATGACATCATAACTCTTTAAACACTGTGCATCATAGATAATGACACCATAACTATTTAAACACTGTGCGTCTTATATAATGACGTTATAACTCAACACTGTGCGTCTTAGATAATGACACTATAAAGCTTCAACACTGTGCGTCTTAGATGATGACATCATATCTTTTTAAACACTGTGCATCATAGATAATGACACTATAACCTTCAACACTGTGTCTAAGATCATGACAATATAACGCTTCAACACTGTGCGTCTTAGATAATGACATTGTAACTCTTCAACACTGTGAGTCATAGATAAAGACACTATAAAGCTTCAACACTGTGCATCTTTGATGACACGATAACTCTTCAACACTGTGCGTCTTAGATAATGATATTATAACTTTTCAACACTGTGTGTCTTAGATAACGACACTATAACTCTTCAACACTCTGCGTCTTAGATAATGTCACTATAAAGCTTCAATACTATGCATCTCTTTAACAGTGTCTTAGATAATGACACTATAACGAATCAATCATGTGTTTCTTAGATAATGAAACTATAACTCTTCAACACTGTGTGTCTAAAATAATGGTACTCTAACTCTTCAACCGTGTGCTTCTTAGATAATGACACTAAATCGCTTCAACACTACACGTCTTAGATAGTGATATTATAACGCCTCCACGCTGCTCGTCTTAGATAGCCTAGTGTCAGGACAAAACTCCTCAATACTGTGCGTCTGAAACAATGTCATTATATAACGCTTCAAAACTGTGCGTCTTAGATCGTGACACTAAAACTATTCAAACCTCATGCTCTTAAGACACATACATCATAACTTTTCATCACTATGCTCCTTCGAGAGTGACATTATAACTATTCAACAATGTGCTACTTACACAGTGCCACTGTAACTATTCACCACTGTGCTACCTAAATAATGACACTATAATCACAAACACTGTGCGTCAAAGACAGTGACACTACAAGTATGAATCCATATGCGTTAAATAGACAGCGACATTATAACCCTTCACTGGCGTCTTAGAGAGTGACACTACAACTATCCATCCCTGTGCGTTAAATATACAGTAACACTAAAACTATTCAACCCTGTGCGTCTTAAACAGTGTACAGGACGTGGAAAAATTACTTGTTTTCCGCGTTTTTCTGCATTATGCAGACATTGAAAATAATTGGGGACAATGATGGAAGGGTCAACTCTTTGATCAGATATCGTTGTATCCCTGTCTTTTATGAGTGTTTGTCCAACGTTCGGGTATTTGACTCTTCTCGATTTTAACTTACACATAAAATATCCAGTTTCTGTGGAAAGTGACACTTAAACTCTTCAACCTCATGTGTGTTAGACTGTGGCACTATAACTCTTCACCACTGGGCTTCTTAGATAGTGACACTTTAACTCTTCATCACTGTGCTTCTTAGATAGTGACACTATAACTCTTCACAACCATGCGTCTTAGATGGTGACACTATAACTCTTCATCCCTGTACATTTTATACAGTGGCACTGTAACTCTTCACCACTATGCATCTGTTGACACTACAACTCTTGATCCCTGTGCATTTTAAACATTGACACTGTAATTCTTCACCACTATGCGTCTGAAAGTGACACTATAACTCTTTATCCCTGTACATTTTTAACAGTGACACTGTAACTCTTTACCACTATGCGTCTGAAACAGTGACACGATAACTCTTTACAACATGCGTCTGAAACAGTGACACTATAACTCTTTATTCCTGTACATTTTATACAGTGACACTATAACTCTTTACCACTATGCGTCTGAAACAGTGACACTGTAACTCTTTATCCCTGTACATTTTATACAGTGACACTATAACTCTTTACCACTATGCTTCTGAAACAATGACACTGTAACTCTTCACCATAAAGCTTCTTAGACAGTGACAATATAACTCTTCACAACTGTTCGTTCTCGACAGTGACATAACTCTTCACCACTTAGCGTCTTAGTCAGTGACACCATAACTCTTCACAACTATGTATATTAGTCAGTTACACCATAACTCTTCACAAATATGCGTCTTAGACAGTGACACCATCACTCTTTACCCCTTAGCGTCTTAGATAGGTAATATATAACTTTTATCCTCTTACCGTCTTAGATAGGTAATATATACTTTTTATCCTCTTAGCGTCTTAGATAGGTAATATATAACTTTTATCCTCTTAGCGTCTTAGATGGGTACTATACTATACTATATCTTTTCACACTGCGCGTCTTAGATAGTGACATTATAATAGATGGGTACTATACTATACTATATCTTTTCACACTGCGCGTCTTAGATAGTGACATTATAACCCTTCACTCTTGAGCGACATAGACGTCGACACAATTACTCTTTTCCCCTGTGGGTCCTAGAAAGAGACTCAGTAACTCTTTATTCTTGTGCGTCTTAAACAATGACACAATAACATTTCATCACAATGCGTCTTAGATAGGTACATAATATCTACCCCTCCCTGTGCATTCTAGACGGTGACACATTAACTCTTCAACCCTGTGCGTCCTAGACAATGCCAATAACTCCTGACCTCTGTACGTCTTGGACAGTGACATCATAACTCTTCACCACTGTGCGTCTTAGAGTGTGACGCATTAACATTTCACCATTGTGCACCTTAAATAGGTACTATATAACTCCACCCCGTGCGTCCTAGACAGTGACACAATAAGTTTTAACCACTGTGCGCCCTAAATATTGACAGGTCATAAAAATTAGTGATGATTTTAAAATTAGTTGATGTTATGTGAGGAAATATTGGAAAAGTGCATCTAAAGTAAATAGAAAATAATATTTTTTCATGTGCCTAAGAAAATTATAAACAATGAGCTTTTCTGTTGCTTAAGTACAATTTCAGTATGTTAGGAAATGATTTAGCCAACGTCTAACAGAGAAATGATATGAAATGAAACTAAATTCATAAAGGATGTTCCAGATAATGTTTTGTGGAAATTACAGCGAAAAAAAAATTTTTACATTTTGAATAACCAAAAGTAAAATCGACATGTTTCAAAAAACGTATGTTCTTGAATGTTCTTAGACTTTGTAAATTAATACTTTATAATTGTATATTACCAAATATTGATGGTATAACACATGTAGGAATAACACTGAATGAAAACTGCAATGTTATGTCTAGAACAGAGCGTGTGTGTAGTGAACATAAAACTGGTGTCTCTTCTCCGTTCTGAAATGTATTCTTGTGTTCTAAACCCCTTACAATTGCGAAATTAACCCTTTCACCCATACGATTTTAGAGTGGTATTCTCTTTTCTACTGTTTAGGTCGGTCTATTTTGGTCTGTAGAGATGAATAGATTATTACATAAACTGAATTATTATTGCTTGATAGGACATTTTGTCATCACGTAAATTCAAGGTTTGGAAAAAATGTATCGTTCATTATTATACTTAACTTCCCCTTACACATAAACTATTTGAACAAGATTTTTCGTGTTCACATTAAAACTAAATAAGAGATCAGGTTTTGTAAAAGAAATTGTAAAATTTTTTAATAAATTGTAGCATGGGATTCTATGATATCGCGGTACATACTGGATTTTCTTAAATTACAGATAAAGTAAGGTTTACTCGAAAAGTTGCCTCCTGTTTCTATAAAGTGTCAGGAAGGCCTATTGTTCCAAATGATTTTTACAAAATATAATTTACTCTTTCGTTCCCAGCAAGTGCCGATGTCACGGCATCATCTGCCGTTACACACATGATATGAAGTTTAATATGATCCAGCGGAAATGACAATATTTTCTTCTACGGAGTATCAGAAGTGCTAATAGTCATCAAATCTCGACAATCTGTCTAACTGAATGAATGGATTAAGTTCTAAGGGAATGGAATTGTTAAAATGGCCAAAAACACACACAAGATGGACAATTCCAAAACAACTAACTTTACAAAAAAAGCAACCACTGATGGGAAACCTATGTTTGTTCATAAACTTATGGCAGTGTACTCTATCAAACAATGGAACATCACCAACATAAAAAACATTAACAAGTTTGATTTATATACATGTTGCGAATTTTGTGTAATGATAAATGCTGATCTTCACAATGGGGGTATCTGAAGTTTTCATTATAAAGGTATATACATAACGTTAAAACAATTATTACAACTTAAGATTTTCATACATTTTTCGACCGACCGTCGTTCTTCCATAAAAGTATGGCTATCGTTCATTTTAGATAGATATGGCAATTTTGTATTGTGCTATATATATCGGTATTTGCAGAAAAGCGTTATTTTGCAAGGAATTCATGTAAAATTGTTTAATAATCTCCTAAGCCGTCATACCCTGGAATTTATTTCTGAAAGCAAGACACCGTGAGTTTGTGTTGATGTTCTATTTTTATCCGCCCGCTACGTGGGAAATGAAATACCACGATGTCATAGAACCCGCGATATTATAGGAAAGGGAGTATATAGGTTACCTAAAGAAATAACTCAATTCAGTTATATTTTCATCCCAGAAGCAAGGGAAACAGATGGATAGGGGCATGGAAAAATATCACCCAGTGATAAAGGATTTAAATTTGTTCACAATAGTTTAAAACAACATTGTTTATGGAATATAGCGCTGAAATGTCCAGAACATCTAAATGCGATTTATCATTTATTGAAGCTATGTGTAACAACTATACGCCATGTAAATCGTACTGACCTGTGTGATATCTCTGAATTATTCCATAATGACATAATGACTCGTATAGTTTTGACTTGTACGTATACACTAATAGATAAACGAATTATGGTGCTCAATAATTAACATATCAAATATAGTGTTCAGTGTGTATGTGCATTCCTTACCAGATACATATTTAATACATACTGTGGAACTTGTATATAAAGACCCCCTTAAGGGCACAACAAAGTCAATCTTTATAAGGAGGTGGCCTTTATATTGAGGTTGAATTGCACAAATGCTACTATTTACTCTTACAGGTGGTCACTAAAGTAGGTTTTAATATATATATATATATATATATATATATATATATATATATATATATATATATATATATATATATATATATATATATATATATATATATATATATTTATATATATATACTTTTATCTCCCAATGATTACGAATCATTTAGATTAAGTGCAGTTATTATGAAAAATGATAAAACTGTACTATCTATTGTGTCATTTGTCACTTTCATCGATATGACAGTGTACAAATATTTATTGTTTTGACAAAGTTTTTTCAATCACCGAGTTTATTTCAGCTTTCTACATCAATTACACAGTAAATGTAATGTTGTGCAAGCTATAACATCTGTTCTAGGCACAGATTTCGATATACATTTCTCTTTATGGATTATCGTTGTGAGATCTTCATTATGGATGAAATGAATGAAATAATAAAAAATAAACTTAAGAAGAAAAATACTACGAATAACGTTTTACGACCAACAGGACTTTTTCTGTCCTTCCCTTGAGTAAATACTTATGTCCTGAATCGCACTAGTCTAGAAATGACCCATAATTCAACAAGTCGCAACGTTAGCGATTTAGCAACAATATAGTAATGTCCGTATTTCTATGTTGATATTACAATGTAAAATCAAGGTTACTACGTGTTGTTTTAACTGTACGTTTTAATTTCTAAATAATGTTAATGAATTCATCTAACAGAAATCTATTTCAGGTAGATAAAATAATACACAGCACAAACCATACAAATGATATGAAGAAGAATTTTGGTTGATAGAAATCGTCACATTTTAATTTGCCAATACAATATGAAAAATGGCAATCTGCCTTACATTGGACGATCAAGTCATTGAATTATTGAAGTGGTTAAACAAGGTAATAGGTAGATACGAAACGAATTCTATGATTCGTTAAAATCAATATTTGAAGTAGACTTAACTGGTGATCGAGTATATATATATATATATATATATATATATATATATATATATATATATATATATATATATATATATATATATATATATATATATATATATATATCAATATGTGATGTACATTCAATCACAATACAATATAGATAACGTTTTTATATATTTTAACAGTAGTTAACTCACATAAATATACTTCTTGTTATACGTGTGCCCAGCTTCCGTGTCAGCTGTCCTAAGAACGCTAGTCCAACATACATAAAGCCAACGGCAATAGAAAACCACAAGTTCAGTTTTGCTTCCTGGTCTGAACACATTCTTTGCAAAAGCATATGATCATAAGTATCTACAAATATTTCACTTTTGTTTATGACCTCTGGTGTAGGTACGATAACAATGGAAATACTCCCTGTATTATTTTTATTGCAAACATCGCTATAAAAGCCTTCCTCTTTTAAAACAAATACCAAAGAACCCCACCCGTAAATGATTCCACCGAAAAATATTATTTCAAAGCAACACCAAGCGACACAAATAAATCTCCATTTGTAACACAGCTCCATCTTGAATTAGTATACATATGTGTACAAGTAACGTACGATACACTTCGCTGCGCAGCGCTGTGTTTGTAAAGCGGGTCAATAAGGCTTAAAAACCTGCGTATTAACGATACTATGACTTCATTTAATATTTTACTCCACGTGCATAATCGGCTGATCTTCAGTTAGTACAGGGTGATCCAAAATACCTAAGCGACGTCTGCAAAATTTTACTTATTCACGGCATATTGTTTGCATATCAAATAAAATGACCAGCATATTTTAGTTATAAAACGTCAACTTTTCTATTTTGATATTCGAAATTCAGACTTACATTTGATTTTACTGCGAATTCCCCACATCGTTTAGGTGAGAAGCACAACTTTGCACAACGTGATGAACAAACACATGCTTGGTAAAATGGAATAATTTTGGAAGGGGGTATAAATAGGTGAAATGCATTGTTTTAATGAACTTAGGTATAGTATATTCAGTCTATTTATGTCGCCTTTTCCGGCATCACGGTGTAATACCGCACTATCCTGTTGTGGTAAGCATATTTCCGTTGTTATAATCGTAATTATAATATATATATATATATATATATATATATATATATATATATATATATATATATATATATAGTCGGTAGAGGGATAGGATGTATGTATATCTTGGTGTATTTTATCCTGGTCATTGTTTTAAATAAACAACTTTATGGAACTTAATAAATGAATGTCTCTGACGTTGGCATGAAGGGAGCCTACTGATGGAAGAAACCAGAATACTGTAAAACGATTTAATATGGCGCTGTCAATATTTATCGCTCTGGTGCCTGAAAACCATTTCGCGCAGTGTAAATTTAGCGCTTCCAGAGAGATCATGGAGGTAAGGAATTCCCCTATGCTATGGAGGTAAGGAATTCCCCTATGCTATTTTAAGCTGCTCAACCTGCAGTGCATGTGCTGCCAACTAGTGTGAGTCACCAGGACGAGACGCTCAGAGCGACTTTGAAACGTAACAACGTGGAGGTAATTTACATTCCACCAAACTGCACAGACAAACTACAGCCATTAGACCAGCTTGTGAACAAGGAATAAAAAGATTGCTTGAAAAGGCAGTTCTAAACATGTATTCAGACAGAATCATGAATGAAATGGACAAAGAGAATGTCGATGTAGCGGGCATCGACTTGAAGATGTCCACACTCAAACCCATTCACGCTGCCTGGCTTGTCCGCGCTCAAGATGCTGTGTCTTATAACACCGAGCTTTTAATTAAATCATTTGAGACAACAGGCATACTTGATGTTCTTCAATGATAGTTCGTGTTTTGACAATCACAATCACTTTCGTTCCCCCTTGTAGATCTATAATACTCGTATATGAATAAAACAGACGTTTTTGGTTTGTGTTGATCGAGTGTTTGTTTTTATTTTACTTAAAATTTTTAGCGCAATTAAAAATTGAGCGCATTATTTATTTGCGCGAAAATTGCTAATATTAAACAAACGCCAAAGTTTCTCGTTTTACAGTTCGAGCAGATGTTCGACCGTGATGCTATCTCACATACTCCCCTAACCTATCCGATGGTCGAACCGTGTCGCATAGGTGAGAAGTAGGTCCCCTACCGGAACGCCACTATATAATGTTTAATATAAAATCTCAGATACCAAAGTATATAGCTTCAGGGTGTCCAGGATACACATACAAATCTGTGATATTGCACAAACATGGACCTCCGGAAATCCAGAGTTGGGATCAGGTGCCATGGAGGAGTAAGCATCCCTTGTTGACCGGTCACACCCATCTGGTATTTTATATATATATATATATATATATATATATATATATATATATATATATATATATATATATATATATATATATATATATATATATATATATATATATATATATATATATTCCTTTTAATCGGCATTGTAAACACATATAAATGTGCTTAATATTTGACAGGGTATGGACACCACAACATTGATAAAAAATATTATTTGCATCTAAACGGTGATCAAAGTTTATTGCATGACAACATGTTTATTTACCTTGACTCTAGATGATTGAATTCGCCGCACATACCCAAAAGTGTAACTGAGTGGTTCGATAACCCCTGTAGTTCAACGCTCTAGATAAAATGAACACGTGAGCAGAATCATTTGAATACATTATATCACAATTGTGTGTGTGTGTGTGTGTGTGTGTAAGCTGCCAGGGAACAGTAAGTCTGGTATACATAGCCGTCGTAACACTATCCTATTACTAGTCACTCATTGTTTGTCCCGGGAGAGGAGTACTATAGTTTCCGTTCCGTCCTTCCTTTGTTTTGTCATGACCACATCGTCTTCAGTTTTTCGGTTAGACTCCCATTATATAGTACAGGTTTACATCTTCAGTAGACTGAGTGTCGCATACAAAAATGTGTTCCTAGCACCTTTATTTTTAGATTTATTCCCTTGATTGTATTTGTCCTGGTCATATCTAACTTGTTTCTTTACCTATTGGCTGCAGGTATAGTTCTATCAAGGTAAACTGGAACAAACACAACGAGTGGAAATTAAATCATAACAGGGTGACAGGTTAGTTTTTGGCGCAAAAATCAGTGGTGCAATGAATAAGAGCAAGGTAAACCTTTTTACCCGTACCTGTTACACCCTATTTTGTGGAAATAATTAGTATTATTTTGGTTTTTGACAGCCGATTTATTGGTATACCTACAAACTAGTATTACTTTGTTGTTTTATATCTCTGGACCATTTAAGTTATTTATTCATCTTCTCTTGCCTATGGCGTTTTCATTTCACATCTTATACGTTATGAATGTTTTATTTCATTTATTTATTTACTCGTCAATGAACCACTCACACTATGATACGTTGTTGAACGCTTTCTGGCCGATACAAGGATCTGTTGTACGAAGATCTAAACCTAACAGAAGGCATTTTCACCGATCTTGACTTCTTCACCGAACTCGAGACGTCTCCACGTACCATATGCTACGGGTGTGGCAAGCTAAAAACGACACGCTGACTCCTTTCAGACACCTGGACCCACCCTGTTTGGGATTCGCAATTGTTTTTTTTTATTGAGACCATTGACCATATTTATACCAAATTTGTCGTATTATAATGGACTTAAATTCTGATTATGCATTGGTACATTTTTACTTTATATCTGCTTGTTTTTTGTTGTTAAGTGACCTTCATTATAATTTAATAGTTTTTTTTTTAGAATTATTTACATTACAAAAATGAACAATGAAATTAGCCTTACTTAGGATGAATTTATCGTCTATAATCTGGTTCTAATTTATAGACAGTTTAGTAACTTTTTCAATTATTGCACCAGACTAGTTTGAAACTAGATCTAGCTTCGGTTTTTTCATATATTTTTCAGTGTCACGTTAGTTCGAGAAACCGACCAAACTACATCTTGAAGTGGTTTCACAGCATACAAAGGCGGTGATTAAGACTCAGCAGTAATTAAACAGGTAAATAAAATGCTTTGACACTCTTTTGAGAGTTTTGAAACTGTACTGCAATAAAGATAAGATAATCTTTTAGATTCTGTAAAGGTCGACAAAGTATGCACTAAACCCGATTAAAGCAGAACTAAGCAATTTCTAATGTGTCGGTCATTTTTAAAATGCAAACTTGCAAATATCTAACAATGGGCAGTGAACTCTAGCATCCATCTTAATCTCTTTCAAGAAACATTCATCCTGTAGCGCTAACCTAGCTTAAATATGACAATACTAAGGCTAGAGATGAAAACAAAGGTCCATTCTTTCGGTGACAAGTTTATTTAAGTATTTTTGCACGATGTCTGCATCTATGTTTTGAAATTTGAAGACAAGACGATTCTATCCCAACATCGAAATAATTATGAGATAATAACTGATACGTGTCTAAGTAAAACCAATATAATTGTGTAATATCATACACAATGCATAATACCAAAGTTTATTGTTTATTGTTGTTTAACGTCCCTCTCAAGAATCTTTCATTCATATGGAGTCGTCACCAAACTGAAGGGCTTCAAATGTTGGTCTATGCTCGGCATTTACGGCCATTGAGCAGTGAGGGTTCTTTAACGTGCCGACACCTAATGTGACACGGGACCTCGGTTTTTATTGTCTCATCCAAAGGACGGGAAACCGACCTGCCACCGGCTGGACACGAATTCACGATCAAGAGTCATACAAGGATAAAAGAACCTAAATGATTTTTTACTTCCTGATGTTTATACTTAATATTATATTATCTCTCCAAGCCTAGAATGGACGATAGATTTTTGTTCAAGGAGTACAGTAAAACACACTCAGAGAAAAGGTATGCATCTAAAAAAGTCAACCTATTTGTTTTGCTAAAGAAAAAGATGAAAAAAGGAAACAATATCGATAAAAATAAGCCTGCCTGGCAGGAATATTTATAAACAGACCAATACAAATGCCATGAAGACCGTATGGATTCATGGGGGAAATCAGTTGCTTGAGCTGTGTGGTAGTATAAAAACTAAAACAGTAACCATTTAATAAAATTTTGTAAAAAAAGATATATGCGAAGAAGAAAAAAGTATTTTCTTCAGAAATGGCTATGATCCAGAAGTAGTAACTGAACTGGATAGATTACATGACCAATATGTACTGGTAGCAGCAGACAAAGCCTAAAATAATATAGTTTTTATTTGTAAGGCACATTACTATAATTGTTTATTAGAAGAACTTGGGTTTAATACGAATTCTGGAAATCCTACGTACACACGTAGCTCCCTGTCGCTCATTTGATATACCTACAACGGATACCGATTTCGAGCTACCACATTTATACTGGATACCTAAACTTCATAAAACCCCATATAAGCAAAGATACATAGCAGGATCCAGCAAATGTTCTACCGAGCCTTTATCTTTACTCCTTATCAAGATATTGACAGCCGTTAAGGAGAAACTTCAACAATACTGTACAGTTGCTTATTCCAGAAGCGGTGTAAATGAGATGTGGATACTTAAAAATTCAAAACAGCTTTCAGAAAATTTAAAGGCACACAATTTTTCTCGAATTCACAGTATCAAAACTTATGACTTCTCTACTCTTTACACTACTATTCCACATAAAAAATTGAAAGAAAGAATTTTCAGCATCATAGACAACTGTTTTTTCACTAAAGTTGGTACCCGAAAATTTAAATATCTAGTGATTGGCTATCAGGATACTTATCTCGTCAAACACCACTCTGATTCCACACATAAACATACTGAAGTTGATATAAAAAACATGCTGGAATTTCTAATAGACAATATATTTGTAATGTTCGGAGACTTTCAACAAACTGTCGGCATTCCTATGGGAACCATTTGTGCTCCTTTATTGGCCGACCTGTTCCTTTATTCATACGAAGCAGACTTCATTCAGAAACTGCTGAATCAAAAGAAAAAAAACCTAGCGGTGTCCTTTAATTTGACATTTAGATGTATCAACGACGTTTTGTCAATTAATAATGACAATTTCCATACATATGTCAATGCGATATATCCCAGCGAACTAGAAATTAAAGATACAAAAGAATCAAGCACACATGCTTCATACTTAAGACATTTTACTTAATAGAAACACAGACGGGAAATTATCAACTAAGCTATCCGATAAACGCGACGATTTCGGTTTTCCCATCGTAAATTTTCCACATTTAAGTAGTAATATCCCTGAGTCACCCACATATGGAGTTTATATTTCACAAATGATCCGATATGCCAGGGCGTGTACAACATATGAAGATTTCATATACAGAGGTAAACTACTCACTGACAAATTATTGACACAGGGATATCGAAAACCGCGTTTAATGTCAACGTTCCGCAAATTTTATGGTCGTTATAATAGTCTTGTTTGCGACTACTCTGTTTCACTAAGTGAAATGTTGAGTTGCCATTTCGTTGGCGGTTGTTGAGACGTCTGTACCAATTGTGACGAGGATACACTCCTCACGTGTTTCATTGGACTTGACTGTGGACTCAAGGCGGGTGTGACCGGTCGACAGGGGATGCTTACTCCTCCATGGCACCTGATCCCACCTCTTGGTTTCCAGAGGTCCGTGTTTGTCCATTTTTACCGGATTTGTATCTATGTCCTGGACATTCTATTGATTTATACTTTGGTATCTGGAATTTTTTATATATTTATACCTATATTAGATAGGTGTAACATTCGGCGACTGTTAAAAATATCGAAATTGAGATTTGATCTATCTACTCCGAAAAAAGATGACATTTGGATCAACAAAAAAGCGAATATAGATTCCCTGCATATCTTCAGACTCAGCACTATAGTATTATTTAATACAGCTTTTGCCTTGGTACCACCGCCAACAACAGTGTATTTGCATATTTAGGAAACACTCTGCCCCTATCCGGTAGTGGCATATCTTTCTTGTCTTAATTCAGATACTAATCTAGAGCGGCTGGTTAATAATTATTTCCGGCGGATTATTAATTTCCGTAATAAATAATTTACCGGAAATAAACCGTCAATTAATTTTTTAAGATTATCCATACCAGCAATGAAAATCTCCAAATGTGTAAATTAACAAGTGTATGTTGAAAATCCAAATATCCTTCTTTTCAACAATTCATTCTTACAGTCGCTTTATTTCAGCGAAGATCAACCCAGGAGTCTTAATATCAGTAAGAAATTTAAACTTAATTACATACGATTCAGTTCACCCTAGTGGCTGTTGTGGGAGTTGATGAAACCCGAAAAAAAGTAAAAAAAATCATACTGAGAAACTGAATTATCATTTGTTTTGGTGTTGGAAATTTTGATTTATGACGACAACGGTTACGAAACTGTTGTATTTGCTTATCTTTCCAGAAGATATCTTAAATGAGCAAGTTGAAACAAAAAAAAAAAAATACTTGCAAACGTGTCATTCAATTATCATTTGAGAAATTTCCATCGATTTTGTACAGGTAATACACATTTTGTGTATCTACTTAATGCCTCGTAGGTCCATGCATGAGATAATTCTATGTTCATTGGTTTCATAATTTATGATACAAGAGCTCATATAAATAAGCCATGTTTGTGAAATAAAGAATAGTTACTGTGAAAATGAATTTGTACTGCGAATTTGTATCATTTTTGTATTCAATTGTAAATACTGTATCATCTGTTAAACATTATAAACATAATACCAAAGTTATAATGCTCAAGACGATCGTGTAGAACTGTCAATCAGACTTCATATGTTAAGCTCCAATTTTTAATACATTTTCTAAAAAGAAAGTGGTATCAGACAAGACCAAACAATAAATCTAAACGTTTAACCAAAATCCGTCTAAAAGTAACCAATGTAAAATGATAACAAAGTTTTCTATTTTTTCCTTGCAAATTATGACGGCCGTTGTATATGCTTTATAAGAACATTCTTATGCCATGTGTACAGAAAAACATATACTAGATCACGTGTCAAGATTAAATTGCTTTAGGTGAAACACTCGCAATGTTTATTTTTAAAAAATGAATTTAAATCCTTCACCTCATATCTGAGATTTTTTATATGTTAGAGTTCGGAAGGGTATTGCTGCTACATGTTAGAAATATCTCAAAATGTCGAGTTAATATCTCGAAATTTATAACAGTTCGCATATTTGAGAAGTTGTTTATGACGAAAAAGACAATCTGCTACTGTGCATAATCCATTTCTTGATATTTCTTTGTGCAGATGAGAATAAATGTTCGAATAGTGATACATGTATCTTAAAACTTTTGTTACAAATGACTGTTACTGGTATAATGATAAATTTATTTTTAATTGAATTCTCGTAACTTTAAATTTAAAACACAACATATAAAATTGATAATTCTAATGATGTCGAAACTGGAACCCACCCGTTGGTAAGAGATCTCATGAATGAGCACGACATTTGAAAAAAAACCCCACTTAAATTGGCAAGGAAATTACAGAATGTACAGTCTGCTGTTAGACAACCTCAGTAAAGAGAGGTTGCCAGACGAACAGTAAGGTCAGTATTAAGGAAAGTAAGAGTACGAAAAGACCATTTTTTATCATTACAGAAAAGAAGTTGGCTGCTATTTGTTTTAGAAGAGATCCATATAGGTGTTGTGCCAAATTATTTTCTTAAAAACAAATAAATAGCCGACATCAAGACGAAAAGATTAATTGTATCAAACTTCAGTGAAATAGGAGATACTTGTTTAAGATCCCTAATCGTGAAAAGGTCGATATCCATTCACGACAAGTGTTCAACATTCTTAAAAGAGGGCGCTTGGTATTTGACTTACTTCACATTGACGAAGAAAATGAATCATGGTTGGAGGATTTTAGAGATATTTTAGACTAGGTACGATTAAATCTTATCTTTGTTTTTTTGACACTGTTTTATCGCTACATGCAGACGACAAAGTTTGCCCCAGATGATAATTCAATTGCGATTACCATGGACACGTGCGCACTATGGTACAAATCACTTCGGAAAGCCATAAAGGCAAAGAAGAGCGTAACTAAATGCGGACACTCTAAGTTAATTGTGACCCCGTGATATTAATTCGTTTCTCTACCGTCAGACTGCAAATTTTTGTCTTTGGTATAATATAGTGATATCACAGAACTACAAGAAATTACTTTATGTTTAGAGATGCACTCATAAATGGACAAAGAGGCGGTGTAACTGTTTCGGAATTTAAACAGGTCCAAGAGACCCAACATGGATATGCGATCTTAGTAGAAAAGCATCGCCATATGACCCATCAGCCAAGAACTACTGATGAATTTTACAAACATTTTGATGACTGTGAGCATAATCCAGCAATTACTTATTTGATACAGTCATTGAAATGCCTCAGATATTTATTATGTTTAAACCACTTAAACACTTTTATTTGGTTGTCTGACATTGTTACTGTACATATATAATAATCTGTGCTTTTCAAACTCTATTTCAGACTCGGACACGAGCGATAGAAGGAAGAGTCAAAGCAGTCGACTACCACTACAAGTGCACCTACTGTAAACTTTCCAGATAGTGGGAGTGAGGAAGATGGAAGGTGTGGAACATGAGTTTGAACCGAACTACGATGTTAAGTTTCAGTATATATGCATGGTGGATAAACGGCGGACAATGATGATTTTCTAGAACTGCAAGTTTAGATAACAACCCAAGTGATACTGGACTTGAAAACATAATTATCAAAACGAAAAGAAATTTTGGAAATCATCTTTTAAACTTTTTTCTACCATAATTTGTGTTGTTATACTACTCTCAAGCGATGGTATAAACGAAACTGCAGTTAGTTAACATTTACAAATAATCAACAGGGCTGTTTAAATGACGTCATCGTCAACCTTCAGATGAATGAAAAGACTGAAGTGTCGTACAAGTTTGACGCGATCATGAGAGTCCAAACCCGATAGTGTCTAGACGTGATGTAGGCTAGTAATTCATTCTACCAATCGGCGCTGTTCAGTTATGGTAGAAACAGATTCAACAACTCATGTGAGCTGATTATCAATTATATCTTACTCTCGTTAACTCTCGGTAAACCTCGTGTCTTTTCAAATTTTGAAAATTAACTGTTGAGAGTCAAATAAACATGATAATTAACCAACACTCGTTGTTTAATCTATATGTAAGTGCACTGATCTGTTTATTCTAAATGGACATTTCGAGATATGAAATCATTTTTTTAATATATGCTTAAACAGATATTGTATTTAATACCAGAATTTTAGCTTGAGACAAGAGTTTTTTAAAATATAATGCTTGTTTATAAGAATAAAAGAAGTTATTAAAACCCAGAACAGAAACCGACAGACCTATAATGATTGTTTCTCCATGTAAAGTTTCTTAAAGACTTTACAGATATAAAGTTTCGGTTGGTTAAGTTGTTGTGGACAATAAAGTTATTTTAACGATTTACAAAATGAACTACAGTCAATGTTGGAAAATTTACTTGCTTACTGTAATGAGTGCTAATGTTAAAAAATGTTCTTTCGAAAAGCTTAAAAGATGAGAAAAGTGAAATCGAAATTGTAAATAATTTTAGCTGTCTTTGTTTAAACCTGAGTTACACAGGGACATTTTTGAAATACGAAATAACACTGACTTCACATGGTAGTAAAAGTCTGTTTCTTTGTATAGATCTTTACGACATACGAGTCTAAATGTTGAAACGAAAATTTTCTTTATTTCACATCCTGTGAAAAGGGTTTCAACTCCAAAATTGGCCTCGGACAACACATAAGGCTTAAACATCCTAATATTGCTGATTAAGTCGGATATCGAGAGAAGACAGCGTACGAGAACACTAGCTGCTAATCAACAGCTTGTCCAACAGGCCGACGATGCCATGCCAAGAAAGTCATGTTCGATTTTCTCTCTAGAAGAAGATATAATTATCCTAGAGATGGAATAAGAATTCCCTATGGGATGACAGTTGAGTGTTGAAATAGCTAAGCGCATTCCTGGTAAGACAAATGTGCATATTGCTGCCAGACGTAAAACCCCTCTAGGCTCGCGAGTCCGCAAAGTTGCAGGAAATTCCATATACCACTTCTGAAGCAAATGAGCTTGACAACAACGACCCTACAGTTGAGACCAAAAATCTGCGTAACATTCAGTTTCAGCAATCTATCTGTACCCTTGGGTCGGAGCTATTAGTAAGAAAAGTGCCGAAATCCTGCTAACAAGAGTTAAAAAGAGCATCGCAAACGGTATATAATACACCCGTCAAGAATAAATTTTCAAAGGGTTTCTTTATGATGGAAATGTTGGTATGCGTTATAGATCTTTTTACCAATGCAAGTTTGCTACAGTGACCTTGAACGGAATTAAATGAATAATAAAACAGTTCTTGCATTTTCTACACAATGCCCTTTTTAACAATCAAAGGGCCATTACTGTGTGAAAATTAACGCGGCATCTTCATTTTAAGATATGCACATCTTCTTATGATACCAATCACACATGCCGAATTGCAAAATATTCGAGTGAAAACTGTGGGACTAGTTGAGCCAACACGACAACAAAACCCGTGTTATATGTTAAACATTATTGCTTCTTGTTATACCATAACACCATACAAGATTCTTGCATTTTGTCCATAATGCTCACATTTAGCAATAAAAGGGGCATAACTCCCCCAAATATAGTAGAAATTTTTCAATTAACAAACTCGTCACAATGGTTTATCCAATAAAGTATCCTATCATGTTTGACGAAAATCGGGCCATAATAGTTTGAGTTATCGAAAAAATCGCCGAACGGACAACGTCATACTATAACACGCCGTCTTCGACGGCATTATAAAAATGACACTGCTACCGGGTCAGACAATATAGATTTGAAGCGTCTTATTAGCAGATGTACCAAAGGACGGGTCTTTGCCATGTGTTCAACAACTGGTTAATTACGGGGCAGGTTTCCAACGCTGTAAATGAGAATAGATCTATTCTCCTTCCCAAAGGTATTGAAGGTCTAGACAACGTTAATAATCGGAGACCTCTCCATAAATTACCTAATACTTAGGCTTTATACAGGTATTATTGCCAATCGAGTATTCAAGCTTAATGACAGACGGTGTGGGTTCATTGCGGCCCGCCGGTGTGCTGAAAACACCTATCTCATTGAAAAATTGATTGAGCACTCCAAGAATAAATAGCAACCCTCTATGTCTCATGTTTCTGGATCTTGCAAAAGCGTTTGACACAGTCTCCCGCCACCATTTGGTGGAAGACTTGAAACGATCTGAGTACAGTCATCAAAGATCTGTACACAATTGCATCAACTCCCTTTAAAACCGATAGGGGAGACGGGAATCATCAATATGACAACGTGAGTAAAACAGGGTGATCTGTAATCACCACTGCTTTTCAATATAGCCATGGACCCCTGGGTAGACGCCATTAGTAGACAAAACAATAGCTATAGATTCGGACCGTCTGATGGGGACTTCATTGAAGCCCTCACGTATGCCGATGACAACGCACTCTGCACTGGCTCTGTAGATGAAATGTTGGACAACTACAAGTTGGTCAATAATTACTGTGTGGACACTGGTATGTCACTAAACGTCAAAACGTCCGCTGCATTCTTCATAAAACCAGCGGGCAAAAGTACCTTCACGTATAATGAGCTACCAGCACCTCTTAAGATAATCTGGGGAACCACTTCCGCTCATTGATCCATCAGACTCCACCAAGTACCTGGGGTGTAAGATCAGCCCGTATGAATCTACTTAACTCTGTCATTAAAAGCGATGACCCAAAGATCAGATGCTTGATAGAGGTCATGAACACAGAAGCTGAAATAGAGTCATATGCTGCCAAGTCAGGGGTTCAAAAGGGAAAGGTAAGGCTAAGTGGAGAAAATTGGGAATGGCGAGCCTAAAATGAGCTGTTGAAGGGAGAAATACGTTCGGAAGACGTCTCTCCAATACATGGTTGCACGTCAATAAGTCTTATCTCTGTAAATCCGACTTTCTCATGGCGCTGAAATTGAGAACTGACACATATCCTTGTAAAACTATTATGACAAGAGTAGACCAAATGATAAGGGACTCTGCCGAAGATGTAGCAGAACACCAGAGATGATAGGTCACATATCGGGCCATTGTGTGTTCGTCAAGGACTACAGGATCAAAAGACATAATATCTTCGTGTCTGCCTTGGTTGACAAAGTGAAAGATAATGGATGGATGGTATGCCATGAACCACAGCTCAGAGACTCGGAGGGATCGCTATGGAAATCCGACCTTGCACTGTGTAAAGGGGATACCGGAGTTATCTTGGACCCGACAACTGTGTATGAAAGCAACAAATCCTTACACCAGGCTAATCAAGCGAAAGTTGCTAAATAGACAAGACTGACTGAGAGTGTCAAAAACCCAGTTCTCAGTGAACAATGTTGAGGTTCATGGACTAGCGATCGGGTGTAGAAGTGGTTGGTCGCACGAAAATACAAGAACCCTCAAACTGCTGGGCATCGACGTAGGATCCATGTCCCACCGCAGCAGACTTGCCTTTAAGGGTACAGTGAACCTCTTGCGAATATTCACTTAATATTAAGTGGATCCAGGTCGCAGAGTTACCACAAAGATGATGCCTCCATTTGTTCCTCCGCCTCCATCTAACCCGTCCAATGAAGGTTACTTGTACATATATGTATATACGTGACTGTAGGTGGGGAGGACGGAAATCTCATCCGGGAGGTAGAGAAGTTAATCAGTGGCGGTCACGGGATGGGTGGCATAATAACATCTTTGCAGTCCCAAGCACCAACCCAAATGACAAGTCCACGCGGGGCACTTAAAATACGCAAAAAGAGGACCACTGTTCCTTCATTTGTTGTAGCCAAATGCCTCGTCATCTAATTAGTGACGCGCATGAATGGATTAACGAGATTCCCACTGTCCCTATCTACTATCTAGCGAAACCACAGCCAAGGGAACGGGAGCCAGCCTGGCTCAGTCGGTAGTGCGCTCGACTCTTGATCGTGAGGTCGTGAGTTCGAGCCCAGTCGGCGGCGGGTTTGTTTCCTGCCCTTCGGATGAGATAGTAAAACTCGAGGTCGCAGTAGGTGTCGGCACGTTAAAGATCCTTCACTGCTCAATGGCCGTAAGTACCGAGCATAGGCCAAAATTTGAAGCACTTCACTGGCACTTGGTGACGTCTCCATATGAGTGAAAGATTCTTGAGTGGGACATTAATCAACAATTAACAAACAAACAGCTAAGGTAAAGGTACCGAATCAGCGGGGAAAGAAGACCCTGTTGAGCTTGACTCTAGTCCGACTTTGTGAAGAGACATGAGTTAAAACGAATTAAATTCATGATAATGATAAACAATCTGAACGCATTTTGTGTAAAGGTTGCAATATTTACTCTTTTTTGGTCAACTTTATTAATTTTAGTAGTCAATGGTGAACATTCCGCTTGCCAGTCTCCACAGGCCATTGCATATTTCAGTCAATATGTTTGTGACTTCAGCAATTGTTTTTGCAGCTTTTTTTTACATTTGCACCTTACTAAATTTAGTAGATTCTCTGGCATCAGAACATTATTAGTATGTCTCCAACCCGATTGCGTTGACGGCAATTGCATTTTGTTTTTGACCTTCAGCGAATACATGACTTGCATGTTAACTCGCAAACTAAAAAAACTAGCCCTGGTGGAAGCTTTTCTGGATCAGTTAGGGTTCAGTTCTTCAACATCACCCGATTCCACTCAAAATATGTACACATGTTGGCAAAATATTCCCATTCTTTGTATAAAGTGACATTCCATTACCTGTCCTAGTTGTAGAGAAATCTGGATTTGAAATGTTAGGTAGCGCTTAATTGAAAGTATTAATGTTATATATTAAAATTTCATTACTTTCAAAATAATTTCGTAGGTCAGTTTGGCATACCTTTCCCTATGTATGTATGAAGTGGCACTCCATTACTAGTCCTAGTTTGAGAAAAAATTGAATTTGAAACGTTAGGTAGCGCTTACTTGAAAAGACCTATAATATAAGTATGTATAGAGAATGCTATGCCGAACACACGTTTGATATAGCATTCCCTATGAAATGACACTGCATCTACTTGTCCTAGTGTTATCTTTCTTTGTCCCTCTTATTTGGATTGGATATCAGTTATTTAACGGTCTTTGTCGTGTTTCATTCCAATTCAGGTAGCATTTTACAGGAATGGTCTTGAAAAAACATATATATATATATATTCCGCTGTCAAGATCACACATACATATATATACATGTATATATATATATATATATATATATATATATATATATATATATATATAAGGTCATGAGGTTTGAATGCCAGTAATAGATGATAGTAAATGTTAAAATGTTTTTCATGATAAAAAAAATCTTTATTTAAATAAATACCAGCGATATACATGTCAATGGTCATGATATACGGATAAATCTTGCTGCAGTTGTACGAACTACTAGGTTCCCGATAGGTCACTTGTGGGAAATATTGTTACTGTACTGATCAGCATGGAGAATACTTATGTGTCGTATATGATACAGTTGGTCAAAAACAGATTACAACGAAAAACAGAAATCACAATTTTATTTCTATATTTCAGAAACTTGATGGCAAATTGAACTATCGTGATTATTGCCGCGATAGCAAGATAGCAAAACTATGTGAATTGATATTTTGTCCTATAATCCTTAGAAGAAATAGTTTTTACCTTAGTATATAACATGTATTATCTCAGTATATAACATATATTACTAATTTGACTAAGAAAATTGTTCCCCTATAAAATCAGTAAATTCATATTCTTTATATATTTTGTCAAACTTAAAGTTGACATCGATTTCCTGCACTGTGAGCAAAATTTTACCATTAGTAGTACGGATCCCCGGATGTAGTAGGAATAAAAAATGTGAGCTTCTCTGCATATATGAGGGCTTCGCCCTCTATTAATATTATTATTCTTCCCAGGAGTTTTGGACACAGGTTCCTCAAAAAACGGGAAAACTTACAGACTTCAAACTTACAACGATGGTAGATCACCAACGAAAGATGTGCATGAAACTTAGTCAAGGTCATTGGATCAAAGGTCAAGGTCACAGCGACCAAAACGAGAAATTTTATGTTCCACGATAACTGGAGAAAGACTTAACACAGGAACATGAAATTTCTGTCAGTTAGTTTCCTGGACATTCTCCAGACCTATATACTTTTAAGGTCATTGGGTCAAAGGTCAAGGTCACAGAAACCAAAACGTGAAATTTTATGCACTGCGATAACTGGCGACAAACTTGATACACGAACATGAAACTTCTGTCAGTTAGTCTCCTAAGCATTTTCTAGAACTGTATATTTTTTCAAGGTCATATAGTCAAAGGTAAAGGTTGTAAAGACAAAAACGTGAAATTTTATGTTCCACGATAACTAGAGAAAAACTTAACAAAAGAGGAACATGAAACTTCTGTCAGTTAGTCTCCTGGACTTTCTCCAGATTCAACATTAAGTTTTATGGTGCCAGGCCCAGATGTCCAATTGCGGGCTGGCAGCTCCGTAAATCGAATTGCAGGGTGTGAATTGCGGGCTGGCAGTTTCGAAAATCAAATCGCAGGCTGAGAATTGCGGGCTGGCAGTTCCGTAATCGAATTGCAGTCTGAGAATTCTTGGCGAGTGTTACACTGGTCTGACTCCGAGTTTAAATATTATCCCATGAATTGTGGCACCGATACTCTCCCGTAGACAGGACTGACATAATGTCAGTACTATTCCTTAATATCAATAGGAAAAATACTCTTGTTGGACACACTGACTCAGAGGTTAAAATATCATCATGAACTATAGAAAATGTACGACCTTTAAACCAGATAAACTTGACTTTACACAGGGCGGGTCATTGTTGTTTTCATATACTCTAGTTGACATGTGACTTCTCTCTGACGTCGCTGGGAGCGAATGACCTTCATAATAATGGAAAACTACAAGTTCAATAAATCAGGGTCTTTGTTTTGAAACAATGACTTGACCATACACAAAAACATTCAGGACTTTTGACCCATCGAATCCTGATAATGCACGAGGTATTGAGGTAAACCACTCGCCGTGGGCAGTGCGCTGTACGGGTCGTTAATATTATTTCAACAAATATGTACTCAAAATCATAGTTCGTGAAGTCAACAAAAACTATAAAAGCGATGGTTACCAACTTAGTAGCAGCATATTAACATCTAACAGCACCGTACTAACATGACACATTTGCATGTTTGACGATGATATATCATCGATTTCAATCTTTTATTTTTGCAATATTTGTTCTATTTTAAAATCTTCAGATATATGACAACAGTTATCTTGATACATGTGTGTATTGTATTGTTTTTATTATTTCAGGTTTTTCTATTGTAGAAATACAATCAAGCGACGAATAATTAGTTCTTTTGTGTGTGTGTGTGTGTGTGTGTGTGTGTGTGTGTGTGTGTGTTTATAACTGCAAAGTAATGCTTGTTTTATTATTTTTAGTGAATTAAAATATCATAATTTTTCAGTGTCAACGATGAATGATAGATGACAACATTTAATACAATATAGAAGGCCGTCAAAACATTTTGCAGTTTGGAGCAGTTAAAGCGAATATAGAGGGGATTATTTTTTTTTTCTCATAGAATTATTTATTGTATCAAAATGGGCGCATCCCAACAAGTTTCAAACAGCTGCCGCTCGGAAAAAGTAGCAAGATGACATGGGGAAGACCTCCACCTAAGGGCGAAATCCGTGTAGTCGTGCTCCTTGCGGGAGTAGTTGCTTAGGCGGGGAATTGGTATTATGACTGTACCGTCCACTTGGTACTTAACTGTAATTCTTGTGAACATTTCTGCGTGAATCTTGGTTGACAGTGGTGGTTTTGTTGTGCATTTCATTCACTTGTCCTTTCTTTTTTTCAGTTCTTATTCTAAGGGAATTGAAGCAGATACGCATCTCCACACAGGTTTCAAACAGTTGCCGCTCGGAAAAAAAGTAGCAAGATGATATTGGGAAGACATCAACCTAAGGGCGAAATCCGTGTAGTCGTGCTCCTTGCGGGAGTAGTTGCTTAGGCGGGGAATTGGTATTATGGCTGTACCGTCCGCTGGGTACTTCACTGTAATTCTTGTGAACATTTCTGCGTGAATCTTGCTTGACAGTGGTGGTTTTGTTGTGCATTTCATTCACTTGTCTTTTTTTTTTTTTTAGTTCTTATTTTTAAGGGAATGGAAGTAGCTACGCATCTCCCACACAGGTTTCAAACAGTATTTGCCGCTCTGGGTACTTCACTGTAAAAAAAGTAGCAAGATGTCCTTTCTTTTTTCACATGGGGAAGACCTCCACCTAAGGGCGAAATCCGTATAGTCGTGCTCCTTGCGGTAGTAGTTGCTTAGGCGGGGCATTGGTATTATGGCTGTACCGTCCGCTGGGTACTTCACTGTAATTCTTGTGAATATTTCTGCGACAGTGGTGGTTTTCTTGGTTGACAGTGGTTGTATTTGTTGTCAATTTCATTCACTTGTTCTGTTTATTTCTTTTTTTCAGTTTCTTATTCTACTTTTCTTTCTTTTTTTTTTTTTTTTTTGGAATGGTGTTAAAGCAGATACGCATCAAAATTTTGAATTCACACAGGTTTCAAAATTTTAGAAAAACAGAATTTATTGCACGCTCGTAAAAAACAGTAGCAAGATGATAATGGGAAGACCTCCACCTAATTTGGATAATTGAAATTTAAATCCGTGTAGTCGATGCTCCTTGCGGGAGTAGTTGCTTAGGCGCTACAATTGGTATTAGGCGGCTGTACCGTCCACTGGGTACTGCAGTTCACTGAAATTCAGTGTGAACATTCTTCTGCGTGAATCTTGGTTGACAGTGGTGGTTTTGTTGTGCATTTCATTCACTTGTCCTTTCTTTTTTCAGTTCTTATTTTTAAGGGAATTGAAGTAGATACGCATCTCCACACATGTTTCAAACAGTTGCCGCTCGGAAAAAAAGTAGCAAGATGACATGGGGAAACAGACCTCCACCTAAGGGCGAAATCCGTGTTAGTCGTGCTCCTTGCGGGAGTAGTTGCTTAGGTCAGTTATATCAGCGATATAAAAAGGGGAATTGGTATTATAGCTGTACCGTCCACTGGGTACTTCACTGTAATTCTTGTGGTTGACAGTGGTGGTTTTGATGTGAATTTCATTCCCTTGTCCTTTCTTTTTTCAGTTCTTATTCTAAGGGAATGGAAGCAGATACGCATCTTTACACAGGTTTCAAACATTTGCCGCTCGGAAAAAAAGTAGCAAGATGACATTGGAAAGACCTCCACCTAAGGGCGAAATCCGTGTAGTCGTGCTCCTTGCGGGTCAGTAGTTGCTTCTAGGCGGGGAATTGGTATTATGGCTGTACCGTCCGCTGGGTACTTCACTGTAATTCTTGTAAATATTTCTGCGTGAATCTTGGTTGACAGTGGTGGTTTTGTTGTGTATTTCATTCACTTGTCCATTCTAAGTTATTTATTTTTTCTTCTTATTATTTTTCGGAAATATGTTTTCGTAAGTTTTAATTCTGTTTATACTTTGACTTAATTTTTATCTACCATTTTCGTTCTCGCTAACTTAAAATATTTTGATATTCCTCGTCACTTCCTTTTTTTTTTTCTTTCTTTTCTTTTTTTTTCTGATGCATTGGGATGGTGTTAAGGATAATTGATACATTAATACTTGTTGTCATTATCAAAATTTTGAATTGCATCCACCCGGCGGTAATTCAAAATTTAGAACACGACACAAGAGAATTTATTCCACATGGTTCATTGTAACACGAAACAATGAATAGCGAAATATTAAATAATAAAAAATAAATAAATAAAAGTAAAACCGTTTTGTAATTTGGATAATTGAAATTTAAATTTTGCTTGTTAGTTTTTAACCCAAGGATCTTTCACTTATATGGAGATGTCACCAATTATAGGTGAAGTGCTGGGGAAATTTTTGTCCTGTGCAAATAGACAGGCGCCATTTCCAGTGATGGTTCTTTTCCGTGCTACGACTTCCACACAAGTGTGAAGCTAGCCTGCAGTTCGATTTACGAAACTGCCAGTCTGCAATTCTTAGCATGCAGTTCTGGGTGTGTTCGAAATAGATTCTTGAGTGAACTAGATTCTAATATGAATATGTATTAATTCATGAAAAACTTTCCTCACATTTGCAGGCCCGTCGGAATAGAATGCATCTTTTGGAATCACAGAGAGAAAAGAACAATTTATTACTAGTAGCAAAATTCGTGAAGATCACAAAGCGGGAGGTAATTGTTTATTGTCCCACTCAAGAATCTTTCACTCATATGGAGCCGTCACCAAATGACAGTGAAGGGCTTCAAAATTTGGCCTATGCTTGGTACTGTCACAACGCATAAATACGAGAGGAACTCAACCAGCCAAACAAATACTGGAGAGGTAAACACATCTTGTTCCATTCTCCGCAAACAGTCATAAAAGTCATTGTTAGGAAGAGATTGGATGCAACATTTGAGGGTTGGACTGGGCTAACATATTCTCTGTTAAGTCAGTTATGTCCAGCGTGACTGTAAATGAACTTTTACGAAAGTACGACAACCTGTTTGGCAAGGGCATAGGCACGATCAACAATTTTCGGATGCATGTTTAGAAAAAATAATAAACCCCCGAGGTGTTCCGATCAAAATTCCAGCTTCCTTTGTTTGAATTCAAAATAAAAAAAAAAATCCGTTTCATAATAAATTTTGCTCAACTTGTAACGGTCAGTTATATCAGCGATATAAAAAGCTAGTATGACCAGATATATTTTGTATATATAATAATGAGTTTCAATATATTCATTTACGAAAACTTATTCTTATTCTTCGCCTGGATCTGCGTGCACCACAGATTCCTCTTGGAAAAAGGGGAAGACTTACAGACTTCAAACTTACAGGAACGTGTAGAATACATGGGACCTTTGACAGATCACCAACCAAAGATGTGCATGAAATTTAGTCAAGGTCATTGGGTCAAAGGTCACAGAGGTCAAAACGTGAAATTTTATGTAACGCGATAACTGGTGACAGACTTACCACAGGAAGATGAAACTTTTGTCAGTTAGTCGCCCAGGCTTTCTCTAGATATGTATACTTTTTCAAGTTCATAGGCCAAAGGTGAAGGTCAAAGAATCCAAAACGTGAAATTTTATGTTCCGCAATATCTGGTGACAGACTTTACAAAGGAACATGAAACTTCTGTCAGTTAGTCTCCTAGACTTTCTCTAGAAGTGTATACTTTTTCAAGGTCAAGGTCACAGACCTATGTGAAAAAGTAAAATTTTTATGTTACCCGCAATAACTAATGACAGATAGACTTCAAACACAGAACAATTATCGTCAGAGCATGTCTCTTCTGCCAGTCATTCTCCTAGGATTTCTCGAGAAGTGCATACCTTTTTAAGGTCATAGGTTCAAAGGTCAAGGTTACAAAGACCAAAACGTGAAATTGTATGTTCCGCGATAATTGGTGAAAGACTTAACACAGGAGCATAAAACTTCTATCAGTTAGTGTACGAGATTTTCTCTAGAATTTGTGTATTTTTTCGAGGTGACACAGAGTCAAAGGTCAAGGTCATTGAGACCAAAACGTGCACTAAATTTTATGTTCCATGGAGTTGTCAAACTAGTGACAGAGCAATTTTTCTAACAGAGGAACATCAAAACTTCTGCCACTTAATTGTCCTAGACTTTCTTTAGAACTGTATACTTTTTCAAAGTCATAGTATAGAGCGTCAACAGGATATCAAAGGTCAAGGTCGAAAAACAGGGATCAAAATTAAAATTAAATTTTATGTTCCGCAATAACTGGTGACAGACTTAACACAGGCACATGAAATTTTTGTCAGTTAGTCTCTTTGAATTTCTCAAGAAGTGTATACTTTTCCAAGGTCATTGGGTAAAAGGTCAAAGTCACATTTCACATTGGTGAAATCATATGTAATGGGATAACTGGTGACAGACTTAACAGAGGAACATAAAACTTAAGTCAGTTAATCTCCCTGACTTGCGTGAAACATAGATCAAGGACAAAAGCCTAATCACATATACTTTTCTTCGACATGATTTGTCTTTACATGGGACAATGTAAAGCCTGTGTCTTTATCTTGACATAAGTCTAAGTTATATATTTTGTTTTCCACGGATAATTTTAACATATTTAATGGGTGATACAATTTTATTATCCCGAAAAAATACATAAATGTATTATCAATATAAATTAGTCGATGTCACGTAATAAAATTATGAGTAAAAAATACACTATAGGAATCGTACATCAGCCATATTATTTGTCGACAATAAAGTGGTGCTCTTTACCGAACTAGTCACTTTTCTGTAAAATATGCGGAATAACTTGAGTCCCTTGCATGACTTCCATCCTAACAAGGTTAAGCCCGTGTACAAGTTTACATGTTTTGTCCAGAATGGCAGTTCTTGAATTGCAGGCTGACAGTTCCATAAATTGAATTGCAGGGTGAGAATTGTGAGCCCGGCATAGGACATTTGAGCGCCAGAATATTAACCTTACCTGGATTTTCGATAGGACATCTGAGCGAAATTTACCTGCGATACTTTTTATATGAATTTAGAAAATATTTTAAATAGTAAGTATACAGAAGTATTTAAATAAACATATTTTATTTGAAATTACACCCGAGTAATTTGACCGGTTCTGGCTAATTTAAGGTAGTGTAGTCCCGAGTTGATCTCTACTTACCAATCAGTTCTACTATAATTCATTAGCTATGCAAATTTTCTTGGTTCTTTTCTTATATTTATAAAGTGAAATGTCCCTTGAAATCCTACTTTCACCTCCCCGTGGTGAGCAGGCGTATCAGATTATATTTGGCTAACGAAAGAGCTACTTCGTTATTATTATTATTTTTTCGCTCAAATGTCCTAAAATTTCAGCATTTAAATGTCCTATACTTTGGCGTTTAAACGCCTATTTTTCGCTCAAATGTCCTGCCAATTCGCTCAAATGTCCATTGCCGTGTGAGCCAGCCTCACACTAATGGCAGAAGTTGGTGGATTAGATTCCTAGACCAGGAGTATTCCTATTGTCACACAACGTGTTCTAGAAAGATACTCAGCGATGGGTGGCTTTTTATTAGTACCGAATGTGTATTAACAATTAATATAGTTATTGCATTATTGAATTTATTGGTCTATTACATATAAATAAATACTTTCAATTGGAGAGAAACTGTCAAACTAGAAGTCAACTTTACCTCCCCATGTATTTTTTTTATCTTTCTACGTAAAGTACCGTTTTATTAAATTATAAATGGAGGAAGCTCGGGATAGACCCAAGAATCATTAGTGGAAAATCCAGAAAATATACAACGGTGACCGTGGCATTCATTGTTCGAAAAATCTCTATAATAAATAAAAAATAAATAAAATAATCACACACACACACACACACACAAACACACATATATATACACACGCACAAGGGAGAATTTTTTGGATTACCATCATTATGGAATAAAATTAGGAACTTGGAGTCTTGAAGCTAGAGAACTCGTGTTTAAAAATCATTTACTCCCCCGTTAGCCCCACTGCCCTGAACCTGCCCACATAGACAGTGTAGCATATATCAACATACATTCCCCATTCGTTTGTTTGTACACCACACACGACTTTTTAAAGTCATATGGTGGTGGTCAGTTTTAGTGATGAAGGATAGAACTCGGTTACAATATACTGGAACCTATAGGCTGATTTTTGTGGGGAAAATGTCGGTTTACCTGGGGGAAGGCCGATAGTGTCTCCACGGGTACGTTGGGGGTAACCGGGTCCGAATCTCTATAATAATGTTTAATCAAATACAAAGTGTTTCCAGATACAGATATAATGTATGCTAAAAAAAATTTACGATTAGAACATGAGAAAAAATTATGGACTGTTACGGTTCGATCAGAAGTAAGATAGTCACTTTATTTTAATTTTTTAAAGTAATTTTTCGAATATCCATGGTTTTTGAATATATGGTAGAATGGATGACAGCTTAGATTGTCAAAGAACGAACCCCCTTCCATACTTCCGTAGAATGACATAAAAAATGAGAGAGAAAAAAATATTAAGTCGTGCGCACGAGATAATTTTTTTCCAAATGTCCCTTCCATACTTCCGTTGATAGGTGTGTTTTGGGGAAAAATAAATTATTAGTCCGAACTCAAGAAAACACGCATGCATGCCATATAGTGATTGTTTGTGTCATATAGGATGCCGAAATTGGACCTCCTAGTTGTTCCGACAGTAGTAAATCCCTAGGAAATCTCATAATCGTTCACTTGGCAAAAAATCGGACTCAAATTGAAAGTGGGGGTCCAACGACCCCCCCCCCTTTCCTAATTTTTCAATGATATATACCGGCTGGATATTTTGTAACTCATGATATGCATATAGTTATTTATCACATATAATTTCTTTTAAGTTTTCTATTTGTTTGATAATCCATTGGCAAAAGATCTGGTAAATGTATACTTATATAGGTCTTCTAATGTACGCGGTAATATGCATGTGTCGTCAACGGTATGATGTCACGTCTAAACAAAATACACACGCTGGTGCTTCACTTACATCTGACAGGATAAAGTCGACGAAGTGGATCTGTCATCCCGGATAATGAGCTTGGCGTCACCACACAAGGAAGCAAATTCCGGAAAACTTTAAAAGATTATTGTCAACAAAACATTCTTCAACTATAAAAAACGTACAGCAAGATGGTTGGGAATGGTAAAACTCCGTACCTTTTCTGCACCAAATGTAATAAAGAATTGACGTCATCGGTAAGAAACACTTTTAAAAATATTATTGAATTTAAAGATTGATTGAAAATAAAAATATCAGTAGTCACTATTAGATTAATTAACATAAATTGTAAAACGGTCTTTTAGAATATGTCAATAAGAGTATCGGTAGTTAGTTTTTCTTTTGTAAGGAATTGGGACTCCATATTCCAACAACTTATTTCATTGGACAATTGATTGTAAAATGTTATCGGCACACTAGATCATAAGTCGAAATATATTTGTATATTTCAGGACATGCCGAAAAAACTAAGCACATTAGCAACGAAGCTGGACTCGAGCTCCCTAAGCTCACAGCTTCCTTGTTAAGGAAACTCGCCGTGAGTACTCTCAGACAGACAGACAGACAGGACTTCGCAACAGAGCCTGGCCAATAACATGACCCACAATTTATCAACTGCTGATAAATACTAGGACAAAGCTACTCAAAAGGCCCAGAGGGAAGAGGTCTGCCAAAAGGTGGTGTCTGAATACCCTGTAAGTGTAATATTTCTTTATCTAAAATGATGTGTATTTCATAGGTGTAACATTTCTGTTATCTAAATTATGTATAGAATGATGCCTTCATACAATAAGTAATTACAAGTCTATATTTTGCAGAAAGTAGCAGAGAAGAGAAAAAAAAGTCTGCCGAAAAGAACTAGGACTGCTTAACATTCACAAGGATCTGGCATGTACTGACCAGTTGCAAAATATTTCCATCATAAATAAATATTTATTTTTATCCAGAAAACTCGTTACTTTTTGTCATAATGCGTCTGTCATATAAATAACTGTTGAAACAAGTTAGGTCATAATGTGTCTTGTCATATAAGTGAACATTTCCAAATATGGAGTAGCATGACATAAAATGTCGAAGTAGCATTTCAATTGTAAACATTTTCTAAGTCCTGGTAGCTTCGATTTCAAGGTATATTTCAAGTATTTTGAGGTAGTACGGTCCTATTCAGGTAGATTTCAAGTAGCTTTAATTGAAAAAGCTTTAGTAAAGTAATCCTTTTACAGTGGTCACTCTTAGACGGATTTGGCAGTACATTTAGATTTATTATTTGGCCTTGTATGATACCACTTTTTCTTCAGAAAATAAACATCTACATTTAAAGGACTTAGCTAACTTTCTTTTTTTCAAAATGTTTTTTCCTTATTTTTACTGCTTTAATTGAAATACAGAGGCATTAAAGGATCATGACCGGCGGTTTACGCTCAGCAAGGTTTTTAATTTTGCTTTAAACGGTTATGTGCTTTGCAAAATGCTCATATAAAGTTGCTATGTTCCTTTTAATTACGCTTCTAAGTGAATCTCTACTTTCTTGTAATTTGATTTTAAAGATCAAAAATAGATTTGTACTCGAACCGACAATAAATAAAAAAAACGGGAGATGTGTAATATTCTAAACAACCTCAGATGAATTAGTTCAACATATGGGTTATGGTCATTTATGAAGGTATACACATGTACTTACCAATTAGGTTATTACCATAATGCCGTTTGATATTGAAATGACATACTACTATCTGTGGAAATGATTTGGCTTCAAAATTACTTCACTGACAGAGGTTTTGTCCGATTCACAAAACGTGGCGGGACTTTAACCTTTTGATTAACTTGTGGATGATTTTACTCAATTTTGAGTTATGACACTCTTTTGGGATAAAACATTTTATTCCCCATTGGATACTCGTAGGATAACAAGTAAGAACGACTACTCTTATCAGTGTAAATTTAATGTCGTAAGAAGCCGTTACAATTTTGCGAGCTTTTGGTGATTTGATTTTGGTTTCGAAGACAAAGAATTTTAGAACCCCTGAATGTGCATACATTAGATGTTTATATAGATGGGCTCCCTATACTGTTTGTTTACAGTTCATGGCAAATTTATGAAATCATTATGTCGGATTTTTCAGTTGTTCATTATTAAGGAATATACTATTTGTAAGATCATCATGGTAAACCGTCTTATTATAGTGAATATTGGAAGTAGTCTTTGAATTTAATTACTTAAGGTCTGCTAGTCAAATTTGACTGATTTTTCAAAACCAAAATTGAACTAATTGTACAATATTATACCATGTTTTATACATCAAAATTTGCAGAATTCTGTACTGAATCAGAAAACCATAAAACTGAAGCCAAAAGATGCTTGTGGAGTAAGAACTCTGCAATTATATCACTTGCTGTTTTAAAAAATTCTGGACAGTAAATGACTACTCAGTTTTCCCTCAAATTTAGGCATTATCCTTAAGGCCATATCTAGGTTAAGCTGGGTCTTTTTAGTAAAACAATATTATATAACAAAAAAGTATACAACTATAATGCATGATAGGCAAATAAATAATGGATGCCATTTTTCCGGGTGGGGACTTCTTTCACAAAAATGTATGGAGGATCATACCTGTAAAGATACCATACTCATGAACAAAATACACCTGTAATATCAATTTCAACATTTGGATATAATGTCATTACAATTACCAAAATTTAGTGCTAGAAATATTTATTATAATAAATTCTACTAACTTTATTAACAGGATGTAGAAATATATAATATAGCGCATAATATTACAAGTGAAAAAAGAGGGGATTGAATAACATTCAGGTAAAGTTTGTGTTAGATATGTAACTTATTTTCTGGTTCTCGTGCCATTTTTAGAAAGAAATTGAGTGTGGAAGTTTTAATCAGTATTTATTGTTTTATTTTTAAATTATCCCTCCTGAAAAAATAAGAATATTAAGGAAAAGTTATTATTATTTCTTGGAAAAAGAGAGATAAGTCAATTTTCCTTTTTTGTTCATGTGTTCAAACTGCTTCATTACCTTAGAGGCGGAGAAAAATTATACTGAAATGCAATAATAACAGAGACATAGGGCGTATAATATATTAAACCATGATGTCTCTTGGAATAAACATGACTTCACAATATTTTTGAAATGATATAGTTTTATATGAAATACATGGATGAGAATAATAGTGCCCAAATACGTTTTGCAAGTCTCTGTATTTCATTTCGGGTAACATAGAATATAATGATTTGTCAGAAATGCGAGCGGTTGATCAATATTGTTTAAATTGAAGTGACATAGTTAATTGAATATATGGCCTTCCATACATCTTACTAATGGAAACAAAAAGGTTAAAACTATTTATTTTTATTTGCTATATGCATCATTCATGTAGTTAATCATCTCATGTTCATTGAAAATTAAATTTGGTAATATCAGAATCTGTGAACTAGTGTCATGGATGTGATATTTATAACATTCAATTAAATCTTTATTATTATTCTTAACTTATATATACTCACTTCAATGGCCGTAAGTGCCATGCATAGGCCAGAATTTGAAGCCCTTCACTGGCATTTGGTGACGTCTCCATATGAGTGAAAGATTCTTGAGTGGGATGTTAAACAACAACAAACACACATATATATATATAGGCAAGAATTCACTAATGGTCCAAAAAGTGTGACAATTGCAGCAAAATTTAAATTAAATATTCAAATTAAAAAGATATTGCCAATAAATAGTATATCCCTGGAGGCATTAAAAAATATATATAATGATTTATGATCGAAGTTAAAAAAAATGTACAATGCTCAGTCTCTAATAATTTTGCAGTATGTAATGTTGACAAAATATAATTGAACTGTCTATCAATTGCCTTCAGATATTTAATTTTGGAACATCAATTTCTACTGGAAAACACTTCTAAATGAACAGTGATTGCATTTAGTAACCTCACAATTTCAGTATCAAAAGGAACAATGTTTTTTTTTTTTCTTGTCAATGTTACATACTGTTTTATAAAGTTACTTTGCATGAAGAAACAAGAAATTATTTTAAAATGTTTATCCATAAATATTTAAACATCATTACAAAGATGTTTTTAGAAAATAAATCCATCTTTTTATCCGACAAGAAATGGCAATTTTATTTGTAAGTGGTGTACGTAACATTGACAAGAAAATTAAATTAAGAAATAATGGCCGAACCCAAAAAATGTCTGAATTGTTACCTTATTCATGGTTTAGGTATACAAACTGTTTTGACAAGAAATTATTTCAAATTTCCCCTTAGTGAATCTTGCCCATATATATATATATATATATATATATATATATATATATATATATATATATATATATATGTGTGTGTGTGTGTGTGTGTGTGTGTGTGTGTGTGTGTGTGTGTCAAATATCTGTTAACGTACGTATATTTACTAAAATATCTTCAATTCTGCCTCTTTACTCCTTTGTATGAATGCGTGAGTGTAAAATGGGGACGGGCAGACTGACCAATTGACTGAATTTTTAATATAGCGCATGCGTATATATGCTTAAAACCGGCTTGACCAGCGCGAAAATTAGATTGTTATAGAACAGTAGTAAGGGCGTCAACTTGACAGTTTTCACAACTGAGCGAATTTGTATATGGTCAATCAGGACACAAAACAACACAAGAAATATAAGTGTAACAACAACAACTAGAAAAAAGTGTATCTCAACACTATAGAGAATTTATAGAAATACTGAAATGAACTATTATCGAACAATTATCGACATATGTTCAGTGTAATTTATGACCCGGTGACATATGATAAAATCTGTGAGAAGTACTTCAGCTTTTATCACATTTACATTATCCTTGTCCGCAAAATAAGTATTCAATGTTTTGTATTACTAGCTGCCAAAATATAATTCTGATTTTCTTTTTTTTCCCAACGTGCAGTTTGACATTGGTTAGGCCCCCAATACAACACATTCACTACAATATGTGTAGTTTTCTCCGATTTGTTATTCCTGGAAAACTCTTTCAATCTTCCTTAAATTTCTGATAATAATATTCTTTGACATGATTATCATCTACACCAAGACCACCGACAAGAGACATCTGAAACACACACGTGATGTTTGCTGCCATTTACAATTTATCATGCGGATGCTGAAGTTCAATAATTCTAGAGTCGTAAACGGACACTACACTAGAATGGCCGAAAGGCATAACATTCTTTATAAAAGCGGACATTTTCCGCAAAAATCTTAAGAGTTGGCAGGTCCAAAATCAGACAATTTAGATGGGGATGAAAGGGAAGCTCTTTCGTGTGTTTTTTTCACTGAGGTGAAAATGTATCATCAGAAAATGTGTTTGGGAAAATGCATCTAATGCGCCTTTAATTCTGACTATCCTACAAAGTTTTAGAGATCATTTTATTACCAAAGACGATCTAACTTTTTCATTTCTTTCAGGAAAATGAGTTCATAGGTTAGAACCATGGAAGCGGAGGTCCAAACTGATAATGTAATTTCTGATAATGAGAAACCTGTTCATGTTCCCGTAGCACCAGGGGCAACACGTGATGTGTCACATAGTTTGAGATCAGATGATGACAGTAATAATCAAATATTGGAAAATACACTCCGTCAGTTAAAACTTGCTCAAAATTTTAGTGACGCACAACTCTACGGTAAATTTGAAAGTGAACCTGATTTGAAATCAGATGATGATTCTTTCTACTCTTAACTAACCGTACAGATTGCTAACATATCACAAGTTGTACTTTGTTTAGTTCAACAAATAAAGCTTTGATAAGATGGCTGGTTGTTATTGAAGGATATGAGCTAAATCTGACATACACAAACACACACCTTAATAGAATAGAGATCTGTGACTGCCAAAGAAACAACAGTCCTACTATTGTACTTTTATCTTATATCTCGTATAAAACGATAATATTTTTTCTTGTTTAATGGCTTGGAAAATTTAGTTTGAAATTACTGGGGGTACAAAATATTAGAATAATTTTCTGGTGGGTTTCTTCTTTACTAGTGTATGGCAGGCAAGAAAATGTTCTATTATCCGAGCTGATCATTTGCCTTAATTGATTGAATCATTGCCATTTTCATTTTTGTATTCACCAACTACAAAATATAAATGACAATACCTAATAAGTGTACAATTGCTGGTTAAAAAGTTCATAAAACATGGTATTTTAGTTGGCTCAAGAGGTTAGAAAATTGATTTTAAAAAGGCTTATTTTCATTCATTTTTCGCCGGGGTGTTGTGCCCCTAAAACCCCTACCACGGCACTTCCCTGGACCCATTGGCGCACCCCCCCCCCCCAAAAAAAAACCGGCGGTCATCTGTTTCCCCTTTAACAATTTTCCCCTTATCAAAAATCTTATTGAAAACAGTGGTCTTATGTCATCGGAAACCTTATTATTAAGCATTGCTTGCAAACACCACACATTTTCCATGTACATGTATTTTGCTATAATTTCAACCTACTAAAACATATATAACTTGTACGACATGGTCATTATCATTTCTGTTCAATCGTGGAGCCAAACTGGTCGGAGAATACCAATACTTTCTTTTGTTTTTATCTTTTTTTACTTGAAGGTGGTAGAAATACAATATTTTTATTTCGAAAATTGAATAATTGTCGGTGAAATACTTCCTACAATTTGACAGTAATGCTTTACATGCTTCCCGTATTGATGTAACAGCAGTGAAATGTTACACGTGCGATCGCTAATTAGGGTTGTTTGTATCACTTTTTTTATCATTTTCTGACTAATTGCAGTGCGGATGTGCACTAGTTTTGATTAGTATTTCTTTAAATTGTATAATATGTGACTCGAAGAACGTTTTACGATATTTCATTTTGTTCAATTTAAACGGTCATTGGCTTTTAACATTCTTAATACCTATATAGTGAAAATTGCCTGAGAAACCAAGGGTTTGCACTTTTTCAATCGCAATTGATTAACTCAACCCTACTATTTGTATATGCGTATCACACTGGACCTAATTTTCACAAAATATATAGGAATATAAGATTTCTTAAGCCTGTGTATAGCTCCTTTTCATTATTGTACAAGCAGTAAAATGTTTTTTTAGTAAACACAGCTAATGCCCCTTGAAATAGGATCTCTGATGGAGACTAATTGACAGAAACGATCGTCTTGAGCAGTATAAGTTTGGGATTATGTTTTATTATATTTATACATAATAATATTTCGAATGGGTACCACCTTTTGAATTCTTAGATTTATTTCCTCAAAAGCTTAGATACTTATCTTTACATAGTGGTTTCTCTCAGACAGATTTGAGAATACAATTATGCAATTTTTCACCTTGTATGATACCACTCGTTTCGGATTTCCCCCACCTGTTCCCAGGGGTACAATAGAGTTGCACTGTGTCCGTCCTTTTGCTTTGTCCGGACCATATATTCCTGATTTATTCATCTAGGCTTTCATTATTTATATACATTTTGGGACTGTCGCCTGTTGTGTTTAGATATATTCCTCTTTGTGTATTTTTTTTACGTTTAGGCCATTTTAATGCAACGTGCTGTAATATTCACGTGTTCGTGTCCTATGATACAATTGCCGTTTTGCTTTAGATCGCGTGTTAGAAGTAGCTTAAAATAACACCATGTCTAGTAAATATAGCCTATGATATATTCTGTACGTGTAGAGTTGTATTAAAACTTATTCACTGTTTGATTTATTCACGGATTCATCATCATCCTAAACGTGTCATTTAAGGTTCAGACATACAACTAAAATAGACGGATATTACGTCAATTTCTTCATCTTGGCAATATGTCTCTGTGCTAGTGCGGGACTATCAATTCTATGAATTTGCTGTTCAAGTTGAACTAAACTGATAAAGACAGAAATGATAGTCTTAAACATTTGTTTTAACCACTAGGTCGTTGCCACTGCTGGTGGACCGTTTGAGTCCCCGAGGTTATACATAAACCTAGTACCTGGTATTTCGGTGCCAGCTGTTTATCTCATACTAAAGTAATATTTGGCACTGATAACACCATTTAAATTCAAAAAATTTCTAAAGCTAAGATAATCATTTTTTTTTACAGTGGTTACTCTTAGACGTTTTTCGGATGTACTTTGAGAGCTATTTTTGGCCTTGTTTGATACCACTTTCTCTTTGGAAAATACACATATTAAATTGGAGCTCAACTGATGAAGTGTAATTGACAGAAACGATATCGTCTTGAGCATTTTAACTTTGGTATTATGTTTATATTATTTTTAACCTCTCTATTTGCAAATCTATAACTTTGGTATTTTTGTTTTATAATATTTTACAGTATATGAGATACTTGCATAATATTTCAGCAGAGTATTTCAAGTTTATATGAAATGGATATGCATTCTTAATACCTACTTAAATTTATATGTTATAGAAAATGACTTCGTTTAGAGTTTGTTTTTATACAGGGCGTGGCTTTCGCCAATGGGGTCCGACATCTCCACTTTTCATCAATCATTGTATCGAGATTATAACAATTTTCACGAGAAGAAATGAAGATTTAAAAGTATATAATGAAGATACTCTTTGTTTAAATATGCAGGTGACACAATTATTTCCCTCGATAACACACTGAAACGACTGAAATCCACCCTTGACCTTCTATGTCAATTTCAAGGGAAAACCAATTTCTTGATAAAAAGGTAGTTTGAATAGATTTCTAAGCGATACGAACTGTCCTCATAGACAACTGTCTTTTCACTAAAAGTGGTACCCCAAAATTTAAATACCTAGTGATTGGTATTCATGATACTTATTTTGTCCAACACCACACTGATTCTACACATAAATACACTGAAGTTGATATAAAAAGGTGCTGGATTTTCTAATAGACAATATATTTGTATTGTTCGGAGACATGGTCTTTCAACAAACTGTCGGCATTTCTGTGGGAATCAATTGTGTCCGTTTATTGGCTGACCTTTCCTTTCTTCATACGAAGCAGCCTTCATTCAGAAACTGTTGAATTAAACGAAAAAAAGTTAGCCATGTCATTTAATTTGACATTTAGATATATCGATGACGACGTTTTGTCGATTAATAATGACAATTTTCATACACATGTCAATGCGATATATCCCAGCGAACTAGACGATACAACAGCATAGGCGTCGGAGCCGGGGGGGGGGGGGGGGGTGGGGCTAGTATCGTATCATTTATTTATTGTTATTATTGTATACTATATAACTGTAGTAATCGTATTTGTGTTTCATCTAATGTAATACTACATCACAAATCTACAGGTATTATTATTCGCCGCCAGGAGGCGGCGAATATATTTCAAATTAAGTTAGGAAGTAGTATATGGAAGGAGCTGTTAGTTTCTTTGAACGCGGAAGTAATGACGTAGTAATTTTATTTGAGGCAAAAACGCTATTAAATTTCAAATATGAAAGTGATGTTGGTTTGTTTCATAAATAATCAGCATCTAAATTTTTTTAATGCAATTAAGGTATAATACCGCGATTCGTATTTTTGAAATAACGATAAGTGGGAGACATTAGTCGAAATGATGGGAGCAATCATTACGTGATTGCTTTTGATTTTGATAAGAGCATGATATCCTATTATATAAGTTTAGTGGACGACGGAAATGTGGAACAAAATGTTTTTTTTATCATTTAAAATGATTTCGTTTGTGCAAAACGGAATAAATATAACACCGAAAACGAAATGTCTCGTATGAAATATTGATGATTGGGAGAACAACAAAGTGAAAAAGGGTCGGACGATTTACTGAAACAGACCTTAATTACCGAAGCACACCATTTTTACTTTTATTTCGACATAAAAACTGTAGTACATGTAGTACATGTTAAAGTCTACATATAATAAAATGTTACTTTTAACACGAGTTTTGTGTAATAATGGATAAAATCAGAATTATCATGTTAAACAAGATCGAACCACTCTAGCCGGCTAGGCCAACAATGAACGAAACAGACTTTTTAAAAAAATAATTCTGAATTATTCCATAAATGTTTTTCTAAATTACGTTTTATATTCTTGATATATACTAATATTTAATACATTTTCTTAAAAAAAATCCAAGTTCTTCACCATTGTTGACAACCATTATGCAGAACAGTGAAAATTACTGCAACTGTCATTTTGTAAACTTTTACATATATAGACATTGCTACATCGCTGATGTCAATTGCTATATAAACACTACTAAAATGAATGATTACACTGGATGAATTTGACCAGGAACATGATGACCACTCCATTTCTCACTACTGTCCGTGAACTTGGTGTTAGTTGACGAGAAATCGCCGTTAAATTAGTTCTGTTGACTCTATTTTCACAAAAATGTTATCTGGTGGGACTTTTTGTTGTAACAGATATTAAGTAACTGAAAGCTTGCATTCATTTATTCCCAAACTTCCTTTGAAATACCTTTGGCGGCGAATTGATGCTTTGCATCAAATTTTTCTTGTTTTCATATCTTATTGATTGTTATTGTTTTAGTTATTATCGTACTTCTTATGCCTCAAATGTTTCTTATGAGCTGTTCATTGTCAGCAATTAATGATAATTGTACCCCTTCGACTCACTTTGTGTTTTTAGATTTAAACATATTTTATTGTTTCTAAACAAATGGATTGGACACAAGTTATAACAACTTATTAAAGTCCTTTCCGTTACATACAACATAATACATTTTAACATGTCACGTAACGATGATTTAAAACAACAGGATTTATATTTGTTTCAAAATTAAACAAGAAAAGAACAGAAATTAATTTACAAAAGAAAGAACGAATATGCGGAAATGGAGAACTATTTTTATATAAAGCTAACTTATTAAACTAACATCAAACTAACATATCAGGCCTGTATACACTAGACTGCATTCGAAAAACGTTCATCTTATCAAAAAGTCTTGAAAGTACACAAACCGGAAAATCTTTCTTCTGTTAACAATCCTATGCATTCTTGAAATCCAATCCTGAAAAAACTCGCAATCATTACAGGCCCGATATTACTTATCATTTAAAAATGATTTACAGTTTGATTGAATCATAAGACCATCAAATGAAATGCAAAAACCAAAAAATACAGATAACTTTCTTTTTTTTAAAAAGGTATACAATTAGGCCATTGAATCCTCAAGAAAATCGTTTAGTGGAATTAATATATTTCTGAACGCTTGTACAAAGTTTTTTATTTAAATGTTCATTTAGACTGGGGTCACCATATTTTATTGTTTCAATAGATATATTACTGTACCAATACAATTCGGTTAACAATGTAATACGCTTATCATAATATTTAGGGCAATGAAAGAAAAAATGGTTTATGTCTTCAGACGCGAAGCCACAATCACAAGATGGATCATCAATCAAATGGGCACAGAATAGATCGTAATTTAGGGGACTTGCGCGGTTTCGGAGTTTACAATGTAAAATGTTTTCTTTTCGGGGCCCATAACTTAAATAGTATTTGGTTTGTATAGTTGAAGAAGAAAAAATACTGTTCCGCAGTGATTTCTTAAAATTGTTTTTCATTTCAATGTTTTTTGTTGATTGCGGTAAATTGTTCCAAAGGTTTGTTGTATGTGGTATAAATGACTGATTTGTTAGTTGAAGGCGAAATAAAGGCAGTCGATAATCGTTATAGTTTCTAAGATTATATAATTGGGGTCGACATTGATTTGTAAAAGATCATTTAAATAAGATGGTGCCCTATGGTTGTGAATATCGAAAAATAAACTAAGTTTTCGGAATTTCCTTCTTTCTTTTAGCATGCTCCATCCTAACTCCCTATATAAAAATTCTGTTTTAGTAAAAATTGGCAAACCAGTAATTATTCGAGCTGCTTCTAGTTGAATGTTTTCTAATTTTGATTGACAAGTCACACCACAGTTATCCCAAACTTCACATGCATATTCCAGTAAAGGTCTTATGTAAATCAAATAGATTTTTTCCAAATTTTTTCTTGATAACAGAAATTTCAATTTCCTCAATGTAGAAATGTATTTAGAAACATTTTTTAATAAGTAATTTATATGTAAAGTCCATTTAGCATCGTTGTTAAATATTAAACCTAAATGTTTGTGACTATCGACAATAGGTATCAATACATTATTGAAAACAAAGTTAGGTATAAATGGTATTTGTCTATTAGTGACTAACATTATATCGGTTTTTTCTGGCTTGAAAGACATTAACCATTTGCTCGACCATTGAAATAAATTCTCCAGATCATGATTCACTGCAAGTTCGATTTCCCTAATGTTTGAAGATGAAAATATCAAAGATGTATCGTCAGCATAAAGGTTACATACAGAATTTACAGATGACGCAATATCATTTATGTATACTAGAAACAAAAGAGGACCAAGTATAGAACCCTGGGGGACTCCCGATTTGATCAAACGTTCTCTTGATATACTGTTTGATAATTTAACACACTGTTTTCTATTTATCAAATAGTTTTCGATCCACGAAAAGAGTTTGCCGTTGATTCCATAGCCTCTAAGTTTAGTTAAAAGTCCCTTGTGCCAAACACGGTCAAAAGCTTTTGAAAAATCACAAAAAACAAGGGCCGTGTATGATTTCTCTTCTAACGCTAAAGAATTCTGTGGTATATATCGATGAGTTGGTGGGTTGTGGAAAATTTTGGTAAAAAACCTGATTGTAGTTTGTATATCAAATTATTTGATGAAAGGTAATTGTATATATATTTATAAACAACTCTCTCAAATACTTTTCCCACACAGCTTAGTAAAGATATTGGACGATAGTTCGAAACGGAAGAGCAATCCCCCTTTTTAAATAGTGGTATTACGTGTGCAAGTTTCCAAATATCAGGGAAAATACCTAAATGCAATGATTCGTTAAACAAAATTGAAAGTGGTAAAGCAATTTCGTTTGCTACTAATTTTAGCATTCTGTGACTGATTTCGTCTGGGCCTGTGGCTTTGTTTTCTTTTAAATTTTTAATAACATCAATTATATCTTGTAAATTGAAGTTTATTTCACTTAACGATTCGTTAGTTTTATTTTCAAAATAGGGAACTGTTTTGTTAGAATCATCAACATCGGAAATGGATACAAAATAATCGTTTAATAGTTCGCTTTTGACAGATTCATCATCAGTGATAGTTTATTAAGGGTGGTATTGAAGTAGATAACTTTTCTTTTATCAACATTTTCATTATCTTCCAGTACGTTTGGGGATTTGCTGTATTTTTGTCAATGTAATTATCAATGTTTTCATAAAACTGTTGTCTGGCATATATTTTCATGTTATTTATCTTATTTCTAATTTGCTTATATTTTTCAAATGAATTGGGATTTTTATTTTTCAAGTATTTTTTCCTATATCGGTTTCGTTTTCTTATTTGTTTTTTAGGTTCTTTATTTATCCAGGGTTTGCCTCTAGATTTTACTGTTATTTGTTTGGAAGGAATGTGTTTCACAAAAATTTCATAGATCTTTTGTTGAAACTTTACACACTTGAGATTAAAGTTATCGAAAAGATTTAAATAGTGTTCCCAGTTTATATTTCTAAAGTCATTACGCAATGAATCAATATTTGCTTCCTTGTAAATCCAAACATTACGTTTATAATTTTTCTTTAAATAATTAAAATACTATAAAAGAACATGGACTGCTTCGTGATCACTAACATTGTGTAAACAGTGCACCCCCATATACTCCTGCATGCTTCATGACTACCCCTTCTCATTCAAATTACTTGCTTTTTATTGTATCTAATATATATATATATATATATATATATATATATATATTATATATATATATATATATATATAATATATATTATATATATATATATATATGATGTGTATCAAAGGAAATGGATGATACATAAGTACTTAAATGTGCTTGTTTTCCAAATCCTTTTGACTGTAATTTGTGAGCAATGTGTGTATATGAGTTCTGTTTACAAATAAAGTTTAAACTAAATTATTGACACAGGGATATCGAAAACCGCGTTTGATTTCAACGTTCCGGAAAAAATAAGAAAAGTAAAGATAAACTGACAGCGGGAGAACTGGGCCAATGAACCATGACATACCACAGTCGACCCATCGAAAAAACTGTATAAGGCATACAAGAAATTAATTTGATCGAAATGTGCGTCCCAGCTAGCACAGGCTCTGTTTATTCAACTTTGTCGTTCAAACTGTTATCGTAATAATGAACGGAAGAAATTTTGTCGAAGTTTTGAATGTATATCAAATATTTCAACAAAGTGATTATTTCTAAAAACTTTGTTCACATGCAACTTAAAAATAAATACTGCTTTCCATAAACAAATGTTAGACATGAGGGGGACTATTTTACAACAAGAATAAAAAATAATATCTCAGAACAAAGGAACACTCAACATCTACCGCCATTACATTACGGAAATGAAGTCACGAGGGGGATCTCTTGTACAGTAAATAAATGTTCAGTTTTACAGTACTTAAGTTTGAAAAATAAAAAAACAAACAGAAACTTATTCCCCAAACTACTTTTCTTTCATTCAAAATATCTACGCACATAATAGTCCTCCGTAGTGGCTAATGCACATCACTGGATATGGCGGCACGATTGTAAAACAAAATGTACGCGTAGTTTTCACATAAACTTAAATTGTTTTTATTTTGCATAGGCGTCGGAATCAAATTGAAAGTGGGGGGGGGGGGGGCTAAACCAACTTAAAACACACACACGCCAGAAGTGGGGGGGGGGCTAAACCAACTTAAAACACACACACGCCAGAAACGTCTTGGGGGCTAAGCCCCAATTTTCAACACCTATGCCTATCTTTTCAAAAAGGTGAGGGGCTAAGCCCCCCCCCCTAGCCTCCCCCCCCCCGGCTCCGACGCCTATGTTTTGGTAATATTAACATTAATTTCGGGGAAACATTTAAGATTGGATTTTCGTTTGGTGACCTGATATTTTTATTTATATAAATGCTACAATCGCATGCAAATCACGCGGTAATAGTTTTACGCCATCGGACAGAAACGTAGATACGCAGGATTCTGGTATTTAAAATAGCGTTGAAAAACACACATTTCACTAATACTGTCCAATAACAATCACATACTGTATTTAAAAAGTTGATATAAAACGCATATTAAAAGGCCGACTTCGACATACGTCGACTGTGTGTGTTTTGCCGTGATTGCTGATAGACCGAGCGTGTTAAGGACCGAGAACCACCCACTCTCGACCGAATTACGAAGCGCATTTGATTTGGCGAAAGAGTTTATCTGAAAGGTCATTGCATACGGAAATACAGTCTGATTTTTAGCTCACCTGGCCTAAAAGGCCATGTGAGCTTTTGCCATCACTTGGCGTCCGTCGTCGTCGTCGTCGGCGTCGTCGTCGTCGTCCGTCGTCCGTCCGTCGTTAAAGATCAACTCCTCAGAAACCGCTGGGCCATTTGCAACCAAACTTTGTCACAACAGTCCTTGGGTGGTCTACTTTAAAAATTGTGTCCGGCATGTCCGCACCTAATCTAAGATGGCCGCCAGTGGGGATCATAGATTAACATTGGACTCTATGAGAAAATATATTCAAAGATATTTTTCTCTGAAACTACTGAGCCAATTAGAACCAAACTTGGTCATAGTAGTCCTTAGATGGTACCTTCTGAAACTGGTGTTTTTTTAAATCTGCACCTAATCCAAGATGGCCGCCAGCGGGGAACATAGGTTAACATTGGACCCTATGGGAACAATATCAAAGTTCTTTTTCTCTAAAACCCTTTAGCCAATGGGAACCAAACTTGGCCACAATAGTTTTTGGATGGCCCCCTACAACATTATGGTTTTTGAGGGCCACATCAAATCCAAGATGGCCGCCAGCGGAGAACATATTTTAACATTGGACCTTATGGGAAAATACGTTCAAAGATATTTTTCTCTGAAACTACTGAGCAAATTGGAACCAAACTTGGTCACAGTAGTCCTTAGATGGTATCTTCTGAAACCGGTGTTTATTTAAGTCTGCACCTAATCCAAGATGGCCGCCAGCGGGGAACATAGGTTAATATTGGACCCTATGGGAACAATATCAAAGATCTTTTTCTCTAAAACCCTTTAGCCAATGGGAACCAAACTTGGCCACAATAGTCTTTGGATGGCCCCCTTCAACATTGAGGTTTTTGAGTGCTACACCGAATCCAAGATGGCCGCCAGTGTATAAAAAACATATTTTAACATTGGACCTTATGGGAAAATACGTTCAAAGATATTTTTCTCTGAAACTAGTGAGCCAATTGGAACCAAACTTGGTTATAGTAGTCCTTAGATGGTACCTTCTGAAACTGGTGTTTTTTTAAAGTCTGCACCTGATCCAAGATGGCCGCCAACGGGGAACATAGGTTAACATTGGACCCTATGGGAACAATTTCAAAGATCTTTTTCTTTAAAACCCCTAAGCCAATTGGAACCAAACTTGGCCGACAACAGTCTTTGGGTGGCCCCCTACAACATTGGTGTTTTTGAGGGCCGCACAAAATCCAAGATGGCCGTCAGTGGAGAAGATATTTTAACATTGGACCCTATGGGAATTGGTTCAAATCTAATTTACATATAAACAAAAATGATTTAGTTAATTTAACAGTTGCTGTACAAAAGTATGAATGCCCTCAGTATGATAGTGGTATGACAGTGTTATAATATCCTATATGGGTTTTAAGAGATACCAGAGTGTCTAGAATTGGATTTATTTATTTATCTGAATCTGACAAGTAAAGGTATAATAATGCATATTGAAACAAATTCAGTTTTTCTTTGAAGTAGTTAACAAAATAGAATTAAAGAAACATGATGAGGCAATTATGTTAAAATGTATGGCATCAAACTTAAACAAAAGTTTGTTAATGGGAATTCATAATTGCTCAAGTTCACATCAATATATATAATAGAAAGACAGTGTCGGGATTGCAGGTATTATTTTTGTCAATTTCTCTCTATATATTACCTCCCTTTATCATATTTTTTCCACTTCCTGTCAGTGTTTTTTTTTTTTTGCTGGTAAGACTAAAAAGGTTGGATTTTAACTTGCCTGGAGTGAAGGGAAAAAGTTTCTTCCACCTGTGCCTGATGTTGCATCTAGTGATTAAGGAAATAAGGGGTCAAAATAGGCTAATTTACGTCTTGCATCTACCTAGGTGAGCTATACAGGCTCCTGGGAGCCTCTAGTTTTAGGTACGGGAAGACTTTTTTCCATAAATAACTTCGAAAAGAAGATTCTTTAGACCGTTGAACGTGGTTAATAATGTAGTTGAACACACATTTCATCATATTCTAGTCTATATAGCGCGGAACAAAAAAAACCATCAATATGACATTGTAAAGAGCAATGGTGAAATAAGAATGTGTGTAAAACTAGTCTGACAGTTTTCTTTTATTAATACAATTTGTTATTGAAATAAATATCTACCAATGTTAATTTTCAGTATACACGGCACATGGCCAGTACATGATATAAAGAGCAAAATCTGAAAATGTCTTTGTTTTGACCAATCAATGGCCTTTATTTTGTTACCATAGCAACTGACATTTTCATAACACCTGCCATTGAATACGTAATACAAAAATACCCCTAAGTATCATTTTTCATGAAAATCTGACAATATCAAAATTTTGACCAACACAGCCTTTTATTTTGTTACCATGGCAAACAACCCTTTGTGACCTCTACCATTGACTTCCTCTTACCAAATTACCTCGAACTGCTAATTTTCATTAAAAAATATCATCAAAGTACTTTCACCAAAAACTGACAATATCAAAATTGTTGTACTTCAAGAGTTATCTCCCCTAAAGTATCTATGATGTAATCAAACAGCGGATCATCCTTAAGATAAGTAGTCAATGATAGGGGAAACGCAAAGTTGAGTCTTCTTCAAAGCCAATGGCACAGGATACCAAGCATTCAACCAGAAACAAGCTGTATATCAAGAATCAATCAAGTCAATGACATTTTAATTTTTCTACAAAATCGGATACATCAATAAACACTAGGCACAAGTGATTGTTAAACAAAAGAAATCAGATGCATACAAGGACCAGTGATTAAATAAATAATTCATGTATGTACATGGGAGAAAAATATGACATTTAACCAGTAACTGAAAAAAAGATGGAAATAATGACGTAGAAATGGCGATATCTGATAAAACTTAAGATGAAAAGTATAGAAGACGGGCGATGTGACGCCAAAAGAACAAAAAGTAGATGAGCTACCTGACGGAAGATCGTTAACAGATGTTGAAATCGGTTACCAAGATTGGTTTCGAGCGAGAAACCCGATCATAAACTCAAATAGCTTTATTCAAGTAGTTAAAGGAAAAAAAATTTTGATCGACTTGGAAGGAATTTATAACAATCAAATTGAAAATATCAGTGTTATGTGAGTTAATTGTAAAAAAAAAATGTAATTGTAACACACTAACATTATTCCAGAATGAGTCGGGATGATAGAAGGATTTTCCTTAGGAAACATTACTATAATATTGATAAGGAGGACTTTCCAAAAAAAGAAGACATATTTGTGTTTTTACCGGTATAATTTTATTTATTCAAAACAGTTAATGTTGACAGACATGCGTGTTATAAACTATAATTGATCCATAGGCGTCGGAACCGGGGGGGGGGGGGGGGGGGGCTTAGCCCCTCCACACTTTTTTCCAATGATAGACATAGGTGTTGAAAATTGGGGCTTAGCCCCCAGACGTTTCTGGCGTGTGTGCTTGTTTTAAGTTGGATTTAGCCCCCCCCCCCACTTTCAATTTGCTTCCGACGTCTATGTGATCTGAGTGTTCATGAAGTGATAAACTGTATTTTACAGACCATCTTTAAAAAATGTGCATTAAATTATGTTTAGAATGAAAATATTATGGTTTTATATTTGTACTGTATGTGTATTTAAATTAGCGCATTCATATTTTAGCTCCCTCAGGGGATATAGACTTATTAGCGCAATCTTAAATTCGCACAATTAATTTCATCAGATTTGTCGTGTGTACAGAATGACAAGATAGAGAAATTTTAGTGCTGCCCATGGAATTAGCGCGATGACTTGAGAGCGAAAGGCGCTAATATTAGAATACCACTAAAATAAGTACTCGCACTGTATGTAATCCAGATCAAGATTTATGATAATGATCTTTTCTGTTATAATTCAAATAATACTTACGTGAAAATGAATTTACACAGTATCCAAGTAATGAACTGTTTTAAAACGTATGTGAATTATAAACATTCAGAAAACAATGTGGATATGAGACTATGAAAACATTATGTAACACTGTATAATGAATTGATTATGATTTGATGATAGGCCTACATGATGAATGTACAAAAATGTTTCATGTATATGATGGTATAAATGAAAATGTTTGAATACATCCAGGTCACACCAATTGGGAAAATTCAAAATTTAATAATTTTTTGGAAAGATATTTATTAAACAGAACGAAATTTTTACAACGAGTAAAAATTTCGGATGGACAGGGACGAATGTAACACTGAGGTTCAGAAGGAAAATACTTTAAGTAAAATTATAAACTTGACATTCGTATATAAGCACCAGGGTTTTAGGACATCAGAGAGAGAGAGAGAGAGAGAGAGAGAGAGAGAGAGAGAGAGAGAGAGAGCCATTTTGACACAAGCTACTGTCGCCTATATGTGTTATTGATGTCACACTTGACGTACAATCACAAGCTGAGCTATCGATTACATGTGGTTTATATTACACATGTCGCACAAGTTACATTTATTTAGTACCTTGAAATTATAGCTATATACATGGATATTGTGTGATGTTTGCAAGCAGTGCAATTTTGCTTGAAAATTACGACGTTTTCGATGATATATCTGTCAGTTTTATGCAATCATGTCAAGACAGAGGGATTTTCTTTCAATATCCCAACGCGCAATGGCGATCTTACTAATAATATGTTCCTTAAATGTTCCTCTAAAACAACTACACTTGTACACGACAATTTTCTGTCCTGTCATATAAACAACTGAAAAATCCGACAAAGTAATTCCTAATTTAAACTGTAAACAGTATAGAGAGTCCCATCGTCGTAAAACCTCGGTCAAAAATCGCTATGCTCTTTCCTACCTGTGGCTTCATGTACCCGAAATCACTCTTGAATATTTTTATAATTCATGAAACCTCAGCCAATGCGAGTAAACGGTGGTAGCATTTATTAACTAAATTCGGCAGATCGGGACCTTTAAACAATTTCAGAATTGTGTTAGATCAACAGACTTCGCGATAACTTCAACTACTGTGACTGGATAAATTGAACACACCTACTCCTTAGCTAAGACTGATTTCGGGTATTTGAAACCACGGGTAGACAAGTGCATAGCGATTCCGATCCGTGGTTTTACAATGGGGGTGCCCATCTATATAAACATCTATGAGGAGGTTCTAATGTTCTTTGTTTTCGAAACCAAAATTAAATTGCCAAACAAATCGCGGTTTAAAAAAATTGTAACGGCTCCATGACCTTATATCCATATAATCTGGCGGGTTTGAGTCTCGTGAACACTTTTTTGACCTCGACACGTTCCAATTTTGGATAATAAATCATAACGACATTAAATTTCTACTGACAAGAGTTGTCGTTCTTACTTGTTATCCTACATACGAGTATCCAGTGTGGAATGAATTTTCTTTTCCATAAAGATTGTTATAACTGGAGATTGAGTAGAATCATCCGCAACATACTTAAAGGTTAACCCTCCCTGCCACGTTTTGTGAATCGGACAATATCTCTGTCAGTGAAGTAATTCTGAAGCAACTTCATTTCCACAGATAGTTGTATGACATTTCAATACCAAACGCATTGTACTTAATTATAAGTACATGTATACCTCCATAAATAATTCTACAATCAAACAGGCGATGGGCACGAGTGATTTTATCGATGGGCACTAGTCAGCTAAAACATGGGTGCGAGTCAACCAATTCACTTAGGTACGAGTTGTGATTAATACGAGATGACCATAACCCATATGTTGAACTTATTCATCTGAGGTTGCTTTGAATATTATGCAACTCCGTTTGTATTTATTGTCGTTACGAGTAAAAAATATTTTTTGTCTTCAAACTCAAATTACTAGAAAACAGAAAATTACATAGAAGCGTAATTAATGGGAAGATAAAAACTTAATTTTTACTTAATATAAACACACACGGGAAATTAGCAACTAAGCTATACGATAAACGCGACGATTTCGGCTTTCCCATCGTAAATTTTCCACATTTAAGTAGTAATATCCCTCAGTCACCTGCATATGGAGTTTATATTTCACAAATGATCCGATATGTCAGGGCGTGCACAACATATGAAGATTTCATATACAGAGGCAAACTACTCACTGACAAATTATTGACACAGGGATATCGAAAACCGCGTTTAATGTCAACGTTCCGCAAATTTTATGGTCGGTATAATAGTCTTGTTTGCGACTACTCTGTTTCACTAAGTGAAATGTTGAGTTGCCTTTTCGTTGGCAGTTGTTGAGACGTCTGTACCAATTGTGACAAGGATACACTCCTCACGCGTTTCATTGGACTTGACTGTGGACTCACGGCGGGTGTGACCGGTCGACAGGGGATGCTTACTCCTCCATGGCACCTGATCCTACCTCTCGGTTTCCAGAGGTCCGTGTTTGTCCATTTTTACCGGATTTGTATCTATGTCCTGGACATTCTATTGATTTATACTTTGGTATCTGAAATTTTTATATACAATGTATATAACCATTTGGCAACGCATATTATCATTTAACAACCTTGCTGAGCGTAAACCGCCGTTCATGGGCCTTTGAAGTCTGTAAGTCTTTCCGTTCTTGAGGAATCTGTGGACAAAAATCCTGGGAATGATAATAATAATAATAACAAGAATAAAAAGAACAAAACTAAGAGGTATTTCCACTAGAGAGTGGAAAGCCCTAATAAGAATAAACAGAACAAAACAAATAGGTCTTTCCATTGTCGTGGGAAAGCCCAAAAACGAGGCATATGCAAATTGTTTAAAGGTTTTCTTCCATAGATTGACATATGTATGTATTCAATATTCTATACTCCTTTAGATCTTTACGCTATCCAAAATGTTTCGACATTTTTTTTTAAATATTCACGGCTTGTATCTGTTTACTCAAAAAGCGTCATAGACATCATAATATCGCGTGTCGGAATAGAAAGTGGGGACAGTATTTAAAGAATGCAGTGAATAAAATACAGGCGGCCATCTTGGATTTTGACTAAAGGAAAATTGTTACCGCTTCTTCTCATTTTCAGAGAGATCGGAATCCAACATGGCCGACAGGCACTAATCTTGGATTTTGACCAAAGGAAGTTTATTACCGCTTCTTGTCAGAAAGGACCGAAGGGATCTCCTTGCAATTTAACATGAAGGTTCCCCATCAGGTTTAGTTGTGCATATTACATTTTCAGAGAGATTGGAATTCAACATGGCCGACAGGCGGCCATCTTGGATTTTGACCAAAGGAAGTTTGTTACCGCTACTTGTCAGAAAGGACTGAAGGGACCGCCTTGAAATTTGACATGAAGGTTGCTCTTGAGGTCTAGTTGTGCATATTACATTTTCAAAGAGATCGGGATTTAACATAGCCGACAGGAGGCCATCTTGGATTTTGACCAAAGGAAGTTTGTTACCGATACTTCTCAGAAAGAATAAAGGGATCCCCTTGAAATTTGACATGAATGTTACCCATTATGTCATCTTGTGCATATTACCTTTTCAGAGAGATCGGAATCCAACATGGCCTACTGGCAGCCATCTTGGATTTTGACCAAAGGAAGTTTGTTACCACTATTTCTCAGAAAGGACCGAAGGGATCTCGTTGAAATCTGATATCAAGGTTCCCCTTAAGATCTAGTTGTGCATAATGCATTTTCAGAGAGATTTCTCAGTATGTACTGAAGACATAGAACTTTCCATGGTGGGCTCCAAGATCCCTCCGGGATCTCTTGTCTTTATTTCCAGGTGATTACCACACTAACCAAATTAAATAATCTATAACCGATAAAAGTATGTTGATAATCGTAAGTTTTGGTTTGTTTTGTTTACATAATACTTATTGACGAGGATATCTTCAGTGCAAGAAAAATGATGTTATTAGAATTCCAATTCATGCAAAACTGATATGACCCAAATTTCTTACGTTTAGAACGTCTGCTGTTATATTCATGCTTTGTAAGGAATGTATCAAAAGATCATACTTACATACAAATACTCCGTACGACTCTTGTCCCAAACTTTTGAATCACTTGTCCATAGAAGGATAAACCCATAGTCGTACACGCTACGGCAACCGAGAAGAAGAAATTAAGCTGTTGATCTTGTTCGAAGCAAACACCTGGTTCAAGGTTAGAGTTAGTAATGTCGTTTAAAGCTTCTGTTTGGTTAGAAGATACGTTAGCATATTGAATAAGGTAGGATGTGTTACCATACACCTTTCTAAGTGCACACAAACTCTTATAAAACCCCTCTTCCTTCAGAATGAAGACAAATGACGCCCATCCGTACAAGATCCCTCCAAACAAGATTATTTCTATACTGCACCAGAATGAACATATGAACCTCCATTTATAAATAAGTGTCATGTTGCAATTTGCAGTGTACGATTAACTTAGCCGTATATACTTTACTTTTCGATACACCTCAGTTGACAAATTGCATTACAGAGACACGTGGTTTGAAATAAAGGAAAAAGGAATATTTATATATATATATATATATATTATATATATATATATATATATATATATATATATATATATATATATATATATATATATATATATATATATATATTATTTTACTAGTGATATATTGATTTGTCCATAATTAACTAAACACGGAATTTTATTTTAAAACTCAAATGAATATAGTTAATACTTATGGGGGAAAATGTGCATTTATTTTCAATTCATACATTTAATCATATATACGGTCATGTAAGGATCAATTTAAATGTCAAAATAAATTTATTTACCTGTTAAAATTTGAATTTGTTAGAGTATATCTGTACTTTTAATCTTATTTAACATTCTAAAACCTGTTGCCATTAATAATAATCATGGCATAATAATGCGAAACGTGGCATATATCGTCATCTTGCTTCCAGCAAAATTAGTTGGATGTAAGTGAAATTGAATGATTTATTTGGTTTTGTCTATATATACTAATGCCTGCAGCTTAACTTATTGGTAAGAAAATCTAACGGGCTCTTCAATTGAGGTGGGCACTCATCTGTAGCTGATAAACTTCTATGTTTAAAGGTCACAGGACCGACAATATACAGCTCACAACAACAGTTTCTTGACTCCCTTTATGACAAAAGTGACGATATCAATTTTCAAGAACTTCCCGTTCTTGAGTAGTAATTCCTTGTCTTTTCTCCTGCCTACATTTCACAACTTAAACTTTATACCAGGATATGTTCCTCTTATGAATGTGTGTGTGTGTCTGGCAGGAGTCAGCGTCCTCTGCTGGCATGCCATACCCGTTGCAAATGTTCCATGGAAACCTTTTTAGTTCGATGAACGGGTCAAATAGACTCGGACAGTAATTTACCAACCAGACTATACAGCAAATGCGACGATGTCGGATTCCCAATCGTCAATTTCCACATTTAGGTAGTAATAAACCGTATTCGCCAATATATGGTGTTTTTATACCACACATGAGTCGATATGCCAGAACGTGTTCTACACATGAAGGTTTCATATAATGAGGGAAACTATTAATGATAAGTTTTTGTCACAGGGATATTAAGAATCGCGCTCTTGATGTCAACGTTCCGCAAATTTCATGGTCGTATAAGGATTTTGTTTGCAATTACTGTGTTTTACTAAATGAAATGTTGAGTCAACTGTTCGATAGCTGACGTTGAGTCGTCTTTACAGAATGTGTCGAGTATTTATTCCTCACACATTTTTTTCTAATTTGACTTTGGACTCACGGCGGGTGTGACCCGTCAAAAGGGGATATTTACTCCGCCATGGCATCTGATCCCACCTCTACACTGCTAAAGGACCGTGTTTGTCTAGATTTGTATAGTATTACTTTATTCGGGACAACCCGAAGGTTATATTCTAATGGACTAGAGTTTCGAATATACATTGGTATTTCTTCATTTGTACTTTAAAGTTAGTGATTATTTTACCGGATACTGGCTATAATTGCAATTCATGTACTAGGCCAATTCCACCATTCTGCTGACTTAGCTCCCGTGCTATCTACGACAGTAATCTCCCTCAACAATTGTATTCATGCAAATGTTAAAAGTAGTTGCCAATATAACTTTTTATGTGCTAATGCATAGCAGTGTGAAGATGGCTTTGGTCTTTAAAATGATTATTCTAGTTAATTGTTCCTGCTAGTATGATTAATATGACGACAGACGTTTAACATCGCTTACCCGAACTGTGTTGGTATGAACAATTTATTTAAACTTAAATTATACATCTATGTAGATCACTCAGTTGCAGTAAGTTTTTCAATTCATGTAGTGGTTCTGGAAAAAAAATTAAAGAGGGGTACCCCCTGGGACCTCTTTTGCCCCATCCTGGATCCAACATTGGGCTGATCGGGCCGAAATAAAAACAACTTGGTAGAGGACTTTGATTTCTTACTTCCTATAAAGTTTCATCAAAATGCCTTCAACGGTTTGGGAGAAGAAGTCGAAAATGTGAAAAGTTCACGGACAGACGGACAGACTCTTTTAGCTTCGGTTCAGGTAAGCTAAAAACTATCTGAAAGATGCATAAAACCCTACCCCTAATGAAATATTTACTCACAATTAATCCAACACTTAAAATATGTGCAGTGATGAGGGAGTGTGCCGCCTATTATTGATTTTGTTTGTTTGTTTATTGTTGTTTAACGTCCCACTCAAGAATATTTCACTTATATGGAGACGTCACCAAATGCCGGTGAAGGGCTTCAAATTTTTGCCTATGCTTGGCACTTACGGCCATTGAGCAGTGAGGGTTCTTTAACGTGCCGACACCTACTGTGACACGGGACCTCCAGTTTTTACTGTCTCTTCCGAAAGACAGGAAACCAACCCGCCGCCGGTGGGACTCGAACTCACGACCTCACGATCCAGAGTCGAGCTCGCTACCGACTGAGCCAGGCCGGCTCGCCTAAAATTGATGAACTAGGTGTAATCCTTTCATTTATCTAAAAAAAGTCGAAAAATTAAAGACAAATTTCCAAAAATTTTCGCTCCTCGCTTCTCTCGACGATTTTAATAAAGATTTACACCACTCCAAAATCATCACTCTATTATTGATGAGGTATGCATTGCATAAACCAGTTTTAATCTAAGTTTAAATTTTGATTTTTAATGTATAAAGAAGTTTTATTAATGTTAAGCATTTTAAAAACACCTTTTGATTTGCTTCCTACACCATTGCAAAAACAAACAAACAAACAAAAAACCAAACAAGAGACCTATTGGCCATATCGCCTAAACTGTGTTGGTATCTTACAAATATGGGAATCTCAAATTTACAAATTATTTTAACACTCCTTGAAAGTGGAGGAGACCTAAAAATGAATGAAAATGACAGAACTGAGAAAGTTGTCAAAAACATGTCTAAAATTAGTTTTCCAATTTATTCCAAAACAGGAAATTGAAACATGCATCCACCCCTAGGGCGATCTGGCCGACATTAACAAACTTGGTACTTCCTATAAAGTTTTATCAAAATTCCTTCAGCGGTTTTGGAGAAGAAGTCGAAAATGTAGAACATTACCCCCCTTTCATTTTTGCAGTCTTAAAAAATTTAAAAAAATAAACTTCAGCAAAATTCATTCAGGAAAGCATTTAACTACCAAACAACAGATAAAACACATAAAATACATGCATCATAATGAATAATAGGTGAGAAAATCAAAGAAATTATATAAAATGAATGAAAATTACAAAGTCTAAAAGACGTCAAAAATTTATTTTCCGATTTCAACCAAATTAACAAACTAAAATCACACATCTATGAAGATCACTCAGGTGCAATTAGCTTTTTAATTCATGCAGCAGTTCTGGGGAGAATATTTTTAAAGAGGGGTACCTCTGGGACCTCTTTTGTCCCACCCTGGATCCACCCCTGGGCCGATCGGGCCAAAATGAACTAACTTGGTAGATGACCATGAGTAATTGCTTCCTATAAAGTTTCATCAAAATCCCTTCAGCAGTTTGGGAGAAGAAGTCGAAAATGTGAAAAGTTTACAGACGGACGGACAGTCAGACGACGGACAAAAGGTGATCAGAAAAGCTCACTTTAACCTTCGGTTCAGGTGAGCTAAACAACACAAGACTGGTTATCAAAATATGCATAATCGCCTTATGAATGTTCAACGACATAAAGTGAAAGCAATCGGATCGACAGTTCGTGGGCCGATGTTTTAAAATGTACCTAAATACCTGTTATGGTCCCTTTTGAGACCCGTAAGAAAACCATGTCATATTTTTCAATTTTTTTAACCAATTTCGCATTTGGATTCTTCCCTTTAGGTTTAGTTGAAAATAGCCAGCTGTTTGTTTGGTTAGGCGATACAAGAAGATTTTAAAAGCATAATATTATAATTAATTTTTACCACTTAGTTATGGTATCCTACGTTGGCGGATCCACTTGTTTCCACAAGAAGTTAGATTGCTTTCAGTGGAGAATGCTTTCTACCAAAGGACTGTATGGTAAGGGGCCTGTTTGGCCCCCTTATTTCTTAAAAAATTAAAACTGATATTTCAGTGGTCCTATTTCTGTAATCATTTTGATGAACACCTATGCTTATTTATTGTGAGTCATGTCTTTTGTTTTGTATTTTTTTTTGCTATCTAGAAAATCATAGGCAAAAACTGGTTGATTGCACAAAAATGATGATTTTGGTAAATTTTTGTGTATTAAAATCAATGATTAGCTATGATCACAGTCATGCTTTACAAAAATATTTCTTTAATGAAAATGTTCCCAACATTTGTTTCCTCTATCTAAATATCTTTGTGGAGTAAGCCTGTGCTCATATTGAAAAATTGAAAAAACGAAAGTGGAAAAAATCTGTTTTGTTATCTCATTCCAAAAAATGGTGGACACAACATGTGTAATTTCACTAGCCCTTGCAGTCTCGCTGTTACCGGCCAGCTGGAGTACAAAACTTTGGTTTAGTGGTACAACTTCTTGTTGAAATTTGGACCTGCAACCTGTGTATTGAAAGTATTTATCTAAAGTATGTACATTGAGTGCAGTTATTATAAATAAAACCGCTGTGCTGCACTCTCCATAGTCATGTATAGGGAATACGATTGAACAGATCTAGGCCTAACGTATAGGCTACTAAAGTGACATATCCAACTTCCCTTTTGTCGTTTCAAATAAATGAAATTGTTGCTTGATTGCAACGCTTCTTGAGGGGACGTTTTTCATTTGATTTAATTTCAATATATGCAGCCCTTGTCTAAAGTCAGAACCTTTCATCATATATGGCATTATTAAAAGGTAAGTGCCCACCAAAGTTACCGTTAGAATCACGCCGTGTCAGAGGCAAAGGGAGCTGATGCCTGGACACGCAATTACTTTCCCGGGTTGACGCAGGGATGGATTCACATTTGCTATAAAATTTGTGAAAAATATTGTCGTTAATGTACAATGTTCAATTCTTTAATAGATATCTTAAAATTATTTATGTTCCCATTGAACCAGAGAATTAAATATTGCCAGTGTAATGAAAATGACATTGAAATGTATGTAAATTGTCCCCAACTCTGCGTGTTTTATACGCGTCGGTTAACACCACCATCAGCGATATGCACAGTAGTTAGTTTGAGTGTGAAAAGTTTTTTTTCTGTGTGTCAAACTTAATTCTTATTCAGCTTCATCATATGTTCGTTTCGCTGACATCTGAAAATCAAAATATTTAGAAAGTAGTTATCGTAGTTCTTAGTTGTTGTTGAGACGTCTGTACCAATTATGACGAGGATTGGTTCCTCAAGTATTTCATTTTAATTTGACTGTGGGCTCACGGCGGGTGTGACCAGTCGACATCAGATGCTTACTCCTCCATGGCACCTGATCCCAAATCTTTATTTCAAGAGGTCCGTGTTTGTCCATTTTTACCAGATTTGTACCTATAGCCTGGACATCCAAATGATTTATACTTCGGTATCTGAGATTTTATATTCTTTGACTCTTTTAGAATTTAATATCAATATATGACTCGAAGTCACCAGTTTTATTCAATACTTAAGCTCGACGTTTATTTTATTATGTTGACTTTATAATTGTTTGTAAAACTTTTGAGTTTGTGTAATTAGGAAACATAATATTATTTTCCATCATTCACATATAAATATGTGCGTCACATTTATAATTTTCCTGTAAAAAATAAATAAATACGTTGAGTACGGTACTCAAAATTTGGGTACTCACACAATTTTGTGATATTTCGTATCTTCGGGGGCCGGGTCGTTCATTGGATTATTTACAGCTTGTCCTCCTCTGATTTCATATCCAGGTGAAAATGAATATATCTCTAAATGATCGTACAAAAATATGGAACCTAAATTGAATTTGTTAAACACTATCCAAAATAAAATCAAATTAAAAATTGGAGACAACCATATTTTAACCATTTAGGTTCTCAAAATGTAATCTTTCATGTATTTGATATTAACTGTAGTCTAGGTCATATAACATCAGTTGTATTCTGCTGTACGGTTCGTTTAGTACCACCCTGTCGTGTGATACTCTTTAAATCATTGCTTAAGGTGTAATTTACATCTTCCGTCTGACGTCTGCTTCTTATCCACAGCTGTATTGGTTGCAGTAAGGCTAAAAGTGCTATGCAAATCAAAAAGGTGTTGACCTGCAGAGATAAAAGAAAACTTCTTGACTAATAAAAGATTAAATCCGGGTTTAAATCACGATTTGAATAACAGCAGTTCAGAGCCTTTTTTAGAATCAATTAAGCATTGATGATGTATTTTTCCGCGCCATTGCGAAATGACCAAGAGAATATTGAATCAGTGTTTAAATTCCAAGAATAGCTATGTAAAATATAGGAATAACCTTTTATGTTTTGTCGTAATAACTAGGTAAACTATTGCGCATTAACTGTGTCATTCGTGGCAACCACCATAAAAATTAACGATACACATGTTACGTACATGTATATAAAATCATTCTTCAGTCTGAAATACAGAACAACACCTATACATGTGGTCTACAAATCATATGACAGCTGAAAGATTGTATCTTGCTTAATGCATTTCCAGTTCAGAAAATTATAAAACTTGAATAATACTTTTAATATAAATTTTCCTTTTTAAGTGACATAATATAAGCGGTTTCTATTTAATACTGATTTCGGATAAATCTCAACATTTCAAGTCGTTCTATCAACTGTTGATATATCATGACAAGCAACATCAAATATTATCTTGACAGCGGGGCATGACCTGACCAGGTCCCCATATTTTATTTTTGTAACCGCCCAGTTGTTTTTTTTTTCATCTTCCCCCTTTCATTGACTACTTAAATGTTTGCTGGTTTTGTTGTCTAATATAAATAGATATTTTCAATAATGATAAAAGAGAACTGTATACACTGTGACTGTGTCGTTTTTGCTTGACAAAGACCCCAGGATCATTTGGCACTTTTTGATCATTCCGTGTGTCTTCTTGCAATTGATTAATTTTCTGAAATCGTTAAAAACCCTGAACAAATATTTTTTTGTACATGAATAGGTTATAATACACACTGGACTCTGACCTTGCATTTTCAATACTAACTCGCAAATATCCGCCAACAATAAGAATATCATAGATTTTTTCATGTCTGTGTATAGCTCTTATTTGTTGTTATCCTTTTTGAATTTGGCAAGAGTTTAACTGAAATTGACGTAACTACCTGTACCAGTTTTGTGACGGAAGAGTATGAAACCTGGTTGATGTAGCTATGCCAAAATCTCAGTCTCACGTGCTGGTAGTATTTTTGTTTCATTGGACTTCTTTTGATGTTTGGAAATTTGAAGTTAAATGAGTCACTCAGGCCATCCGAAGATCTGTGGACAGTAAAGTATCACATTGAAAAAGGTCCATATTACTGCTGAGTCTAGAGATTGCATGCTACGTAATAAATTTTGGTCTGGGTTGAGAGATCCTGAGTTGAAGCATAAATTTGACACGGGTGAGATATTAGATAAACTGTCTAAATTTGAAAACGCATGACCGGTTTTTCAAGAAGAAATTTTGGCAAGAGGTAGAGAAAATTTTGGCAAGGCAGTGAAAATTTTGGCGACACATACCCTACTCCGTGTAACCCAGTGCGACAGGGGATGCTGTTACAAAATGCTAACTGATAATTTATTTAGTAGAGTAGTTCCTACTGTGAATAATCATGAGTTGTAGAGCATTGATTGACCATGGCAACCCTGTGCCCTGAGGTTAAGAGTTTAACCGATTTTTCTGTGACTATTACCACGGCTGATCCCACCTCTTCCTATAGTCATAAGTACAAATATCATCAGACCTTATAAGATGGAGGTTTTCCAGAGGTCCGTGTTTTGTTTTCAATATGTCAGCAGCTAAGCTAATCTCTATAAAACCTAAACGGTATTAACTGAATTATTTTGAGGTCCACGTCATGAGTTCCAGTTCAGTTAGTAATTCATACCAAGAAATGGGTTGACCTAGATGGGATAGATTTTGACTTGGGTTACACGAATCTAGTTGAACATGAAATACTAACTCACAGATGAGAGACCATTTAAAGAGCCATATAGGCGCATCCCCCCTTCTATGTATGAGGAAAAGTTCGAGCTCATATCAAAGAAACCTTTACGTTTTTGCAATTGACTTTAGATAAGAGAACTATCAAAGATGCCTATGCACTTCCCGCATTGATGAATCTTTGGATTGTTTGTCTGGCTCTAGATATTTTTCAAAATTAGATCTTCGTTCAGCATATTGGCAATGTGGTATGAAAGAGAAAGACAAACATAAAACTGCTTTCAATTTAGGTCCTTTAGGGTTTCTATGAATGTGAAAAGAATGCCATTCGGTTTGACAAATGCTTGTGCAACTTTCCCAAAGGTTGATGGAGCGATGCATGGGTGAACTTCATTTGAATGAGTTTTTTGATTTGATCTTGATGATATTATTGTGTTTTCCAAAACCGTTGATGAGCATTTAGAGAGATTAGAGTCTGTCTTTGGTCGTTTGAAACAAAAATGGTCTGAAGCTCAAAGGATCAAAGTGTGAGTTTTCAAACGGGAAATTTGTATCTATGTTTTACCCTTGGTTTACAGAGAGGTGGCACTGGGTTACATGATGAACGCAGGTCACCAGGACGGGATAGAACTTCTTATCTCGTTAAGTCTCGTTTGTATTGGCCTGGTATGGATAAGGACATAGAAAGAAAAGTAGCCAATTGTAGGAATTGTATACTTAGGAAGGCAAGGGGGGTACTAGTGCCGAATTGGTGAATATTAAAACATCACAGCCATTAGTAGTTGTTGTGTATTGAATTTCTTACACTTGAAGCGTCAAGAGGTTTTTGAAAATGTGTTGGTAATAACCGATCATTTCACTAGGTATGCACAAGCTTTTCCTACTAAAAAACCAATCCGCTCGTACAACCGCCAAAGTGTCTTTGGGAATCTTTCATATGTCATTACTTCATTTTCCTGCTCGCTTACACAGTGATCAAGGTCGCAACTTTGAATCAAAAGTCATAGACGAGTTAATGTAAATTAGCTAACATCAAAAGTCTAGAAACTACACCTTATCACCCAATGGGCAACGGTCAGTGTGAAAGGTTTAACCAAACCCTGTTAAACATGCTTGGTACTCTAGATGAGGAAAAGAAACCAGATTGGAAAAATTTATGTAGCGCCATTGGTTCATGCGTACAACGCTACTAGACATGAAAGTACGGGTTATAGTCCCCCCATTACCTTATGTTTGGTTGGCAACCACGGTTAGCCATAGATGCATTTTTAGGTACAGGAATAAAAACCTACGTCAAACACAATCTGTGTATGTAAGCAAATTGAAGAAACGTCTTAAATTTGCCTATGCAACTGCTTCTAAAGGTAGCCGAAAAAGCAAGTCGTCGACATAAGACTCCACTACGATCTTAAAAGTAGAGTTTCTATTTTTGAAACCAGGTGGACAGAGTTTTAGTTAAAAATGTTGGCCTGAAAGGAAAACATAAGTTAGCTAATAAGTGGAATAGAGAACCTTACATTGTTGTTCGTCAGGTTTGATCCTGATATACCAGTGTATGAAGTAAAACTTGAGTATGGTAAAAGAAGTAGGACATTACATAGAAATATGTTGTTGCCTATTGTTTCATTACCTGAAGACAAAGTCATAGATACAAGTAATAGAAGAGAAGCATGTAGGTTTACATAAAACTACAGAAAATCACAGAGATGGTATTAAGTGATTCAGATTCTGATAAATCTGAAAGTGAGGTGTATGTTATATCCACCTTTACGACGTCACAGGGGTGATGGAGCATTTGCTACCTAGATCTATTCCTGTTGATCCTGTTTTACCTTCTCTCAGTTCTATGTATTAGTGGATAGATTACCAAAATGTAGATTCGATCTTCTCACACAGAATCTAGCGACAAAACAAAGACTGATACTTCATTTTTAGATGATAGAGGGTTCAGTTGTAGAAACAATTCTGTTCATGAGTTGTCAACTGGGAACAATGTTCCACTCAACGTTGAAACTGCTGAAAAATGATGAACCAATCCTACGTCGATCTAGACGTGAGGGACGACAACCTCCTCGACGTTTTAAAGATTTTATATTTTTTGTAAATACATGTACGTATAGACTTGTCCTACGATTTGATTTGTTTTTTTCATAAACATATTGTACTTCTTGATAATTCTTAAATATCGGGAGATATATTTTTCCCAAAGGGAGGAAGTATGTCATAGGTACAATAAATCACTATTTGTTTATATTTGTGATCGACAGCTGACTGGACAGAAAGTATTTGACGTATACACCATATCTCACAATATACCCGTGCACTGCATGCTATACCCGGACTAAATTAATCAAAACTCTCTTCTCCTAACTCCCCGCCAACTTATTCCCCATCGAGCTATCGACGCATGTAAACCACCGTCAAGTAATTATAACACTTCACTTACTTGAATAATACTTTTAATATAAATTCATTCACATTTAATTTCATTAACGTGTTTTAATACTTTCGTATATATATTTTTGATATAATTCGAACGCGGTTTTCTTATTTAATATTCCAATGTTATGTATTTCGGATATTTGAGCATATTCGAAATTTAGTTTATAAAAATACATTTCATTCTGTTACAGAGTATTACAGAATATTTCAATATAATCAACTGTAAGTGGATATATTGTGACCCGCTGAATCAGTCCCTCCATAATAAATTGTCATCGAATCCATAACAGCCACATTGTTGTTTATTTATATATAATATAGCTCTATATACTGATTAAATCTCAACAAAGTCGTTCTTTTGATATCATGACAAGCAACATCAAATTATCTTAGCGGGGCATGACCTGTTTTTTTTTTGTTTTTTTTTTCATCTTCCCTTTCTGACTACTTAAATTGTCAATATATTAGATATACAATAATAAAAAGAGATATACACATTGCTTGAAAGACCCAGGTTTGGCACTTTTTCACTTGCAATTGATTAACTCAACCCTAAATATTTGTACATGTATATGAATACACACTGGACCTGACCTTATTTTAATAAAATATATAAGAATATAAGATTTTCTATGTCTGTGTATAGCTCTTATTTGTTGCCTTTTCGTTGGCGGTTGCTGAGACGTCTGTACCAATTGTGACGAGGATACACTCCTCACGTGTTTCATTGGACTTGACTGTGGACTCACGGCGGGTGTGACCGGTCGAAACAGGGGATGCTTACTCCTCCATGGCACCTGATCCCACCTCTTGGTTTCCAGAGGTCCGTGTTTTGTCCATTGATTTGGACATCCTATTGATTTATACTTTGGTATCTGAGATTTTTATATTGTTACTGTACATCAAGTACAAGTACATGTTGTAAAAGTGGAAACAAATCGAAATAAGTTTTATTTTGGTAAACACAGCTAATGCCCCTTTAATACAATTTGCATTGCGAAATACACAACTACTTCTACTCACATGTTGATATGCATTAATGTATTTTTCGTTCCACTCGAACAATCCATACTGAATCATACTAAACGACCCGTTTACAAAAGTGAGTATGCCATACAGGGGACCAAAGTGGCTCGAAGGAAATCTATAATGAAAAGATAAGCAGTGAAACTACATTTCAATTTTAAAAAAAGAAGAAACACCTATTTCTCTTCAACAGAATATGTGCTTCAAACCAATTAATTACAGTAAAGTTTCATCCGACATTTTATGACTCGTTATTGAATATTGATGTTATTCGAATCATCGCAAGAGATGTAGTACACTTTGTACCTATCAAATTTAAACGATATGGACCCCACACTTTACTTTTGTCGAAAATTATATTGGTACATATGAAGTATTTAAAGTATATGTGTGTAAAAAATAATACTCCATGCAAAATTAATGTAAACTGTGTTATTTTCAATTGGCCAATCAAAATAATTTTAAAATTCTTTCAAATTTCTTTTTCTTATTTTATGTGAAATAAATATGCCAATTTTTAAGATTCTACACACTGGTGTTAAGTAAAATTGAAGAAGTACCAATCGATAATCAAAACTCAAGTCCATTATAACACGACGAATTAGATGTGTAAATGGTCTCAACATGAAAAACAATTGCGAATCCCAAATGGGATAAGACCAGGTGTCCGGAAGGAGTCAGCGTCTTCTGCTGGCATGCCACACCCGTCGCAAACGTTCCATGGAAACCTTTCTAGTCAAGTTCGGTGATAAGGTCAAGTTCGGTGAAAAGCACAATTGGTGGAAGGGAGTCACTGTCTGTGGCCGTGATCCAGAATACTATCTAATATTTCTGAGAGGGGGACTTCATAATGTTTAACAAGATACCCGTATCGACCATAAAACTTCTTAAACGACGACTCCAAGCGTTCAACACCGTTACCTTGTGTAAGTAGTTTATTGGCTAGTCGTTTTGCTCTCAGAATAAAACATTCATAAGAAGAGCATGCCCTGGCATAACGTATAAGTTCTGAAATGAAAACGCCACAAGCAGGAGAAGATGCAATATTACTACTTAGAAACGGGAAGTTCGTGATATGGAAATTGAAATCGTCGCGTTTGTCATAAAGGGATGTGTGAAGTTGACCGTCCTTTCCAATCGACAGGAGTAAATCTAGGTAAGAAGCAGATGTGTTGCTCTCTGTCGTCTCATTGATCTCTAGCTCAACAGGATATATCTGGCCGAGGTAATCTGAAATTAACATTATTCTCCTGCCTCACGCAATGAAATAAAAATGACTCTCTCTCTCTCTCTCTCTCTCTCTCTCTCTCTCTCTCTCTCTCTCTCTCTCTCTCTCTCTCTATATCATATATATATATATATATATATATATATATATATATATGTGTGTGTGTGTGTGTGTGTGTGTGTCCAAAATTGTTACTTACGCTTCATTAATGAATGCAATTCCAGTGGAATATACAAACGAACGATACAATGTAAATAGAGCAAATACGAGGTACATGACTTCAAGTTTGCCTGTCAGCGGCAAAACATAGATGAGAAAGCCAAACAACTGACATAGAATCATTGATAAAACCACTGGTTTAAACTGCCGTGATGGTATTGGTTTTCCTGTAAATATAACGAGGAAATGTCAGTTATGCAGCTTGTGATTGAATAAGCACACATATATTTATTGCAAAATTACCGTCGGCATGTTTTTTAGTATTGTGAATATTCAATACCTTTACTCCGTCACGGGTCTCTAAATAGGTAGATTCTGTTTAATATACCTTAATATACCTTTAATATATAAATGAGGAATAATTTATACACTTGTATTAATATCTATGTTTTCATCTCCGACGACATCAACCTATCTTCCACTTTATCCAATCTGATACTTTAATCTGAAAATATGCTAACTACCAAATGAACATTAGATCTAAATGTATCATGTCGTTATAACTGTAACACTAGAGACACTTTTCATATCCTTAATTCTTCCTAATCATTCGGTAGCTGCACCTGTCATGATTGTTAAATAATTTATACTCCAAGATGATACATATGCATTGATCTCAACTGTTTTGAGTACATTCCCAAATACGCGACATTTTAGTGAATATATAAAAAATCTACTATTTTTTGGTCGAAAATGAATTTAACCTGGTTTGTTTATGGAATAGATTGGTGGTAATTTTTCAAAAAGAATAAGGACACGGAAAAAAACCATGGAAAAATAAATGAAAAGAAAGCAAGAACAACAAGGTATTCAATCTGAAAAAAAACCCTAATTTTACCTTCAAATATCTTCCTTTGCCAGTCATATATCATTCCTGACACGACAGACAGTATTGTTGTGGGTATTGTTGTGTAAGCAAATACATCGAGATAATGGCTTACTGCAAATTGAAATTAACGATAAACAATTCTTATTACTGCAAATTGAAATTAACGATAAACAATTCTTATTAAAAAACAACATGTATTCTGAGTCTCTTTATTTCTGTAAATTGTTGTAAATTGTATATCAAGCGAGAAACTGGGTCCGACTCAGTTTGGAGGACTTTCAGCCGGGTCCAACATTGCATACAATGATTCCAACACCACGTTTTATTATATCCGAGTCTAAAATGAGATAAGACGTTGGTTTTAACGCAATCTAATTTTTTTGTCATGTCCCATATTTAAATGAATTATTTTTTTTTCCTTCAAGGTTTTACAAAATAAACGCAGTTTTATTCAAAATGCGAAATGTTTTCAAAATGAGTTGTTGCACACCTGCCATAAAGAAAATAACCATTGAGTGCATTAGATCGACTATAGAAAAGAAGCTATTTATAATGCTATTAATACTACCATCTTTAATTTCTAGTCTTTGTGCAATAAACCCTATTAAGAACGTTTCTCAGTAAAAAAAACAATGTATTTCTGTTGGATTTCCTCAAGATTCTACTTGTTTTATACACTTGTTTTATCAGCAACACACTCATTACCACTTATTACGAGCCTCTTTGGCCAAATGATTAGAGCGACGCGATTTAACTTTAAAGCATGAAGTCTCACATCTAGTCAATGTGGGCTCAAGAGCCCCGCTGAAACATGTGCTGATTTTGTGTGGACGTTGCCAGTTATCCTGAGGAAGGCGGGTGGTCTCTTCACGGGCACATTTGTAATCGGATTTCTCCTCCACCGTTAAAATTAGCCACATCATATAACTGACAAGTTGTTGAGTGTGGCTTAAAACACTATTTAAACAAACAAAACCGTTAATTATTTGTTCAGAGTATTAGTCAGGAAGCTATCAGATGATGGAGTTCTTATAATCCACATTTTGGCGTTTCCGTATTAATATAATTTTCCAGTACCTGCATTCCAAAAGTGACTTTAACTAGCAAGTCCTTTGGGGAAGAACTACCACCGTTAGAGCTAATTAAAGTAAGTCAAATGCCCATGACATATATTCTAACAATAGTTCAGATGGTAGCAATGAGAGAGAGAGAGAGAGAGAGAGAGAGAGAGAGAGAGAGAGAGAGAGAGAGAGAGAGAGAGAGAGAGAGAGAGAGAGAGGTGTGTGTGTGTGTGTGTGTGTGTGTGTGTGTGTGTGTGTGTGTGTGTGTGTGTGTGTGTGTGTTGCTTGCACATAGCTCTCACCTATATGGTGTTGGCGATTGGATAGTCTTTCTAGAGTTGTGTTCAGTAATCCAAAAAATGTAACGAACATTAACACGTTGATACTCATCCAGCCAACATGGGTGATATATGTTGTAGACAAAAGGCAAGATCGAAGGCTTTGACCGTCATCCTTTTTCTTCATCTCTTTATTATATTGTTCTTCTTTATCTATGAATATGAAAGTACAGCTACACATATTTGAAATACATTGTACAGTGATGTCTGTAGTTATAACTTCTAGAACAATAATATTACCATAATTAAAGCAGGTTGATATTATCTTGCATGGGTATTTTGAGTAGATACAGATACCTCCACCCGAGTGGTAGGAATCTAGTTGTCAAATTGGTGATTTTCCCAATGCGTGGAATTTCATATTTTGCCACGAAGGTTGAGATCCCTATTTCACTCAACACACACACACACACACACACACACACACACACACACACACACACACACACACACACACATTTTAAATATTTTTATTTTTATTGTGCAGCTTGTCAATATCCTAGGGATACAGATACCTCCATCCAAGTGGTAGGAATCTAGTTGTCCAATTTGGGGATTACCCGATGGTTTGAATTTAATATTTCACCACGAAGGTTGAGATCCCTATTTCACTCACCACACGCACGCATTTTTTTAAATATTTTTCTTGTGCAGCTTGTCAATATCCTAGGGATTGACAAAGATGTGTTCCCTATAAAAGAAGGATGAATCTATGAAATCTATTTTAAGGTTTGGCAGAAACATCGAGGCTCTTGCCGACGGAAAGACGTTGGTGAATTAATATTTTTGTCATACGCTAAAGGTTGTGTGATATCCCTACCTGTTGGTTATTTATTTGTGCGTTCCCGTTGATATTTTTGTATATGAATGCCGTAATAATTATCATCTCGGTTAATTTCCGGTGTAGCTAGTGCATCGTGTCTACAATCTTGGTGATGGTCAGAAATATTTCAACGTGGTAAAATAGTAAGTCCAAGGTGAGAGAATAGAGAGTCTTTTAGAAATGTCCAAAAGAGAAGAAATAAAAAATTACAACAATTTCAGGAATCTTTAGCAACTGTGATTAACTGGGTGTTATTTACCTGGATCATTTATAAGAGGATGGGTTTTTTGTCCGTCTTCATCAGTATTTTTAACTTGAAGTTCCTGTTCAATGTATTCCGTACTCCTCACAACAATATATTGACGTGGAAGAAAGATAAAGGTACTGATGGAAAACATCGTCACACAGATAACGGACATGATTAGGTAGCAATACATTATACCAATTCCACCTTCATATGCTATCTACAAAATTAGTAATATGCAAAACTTTATATGTACCTGTATATGTGAAATCATACAACCTACCTATATCTTAAAAAAAAGCCAAAACAAACACCCATACGACAGTTTCCGTCGATAAAACTTCATAAGTTGAGTTCGAATTTAATATAATTGTATATTTTCGAAAGAAAAAAGTGGTATCCCTAATAAGCCTAAATGTATTACCAAATGCATCTAAGAGTACCCACTGTAAAAGATGAAAATAATCGGCTTATACCGAAATACAAGGTACTGGGATTATGTATACCCTCGGGGACTCAAGCATTCCGGCCAGCAGTGGCTGTGATCCAGTGGTTATAAATATTATTAACAATACAAAAGTTTTTTTTCAAAAAGGACACGATCAGATAGCTATATATTATTCTAAATCCATCTTCATATTCTATTTATAAAATTCGAAATATGTTGTACCTTGAAATATGCGCCAGAAAAATATAGTATACATTAAAGTCGAGGTACGCGACTGCATCTAATCTTAAAAATATATTTTGGTGGTGTGCGAATATTACAGAAAGTTATAGAATGTTTGTAGACGTCGATTACTATTAATACAAGTATCAAAGCAGGTGCAAATTTTAGAAATTTTATATATGTACCTCGATTTCACGCACAGATCAACTTAGACAAAACTAAAATTCTAAATTTTACGTTATACACATATTATTAACAATACTAAGGTTATAGTTTTTTTACAAAAAAAAAAAAAAGAATCCAAAACAAATGCTCAAGACGATTATGTCTATAAGACTTCATCAGTTGATCTCTAATTTAATATAGATATATTTCCAAAATAAAAAGTGATATCATACAAGGCCAAAATATCAATCTAAATGTGTTGGCAAAAATCGTCTAAGAGTACCCATTGTAAAAATGTGAGAAGTTTAGCATTTAGATGGTGGTATCTCTGAAAGAAATATTACCTTAGTACAAAATAATCGGCTGGTTGAAATGTGCTTAGAAGGAAGAATTACTAGAAGATATTTGCTTTTATTATTAAGCTATGAATACAGTTTGACAATAATTCGCTTGCAGTTGCAAGATTTTTAGTTAGTCTCTTGTTATCACTGAAACAGATGATACCTTCACGACTTGCTGCACTATCGACGATGCATCACACAACCCACAAAACACGGCGACCATAGTCGATTGGAATCGTGGAAATAGATTTGATACCTGAAATCACAAAAGTGTACATAATGAAATTAACATCATATCAACATTTGTTAAATTCGGCGTTTACCTATTCAGTCTCCTATTGAAAATAGCTACAAAAAATACTGAAGAGGCAAAGTTTTGGGAGTTGTCTACATCTATTTTATATATGTTGTTTGTAAACAGTGATATAAGAAAATGGTGGAGAATGTTTTACTTATTTTCTATATTTTGCTCAATCCAAACACAAGCAGGACACTCTTACCAATTGTGCTATCGGAGCTGTCTGTATATTACCGTCGGAATTAACATTGAGTAACATTTTTAAGAATCACGTGACTGGTGACAATAAAAGCAGGATTTTAACGGTAGTTCCCTATTCCTATACACTAAGCATTCTATAATATTGTATTCTAGAATATTGTTGTTGCACTATAAATATAATCAACACTACGACCCACATTTTAAAAATCATATCCAAGATTGTTTTTTTTTCGCTGAATAATTCTTAACAAATCTAACGTAACGACTGCAGACAATATTCAAAAGTCATAAACATGTTGCTTTGCTTCGCGCAATACAAAAAGTGTAGTCTGCCTCAACATTGGTTATTTTTCAGTAAATAACTGGAAAGTTAATAGTAATCCTTATAATTTGATAAAAAGCGAAAAATAATAAACCTTTAAATTAATATATTTTTAAATTTTAATAACGATATTTAAGAAATACAACACAAAAAACTGAAGCGCAATAACATATTGCCGCACTTGTTGTCCTAGCCATGGCCAACGTAGTTCTTCGCGTGATGACAAAGTCGGTTATACAGATTTAACCCATCATTTAATTTTATCCAATTAAATGAATAAAAAAAATTGTTGCATGATAACCATAACATTGAATTGACTCTTATATAAGGAACAATCAGTTTTATTAACACAACAGTTAAACTATAAAGTATGAAAGCACGTTTATTGGTAGGTATAATATTATGTCATTTGTCTGAGACACAACTCGTTTTTAATTAGTTTTAAAGAAAATTAAAATAACATAGTAAAATTGAAAATAATAACGTACTTGTATGCTAGTTGTAAACATAGCTAATCCGCTCAATCCAATACAACACAGTCCTGGACATAACAACCAAGGAACACCTGCGATAAGAAAACAAAAATCATTCATACTTAAATATAGTTAAAAGTTATTATTATCATAACTGCTAGCGATTAATTTGTAAATCACTACACCTTTACCAATTATTGAACTTTGTCATACGTTATCATAGATTTACATGAGAAAAAAAATGCGACAATAACAAAATCAATGGTCAGTTTCAATTTCGCTATTTTTGTCAGCACTATTCCTTGATGAAAATTGTATTGCTTGCAATAATATGTTCAGTGGTGCATGCAAACGTTTGCCTACCGAGTGGATAGTGCAGGATTCGCTTTTTGGTCCGGGACTGTTCCTTCATCAAAATTAAACTCCTAAAACTTTTATATGAGTTTCTTAAAATGTTAACGTTCCTGTATCGCAGTCATGGAAGATCGAATAATCAACAAGCATTATCATGAGTCAATCCCAATTCAAAATTGCGGTACTTGACTTGGTGACTTCACTATATAACTGGAAAAAATCGTGGCAAAGTAAAGGGTTTTGTGTGCTATAATATCGTTAATACACTTTCCTGATTCACACTATTGCTGTACAGATGTATGTAGACAGTGAAAATGTACAAATAAGATTATCCCAGAACCGTGTTTATTATGAAACGGGCTATACAATACAGATATAAGGTGATCATTCTAACTCGCCGGTTATATGTGGTGTTAAAAAAGGAAACAAAAATTGGAAAAGCCCTAGAAGAAATAAAAAATATATATACTTTCTGTTTTAAAACCAATTCCCGCTAGTTAACTTGTGTCATAACACCATGAGACGTCCCGCGCAGCTATTGAACGTGGATGGGTTAAGACCGGCATTCGTGATATCATAGATAATGCACTTGAAAACGCGACTGAATGATGAACTGCAAATGTTCAGTCTCACTAGAATGATAATTCTCAGTTGTATTTCTCTAGTAATAAAATGTTCAACAATTAATTTCATAGTCACTAGATTGAAACAGTCTACCAGGCATATTCTAATCATAACGGTAGATACTGAACTAAGCACACGAAAGAGATTATTTTGTACTATAAATATGATAATTTTTTTCGCGTATACAGAATGACAGGATGAAGACATTTTAGCGCTGCACTTAAGTGCGAAAAGCGCTAATATAAAAACGCCGCTAAAATAAGTACACTTACAGTAAGTGGCACCAACTTTTTCTTCATTTATTCATTCTTTATGCTTTGCTGTCGGAAATGAATAGATAGCTATAATATTGACATGAGTTATATGATATGACATTATCGCAGCCATTTTCTATGTCTACATTGAAATGTGTATTGCTGTTACAATTTCTGTTTTTGTTTATTTGTAGGCTATACATGTTCAATGACATGCATCACGAACGGTTTAATTTGAATAAGACTTAATAATACACATGCACATGGAAAATAATATTTAATGTATTTTAAATCAGCCCACTCTATCTCTTGAGGATTACCGATTGCTTTAAAATTTCTTTCTTCTTTTTTTAAATGTTGAACAGTGTTATACGCCACAGTCAGCATTTTGTCAGTTATATGATAGAAGCCAGTTTTAATGGTGGGTGGAGGGGTTACAATTGTACCCGATTCCCGCAAGTAAAATGGCAAACCTTTTCACAACATCAGTTAAGGTTCCAGTGGAGTTATTGCTTTAAATGGAGTTGAATAACTCACAAATGAAAAAAATATTCATATACACTAATCAGTTGTGTGTTGTCAAATACAAATCACTGCAGAGAAATTTTAAATAGAATAGTAATTATAAAAAACCATGGAAATCCAAGTTGCCTTAGATTTCAAACGGACTAAAGGGCAATCTGTTCGAACATGTTTAATTTGTGATTAATTACCGCATAAACTGATAAAGTGGACATGAATATGTAAGATCTTCCGTAATAAACATACTTCAGTATACAGAATTTAAGTTAAAATATAAGTTAAGAATACAATATGCAACATTATCCCTTAACAACAAATGTAATACTTACTAGGACTTGCAAATGCAATGCAAAGTGTTCCACAAAGATACATGCACCTGTCAGAAAAGACGTTTAACTAAAATATAAATTTTGTCGTTGATCTTGTAATCTCTCTCTCTCTCTCTCTCTCTCTCTCTCTCTCTCTCTCTCTCTCTCTCTCTCTCTCTCTCTCTCTCTCTCTCTCTCTCTCTCTCTCGTTTAATGTCGGTCCATTATGGTCTGCAGGGTTAACTTTAGAGACCACCTTTCTACCAAGACTCTTTTGAGTCAGTCATTTAGGTGTTCTGAATAGCGAGGCTCCATATGTATGTATGTATATATATATATATATATATATATATATATATATATATATATATATATATATATATATATATATATATATATATATATATATATATATATATATATATATATAAGTGAAAAGTTAGTACTCCGTTATGCACAGTAAATTATATTTCTAAATGAATTAACATCAAAATAAACATAAACATAAAGTCTAGCGCTTTCATCCTTCTCGGGACTTGTCAAGACGTTACTAAGTGTTACCATGACGTTACGTCATGGTATTGTTTTGAGTTCGGGCATTTCCGGTTATTCCGGAAATAAAAATAAAGACAGCGGAGGATACATTATTACCATTTGTTACCACCCATGACCCTGGAGTAACAAATATTTTTAATGCCGCGAGAGCAAATTTACCCATTCTTTTTCGGAGTGACAATATTCGAAAAGTTGTAAAAGAAGAACACATCATCCATAGTCGACGCCAAGCCAACAATTTAAAAAAACAATTAACTCGCGCAAAATTTGACACAAATGAGACCACTTTTCGTGTTACAATTTGTGGCGACAAAAGATGCGGAGTCTGCACACGGGATAATTATAATTACCTAGAAACGGGTACATGTAAAATTTTCAAGAATGGAAAATCATTTACTGTAAACAATAATATGACTTGCAAGTCCGAAAATCTAGTGTATTGCATTACCTGCGCCGGATGTATGGAAAACTACATCGGACAAACGGGAAATAGACTTTCGGAAAGGGTTAGGATTCACAAACAACAAATCCGAGACCCAAATAGACGTCAAATTCCGTTAAGCGAACATATTGAACGATGCGGAAACAATAAATTTAAAATTATCCCTTTTTACAAATGTAAAACAGACGACTTAAATTACAGAGAAAATATGGAAAAATATTTCATAAAAGTGTTTGATCCGAAACTAAATAGATAAGTACAAAAATTTATTTTTATTTCCAGAATAACCGGAAATGCCCGAACTCAAAACAATACCATGACGTAACGTCATGGTAACACTTAGTAACGTCTTGACAAGTCCCGAGAAGGATGAAAGCGCTAGACTCTATGTTTATGTTTATTTTGATGTTAATTCATTTAGAAATATATATATATATATATATATATATATATATATATATATATATATATATATATATATATATATATATATATATATATATATATATATATATATATAAAACTAATTTCCATGTAAGAGTAGAATTGTTATTAAAGTATGACCATGTCATTTACCCGGTGGCTTATCGTAATAAGTTCATCGCACAAATGAACCGTCATTAATGTTGAAATACAAATGTATGCAGTTATATCATCCGATTATATTTCTATATATATATTATATATATTATAATAAAAATAATAAAAATCATAATCATTATGTTACAAAGTTGAAATTTTGCAGACGATGAACTCGTTTGTATACACAGTCAAATTTGTTATTCAATGGTAACAATATGAATAGCTTAAATTTGATTTAAGGATTAAGACCCACGTTTTAAATTTCTGAAACATATCTATTATTCAATTTCTGGTTCACTTACATGAATATACTTCTTGTCTTTCGAGTGCCAAGTTTTAATGTCATTTGTCCCGCAACTGCTAGTCCTGTATACATAAATCCAACGGCTATTGAAAACCACAAATTAAGCATTGCGTCTTGTTTAGTACATGTTTGCCGTATGCTAATTTCTTCGCTTTTGTTATTTAAAATTATTATATTTGTTTCGTTAGGTAATAACAGTTTAGAACTTAAAGTATCACTGTAAGAAATATTAATTTGTTCAACTTGTAGACAAACATCCTTATAGAATCCCTCTTCTTTGAATATGAAGACCAAAGAACACCATCCGTATATGATTCCCCCAAAGAAAATGATTTCAAAAGAACACCAAATTGCACACGTTATCTTCCATTTGTAACATAGCTCCATCCTGCTTTCACACTCAAAACACAACGTCCAAATGTACGCTTTCCTCCGATGTTATCACTAAGTAATGCCGAAGAAAATAATATGAAAATACATGAAGCATAACGCTGTGAGTATCTAAATGACGATATCTCACCGTTATCAAAATGTCATTTATACATTTGCTGTAATCTAATGACAAACATTCTTAGTCTCGACATATTCAAATTTGCATATTTATTTTAAGTAGGTAGGCATAATCTTATAGCTGATCAAATTTGTGCGAGATGTCAATTACCTACGAATACCACGCATGCGTTAAAATTTAACTTCCGATTCACAATTTCCGCCATTGATATTTTAACGCAGGTGAATTTCTAGTGAATCGAAAAGCTTTAATTCAGTTAAATATTGTTTCCATTTAAAATAATTTAATTAAAATACATGTAAACCTAAACATTTTGTGTTTATTCACAAACTATGTACCTACTAAGTTCACAATCATGCACACGAAATTTAAAAGAAATTTGAACAATGGTTCATGAGAAGACGACTTTTGAAGATGGTCCAAGTTTTGGCCTTTTAACACCATTAGGGATTTAGCCACTTATTATTCGCAAACATAAAGCGGCTTCGCATGAGGACACTTACAATTCAGTTTGATTTAGAGTTCTAGAGAGGTCAAAAATGTCAATGTTAACAACGCATTACAGACGACAGGCAAAAGACGACCGCAATTACTTGTACTTCTACATTTTCTGTATGAATTTTATATATCACATTAAGACCACTTCGCGTAGAACACCACTTCCCCTTTTTAAATCCATACGTAGTCGGCCTCTTAAAAATTTTCAAATATTAAATAACTCTAGTCCCTCACTTAAGATACAACTTTGTTAATCAGACCACAGTGATAGAGTTAGATGAGCTTAATACCAAGGTTCCACTGTAGTTTATCTATTATTTATCTATTTGCTTCAGGTAACAAGCTGTTCCGTTGTGGTTTCATTTTTATTTTTGGAAGGGCATAAATTTCTTCTTTAAGAAATTGTATGATATCATTGTAATGATTACGTATTTTAATAGTGTGAATTGTTCATTCTCTTCATTGTGTCTATGGAAGGACACGATGCATTTAAAACACACACACACACACACACACACGCACACACACACGCACGCACACACACATTCCGCTGCACGATCGACTTTATTTCAACTTTCCCAGACCATTCGTAGTTAAATGTTGTCAGACACATTTTTATTACCAAAATTAGCCGCTACTGACATTTTATCAAATCCCTTGTTTTGACATGGTCAAACGTTTTCTGTTTTGAATTTGAACGTATCGCTGTCTACACGACCTTTACACGATAGAGATAAGTGTAGAGATTACATAAACATTAGAACATGAGAATGTGAGAAAAAGGTCAATGGAGTCATGATCTGTTATTCACATAATTGCGGTAGCAAAGCGGAAATAGTAAAAATGCTATTTCATTTTAAGTCTTAGTAAGAAATCTAAATTGAAATACTGTAATATGAACAAAACAAATACATGTACATGAAAAGTAATTTGGAAATACTACACAAAAAATTGCGAAAATTTTTGCTTTTCAATTATCGCATTTATTTTTGCTTGTTTTATCCAAGTTGCAAGTATTAAAAGACATCATAGCAATACCAAAATTGTTTGGGTCACTTGCCTTGCATTACAAATATCATTTACTTTTTTTCTTTCGAGCCCATTCACCTGTTGAAAAATCGAGCACATCTGACGAAGTCTTCAATAAAAGAAACGATTACTTCGCCCTTTTTTCAAACCTAGAACTAAGGCATTACGTTTTTTTAAACACATATCGTGTGTATATACGTATTGGTGATCAATATTCACCCTTATAGCATTATAGGAAGTCTTGAACCAATTTTATCCAGACGAATGAAAGTCTCAAATGAATATTATTCATATTTTTAAATGACGTGGTTATACCCACGTACTACAAATTTTTACTACACCATTTGTTAGTTTCTCGGATTTTGATTAGTTTGTTTCTTTGTTTACTGTTGTTTAACGTCCCGCTCTTTCATTCATATGGAGACGTCACCAAATGCCGGTGAAGGACTTCAAATTTTGGCCTATGCTCGGCACTTACGGCCATTGAGCAGTGAGGGTTCTTTAACGTGCCGACACCTACTGTGACACGGGACCTCGAATTATACTGTCTCAGCCGAAGGACAGGAAACCAACTTGCCGCCGGCTGGACTCGAACTCAAGACCTCACGATCAAGAGTCGAGTGCGCTACCGACTGAGCCAGGCCGGCTCTTTTGATTAGTACTCCAACAGTTATTAATTGATAGTCATTAATTTACAATTCTTGCATTCCTTGCAACGAAATTCTGAACTGGTTGTGTTTTCGCAGATGACAATTTAACTTTCTCAGAACTACAACCATGTTTGATTAACACATTTCACACCATTATCTGTTTGGGTGAAAGGATTGTTTATCCTTTTATTCGGATTTGCTGATGTTTATATATTGTACAAAAAAGTCAAATGTTTATATATATATATGTATGTATGTATGTATATATGTATGTATGTATGTATATAAATTATCTAATATCAATGACTAGACTAATAGAGAGCTGGTGTCAATAACTTGATTAAAGTTTTAAAGCAAATGCCATCCATTATCTTGAGTAATAGTTTAAAACCAAGGTTATCAACATATCCTGTTCAAAATAAAGCTGAACTCAATCTCTGCCAATGAGAAATGACATTATGATTGTAACCGTGCATTTGATAGGTAGAAAAAAGGGTCAGCTGTTATTTGGGGATGAAAATAGTTCATAACTTTGGACCTAGCTGCTATAATCGTTAAAGTGACATTAGGTATTTACAGAATAAAAAAACAAACAGTGAGAGTCTGACATTGTGATATACATGATAAAGGACTCACCGATAGATGACTGTATGAGTATCAAGTTTGTCGTTTTGCTTTTAATGTCATTTACCATTTATATTGTAACCCAAGATTTCCCATCGTATAACGATTTGGCGATAACTAAGGTTTGCTAACACCCCATGGATAATTATATGCGGAATTTGGTCATTTAATGTCTGACAATCGGTGATTTTTAAATGATATTCTATACAAAGTAAAAGTGCACCAATGAATATTCGTAACTCCCAAGTCCATTAGAATGCAACACATTGGATATAACAGTGGTTTCATCATGGAGAACAATTGCTAATCCCAAACAGTTGAGATCAGGTGTCCGGGAGGATTTAGAAATCTCTAGAGCTCGAAAATTTCATCCGTTTGTTTAATATCTGTATATAGCCGTGCTCCAGAATACTTTCTAACACATATATTGTTTAACAAGATCCCCGTATCGACCATGAAATTTCCGTAGAGACGATTTCAGTCGTTCAACAATGTATCCTCGCGTAAGTCGTTTATTGGCGAGTCGTTTGGCTCTCAGAATAAAACATTCAAAAGAAGAGCATGCACTGGCTTTACGTATAAGTTGTGAAATGAAAACAGGTAGAAGATGGGATATTCTACTTGGGACCGGGATGTTCGTGATAGAGATGTGCTGCTCTCTTTCGTCTCATTGATGATCTCAAGTTCAAAAGGATACATTTGGTCGAGGTAATTCTGAAAATCTGGATTATATATAAACAAGACGTCGTAGATATACCTGTAATTAAAACTTAACCGAGATGCTGTCTCTTTCCTGTTGAGAGCAGACACTGTATAAACTTTTCCCGCAAAAACCACAAATATGTTGTCCACTAAAAATCTGGGGCCCGTTTCATAAAAGTTCGTAAGTACTAAATCCTAAGTCTTGGTCCTAATTGTCATGGGACTGACTAATCAGCGATGCATTGCAATGGTAGTTAGGACAATAAATTAGGATTTAGGACCTTTCGTGAAACAGGCCCCTGACAATCTTAATAATATCGTCTTCAGTGTACTTCTTATTGGAATCACTTCATTTACAAAATATGGTTCTTCATGACCTAAAACTAAATATTTATATCTGCGATTTCCATTTTTGCATAGAAATGGGTTTCGTATAATAGTTTCGAGTCTGTTTTTTAGTTTATGGTGAGTAACTGTTGTGTAAAGGGTTAAAATATCAGAAGACTTGTTTGGAATTTGGAGATTTTAGATGTTCCAACAACTCCTTTGAATTCTTTAGGATCCATATCTGGTTGACTCCGCTTCTTGAGTAGTTTGTACAGTAGTACAGTACAGTACTTCTGAAGATCTTGCTTAATATATTTCAACAGTTTGGTGAGTAAAATTGATAAAAGCTTTATGGATCATCTAGATGACCCCGCAACGAAAAGGTGTTTATATGGATTTTTGTGCATCTTTGGAATCCAATAAATGTATGGTAATTCAATCTGCATTCCAAACGAAGTGATAACGGATTTATGGTTATGTAATAATTCAGAGACGGAAAAGCCGGTGAGAGTGTGTATTGGGTTTACAGGAAGTGAATGGACCTGAGATAGACGGATCTCGTTTTTTATCAGTACTGCACATGTATCACTACACAGATCGTCTACTTTGTTTGTAAACATGGGAGATCAAGAAGATTATCGTGTTGATAGTTTACATTTGCTAAAATTCGATATCAGTTACAGATAAATCTTACCAAATTTGTTTGAAATGAAATAAATATATAGGTATATAATGCGGGTTTATATTTCTTTGCGGACGATGGATGAAAAAAGTGTGAGTGACGCAGTTGCTAAACTGATTTATACATGTATGTAGATAAACGGGATTTCAAGCTTTCCATGTGCGAGAAAAATAATCAAGCACATGTGAGTTCCAAATAGAAAAATGTAAGTCTCTAGTGGGATGAATCAATATTGAAAACGCACTAGTTAAACACTTTAATAACACCAATAACTCTTGTTTCCAGCATGGAAACCACAACGAATTAAATGCCGTCATTATACATTGATCCATCGTGCCCGAGACTGATATTTTTCTATTTGGAACTCAAATGCGGTGCTTGTTATACATTTTCTGTCTAGCTAGGGTATATCAATATAAAGTTTATTCACCCAGAAGGTATACCGACCCACCCCAGTGGCTCATAGACTTAATTGCTAATGTGGATTGTATGGGAAACGTCTAAGCTTTTGCTTCGGTAATAATTCTCTAATAGATATTGCTCATTTCTTAACACCAGATAAAGTCCCACCTCGATGCAAATATTTCTACATGAATCTCAAAAGATGTCAATATAGTAAAACAAGCATCCCAGAGTCTCAACCACAATTAAAAAACAATGTCGACAAAAATGAAAACACACATCTCCACCTCTCTCTCTCTCTCTCTCTCTCTGTGTGCATAGGTACATGTATGTATGTGTAGCATTAACATTTATCAAGTGTTCAAATTACAATGCTCAAGCCAATTTGATATTAAAGACACAAAGTCAAAAATGTTTTTATATTATATCTATTAACAGTAAGATCAATAAGTTATCATGATTTCGATGAATCGAGATTATAATTCATACATAAGTAACAAATACATAAAACCCTATAAAAGCACTATATCAACAGACACTAATAACAGCAAAAAAAACAATGCGGAGTAAAATTCAGAATTAAGCCTACATTTGTACATGTTTAGCTCTGCATCTTCTGAAAAACTTAAAATTGTATTATTTAACTATTTCATAATTTCAGCAATCAGAGACTATCCATTTAATGAATCACATTTCATATTGCTTCTTGATACATAATTTTTGGTCAACCTTATGCTTGAAATCTTTCTCAGAATAACAATTTTTTTCTATAAATAATGCATATTTTATCAAGAATTAAAATTTACATACAATATGAAATGATTTTAAGTTAAACTTTTAAAGAGTATAAGCATTATAATTTGGATAACAATGGATATTTAAAATATTGCGTTACGTAACACATTTGCTAAGCAATGTAAAGTCCTCGTCACAAACATACAACTTAGTCGATGTACGCCAACGTGTGAAAAATTAGGTGAGTATGTCAGATAAGATGTATTTATTGTATAAGTTACCAACACGCTGGTGTATGCTGGCATAAGTTGAAGTATGGCAAGATTGTTTATGCATGCAGAAAACTTTTCAACATATGCCAGTGCATGACCCATACTTTCCAAATACACTGGAGTAAGTTGTAGGTACATTATAAGATCGCTTACAAATGTTACATTTCATTAATTTTTGATAAATTTTGTCATAATTTGGAATAAATTTTAGAAATTGTTTATGTGTGACAGAACTACAACAAAAGTTTGATGTATGCCAATGTTTCATAAATTTTTCATATGTTTGCACACATGTAAGTTCGACAAATCATTAATGGGTGACAGGGCCTTTCAGTGAAAGACAAAAACATATTAAATAAATCTCAAATATTCATGCAAAGGAATTTCTTACTTAGTTTTGACTCAATATATTATATTATACGAAACATATGACTAAATCACAAGAATGTCAGTTTTCTATGTGTGGTTGGTTATCGGAAATCATTAAAAAAACTAACATGCAATATGATCAATTATCAACATTACCATTAAAACACAGGATGAGTTATCTAGTTATTAAGAAACTTAAATGGAAATTGAAAAACAAACAAGAACAATGATAAAAAGTTGTAGATTGTAAACCTGACAAATTAATTTTCAGTGGTCATATACAAAAAGAAGATTTATCTAAGATGTTACTACAGTCCAAATAAAATGCTGAGCAATATATGTGTGCAAGTGTTCTAACATATATCTAAGATGTTAAAACAGTCCATATAAAACACTTTAGATGACATCACTATTCATGTAGCTCTCAAAACTTTTTTTCTACGGGTAGAAAATATTCATTCTGGCCTGATACCATAAAACTTATGTATTTATTAAAGTCTGAGAATGTACAGATTTCTGGATAAACTAAAGTTAAAAAAAAATTGCGTTTTATGGTGCAAGCGCCTGGATTTCATAGTGAATACCCATGAGGAATTTCATAGTCCACTGCTTTCCATACCTTGGTATTCATACCATGAATCTGAAGTACAACTGACCTTTCAACATTTCTATTATCACACTCCAAACACACAACTAGTAAAAGGCTTTTAGTTTGAACATCCAAAGCATCATGAATTCTACTTAGCACTATCAATGTTTGAATGTATCACAGGCGACATGGAAGATCATAAAATTAAGTCTGAATGATTCTAATAAAATCCAATGTCCTCCAAATGGAAGTATCATTATGCAAAAAAGCAGTAAAACACTCAATATTCACAAATTTTCAGCCCTTTGGCCTTTATCAAGTGAAAGACAACAATATTTTTTATTAATTTTAACTTAATATCAAGTCTGCATAATAAACCACTTCATTGCTTTCACTCGATAATGGCCAAGGGGCCGAATTTGTGAATATTGAGTGTTTTACTGTTATTTCGCAAAAATGTTAAAAAGTTGTTATTTGTCTTTCTACATGTTCTGTGTAAATAATCATTTTTTTCATTTCTGTGGAATCAAAGACTTTATAATGACAAAAGACAAGAGATGGGTCGATTTTATCCAATTTGCAAGCAGGACAAAATAAAATATATGTAAACACATATAATCACTTGGAAAGTTTGAAAGTAATTCTCTGTCATCACATTACATGGTGCTATGTTTTATCTGTGTACCGTCCCAAAACCATGTTCTGCATTAATTCAGGAACCTGGAAAAGAATATTGTGAATTCCATTTTGTAAAAACTTGTGTATATACTTTTACACATACAGACGTGCAAAAAGTATTCCCACACTATAAATTTCACTATATATTTCATTTAAAAAACAAAATTCTTTTTCAATAAGATATTGTCAAGCCATTTTTTATTGCATTTCAATATGATTTTCACTGTAAAACAGAAAATGTTTCGAAGTTTCATTGGTGTTTTGGGTGTAATTTTGTTTTGTTTTTTTTGTTATTTCAAACATTTGCCAATTTAAATAGAAAGTAAAAATTAGATGTCACAATTTTACTTACCCATATAAGGAGTTTTCATCACAAAAATTAAACTTTCTGTTTAAATAAATAAATCTTTTAATATCTAATTCAGAAAATTAAAAATCAAAATAAACAATGAAACTGTATTCAATTGCTTTTTAAAGGTGAAAATTCTATAGAATTGCAAAAAAAAGTCTCGCAATATTTTTTGTTTTTGCTTTATACGAAATATGAAGTAAAAACTAATAGTGTCCGAATACATTTTGCACATCTCTGTACACATTACCTGCATTCATATAAGTACAGTGGTCCCCCTATTTGCGGCCACCCCCTCAAGCGACCACCCCATTTAAGCGACCAAATTTTTTAAACATAAGCCTTTTTTAATGATAAATTACCTCTCATAAGAGACCACTCCCATAACGCAACCAGCGACTACTTTTCATTGGCCAAATCATGTTGATTCCATAGAAAACCACCCTCACTAGCGACCGAGTGTTTTTTAAAAAGCATAACATTAAATACGAAACTAAATTATTCCCTAGCTCTATCGCGTAACCAAATGTGAGCAACCAATTTTTTTTTATTTTTAAACTCGATTAATTTTAGCCCGCACAGTTTCCAATTCTCTTCATCCTACTAGGTTAATGCAATAATCATGGTAAACATTATATAACGACTGAATAATTCAGGTTATTTAAAAAACAAAGTAAGAAAACATCAAATATGAAACTCAATTACATGCTAGCTCTACTGGGTAACCAATGTTTTTATTATCTACAAAATTGCGTCTCGTGAAAACAAGAAGATTTGAACGAGAAACTGTACCAGTGGCGGATTCAGAGGGGGGGCCAAGGGGACACATTCCCCAAGGCAGTACCCTCGATTAAAAAAATAATAGGCCTATAATTCCCTACAAAAACTAAATTCCGATCTGCCTGTAATCGATTGTAACACAAGCTGCCCAATATCATTAGTCCTTCTTGTGTCATATCAACACTTGGTGAAGTCTTCCGAGTTTGAAATCTAATAAAGGATTATTAGGAATTAATTATCATCATGAATGTTGATTAGGGTAACACAAAAGACAGGTTGATTTGCAGGTATGTTTAATTAGGCGTGACAAGTAGCAGTTTACCTATTGTATACACAGCGCCGGATGCCTTAGACTGGGTACTGTCAAAACAATGTACAACTGTGAAATAAATTCGAGGATTATGTTTTGTGTTTGGAACATTTTTAATCAAATTATTATGTGAACATGTTTGTGTGAGTGACAATGTGAACATTTTATATCATGATGCTAATGACTATTGCACCAGAAAGAACCAAGTTAACATGGAGATGTAATATCAATGAATAAAAATAGTCTGAAAATTGTATTACTAGATGTCGTTTATCATTGACAAGTTATCGGTAGACATCCTCCCAGGAAAGAGATGAGACCACATTCCTCTTTCATTTAGGGTGGTCTTATAAGGGGGGGGACCACTATTTACACAAACATTTTGAAAAAAACACTCAAATATAATATAAGCATGGTTAAATACCTCATCAGGATTATTCAGTGCCTGTAGAATCATTTTCTCTATATTTCTCATCATGGCTACCTTCTGTTCTGCTGTCAGTGGATACTCTATCTTTTCTGTGGGACTTGACTGTAAATCATATTTGAACAACACAAATGAAAGAAGTCACTTAGATATCATAATGGCTTGAAGATCTTGCTAATAATTCATAAATGGACAAAAAATGAATGAGATTCAACAGACTTTATATCTATATATCTATATATCTATATATATATATATATATATATATATATATATATATATATATGGATGGATGGATGGATGGATGGATGGATTTGTGAGTACGTTTTTCCCTTATCAACATAAAAATCCCAGATAGCAAAGTATAAATCATCAGGACGCCCAGGATATATAGACAAATCTGGCAAACACAGACCTCTGGAAATCAAAAAGGGGATAAGGTACCATGACGGAATAAGCATCCTCTTGTGACCAGTCACACCTGCCGTAAGTCCAAAACAAATACATATGAACCCTCTTCACAACTTGTAAAGATGTCTCAACAACCTTTATTGAACAGGCAACTGAACATTTCATTTAGTGGTCCCTTGTTTTTTATCCGAAGGGCATAAAAATAAGAACATTAGTTTAAACACATAGCAAGCAATACATTGAGTGGCTCTTGAATATAAGAACTCTGTATGTATTGACCAATATGGTCCAATTCTAAGCCACCAAAAAGGGACCTCATTTATCAACCAATAGGCATGAAAGTAATAACATACTGTATCAAGCAACACATCTGCAATTGTTCTTATTGAATGGTTCCATAATTTGTAAGAGGAAGATTTCTTTCAGTATTTCTCATAATGTCCATTTTAAACTATGTCCCCAATGTAGGGATGGATTGATTTTTAAATCATTAAACTTGTGACAAAACTGAATGACCCCCCCCCCCCCCCAAAGAAAAAATGAAGTTCATTAAAAAATTGACTAGTATTAAACATATCATACATGATGGTGGCCATATTGGGTCGACATTAGAAGAACCAATTTAATAAAATACTACATGTGGGTTATTACTGCTTTGCCTTGCAGTTTCAGAAAGGAGGTTTCAACCAACTAAAATGCATACTTTTGGCCACTGGTGAAATATTAAATGTTGAATTTACACCAAACGAACAAAACTGATAGATTTTGCTGAAAAAAAACCATTCATGCTATGTTTGGTAACAAAAGGTCTGGGGGTTTCAGTGAAGAAAATTGAAAGTTAATGTACAACAAGGAATAATCAGACAATGTCTGGCACAAAGTTATGACAATAGCTAAGATGGTCCTTTGAACCAGATTTGCAAAGAAAAGTATGTTTCTTACCTTGTACCAAAATGTTACAGATATGGTGTGACCTTCATTTGGAAGAGACTCTACCTGGTGCCACCTGTTAAGTAGATCATAATATGATCTATGGACTATTGACATATATTTGGTGTTTATCCTTGACAAAATTATCAAGGTACAATAATCTTAGTTCAGTAAAACATGTTTTGAGAGACCTAGACCAATTTCATGGAGAACCATTTGTGAGACAAGATGGCCAGAACCATTAAGTTTTACCAGATAGTTCACCCTAAACACAATTTGGGTTTATCCGAAAGAGATTATCTCCCTGTTACCAAAACTAAAAACATGTTTTCAATAGTCATCGTAATAAAACTGATGTATTTTGGGGTTACTTTTTATCTAAGAAAAACAGTATTATTTTTAGAAAGTATTCATGGAAACATAATCTTCATTTTAAAAATGATTTGTCAAAAAGGTCAACGACCCCATTAACAATTACTTAGAAAAAAGTCTTCTACCGGGATGCCACTTGTCTTGTTAAGAGTGACCACCTATCTTAAGAGAACACATTTTAATGGCAAATTAGATAGTCTCTGAAGACAGAATCTACCTTATACTGTTCTCATATTCTGAAAGTTATATATATTATAATCACATAGTAATCAATATATATTTGATTTGATTTAATTTTTGTTTTACGCCATACTCAACAATCTTTCAGTCATATGATGGCATTTAGTTTTTATTGGTGGAGGAGAAACCCTGGTTACCCGTGTAAAGACCACTGACCTTTCGCAAGAAAACTGGCAAACTTTCCCACTTAATTCGAAATGACCCTAGTGGGATTCGAACCAGAGGTGAGAGGCTAGTAATCAACATATCCATATCAATTATATCTATATTTAGTATTTTTTCGGCCTCTGGTATTACATCTCAAAACCTTATAAATTTATCAATAATACATTCCATATCATTATATCCTTCCTGGCTTGATTAAAATGAACATATTACCACTTTATTATATAGTATGGATTTAAAGTCATGAATATCTCTTTGCAAAACTTTATCCAACTGAAACTGCATTACTTAAAGCTGAACTACGAAGATAAAAAGCTTTTGAACTTTTAATAAAAAAAAATGTGTGTTGAAAAAAATGTTTTGAAACATTCCCACTTCATATCTCCATACAGCTGACATATTTGTAATTGTTTCTCCAGAAAATCGAGTTCCAGAGCAGATATAAAAGGTGGATTAGTTATATCGGTCTTCATTGTATATCTGTACTCGCAATGTGAAACGTGCAAAGTCCCAGTGGCTGAACAATACTCATTGAATCTTACCTGTACTTTTGTGTATAGATCTACTGTGTCTACAGATGTTTCAACAGAAATATACATTTGTGCATCCAGTGAAGTTTTCGTATAAACAGCAACAAACAGAGAAATGGTTAGTTCATCCATATTAAATCCAAAAGTTATTCCATTTTTCCAAAGATCAAGCCCCTTCCAAAACATAAACAAATCAATCTGCTTCCTACTGTCATTCGGCCATTGAGCCATGTTACTTCTTTCGAAATACCTTGCTGTTTACCGGAAGAACAAACATGGCTCAATGGCCGAATGACAGTATGAACCAGATCACTTTGTTTATGTTTTGGAAAAGACTTGATCTTTGGAAATTGGAATAGGATTTACTATGGATGAACTAACCATTTCTCTGTTTGTTGCTGTTTATACTTTGCTGAAAACTTCACTGAATGCACAAATGTATATTTCTGTTGAAACGTCTAAAGACATAGTATACAGGTAAGATTCGATGAGTTTTGTTCAGCCTCTGGGACTTCGCACGTTTCGTGTTGTGAGTACAGATATACAATGACGACCAATATAACTAATCCGCCTTTTAAACCTGATTTGGGACTTGATTTTCCGGAGAAACAATTACAAATATGTCAGCTGTATGGAGATATGAAATGAGAATGTTTCAAAACATTTTTTTCAACACATTTTTTTCATTTAAAGTTCAAAAGCTTTTTATCGTCGTAGTTCAGCTTTAAGGAACTAATTCACAGGTTTTAAATTTAGCGCAAGACCATTTCCAATACTGAATAAAGCTGATAAAACTGAAGTAAAGCTGATAAAATATTGTGATTCATGTACACGATGTCTGGTTATATATGATTGAATTTTTATTGGTTCAAACTTCTATCATTTTTATCGGTAGTGTATTGCCTTTTTTTCTACTTCATAAGTATTAAGTATTATATTCATGGGTATTTAATGTCACTGTATTATCTTTGACCATGAATATAGCGAAATTAAATCCCTTGCCAATAAAAGCAACTGTACATGTACATTATATGATGTCTTTGTATTCAATAATTACTAATGTTAATAAATTTCTTGAGTGATTTAAGTGACTTCATCAAAGATTTTTAAATGTTCTCAATTATCACTATATATTACTTTTTATCTTACTCAAAATTAATTTTATGTTGGTGGAGTTCCCAAAAACACAGAGATGAATGGCTTACAGCAGGAGTTTTAACAAAATGTAATGTAACTTAAAAATGAATTCAAATACCTTAAATCAAGTAAATGCTAGACAACTTAATTCACTTTATACATTTTATAATGTTGATGATATTTCGTCCTTTTTTACACACAAGATTGTCATAACTGTACAGGGCCCGAAGTCACCAAATTTACTCGATACTCAAGCTCAACTTATATTTCATTATTTTGACTATATAATCGGTGTAAATATTTTGGGTTTGAGTGATTAGGAAACATATCAATATTTTCCATCATTCCTTAATAAATATTTGCATCACACTTATGATTTTACTGTAAAAAAAATGAATAAATATGTTGAGTAGGGTACTCAAAATTTGAGTACGTACTCAAAAAAATTTCTAATATTTCTGAAGTTTCCTTCAAATGAGTATTAATTTTTACCATTATTTACAATTGTATGCCAACAATATACAAACATGTCCAGTTACAGAATGAAGTTCACTTGATTTCCTTTAAAATTATGAAAAGTTAGTTGAGCTTGAGTACTGAGTAAATTTGGTGATTTCGGACCCAGATGTATAAACTGAACCAGTAAACTTACCAATACATCGGCAGATATAAAACATCACCTGGACCCACCACAGTTTCAAATGCTTTTGCGTCTCTAAACTTTGGAAATCTTTCAAAATCTGGATTATCCAAATCCACCTACAATATTGAGATGATAAAATTTATATTAAATTAAAAATGATGCTGTTACAAAAATGTTGATTCCTTTTCATTATGGAATGGGTTTTACAAATGATTTATAAATGTACCATTTAGATTTAAATTAGCAATGAATTGATAAAAACAACACAGTGATCTATTTCATATTCACAAGTGTTCTGCCTTCTTGATTTAGAAGATTTCAATACACCATGATACATGTAAATGCATATAAATTTTCAACAAAATTGGGAAATATACAAAAACCTGAATGGAAATGACTTATTTTGGATTGGGAAAAAAATCAAAAACTCAAAAATCAACCTCTGATGAATGGTTTGTATTAATTATATGAATGTTTTTGTCCAAATCTAAACTTTTCCCAAAAGATTTAAACAGAAGTACACCCCAAAATAAAACTCATGGTTTACTGACTATAAATCACAAATATTTCCCACATCAGATATTTACTCAGTAGATTAACTTTTCTGAATCATAAATGTGGTAATGACTTTGATTATCTACTCAAGGTGACTGGACTGGACCATTCACTCTTTGGTCTCTTGGAAACACAAAAACTTCACCTTACATGTAGCAGATTTGTAATACAAAAATCTAATATTGTGATTTTTTATTGTTTTACATAAATTGTCATCTCATGTCTTGCCAAGAACTGTTCATATACACATACACAAAAACACCATTAGCTTTAGTCAAAACTCCTTAATCTACAATACCATGACATTGTCCCAGTATCATCCATAAAGACATACTACAGTCAAACTTGCATTAAAAGATACCTTTGTATAAAGGGCACCTGTCTATAAAGGTCATTCAAACAAATTTTGTTAACTTTTTATATCAAATAAACCTCTTAATAAAGGCCACTTGTATTAAAGGTTACTTTTGCCTGTTCCCTTGCATGACCTTTATAGACAAATTTGGCTGTACTTTCACATTATACAACATCAATGTTGCATGCTCAGTGCTGGTTTAAAGGAACCAACCTGTTTTAAACAAGTTTCACGCATGACTCAGACCAAGGGTGATTTTAAGAAACAAATTATGCCAATAAATGGATATATGTGTGTATAAATGTATGAAAATAAATAAACAGAGCGAAAAGAACATGTAATATACATTTCAGTCCATTTCCACTTTTACAGATGATATCATACCTGACTTTGTCTGTCACATGGATGATACACCGGGTATGGATATAATGATTTAAATTGATCGGGATGAAACAGAATAAAACGCTTATAACCTCGCACTTGTGCAAAGAAATTTTCTTGTTCGTCATAATGGGCTGGTGTAATGTTACCTGCAAACCATAATAAAAGATTTATAGGTATGTTCATTTAAAGTCACATTCTGAGGAAGCTATTGTAATATTTGACATTTTCTACAGAGAACCATTCCTAACAGACGCAGAGAAAACAAGTTTAAAAAAATCATAGAATTAACGAAATTCCATCAGAAAGATGAAGTTTTCTTTGGTTTTTGAGGTATGGATTGGCTGACAGTCTGAAGAGTAGTAAGTATTTTCCTTATATGGGGTGTCCTGTTTTGATCGCTTTACGGTCTGCCAAACAGCCAATGTATCAATTTTTTTAATACAAAATGTACATGACTGATAAGTGACTTTAACCTCTTTAACTAAGCACCTAGCAAACAATTGCCACCTGTGTTAAAACAAAAAAGACTACAGGTACGGCAGAATTTGAAAACAGACCTTCAACTCACAAAGTAGAATTGACTACTGTAAGCCACCATAAAGATGAAGGAGAGGCAATACCAATAATAACATTAAATATTTGGCAATGTCTATATATTTTTATTTCATTATTATCACTTTCTCCTAAAATGTATGCATGAGTGCTTTTGCACTTAGCATATGAAGCACTTGCAGAGCATGCATATTCAATGTGACATTGTTAAAAGACAATTCAAATGTGTCTACCTGTTTGACCGCCCCTCCCACCCAAACCCAAATTAGATTAAAATAATATGGGGAGGGGGGGGGGGATTTAATAACTTTAACATGTTTTAGTAAATAGTCCTCTGAATGTGAAAATTTATCAGGTTTTTCAACACCAAACATGAGACTGTATTGTACAAGATATAATGTGATTGTATTTTGATTGGAATACTGAATGAAATAGGAATATTGAATATGAAACATCTTGAAACGAACACACAAACCTGTTTATTCTTAGTTTGTTATTTAGAAATTAGTTAAGAAAAGATTCATTTTCGGAGGAGTGAAATGAGGAAGAAAATAACTATAAATATCATGACTATTCTTAATTTCTTGCAATTTCATTGGTCAATAATTAAACATTGAGCATTTTCAACTGACTAGATATTCCTAGAGTGATATTGTATAGTAGGGTGATTCTAAAAATAAATATATACATATTACTGTGTGTACAGATCAATTACTTTTAAACATGGGGAAAAGGGTAAGCTCTGTTAAGATCACCTATGGTAATTTTTTCCATGCCAACTGAAATGTGTCTCATCAAAAGAATATATTTTTTTAAAACACAAATATCAGTATGATAAGCTGAATATAGCATTTCAGAAAGGGTAATGATGGTGGAAATCTTCACTCCTTGAAAATCATTGTCAACCTTGGCTTACCTTGCTCATGTTGGTTGGCAATGTATTTTTCTTAAGGTGACAATTTCCACTACTACTCCCTCAGGAATGCTATGATATTATCACATACATGTAACATGTTCTACCAAAAATCAACAAGCTTAGGGTCAAATATTATATTTCTATCTATTGCAATTATAGATAACTGCAATAACATGAAAGAAAACTTTTGCCATATACATTGTATAAAATATAAACAATCATTAATGATACAAAAAAAAGAAAAATAACCTTCCATTCCAATTAATAATAAGTTTGATGTTAAGGGACCAAATTTGTTTTTTTTCTGTTGCTCTGTAATCCAGTTCCAATTAAATTGAAGAAAATCCACCACAATTCTCTTACCAACTGTATCGTGTAAAGTCTGTTGTAAATATATTCTGAAGATAAAAGAAGTGTTTTAAAAGTTCAACATATTAGAAGTTATCACAAATACAATAAAACACATGAATATAATAGTACTAATTATACATGCAATACACATATTGTAATTTAAGAATGAATCTCTTGACTTCCAGAAAAGAAAATATCGGCATAAGTAAAGACATGAAGAATTGTAAAACTAAAATTGCTTAGTCAGTCATAAATATTTTAAAGTTAAAGAATGAATGTTGTCCCAAATACTAAAAATCATTGTGGGGAATAAAACAAATTCAATCGGCTATATCACAATCAGATGTGTGTTTCACTTTTTAAATAAGACCTACATATTATGGGAACAATGTATGAAAACGATAAACACATTACTAAGAAATAATATCATAAATACTTTACAGGCATGTCAGCTTTTCTTCACTATTTTTATCTCAACTTGCAGCAAAGTGAGACATATTGCTATACAAATATTGTTCAATATATCATGATTGGCATAAAAATCCTGTAGAAAATTCTATTTTTGTCAAGATTTTGCCTACCCTCTTTTATTTTTGGGGTGTTTCAAATGTTCTCATTTCTTTATGCATAATGAGAATAGCTTAAACTTTAATTTATTTGAAAGTATTTTCAATTTCCTGTCTTATGGTGTATCATTTTTTATTCCTGTATGAACTACGGACAAACTTCTCCTTTATCTAAGAAATAAGATATGCTTTAAATGGTTATTGAACAACATCATGTACCTCAACTAAAACAAAAATTCTATATAGTGATCAATACAAATAATAAGGACAAGACATTTGTATGTCAATGGTCTGCAATGCACTCATTATCCTCCAAGTTAGCAATTACGATGTCTGAGGATCGACAACAAACACACTCCTCCTGTGTCGCCATAACTCGGCAATTTTCACATGTACAAAAATCATCCGTTTCAGTAAATGCATCTGAAATTTCCTCATTGAACCAGTTCCCAAATGTGATTGAAAAAAATCATCGTATGTCAACATTACAAGGTAAAAAAGTTACTTAATTCAAATTTAGTCATACTTTATGAACTATAATCCAACTGACAATTTTGGGTTGGATTTCCCACATTAATATTAGTGCATCAATTTTTTCTCAGTTTGTGTATTAATTATTTAAATATTGTTATAGTTTATGTCTTTGAAAATAAGATTGCATGACTGATAAGTTTGATAAACATACATCGTACCATGAGTAGAAAGTTTTTTAGCTACTTTAAACCTGACTAGATATTTGAAACTTATTTTCATACCTAAATGATTTTTATATAACTTAAATCTTTAAACAGGACAGATTTTAAATATGCATCGGATTCTTCATAACTTCATAAGTGATGCTAAGTGAAATCAATTTATGAGAATGGTTGCATACTCTTACTTAAGAATAGTGTACATGTACACATAACTTAACACACCACTGTTTCTTTACTATTCTTTATCTGTATTCGATGTTAAAATGTTATAACGTCATGTTATATGTTATTTACATAAGTATTAAGAGAGTTAATTGTGATTCCACCAAATACATGTATCTTCCATGGCAAAATTTAGCAGGATGATTTAAATTGAAAAATGATGTTTGTCTTTTCATTTTAATCTTTATTATAAAGGTTAACAACAAAGTTTAAACATCAATTAAATGCACAAAAATAATTAGAATAAAATTAATTCATCTCTGAACATCATGAATTATTTTTACATGATTTAAAGAATCCCATACAAATTTTGAATACATAATTTGAACTTTTTTTGAACTACACATTACTATATCCCCGTTTAATTGCGGACTCTTTTAATGGCCGTAGCTTACAAGTAAAAGTCAAATTTGGTTTTACACCACTATTAGTGCATCCATGGTCTTGAAAGTTTTTTAGAAACCTGCAATGGTATCAAAAATTTGCATAACGAATATATACATATGTTTTTTACATATCTTTGCTTGTAGCAGGAGAAAAGAAATGACTAAAGTTTTCAATTAAATGCACAAAAATTTGATTATTCACTCTGAACTTGAAAAAATATTTCTTTTAATGGCCGTAGTAGTAATTGTCTTGAAACTGTAATGGAAAACATACAACATTGCTTGTAAGAACATATTTTCCTTTGGTAACAATAACATTGGGTAAAAACAGTTTGGGCATCTGATTGTGATATAGCCGATTGACATAAACTTTCTGTAATGTTTGTAAAAATCATGTTTTTAAAGAAACCTATTGGTATAACTTGGGTGTAATTTATGTAAATTTCTGTCATGGTTTTAATTTTCAATTATTTTGTGGATAAATGAAAACAATGAAATAAATGAAATTTAAACCATAACAAAATTTTCTGATTCTTCATTATACATGATGTATGTCTCTTTGATAGAAAGCATCATATCATATTTAATAAAAAATACTTTCAAGCTATTTGATGTTGTTTTGTAAACGAGAAACAAAGATAGACCAAATACAATGTGCCCCCTGCTCTTTTAGGCAACGGCATAAAAATAAAATTAAATGGATTTTTCATTCATAGAATTATATATCATTTATACACATCATCTAGAAGTATTTTCCTAAGATAATTTTCTATAACTGTTCATGTATCAAATTTATTTTTTGTTGAAAATCAGTGAGCATTTCCCTTTTGATAATGTTTGACCGTCAAAAAGACAAATCATAACACATCATGTGACAGTACTTCTGATGGACAATTGGCCACATTTGACATGTTTGAAATAGATGCCAGATTGAAGTTATGTTTCTTCAAAATGTCATGTTTTTAAATGGCTGGGTACATGTATGATTTTAAAGCCGTTAAGTTCAATGTTTTTTCTAATAAAACCATGCCACCTTTCTACGACTGAAAAATGTGTCTGACATTAATATATTGGGGCTTTGATTTATTTCAAATTACAAGATTGTTGAAATTAAATTGATTTTGTTTTTACCAAAATGTATTATTCTTCTATAAAAGTCGAATTCTTACAAACAGTAGTGACATCAGGCTATATTTCCTACTAGTGTGAATGCATCAACTGAAATGCTGACAACCTTTTAAGTACATTGTACCTGGTACATGTATGTAGTAGCATACATGTAGCCCAAATAGCGAAACCATCATAGGAAATTATTACACAACAACCCATAAAAACATATGCTGTGTAAACAAATTTGTCTCCAAATTCAAAAAATTAATGATGGATTAAACAGGGATTTTCCACACTAATTTGGGAATGGGGCCTGGGCCTTTTGAACTGAGAATTTTAGCAACATTTGATTGAAAATGAAAAATCTAAAAATACAAAAAACTATGTAAAGATACAAAAATCTCTCCAAATTCCTTGTCATTTGACTTCAATTTGAAAATTTTGACTGCAAATTGGGGGAAAAAATGCATTTTTTTTGCATTGGGAAAGGGGCCTTATTTCGGCCCCATATGATAGGGTGGAAATTCCCTGTTAAAAATGTTCATGTTTTAAGATTACAAACCTTTCTTTCTGTGGGTCAGCAGTTTTTAGTTCCTGAACAAATTCTGGGAATGTAATTTCAACATGTTCCATTGGCTTTTTAAAGTTTTTGACACTACCACATTTTTTATCATCAAAATACTTGAATTTGTAGTTCTTTGATTTGTACACTGTGAATTTTCCATCACCTATGTGTTCTTCTAAAAATTCCAGATCCCAGTGTAATGCAGACTCCACCAACTTTGAATCTGTAAGCACTACCGGCAACTGAAAAAACAGATTAAACATAAATATATGTATGTTATAATACCTAATCCGTCAACACCACCAGCAACTGAAAAAATAGATTAAACATAAATATATGTATGTTATAATACCTAATCCGTCAACATCATCAGCAACTGAAAAAGTACCGTAGATTAAACATAAATATATGTATGTTATAATACCTAATCTGTCAACACCAGCAGCAACTGATAAAGTACCGTAGATTAAACATACACATGTAAACACATGTACATACATTGTATATGTTACAATATCTAAACAGTCAACACCAACAACAACTGAAAAAATGGATTAAACATACGGTAAATAATTTGTACATGTACTGTATATCATAATATCTGAAATTGAACTCACAAAGAATGAAAGATACATATACCGTACATACTCGTATGAAAATGAATAAATGAAAATTATAAATCTCAGTTTCGATATGTATTATCTATCGAGTTTTATTAAACAGTGTCAGATGCATACATGTGATAAAAATCAGACTAACTGCTTTGTCACAACTGGAGATTTTTAATTTTTTAGCTGGAGATTTGGTCTCAAAACTAGAGATTTTTAATCGACGTTTTTATCAATGTTTTGTTGTCATTTATCTTTTTTCTTTTTTTTTTTTTCCATGTTATAACTTTTGATTCACTTGATTTCCTTGTTTTGTTCAATTATTTAGCTGACTGAATTCCTTTTTAATATTATTGCATGCATTTTTCAAGTTTATACACGTACCGGTTGAATAAAAAATAACAACTTTGTTTATAATAAAAAAAAAAATTAAGTTTCCATAATTTAAATACCAGTCCAGTCCGGTCCGTTTCTTATACTACTTCCGGAAGTATGTTTACCATTACATGTGCTTTGTGACAATTTAGACCTTGAGGTAAATGCTTTGCATGCTTGATTATAAATAAAATGATAATTTTTTTAATCATTTTTTATTATTACAACTATCTTCTGAGACCGTAAGATGTTGTAATAACTACTTTTGATGACTGGAATCATGCTTCAAATCATCAATGATCCAAGTGTGTGTCACATGACATACACACACTCACTTTTACTTAGTCTTATCACCAACTAACTGCCAATAAGTGGACAGGACGGTGTTATATAATCATTAACACCCTCAATAATTAACATGCCCACAGGCTATTTACCTGTAAATGTGTCAACCGATTGATAACTGGACATTTGCCGATTAGTAATTATGAGGAGTCTACATGTTGGTCACATTTTTTTTTTCGGTACATGAAATTTCTGATGATGGAAGATTCAGAAACGTGACAGGAGGAGCGGAAGGGACCCGAAAAATCAGGAGATTTTTCCTCCTGCCGGAAGAATCACATGTATGCAGATGCATGTATCATTTAGTGCACTTAGGTGAAACACAAAAAAGTATGTCTCCAAAAAATTATATTTATGCACCAGGCATAGGCTAGTTGCATTACCTCAACTCTGTGCATTGTGCAGAGCATTTTCTGGCTGTGTTAAATCAGATATTACCTTGGCGTAGTGCATTCAACTTGGCGTAGATTTGCCTTGGCGTAGTGCATTGCGTAGTTAGCCACAGACATTTTGTATATATGTTTTGCATGTTGTTTATAGCCAGTGGCAAGTTGTTGTATACACGTTTTAAATGTAGTTAGCTAGTGTCGTGACAAGCTGTAAATATGTTTCAACCTGTATGTAGCTTTTGTCATTTAATAAATTGTGTTATACAATACATTTTTGGCGTTTTGGTGTAGATTTTGACTCTTTAGAAAGTAGCCAGTTCTTTAACAAATTACTGTTTAGTTTTTAGAGAGAGAGAGAGAGAGAGAGAGAGAGAGAGAGAGAGAGAGAGAGAGAGAGAGAGAGAGAGAGAGAGAGAGAGAGAGAGAGAGAGAGAGAGACGGTAGTTAGAAATGAACATCAGAAATACAAAAAACAAAAACAAAGAGAAAACGAAAGTTCAGATGATTGAAATTTCCAGGTAATGCCATACACTATTCGATATTCGTTTTTCTGCCTCTGGATCATTTACACTGAGTCTAGGGATTGCCTCTGTAGGAAATGTATATTGTTTTAAACGACACTTTAGCCTGGGTGTAGCTGATTTTTCATCCGACGTAGTAAGTTCTGCCATATTTGTTGAAACCTAGATCTATTATGTTAGATGTTTTTTTCCGCACAACATATACCCATTTCCGCAAACACATGCAAGCTCCTGTAAAAACAATACCAAGTTTGTTTAGACTGGTAAAGACTGCTTCCCGTAGTATTGATTGCTCTCCGGTGTCGGAGGTTTAAATTACACAGACGCCATTTTGTTGAGAATGGTTTGATGAAAATTTAGTCTACGTCTAACAAAAACGATAAGTTTACGGAATCATCCATTAATATTTGGTGGAAGGTATATTTTTATTTTATGAGGGAAAAAGCCTTATAACTGAAATTGTAGCTTTAGCCATGTTAGTTGCTGCATTTTGTTGAATTAGTAAAACCAAAGCCGCGCAGAACAGGCTAGCGTCACTCCGTCAGTTTCCCCAATTTCAAATAAATTATTCAATTTGTTGTGTACAGGCCTGCTTGTATAATGGCAATGCATTTTGCGATGTTATGCAATTTACCGATTCAGCAAATGACCTAAGTTAGCAATGCCACATGATTTTTTAATGTAGAATGATTCCCATTTTTTCTTATAGAAATTGTATAATATACATTTCTACATCAAAAACCAAAATTTTTCAAGTTAATGCTTTTAATAAACGAAAAATGAAGTTTTTTATGAGAGGGGGTGGATGTTGTATACACGGAGAAAATTCTTCCACTGCCACTTTCAGATGGCAGCCATTACCTGTGCAAAAGTCCGGTAAGGATAATTAGAGTGTGAATATCTAGTACAAAACAGATTAATTTTTATTTGTCAGGGGCATGGTTAAATTACTCTGTATGCATAGAATGCCACTACGTTAAATTTAAAAGGTAGGTATCAACCATTTTATTTTAATCAGCCCAAAACCAGTGGACACAGCTAATGTGACTCAGACTCTAAAGCAATCCCTTGAAGTCAGCGCAGCTTTGTCATTTTAACATTGTATTGTAGCATTAGGCCTGAACGCATCGGGTTAGGAAAACCACGTGGTTTATATTGATGCAGACCGTTTTGCATCCAATGTATGTACAGCTCATTTTCTACCCTCTACTATAAAGTGCTCACTTAGCTCGCTTAAAATCATGCTAAAATTGTTGCCAAATTAAAGGTAAGGCATATTTGGCGTTGTTTTTATTGGAACAATAAGATGTAGTAGGTATTATATGATATGTTATAGAGGGCGAAGCCCTCATATATGTAGAGAAGCTCACATTTTTTATTCCTACTACATCCGGGGACCCGTACTACTAATGGTAAAAATTTTGCTCACATCGGGAATTTGCACGTGACATAAACAAAATGTCGGAAATGCAAAGTCATTACTTAAAAGCGCATTGCAAACGAAGTAATAAACTACCACACTAAGAAACGTTTTGTAGACCAAGACTAGGCCATAACGACTAGGGTTGTACATCGAACCCGATCACGAAGCGCCTCCATTATTCTGGTAATGTGAACTGCACGAAATGATGGATACGCTTGGATAGAGAAAAATATATAGCATAAAACATGTTTGTGCATTTTATTCATGACTAATAAATAACACAGATTCTATTTAAGATTTAACACCAAGGAAACAGTCAGCCACTCAATATTTTATTTAAAACAATGAGTGAATGACCGGGACATTTACGTGATAAAAACACTGAATATTAATCCCTTTGGTGATTTTGTTGTGACAGAATCCCCTAAAGGATTAACTGAACATGTAAAACTGTTGATGAATGCCTTCGCCCTCTCCATAGGTTTACCTATGTATTATTTATATGTACATATGCCTATATAAGTCAAAACTTTGAAATAAACGATTGATATGTTAAAATACCCAGTCGTGTTACAGATGATTTGGTGATAGATTAACATGAGTCCTATTGTCCAAGTTAATTTTTACTTGGCTACTGGCAGGGGACCAATTCTCACAGAGTACCAAATCTTGCCAAGGCTATGGTTTACATGTAGGTCCCTGGCCCAGATATCAAAACCGCAATATCATGGCCCGCAAGGTTCTGTGCAAAATATTGGAAAGAAACCAGCCACAAAACCAAAATAACATCCAATTTACCATTAGCACCCCTATATTTGTAGGCATGGTTTTAAGGGGTAGGTGAGTGTCATATGAAAGGCAATCAATTATTTCAGCAGGTTTTGCCACATTCATGATTGGCTCATTCACAATGGATGTATCTTTCTAAATTTTGGAGATTGAAGTTCTCTTTTGGCAAGAAGCGTTAATGACAAATAAAACTTTGGTGTTGAAATGTTCTTTAAAATATTTAATTAGGTAATAAGACAATGCAATTAATAACCTTATTATGATTTAGTAATAGAGAAGGAATTTTCCTCCCTATATCTTATATGCAGGGGCTAAAGAATGACAAGAAATTTGAAGAGATTCTTGTATTTTCAAACAGTTCTGTGTATTTCTTAATTTCCCAATTTCAATACAGTGCAAAATGTTTTTTTAAAAATCCCTATTCAAAAGTCTCTAGTCTGTCCAAAAGAGTGAGGAATATCCCTGGTGTCAGATGTTTAGATATTCTGTTCATTTTGCAGGATATAAAATCAACTTGTCATGAATCAGTATCCACCAGGATTTGTTCCCATGATGATGCCACAGCCATACATGGTAGCAGTGCGTTTACCACCAGGGATACCTCAGCCACAACGAGGGCAGGCTGCTGCTACAACAGCTGCCTTTTTACCAGGAATGCCACTGGCTGCAGCTTCTAGATTTCCTACTGCCCAACCTGGAAGCATTCCAGGTGTGATGCCAGCCTTAACCACCGCACAGACAAATCCTGTGATGACCCCATCACCGCAGATGTTACAATTGGATCCAAATAGTCTGAAGTTAGCTTACAGTGCTGAAGGTGCCAGAGCAAGGTAGAGTAACGTAGACTTTGTCCATTTTATTTTCCATTCTGATTATTTGTCATCTTTAAAGTTTTTGTAGCACTGACAGATCATTACATAAGAAAATTTTACTCTTTTAAAATATGATAGCATGATTTACCGTATTTTACGGCCTATAGGTCGATATTTTTTTTCTCCAACGTTGTGACCTCGACCTATTCGCCGCATCGACTTATCTTTAAAAAAAATAGTGAAATATTTAACTTGTATCTGCAATTCCTCATTTTAACATCGTAATTCAAAATTTTCCATGGGATAATCTAGGGGCCTACTCCAAACACCCATTTGTATTTACACTTAATAGGACTATTAAATGTGACCTCATGTGTGCGTAATGCACTGTGTTCATAATCAAGTGACAAAATAATGATCTTTCAAGTTACAATATCATTGAAATTCAAGACTGTGTCAGAAACTGCGTGATAAAAATACATCGTTTACATTATATTTATACCGGACAGTTTATACTTTTGAATGATTCCCTTATCACCCCACTGTGAAGTCTTCATTCAGACAAGCTGTGTTCACTGGAACGTGACCTTCAACTGATAAGGATCGCGCGCAGTCTTTGAAGTTGGGAAAGTTTTGGAAAAGGTGTTACATAAATTAATTGACACTAAACCTTGAGTATTTAATTGTTTGACAATTGCAGTAGCATAATAATTTAGGTCAATGTAAGGATAAGACAAGGATTGAGGTCGCTTGTGTAAACAGCATAAAGAATTTAATGATGATTTGACAGGTAACATAATAGAGATGCGTGTATACATAATCAGTACACACGAGTAATATAAGTGATGTTAAATATATATATGATGCAACTTATATGCTTTTTAATCACTCCTATTTAATACTTTGCCGTAAAATAGGCCGATCACTCTGATTATTTTAATAATAGGCTACCATCGTGTTAGCACCAGTTATTAAACATAAACGATGCAATTTCTGTGTTCTCCCATTCATGTTTCCATCTTTGCCGACATCGACCTATCCTCTGTTTCGACCTATCTAATACTTAAGCCTGGATTTTTGCCAAAAATCGGCCATTCGACCTATCCCCCATATCGACTAATAGGCCATAAAATACGGTACTGTGAAAAATTGACAAAAGATACATGCATGTTTGATAATGATTTATACATGATGATATTGATTCTTTAGGATTAACAAATATATGATGCAGGTGATTTTACATTTTCTTGCTTGTATTAACTGGTAATTATTTTTGTTTCCAGTGTTGTATTAATGCAAACTTAAAGATTAAAAAAAATCATTTTACTCTTGTGTTTGCTTTCTTATGCAACAGTATAGTTACTGAAGCCCATCAGTACTTCCAAAATTAACATTTTGTTTTCATTTTCAATTTCATTTTAGTGCCCTTGGTGCATATGCTGGTTTAGGGGAACTTCAGTTGGAACAACCTGTTGAAAAGCCGACAGTGAAGTTGGATAGTTATAATTCAGATTTAAACCTTGTACTAGATGAAGATGGGTATGTTCATATGTGTATAAGGAAGAAAAAAATCATAGTAATATCCTCAATTCGAAATAAGCATTCTATACTTTTATATTACAAAAGGAACACTTTCTTCCTTGATTTTATTTTACACAAACCATTTTTTATTCATATGAAGTGGAAAGTCCTTAAGTCTAATTCCCCGGTACAAGATATTACACAAGGCTTTAAAACAAAAACATAGTGACCGTTCCCTCGCCCAACTCTCAGCATAATAAGTGACAGTTACTGGTCTTTCGTATGATATTTAAAACTGTGGTCCCTTGTCATAACAGGCCTGTCATTTAAAAGAACTGTCACTGCATTGGCGCCAGTCCATAGTAGAGAACAAATTTTGTTGCAGTTTACATATAGATGGTCTTCATTTCATTGGAAATAAACTTGGCAGGGCTTAATACAGAAACAATTAATTATTAAACTTTTACAGTGATCATTTAGAGTTAAAAGGTGTGTGTGTGTGTGTGTGTGTGTGTGTGTGTGTGTGACTGACCATGTACATGTACACAGTTATTTGTAAATTTATCAGGAAGCTGTGTCAGACTTGTCATGATTTCAGGTTTAGAATTCATTAATACAATGTAAAAGTTAACTATCAGTAAACTCTTATCAGGGGTCGAATTTAGCATTTGTGTCCCACTAGTCCCAAAAGAATATTGCCAATTTGTCGGATATTCAACCACACCTCAGATTACCTAAGTTATCTATTTTTGTGTTTTTATATTCTCATGAGTCAGGGTAACTTTGATTTTCTTAGTTTTAAGTTTGCGAAAATAAATTTAACAGGATGATTACAGTAAAACCTGCTATAGCGGTCACCTCTATATAAGGATCACCTGTCTATAAAGGCCAGTTTTGAAAAGTCCCTTGACTGCATACTTGACTAAATTGAACCTGTGTATAAGGGCCACCTGCACATAAAGGTCAATATTGTCTGGTCCCTTGGGTGGCCCCTATATACAGGTTTTACTGTAGTTCATACAGAAATATTTACACATATTTACTTCTAGTCAACCAGATTAGCTGAAGCACAACCTTGACTAGTCCGCTGCAAAAGTTACTTGTCTCGGACTGGCGGAATACAGTAGAAATATTGCTACTAGTAGTGAAAATCACATAACCAACACACAGCTGTATCTGAGATTTTGCTTCATCGTGAACTTTGAACTGTGAACGTTGACAAAAACATTAAATAAGTTTGTTTTCTTTAGTTTTTTTTTGTCCGACTGATGACAACAACATGCCAGGTTGATTGCCTACACATGCATTGACTCCATCTGATGCCATTTGTCATTACCAATTACAAATGTTATGAAACACTATGCCAGACAGATGCTTGACACTAAAGTCAAAGAGGATTACAAACCCTTTGATGAATCTTGAGACTATCTTTCAAAATGGAAACATGATCGTACTAAACCGAATTTCCCGAAAACGTGAACAAATATTTTAGGGTCGGAGACAAAAAAAATAGGCTCAGTTGGGTAACCATAAGCAAATATATATTATATTTTGGTCTTATGGTCCTACATACAGAGAAAGGTAAACCAATAGTTTGAAATGTGTGAACTTATGCCAGACAATATGTTATTATAAAATAAAAAAGTGTTTAATGAAGAACATTTGACTTTATACAGGTATGGTGCATATCCATTAACAGAACCTTCAGGATTTTGTTTCACATGGGCAGGTGTGCGTTCAAATCACGGAGTATGTAAAGGGAAAGTAAGTATTGCTTTGCTTTCAAGGTCAGTGAAATTGGTTGGATCAAGTAATCATATGCGAAGGGTAGTGTCTTTATACAGAGATTTCAACTTTAACCTACTGAAGTTGTGATTAGATCTATATACCAAAGTAGTTTATAAGCTACATGTATACAGTGTGTATGCTTGGTGTAAATTTCATTAGTTTCCCTAAAGGACCAAGTTTTATTTTGAAATAAGTACATGTATTGATAAAAGGCAATATAGAACGTAGAACGTTAATTACCTAGTGACTTCTATAGTAAGGTATTTTTTGTTTTTACCGAAGTGTGTGTGTGTGTGTATATATATATATATATATATATATATATATATATATATATATATATATATATATTCATCTCAATTCAAACTTATGTTTAAAATGGAAGTACATGTAGGGTTGTCAAAATAACCCATTTCAGTGCTTTGATTTGTTGTTGTTGTTGTTTTTCGTTTTTTACCCTTTCATCAGTTTAAATGTTAGACAAATGAGTTATATGGAGCAAAGTATTAGGAACATCCTTGTGCAGGATAAGATTTTTTAGTGTGGAGACTAATACAGGCCTTGACCGTAACATTTTTAACAACTTGCCCAGTCGGGCAAATGCTACTGAAATTTTGGTAGCCCGCCACGAAAAGCCCACGAAGAAAAAAGATTATAGTTTATTCAATTTTGTGCTTTATAAATTTATTGTTATTTTTATTTTAATATATATATATATATATATATATATATATATATATATATATATATATACTGTATTTATCTCTGAATGATGCAATTACAAAGTTAAAGTTTAATTGTAAACGCATCATCATTATTATTATTATTATTGTTATTATTATTATTAATCATTATTACTATTTTACCGTAAAATTACTATGTGTTTAAATCCATGCAAATTACAAAAGTAAGTTTCCATTGTTGTTAAATAAAAAATAGCGATCCATTTTTATGTATTTCATTAAAACTTTACTCAAATTAACTTTTTTTACCTTATTATTCACCTACATTTAATTCATGTTGAGGTTTTTCAATTTTGAGGTTTTTGAAATGAGGAATGGTTGTACTTCTACTGGCATTTTTACTTGCCTGACTATAGAAATCTTGTTGCCTGGTTCCAACTTTCACTTGCCACAGGCAAGCGGGCAACCGTTAACATCAAGCCCTGCTAATAGAATGCTGATTAAGTAGTCACTTCATTTGTCACTTTACACAATTGTCTATTTGCAAATTTATGGATTTGAGTATGACAGACTGAAACAAAGTGAAAACAAAATATTTATGTTTGCAGCTGTTTCAATATGTATTTACTCATTCACCCCTTAAGACACATTTAGACTGGTCTAATCCATGCATTTACAGAAGAGTCCATTGTTTTTCAGGGGTCGATGAGTTAAAGAAAATATTCAGCTAATGATGCAAATTATCTAGAGATAAAATGTACATTTTATTTGCAGGTTTACTTTGAAATGCAGATTACAGAACAGTTAACAGCCGACTTTGGTGATGATCATCAAGAGACAGATCCACACATAATGCGTATAGGATGGTCCACTGACGATACCACATTTCAGCTGGGTAAGAACAATAATGACTGAATGATACAAAATTCATTAATCATGAAAAAATGAGATGGAACAAAATTTGCTCTGACATGTTCAGAAATGCTTTGCAGCTTTGCCTTTAATTCAAAGGGAACTTTTCAATATATAGAGCTATATGTTTTCAGCAAAGTTGCAAAAATAATCTAAATTTTTGGGGAAAAGAATACTTTTCGTATGGGTGAAGAACCCTAAAGATTTTTTTTCGGTGAAGTAAGTGGGGAAAGATTCAAACTCGAACAATATATTTTATTTCACTTGGAGAAATGGGGTTTATATGAGAGTAAATTCTATGTAAAGGTAAATGCACTAGAACATTCAATTCTCTCTGCAGTGCTCCAGATAATTTTCAGATTTTTGTAATATTTTAATTATTAATGTCATTTTTATGATTATAATTATTATTGTTTTATTGATCAATAAAAAAAATATCATTGTTTCCATGAATGTGACATGTTTTTGTGTTCCTGTAGGGGAGGAACCAGAGTCCTATGGATATGGAGGAACTGGAAAGTTTTCCAAAGAATGTAAATTTAGTAATTATGGAGAAAGATTCGGACTTGGAGATATAATTGGTGCATTATTAGATATGGACAGTAGGCCTCCAACCCTCTCTTACATGAAGAATGGGACATGGCTAGGTATTGCTTGCTCCTTACAAGGTTTTCCAGCCGGGACAAAAGAGAAGTCTCTATTCCCTCATCTGTTAAGTAAAAACTGCAGGTTTGTATTCAGACATCATTTTCTTCTGATTCCCTGTTAAAGCAGATGAGAAGTTTTGAAAAACTAAAAACAGCTTTATTTGTCTTGAAAAGTCCATTTGGACCATGAAAAACCTGGAAAAAAACCTCTTGAACTTTAGTTTGGTTTTTCATTACTCTGTAAATAGAAATTTTGCCTAAATCAACCTTACACAACATAAATCAATGCAATTGACCTCTCGTACATGTGAACTGTTCAACCAATGAAAATATGACTTGAAAGATTTGGAAAGTTTATGGTATGGTAAAGAAAAGTAATTGTTATAGCGAAGAAGTTGTCAGTCTGCACAATTCATTTGGAGCATCTTTGCTGAATCAAAGGTTTTGAAGGAATTCAGTGCTATTTATTATATTTACATTCCTTTACCATTTGATAAACTTTCAGTATTGCGTAAGCTGCATTTTCCTTGGTCGAACATGACAAATCTACAAGGTCGAGTGCGTTCAACCCCATAACAGGTTTTGTTGGATTTTTAAGACCCCTGCTAACAATAATTGTAAAGAAATTGTCCATCTTTCTAATTTTGGACACTCTTCCATTGCATATTAAATTAACTGTAAATATAAAACTTTATGCTGAAATAAAATGAATGGAAGCTGGAGTCAGTTTATTGTTTTTCTTCGCTACAGGTTCAGAGTAAACTTTGGACAAGAAGGGACATGGTACCCTCCACCTCCTGGCTATGTTTATTTACAGCAAGCCTTGGAACTTGTGCCTGGTTCACAGGCACCCGAGAAAAAAAGTGATTGCGAGGTAAAGTTTCAATATTATGTAAATATGGGAGATTTCGAAAATAAAAAATTGGTGTATATATGTGTATATATATATATATGACGAAATATTCACGTTGATGATGTTATTACTTCTACTGTATATCAAATTCATTAAATAATCATTTTTCAATTGGCAAAAGTTATTCATAAATAATTGTGGCATAAATGTAATGGTTATATATTTGTTTGTAATGACCAAATTGTGTACAGACGGTACATAGATAAATCAGATAATACTTGTTCAGAAGTAAGGTTACTCAGACAAACTTTTTATCCATTTTCTCTAATAAGGAGAGAGAACAATCTCCCCAAACCTTTCTCAAAATGTTCTGAACTGTTATTATTATTAGTAATGTTATGATTTAGTGTGTGACTTGGACACTTAAATAATTTTTTCAGCGAACTGTTGGGTTCTTTTATATAGTAACTTTACCTATTTTTCAGATTGTCCTGTTCAGTTTTAAAATTAAGACAACTGCATGATTGAAATTTTTTATACATGTTTATTAATTCGATCTCTCTCTCTCTCTTCAATTAGATCTTGCATTAGTTCTAACACACACACAAAGAGACATACATTTACATTTTATTAAGTGATCTTGTGTTGTTGGTATTTTTGGCATTGTTGATGTTGTTGATGATTTTGATGTTGTTGGTGTTGTTGTTGCATAAGATGGTCATCTCTTTTTAGATGATAATGATCATTGGTCTACCAGGGGCTGGAAAGACTACATGGGGTGTGAGTATGAGGAAGAACCACCCACACAAAAAATACAACGTCATAGGAACAGATACACTAATTGACAAGATGAGAGTTATGGGATTGCCTAGAAAGAACAACTATCATGGAAGATGGGATGTTCTGATAGACAAAGCAACAAAATGTCTCAATAAAATGTTTGATCTGGGTAAATAGTGATTTGACATTTCCTCTGCTTGGTTATGAAATTTCAACACTGTAACTGAATCTGAATTACGACATCATATTTTGCTGTTGAAAATGACAACTTTGTAAGAAACAAGTTTTGGAAACACCATGGTTTAATGTTGTGATATTTTTCTGTTGTAATTGTAACAATAATACAAAAGAATAAATCCATAAATTTACACCTCTAACTTTACCAAACTGGTCAAAAATAGACCATAGAAAACCTCCTATATGTGAGGAAGTCAATAGTTATGATTAGTATCAATGACAGATAAATTGACTACTTCATTTTATAGGTAGAGAGTCCAGTGGTTTTTTTAAAATTATTACCAGTGATATAATTTTATTTTATTTAAACAATCCTTAAAAATGAAAGAAAAATGAGGTGATGCCTCATTTGTAAAAATCAGTAAAGTAGTTTTCATACAGCAGCAATTTATAATTTTCAGAATCAGCCATTTTATTATCCAATTTTGCTGAAAATGGCAGTTTAATGCATTTTCAAACCCAAATAAAAACAACAAATGTTAACCAAGTCGGCTAATTTTTCACAAACTTTATAAATACATGTACTTGCTTTCCCAACAACTTAGATCAATTCCAGGACCAACAAAACATCACAAATATTTTTTTGACCTATCAAAAGTCGGCTATCATTCAATTTCAGCAGTAACGGGACAAAAGCAATCAAACTGAATGAAGGACTAGCACTTCAATTGTTCAATATTTTTGTCTCTAAATTGGTGCATGGTGGGGAAAAACCGGAATTTTAACAGTTGTTTTACATGCTAACAATGACATAAATAATACATATTCATGAATTTTATATCAATTAGTGACATGTTTACTTTTGCTTTAATTATTACTCAAGACAGGCTGAAAAAAATTTGTAGACATGTATGGCCTACTCATGTACTGCTGTATACAGCAAAGCTACAAAACCACTGTTCATGTTCAACTTTTGACACAGAAACTTGTCTTCATTCTATTTTTACAATTGAGAATTCTCAATGTATATGAATTATTTACAGTTTGACCAAAATTGGACATACATTATATGTAATTCCAAGGAGTTTTATTCATGAAAAATAACGACATAATTATATTACGATATGAATGTCAACTAATCATTAACTACGTCTGATGTCAGTGGCTCTATATCAAAATGAGGGACTTGCTATCAAGTTCAACTCATCATGTTGTTTTTTGCCTCAAATAGATATATGTTCCTGCCTCATTATTGATGTAAAGTTTTGCATGAGGAAATTATACTCTCTAAATTAACCGAAAATCATTGGCTATATGTGAATTTTTAAAATAACCCTGTATTTCTAGGTCATCAACTTTTCATTTTGATATTTTACCTTCATTAAAGCAGAAATCAGAAGTTTGCCAAGCAGTATGGGCAAAATAAAAAAAATAAAAATCTTTATGTTTATTGGATTGTAAAATTATTATTGTATGACATTAGGAACATGGTCTATTTTAGACTCAAAGATGAGCTATGATGGGATTTCCTGGTGCTGGGAAGCTGGAAAAAAAACATCTTGTATTGACCATGTTCTTATTAAAATTCCGATGTTTACTATGTAATTCAACAGATTCATGATCAGAAATAAAAAGAGTAATGTTAAATTAGTGAATTTATCAAACATAAAGTGTGTAAACTCCAAAATTACAATTGCAATATCATGAACCAAATCGACCTCAATACATATTCTACATGTGGAAAATAACATTGCAGACCACAGCATCAACTGTTGGCATCTGTAATTTATGTTGTCAGTTAAGCCAAGGACATTGTAAATTATTAAAACTTTCAGCATAATTTTGCTTACTATGTATATTGAGGTAAAGATACTTATCATATGAGCTTTTGTTACCATGATCCAAAGACACAAAACTGCAATGTTGGCTAGAGTATCAGATTTTAGAATGAGAAAAAAAAATAAACAAACATTGTCAATACTGAGACAAACTGTTTCATGAACACATGAAACTGACCATCAAGACCGATTAATATCCATGTCATTCAAACCAACACCATTCTGTTTCTTTCTTCCCCCCCCCCCCCCACCCCCTAAAAAAATGTTTAATATTAAAATTTTATTTTAGCATCACATTTCCATTTTTTATCTTATTATCTGTATTTCTGATGGATATTTTATCACCATACAATATAACACTAACCTTTATAATTGTTTTTCTTCATTCAGCAAAGACAAGAAACAGAAACTACATTCTTGATCAGACAAATGTCTACCCTTCTGCAAGGAAAAGAAAAATGAAAAGTTTCCAGGGGTTTTTTAGGAGAGCAGTTATCATTCAACCAGATGATCCCGAGTTGATAAGACGATCAGAGAAAAGAACAGAGGAAGGTACGATGCTGTTATGATGGAATGATTATCTAAATCTTAACGGTTTATTGTTTTTGTGCATACAGGATTGCAATGCAAAGTGTATCCCTTATTTATGTCATATTCTGGTCATTGCAGGTTTCCACCTACACTGATTTTTGTTTTTAATCTATTATGAAAAGTGTAAACAAGGGTTCTATATAATTTTGTTCAAATTTACCTGGAAGGCTTGAGTTAGTTGAATAACTTTATATCATTCGTCTCAAAATATGCACATATAAGCACAAGTGTCCGCAGCTGTCAAAAATTCAGAACAATTTATGGTTTAGTCCTATTAGAAATCTATTATCAGTGGTCCATATGTTTGGTTGGAATGTACACTTAATTCAGAATGCTGCGCTGAATATTATTTTCTATGATGATAGTAAACAATCTCCTGTGCAGTAATAGACATGACAGTTTGTTTACCCAAGGCAGGTCATATTTTCCAAGGGCGAAGCCCACGGTGTATATAACTTGCCGCGGATAAACAAATTCTCATATCTCCCTATAACCAGGGCAATAAATTGTTTATTATACCGATATGAAAAACTCAAAAAATAAAACAACTGCCATTACAGTTTCAAGAATATTTTAATCAAAACAACAATTTTTTTCAAGAAATTTATGAAAAAACTTCACTTTGATGATCCATAGTTGTTTCATATCAAGGACTATAACTCTAGTGGGGTTCCGAATGGGAGGAAATATGACATGGAAAATAGAGGGCTTGAGGGAGACTAAACGTTTCTGTTCCTAGTCATGTGAATACGTTTGTCCAATAAGGATTAAGAATCTAGCATAGAGGTATAATAATAGAACTAATTCCTGATCCAATAGGAATTTGCAATTACCGTATGCCATTTTAGTGTTCATTAGGTATGTAAAAGGAGAGAGTGTATTTCAGAATTGGGGAGCTTAGTCATTTTATGATACAGTGATAATTACAGTTAAAAATGAAAACAAATGAACTCTCCAAATTAAGATATTGCAGAAATAAAATGAAAGTATGTGTATAACCATGAGCTTCTGTACATGAATTAGTTGGCATAGGGCTGCCGTGTGTCTGTTTTACCAGCTTCTTTTTTAAATGATTATGTGAGAAAATTAAGTGTGTATGTAGCATCATCCAGGAGTTAAAAATTGTTTTTTAGATACCTAAGTCCAGGACTTGGAGAGTAAATTTCTGGCAAGTCCAACTGAGAAATTTCAAAGTCCATGCTGAATTTTGTAAATAAGTAATACAGTAAAATTATAAATGAATGCAGATGAGGCAAGTCCCACGGACATCAGGTATTTCTAAATGCCAAGTCCGAACTAGCATTAACCAAGTCCCGGACTTGGGGAATTTTGAACTGCTGATCATCTATACAAACTTGACAAATGACATTTGAAATATCTTGACATACATGTGTTCATTATCAATTGTACAGGGAAGTTTGTACCAGAGTCAGCAGTTCTTGAGATGAAGGCAAATTTCCGCCTACCAGATGACAATGATCCTTTGTTTGACAGCATAGAGTACGTGGAACTGGGAAAGAAAGAAATCCAAGCCTTGCTTGACAGGTAAGCTGTTGTTTTTTTCTCTTGATCAGATAACTCCCCCTTTTAAGATCAGAGGCATGTTATTTTTGGTCTGCCATTTGTCCATTGTCTATTTGCACCATTTGCATTTTTTATGCACCCCGCCTGAAAGGTCTGCCAGAGGCATCTGTTGTTTGGATCATCGGTCCGTCTGTTTATCTGTCCGTAATTCCATCCCGCTTATATATATAAAGTACAATACTTCAAGTTTAGATTGTGGTACAGTAACCAAACTTAGACTGTAAGTTCATCTAAGGGTTGCTCACACTTCACAGACATCACATGCCCCTGGGGGATGGGGTGAGTCAAAATATAGGACATCACAATATCTAAATTTTACATTTTATTTGCCAGCATAGATACTTGTTGTGACCAGGGCATTTGTGTTTCACAAACACATCTTGTTTATCAAATAAATTTCTTCCTCAGTTTTTCACCCAATTTGGATAGTAAATGTATATTCATAAGATCTTGGAGAGTCTTAATTATGGACAACATTTGGCAATAATTAAATATTTCAGGAAAGACTGCTGATTAGGGCAGAATGCTTTCAAACACACTTTGTTCTTTTTACATATAGGAATTTTGTTTTCTCCTAATTAGTATGGAATATTCCTTTCAAATAAACAGAACCCTCTCATTTTAGTGTCTTTAACTGTGAACCAATGAGTTCAGCATGTAAGTAAGTTCTATATACCATAAGACAAGAAACCATTGTCGTTTGTCACATTCAGCATCCTACATAGTATATTTAGACATACGAGCTGGCATGTTCAGTATGTAAGAGTCACCCGAGGTTAAACACAAAAACAAACAACTGAATGCATTTGAAGTAAACCTGCAATTTCATTTTTTTCTCCAGATATAACAGAGATGGCCAACAAAGTGGCCCACCAAGACAGGGAAGATTTGGTCAAAACAAACCATTTCAGCCCCCTGCAGATCTTAGACAGGTAAGTCATGTACTCGGGGCTTTGGGACAATACCACCACACATTTCCTACTGAGGGGTCAGAAAAATCTATACTTCTGAGATGTTATGAATGTTTTTAAGTATACATTTCAGCATTTTATATTATTCTTTGTGCAGTTTTGCAGACAATTGTGAATCTCATATGACACTGTAATTTGATAAAATTTGTGCTTAATGGCATAGTTTATGGTTAACTTATTTGGTTGGCTTAATCACTTAGTTTGATGGCAACACATTTTATGTTTGGTAATTTTAGTAGGTCAATATTCTTATCTAAAGGCAAGCTGAGATAGGAATGTTGCAATGACAGAGGAAGTTTCAAAATATATGTAAATAAATAAAAGATGGGGTTGGAATTAAAATAAGCTCAGATAATCATTGCAATTCTAGGAAGAAGGAAAGCATGTTTTTTTTTTATTTATTTTTCCACTAACAGACATGCACATTAATTGTAATTGTGTATCAGAATTCTGCTTTAAACCCCTGGTTCAGAAGTTGTCCTACCAGTATTAGCTAGGTACACTTTTTCTCCTATGTTATCACTGTGTACATTTCTCCGTTAGATGAGAGACAGCAGATTTTCAGCTAATGTTATGCAGCACCTTGTATTCAGTCTTGCTGATCAATAACCATAGCTTTGCACTGTGATCCCTTTGACCCTTCATAGCAGCTTGTTAATTTATCTGTGGAATTCATTTTTTGTCACATGTATTTCTTGTAGATATAACTTTTGATGTACACACCTTGCATCCGATCATTTGCATCCTTGTAAAATGTACTGTTTTTGTAAATTTCTTTTAAACATACAAGAAGATAAGAAATTTTATCTGCTAATGCAATTACTTATTACCGAAAAGCTTATACTATACCTTGTAATTGTAGAATATTGAATTTAATGACCTTGACCTTTGTACAATTCAACATTCATGATTGGCAGTGTTTGTCTCTTTCACTTTTCATAACTGTATCATTTCATTATAATTTGCAGAATTAGCAGTCGTGAAATATGGATGATTTATTATTTATCCCAAGCACATTCTAGTATTTTATTTGAAAATCTTAACAGATAACCCTAATTTCTATGTTTGAATTTGAATTTCTTCTGTATTGATGATTTATCTTGGTATTAAAAAAATGAACCTTAATAGTAATAGCTGTCTGTAAACTCGAGTTTGTACTCCTTATTTATAAAGTGGACCCCTCACAGTGGTGGTATTGTTCCCAGTGTGTAGACATTATCTTAATATTGACTTAGACTATCATTTGTAATTATGTAGCAAAATTTAGCATAGATGATTTTCAGAAATATATATATATATATATATATATATATATATATATATATATATATATATATATATATATATATATATATATATATATATATATATGAAGTATGATAATTATGTATACAAATCACTGACATATCTTTCAAATATATGAATTTGCATTTCTGACTGTCTTTTCTTCTCTTCCTCTGGCTTGCTGACATTTTGAAATTATATAAATTTGAATTAAACGAGTCTACTTATCTAATAGCACAATCTTTCCTTTTAATAGTTTTGGTTTTGATTATGTCATTGAAAGATATATGTTTTGCAATGAAATGAACCAGAAGAATCAGTTGTTTTCATTCAGAAAGATAAATGAGTCAGAATGTTGATAATAGCTCTTATTAGAAATGAAAGTTGTCGAGATTTTTGCTCTTTTTGCGTGTTGTATTTGTACCACAGGTGTTACTTTTTGTCATAAGCTAGGCACTATCTGTATGATGTTGAAAGTTGTGGATTCGTCTTAATTTCTGTGGCGTGTGTATGGAGAATGTCTTATTCCTTAATTATATCATATAGTCACAATTATTGTAGGGTATTTCTCTTTATATTCTCAGCAATAACTTTGACTAGTAGTGTAGTAAAATTACATTGAAAATGGTTACCAACAAATCATCTGGAGCACAAACCCGTTTCTTCACCCCTCTCTCAATCTAGCAGTGTATAACCAATTACTTTTGTATCATTTAAAATCTTTGTGTCACCACCTGTCTTTGCATATGATTTCCAAGGTGTTTATCCTCCAATTTCATTTTGTTTGGTTTTTTTTATTGTTTTGTTTTAGACAAGCGAGAATGTGTATCTCAATTTCAGGATAAAAAAGGGGACAACATTTCATTTCAGCTCATGAAACCATTTTTTTTTTCACATTTTATATGCTTAGTGAGTCTTATTTCAGAATATCACTGTTACTTAGGTCATTGAAAAAAAAAACACCTTATGGTGATGCAGCTTTTGTTTTCAGCATAATTATACTCATGATATGCATGAGTCAGTGAAAATCTGTTTCATTGTTTTTCCAATTTCCAACAGCTTTCCAGTATTTTAAAAATAATACATTTCTCATAATTATTTACTGTCGTCTATTTTAGGGGGGTGAACAACATTTTTTTTCAGCAACTTGTTCAGTTCTATTTGTATTCGTTCTCTGAATAATTGGTTTCTTTTTTTTTTTTTTTTTTTTTTTTGCCATGCTTAATTGATTTCAGATAAGAGTTCTTTTTGTTGTCTCTGCCCATCCTTATTACATGATATATATGTAAATCATGTTATTAAATCACCTTTTCTTTCAAATAATTTTGTTTTGCAGTATACCAAGTATTTTACTCAAAGTAGTAAGCTTTGCAACCCAAACTCCTTTTTTTATTTCTTGGAGTTAAAAACAGCAGAAAAGCTTTTATAGTTTTTCAGATTTCTGTAAAAACAACTGTAGATTAGTACAAAGCTATATGTTAATGTAACAAGTTTTGCATACAAACAAATATTTATTCCTGTTATTTCAAATTCAATATACGTCACATGCGAAAGCCAGATCTCTCTTCCCGGGTTCATTTTCACCGGGTTCTCTCCTCCACCATTAAAAACTGACTGCCACCATGTAACTGAAAAATTGTTGACTGTGGCATAATACACCATTCAAATTGTAAAAAAATCTAATTTAATAACTGTGGTTGGATAATTCGGAGATGTTTTAAGAAAATGTTTATCTAGAAAACATGTAGCGTTTCACATAATATTTTTTTTTTCTTTTTTTGTTCGAAATAAATACTATGTAAATGATTAAAGAAATACCTGTATATAAAAAAATTGAAATTGACTTCTTGTCAAATACATCACTAGTTTTAAGTTTATTTAGAAGATATCTTTTATGTAAAGTCAACATAACACATAGGGTTACTAACATTAGATATTAAAACAATGATACTTAGTTTGCTGGAAACAATATTAATGCCATATTTATTTTTATCATACACACTCTGCTTACTATGGCATATGTGATACTAATGAAATTTGCCATCCATATCAGTAGGGGTCATGATATGGGTTCCAAATCCATTTCAGGGGATGTGATAACTATTATCCATATGGTCTGCATTGCAATGAGGCTTCCCTGATAATACTCATTAAAAAAAAACAACTCTACAATAGATAGATGTATTGTGCTTGGTAGTTGTCACACCAAAAAGTAAAAGGTAATATATATGTAGGCAGGGGTTTGGGAGAGCTATGATGAATTGCTAAAGAGTTCAGTAACTGAAATGCATTTGTTTATTGAAGTGAAACACTGAATGATTGCCTAATCCTACAATCGAGCTGTTATGTTCAAAATATAAAAATTTTCAAAGTAGAGAGGTGGAATTCTGTTTTGTGAAACCTGAGGACTAATTCAGTGTTCTGTGGATAAGCATTGATTCAGATTGGTTACAAAGTGATAAATGGAAGCTGTTGTTTTGAGAACTACCAGTAAATGTAGAGTGAGTCCTCTGTCTTTTCTATGTGTATGTGCGTGTTTGTGTTCGTGTGTGTGTGTGTGTGTGCGTGCGTGTGTGTGCATGCATCGGTTTCTGATGATTGGAAAATTTTCAAGAAATAAGATGCAGCAATTGCAACAGTTTGTTTAGGACACTTTTTGTTTGAATAAAAGATATCCACAGTGCAAATTTTAAAAACCTTTAGAAAAATGCATTTGAATTATGTGCATGAAGATATCTTGGATAAAGCAATTTATGTTTTAGTTAGACATTATTATATACCGTATAAAGAAAAGGTAGCAACAAGATCTGGTAGAATTCAATTTAATCAAAACCAATGTTTCATTTCCTTTTTTCTGATACATGTGGCTCAGAGGATCTAGCAGTCACATGCGAGTGACTTCGTATGTGTGTACTATTTGACCAGTGAAAATTCAACTTACAAAATATTGAAAGTTTATTGAATGGTTTCAGAAGAGATGTAACTCATTTTTATTTTCAAGTAATCGTTGGTCTGCAGAATTCATTCAGTTTCATCTTTGTTGATTGGATTCTATCCAAGGTTTTGAAAGGAATTCTCTTCTTCCAGATTTTATGTATTCAGTAATGTGTATAATATATACATCTCTAAACTAGTCAATAAGTTTTCAAGATTGCGTTTGCCACATTTTTAATGGTTGAATATGACACGTCTGTGAGGAAACTGGCGTGTGACCCAATAGCAGGTTACGTTATATATCCTCTACACAGCATATCAGAAAACAGGAGATTTGTAAAATTTAACATAATTTTCAAATTGGTGCTGATTGTTATTGTATAAATGTATTTCATCAGATATCTAAGTAAACAGTATTCACAATCCTTGATAAAGGTATATAGCTTTTTTCCCATGACAGAAGCAAGAATGATTGTAGTTCATTCAATTTACTCCTTTTTCAGTATTCATACATTTGTTTTTGTGTCGAAATGCTGCCAGCTAGCTTTTTATTGCATGCGTTCATCCAATTGAATTTCAGCCATATTCCAAAAGAAATAACAAAACTATTGTTACTTGATTCTACTGACAAGTTTAGCAATCGACAGCAGTTTATTTTATATGCAGAATAGACTATCTATTTGGGATCCAGATGGATTGGAAAAAATAAAACAACCCAAAAATCATTTATTTCTCAGACAGGTTGAAGACTAGGATCCTACATATTTATTGAACTATTCATTTTATCTTCATATACTAAAATTTCATTAAATATATGTAATTATGATTAGATAATACTCATAATCTACATGCTTGCTGCATATTGTCCCATCCTTCTAGCGTTTTCTTAATAGTTATGTAGTTTGAATATATTTTCTTTTAACTCAAATAGCAGAAAGAGAAATTCTTTTTTTCAGAAACATTTTCTAATACCTGAAGTATTTCTGTAATATTTTGTTAAACATTTGTTAAATATAATCTATCCCAGGTTTAAAATACTGGTGTACTGAAAAAACAAATTTCAGAGAAATTCAAATAAATGTGACTTTTGTTTAAATCAATGTTTCATGAGCTAAAACCTAACTCACCTGAAGTACAAATTCAAAACTATTTAAGTAAATATTCAATATTTTCTGTAAACAAGTTTCCTTGCAATTTGATCTCGGGTGGTTACGCTTTCTTGTTACAAATAATTTTGGTTCTCCAGTATGTATTATGTTATTTGTTTACCATAAATACATCATATAGATGGAGGAAAATGCATGCTAACAGATGTCGAAGGAAGTAGCTAGACACGTTGATGTTCTCGTAACTATAATGATGTTGTGTAATACCCCTTTATGGGCAGAATCATATCAGTAAAATACATAACATGTTGGAACAAACATCACTTTAATAATTTTTGTTTTCTACAAGTTTGAAATTTATATTAAGTTATATCACAACAATGTTTTTCATGCCACATTTTAAATGGGCTGTAGTATATTCTTTACTTTTCAGAGAGACTTATCCAGATTATAAAGCATATATCACATCCCCCAATATACTAATCAATTAAATCCAAAGTGGGAATTAAATAAAATGTCCTTTTGGGTGAGAAATCAGCACTTGTTTACACTTATCAACACATAGCTTCTACTGTTATTTCAACAGCTTTTACAATTGAGAAGAAAAACAAGTTACTGTTCTGTAGTGGATATATTCCTTTTATACTTACATGTAACCATGTCCTGCATTTCAGCAACCAAGGAATGTAAATGTGTAAATATTTCGTTAACAATATCAAAAACCAAACTTGCATGTTAATATATACTAATAATAAAAGTGCATAGTCAGTATGTGGTTGCGACTGGATAAATTTTGTTTCTTGTGGTTGACATTTTGTGTCTAATCATATGATTGTTTTCCTTTTCTTTACTTTTGTATTTTTTTTTTCATCTGAGGCTTTGTTTTTGAATGGACACAAAACAGGTTGACAAGGTGTTTTGTATATGTCAGTGTATGTTTGTGGTCTTGAAGTAACTTTAGTTGTTCAAGTGTCCTAAATAAGTATGAAAGTAAAACTGTTCATTGTTCTTCACTTTTCATGACTTTTCTCCAATTGTACTTTGGAATTAAATTTAATTGAGGTTCTGGTCAGTTTACTGAAACTGATGATTTCAGTAGTTAAATGTCATGGGTGAATGTTGTTGGAAAGTCATTTATTCTAGCTGTTAACATTTTTATGGATGTTTTGATATCATATTGTGCAGGTCCATGGTATTTTGGGATAAAACAAAATGATGAAATATTCAGAAATAGCAAATGCTGAATTAGTGTGCTGGAATATTTAGTAATTAATTTCCAATTGTAGATGATGTGGAATGTATGTTTTTATTGAAAAAAGGTTCAGGTTAGGATTTTTGTACATGTTAAAAGATTATACCTTGAATGAATCAATATAATAGCTGCATCTGTGCTGTAAATTGTATAAGCTATGAGTTGTCTAAATGTGACATGGAATTTAACATTAAGTAGAAAACAATGCATTTACCTACATTTATGAATTTTAAATGCCTATAGCTTGAATACTATGATGTATTTTGTAATTACGATAATTGTTAGTTAGAGTACCTAATATTTGGTTTTTGTGCAGTATCTTTTTTGTATGGTGACTCTTAAAACATTATGTCAGTATTATTTCTAAACATGAAATTATAAGTCTGATCACTGTAAAGAAGGAATTAAATAGTTTCAAATCACTAGATAATCTATGAATTTCTTATCATTCAGATACATTATAATGTCAGTGAATTATAATACCAGATGCAGCTATTATCTTTGCTTTTATTTGAACACGTATCAACAGTTTTTCTTTCTTATTCAGGTTGCACCATTTTCAAACCAATCAAGTAACCCTCCATTGCCCTCAAACCAGTATGGAAATCCATATCAACAATCCGGGTATGGTCAAGCCAAGTCTCAAGAGTTTGGCCAACATGGAAGACAAGGAGATGAACAGAGGTTTGAATCTCATTCAAGGCAAAGTAGGCATTCTGCAGCATCAGGAAATCGGGATTCAGAACCAGCATCTAAACGTGGTAGGTTTGATGCGTCAAGTGGTGGCAACTCTAGTGCTCTTGATCTTTTAAAACAGGAATATGCTGAAGAAGAGCCACCACCTCAACCTCAAATGCCACCTACTGGTTTTCCACCAAGACAACCTCCCCCACCAAAAACTGCTATAAAACAAGAACCACAGTGGAATAGAGGTGATATTGCATGGGCTGCACAGTATGGTATGCAAACAGGACAGGCTCTTTTACCAGGTTACAGCTTCCCTACTGATGGTACCACGCCTGTGCCTCCAATGCCTTCCACTTTAGCAGGAACACAATTTGGACCTGGGCAGGATTTTGGAACTCCAGGAAAAGGCAGAGGTCTGCATCAGCAGTTCAATCAGTCTGTTGCCCTCAGTCAGCCACCTCCACCACCACCCGAACAGCCAAATGTTAGAGGTTGGCAAGGACCTCAATTTAATACAAATATTGTTAAACAAACTAATCTGTCAGATTCCAGGAACCAACAAAGTGTATCCAATCAAATGGAACAAGTTAGGAATGTTCAAAACCAGTGGCAGCAAAATGCTGGGTATGATGATCAGACTATGGGATTTCATGGAAATCAGCAGGATCAAAATCAACGGCAGATGCAGCAACAAGCAGGGTATGGTTCACAGACTCCTGGTTTTGGTAACCAGCAAGGGGGTCGTCCAAACCAGCAGTTTGGAGGTTTACAAAATCAACAAGATCCATATAGGAGACAGGATCATGATTCTTTCAGGCAACAAAGTAATTCTGAACAAGGTGGTAGCTATAGAAATCAGCAATCAACTTTCAGAAATCAATCCTTTGACAATAGGTCTGCAGGAAATCAGTCTAAACAAAATCCAAACACATTTGAGAGAAATAGATTTGGGCGAAACTATGACACAGGAGATAATCGTAGTCAAATGCAGCAACAACAACAAATTGGTGGAACAGGATTTGGAAACTTTTCTGATCACCAAAGTCATACACCTGAAAATAAGCGTCAGCAGTCCCCGGAAAAACCTAAAAGGGAGAGAAGGAGACCAAGCAAGTGGGATACTCCAAGTGAATCATCTCCTTCTCCAACTCCAACACCAGCAGAAAGTGGTGTAAGTGAAGAGGTAATGGCTAAGGTGGCTGCTATACAACAAAATTTGCAACAACACATAGAAGAACAGCAACAACAGGAGCAGCAGCAACAATCAAATGTACCAAATGAGGATTCATCTCGTGGAGCAACAGGGTGGCAACCACATGAACAAGATTCAAAGCAAGACCTTCAAGGTGGACCTAGAATGGGAAATCGATGGGTTGGACAAGATCAGGATCGACAAGGAGGACGACATGGTGGATTTGGAGGCAATGATGGACAGAAAAGCATGAATATGCCCCGAGGAGGATTTGGTGGTTGGTCACCCAGGCCAATGATGGGTGGTAGAGGAGGTAATGGACAAAGACCTCCATTTAGGCCACCAGGTGATCAGCAGCGTTTTCCGGGTGATAGGCAAAGATTTGGAGGACCATCTGGAGATCAAGGATTTGGTGGACCACATGGTGGTCAACGGTTTGGAGGGCCACCAGGACAAAATCATGGTCGAGGAGGACCTAGACAGTTTCACCCACGTGGCCCAAATGATCAAGGTGGTATGCGAGGAGGAAGGCCATTTGGTGGAAGAGGCGGTCCATTTGGACAAAGAGGAATGCCCAGAGGTGGACCAAGAGGAGGTCCAGGTGGACGATGGCCAAGACCGAATTAAATGGTTTTAGTGATAAAGTAAATTTTCACATGATTTTATACACAGTGTAAGAGAGATTATCACCACAAAAAATATAATGAAGCAAAAAGTAACTTTCCATAGAATGATTGTTTTTGGAGTTCAGTGTTGACAAACATTTATTGATCAAATTAGGTTTCTTTTGTGTTACATGGGAGACATTATTAAATTAGTGTCCCAATGTATGAAGGTAGAGAAATCGGAACAGTGGTTTGTATGAATGGTCAGAATGTCTCATATCTTTTCAATTTTTGTTGTGCTAGTATTCATTCATTTCACCATGGAAAAAGTATAGTTCCAGATAATCGAAACATAAGATCCTGTTTTCATTTATCTTCATTTTATGTAGGTTGATATATCTTGATTTAGAGCCATAACCACTTAATTCAATGCTTGTGCCCTTGTTAAACATGTTTTACTCGTGTCTTGTAACAAGTTGTAAGTAACAATTGTTTATCTAACAACTTCTTTTCCTTTTTATTATCTCATCTGTTGCATACAATATTTTTTATATGACAGATATTTTAAATCCCCCAAGCTGGATTTCTCGTCTCCTCTTAATTCTAATTTTTTCTAGGTCTTGTGGTATGATATGTTGGGTTATCTTCCTGATGTATGTGTGCATAATGCAATTTTATTTAAATTCTTGTTTTTATAAAAATTAAAAATCAGGAGAACCAAGGACCTACATTTCAGGAAACGTTTTGCATGGATTCAATTATTTTTTGTCGTTGCAGGTTTATTTCAATATGTCTTATGTGTTGGTGTTTTCATCCCCAGAAATACATTGTTCAGGATATCTTGCATGTAAAAATTAAACAAAATACTTCAATGATATGGGAACTTATTGCATGCTTATATGTAGTGTGTTAATAGTCTCAATATTTATTGAAAACAATCTTCAGTTAAACAAATGAAATATGCCGAATACCAATTCAATTTTTATTGTTAATGAAATTGTTTGACCAAATTTAAATACCTGAATGATTGTTTTATTGTTTTTACAGCTTTTGTTCTAACTACTTCATGTGCTCATGCATAGTTTAACCATAGCCCAAGTGTGTAGCAAAGTTGAGGAAGCGATTTACAACCATTTAATTTACAGGTCAGGGTTTGATTGATTGGAAGTATTCTTGGGTATATATTTATAAGATATATCGGTTACATGCATATTGATTCTCAAATATTAGCTTTTGGACAGTCTTAATATTTTATTTTATTAGTGTTTTGTGTGCAAAGAGGTATTTTTTCTCCTTTTGATTAGTACATGTATTTCAGAATTTTCCTATTGGGAATGAGCAGACAAATTAGTATCTATAGTTTGCTCTGAAAGACAACATAAGCGTCATCCAAGTCATCTAAATTATATCAACCATTAAACAGAAACTAAACATGGATTTTCCAATTGATGATTCAGAGTTATGTCCCTTGAAATACAAAACGGAATATTCAGATGGTGTCTTTAAATTTGTGAAACAGTATATTATGTCAATGATGTTTTCAGTAATTCTTTAAAATTATCTGTTTGTATTCTCTTCTGTGATATTCACAGTTTTACAGTCCTATCTTTTAAACTACTTTTTGTGCCGAAGAAATCATAATGCTTTTAAAACCTTGTTCAATTTCCCAGCTTTTTTAAATCAAAAGAATCTTTAAATACTATGAGATAAACATTTGACAGATGGTTGTTTTTTTCTATTTTCCATGGTACGTTTCATTTGAAATGTATTTACATTAAATTATTTTTCAGGTTAATACTTACGTTTTGGCTGTATGTACCAATTCTTTCAGCATTGTTTAATACGTTTCTTTTTTAACACAATGTCACACATTGATTTATACATATGCTTACTCAGCAAATGAATGTTAGACAACATTTGAAATTTCTCTTTCAGGTCATACTGTCTGTATTTTGTAGCTTTACAAAATTTCATTTTCATCTAAATAGACAAAGGGTGATGCATAATTACTTAAAAATTATTTTCAAATGCAGTTGGTGTATGACCGTCATTCACGATTATAACAAGTAGAATCATGTTAGTCCCACAAAGAGAATAGTCGCTTGTCTGTCATGTTTGTATAAATAATTTGATTTATATATAATGTACATTGTGTATGTGATCTTATAAAGAATTGTATCGAACTAGTTGATTTAATCATTTTCTCAGTTATTAACATTTCATTTTCTGATCTTTTCTCAAATGTTTTGCATGCGTTTTCAATGCTTCCCTAGCACTCTTTGATATGTGTAGACACTGAAGCACGGCTGGTTATTTTACACCTGATATCAAAGTTCTTTTACCCACAGATACTGAAATAGTAGCAGATCGATGACGTCATTCGCGATTTAAAAAATCTGATATCGTATAAGTATGACAAATTGTAAATACTTTTGGTAAACCAATCTTTCTTCTCTTTCAAAGATAAATCAGCCATACTAATTATTATACTAAAATTGCGTGAGGTCAGCATTTCGCAAACTGTGCGGTTGAATACATTGTCATTGTTACGATGTATTCCTAATTTTATTTCGCTTTGGATTTTACCTCCAGACGGGTGTCAAAGGTCGGCAGGGGTTGCTATCTCATTCCTGACACCCGATCCTACCTCTAGCTGTCCATATTGTTCAACGTTCACCATATATGTATCTTGTAATTGGGGACCCTTAATCGAAAACATTTTGATATCTGATAATTTTAAGTTGGGTAAATCGGTTTGTGGGTTACCAGGGGAACAAATACTGTAGCTGCAAACAATAGAAATGCAATGATTAAAGCAAACATGCTTTTCATACGAGTTGTAGGACGAATCACATTACTGAATGTAACATTGATTTTACAGATATAATTATGAGAATTTAGATATTGCGATTTTCAGCGAACAAACTTTCATTTTATTAAAATTTAGTCCTTTTAAAACGAGTACAACCTGTTTTATCTGACTGATTCTTATTTTCAGCTTTATTTGTTAAACAGACATCGACATACTGAAAATATTTTATCACTGTATATATTCACTTGAATAGGTCTCTTTTTCAGTTTCAACTGCACTTTTTTATACTTTGTTGAAAATTTAAATCATATTTCAGCATAAAACAATACTTTGACATACAAATGTCAGTCGTTGCCATCATCTTGAATGAGATTATTAGATGAGGTATAAGATTTGAATATGATTGATTGTCGTTAGTAAATATGTAGACATGTTGATATGTATCCTTAGCATGCTTAGATACTAAATATTTATATACATTTGTGTGTGTGTGTGTATATATATATATATATATATATATATATATATATATATATATATATATATATATACAGTGAAACCTGTATATAGGGGCCACCCAAGGGACCAGAAAATATTGACCTTTATGTGCAGGTGACCCTTATACACAGGTTCAATTTAGTTGAAGTATGCAGTCAAGGAACTAGACAAAACTGGCCTTTATATACAGGTAATCCTTATATAGAGGTGACCGCTATAGCAGGTTTTACTGTATATATATATATATATCCTAAATAGATTATACCAAATGTAGCTGTGCATGGGCTATGACACATATACCAAACATTATTAATTTATTTTGTCTCCTTACAACAAATTAATGATTTTGTCGCACGGTAAGACAGAACCTGTAACCAAACGGTTATGTGAACGCTCTTAACAGTTTTACCGATCATTCATGATATGCATACTCGGAATACTTGTGACGTTTTCTTACAGAAACATGTTATATAAGTAATTCGTACTAGTTTATGTCGTAAGCACACTGTTCTTACTGTTAATTTATTAAGATAAACTTATTTTTAATATTTTGGACAAAACCTGAAAGGCGATTTCCTTGTAGAATGTAATCGCTGATTTTTTAGTGGGACTTACAGCTGTTTAAAGCCTGTTTCCCGCGGCAAAATAAGTGTTATTTTCTCCTTTATTTCAGCATAATTTACCGACTAGAATACGTTTGTTTTCATGGATTGAAATTTTTCCAATCGCGAATGCAGGTGGATTTTTTTTAATGCGAACTAGAAAAATTACAGACATTTATATTATTATACCATTACAAGTCAAAAATATATTTTAGCCGTCTGTGAATTTATTTATTTTACTGATATGCTAAAAATTAACTGACGTGTTTTTACTGAGAAATTGACCCTTTTAAGATATAGATCTAATTGACTCTGTAGCGACGATGCCTAATATTGTCAAATATAGCCTAAAGTAATTTCTCTTTTTACATCACTAAATTTGGAATTTTGTGTTTGTAAACGTATGATTTAAAAACTTACAAAATCACCTTCTGTTCCCATCTTTCTGTTGTGTAAACAAATCAATTCTGTGATTTGCAAAGAAAACACCCCAGTGAAGCTTCAAGAGGATTTTTAATTTCAAGTATAACAATAACAAACTAAAAGTTAGCTTTAAAATACAAAGTGTATGACATTATTTTCAAAAGAAATTTATTTTAAGTAGAAAAGACTCGGAGCCAGGTAAACTGCGTTTGTTCCTCGAGTTTTCTTATCGTTCTTTTTTAACACTAAAGAACGTCCGTAGCGGTTCTTGGTAACAGCTTGTTGAAGAATTTCAGTATACCGAAATTTAATTGTTGTATGCAATGTCTTGGTTTGCAGATTTAGGGAATCTGGGTTGATGGGGTTATATTTTTGGAGTTATCAGAGGGGATGGAGTTTAACATTGGTAAAATTACCCATTTTTAACTTGCAAACTGCTAGTCTTCAAAAACGCTGATTTGGAACATGTTGGTGATAAATATTTAGGTCATGGATTCACTTGGCCTTTGAGTTTAAACTAAGCTCATTTTTTGTACATTTAAGCTTGTTCAGTGTCTTCTTTTCAGAATGAATTGCTTCGCCTGCATTGTTTATAGTATTAGTAATTTCATTTGCTGTTTCATAAATGCATGACGAAATAGACACTAAAGATAAGTAGACTAAATTTCCCAACATTTGTTTAGAAAATGTATGTTCCAGGTTTAAAATGTAATATTAGATGTAGCTGGTTAGTGGTTGAATAGGGAACTTTCGAGTTCGTCTGGATTACCGTTATAATCCTGTGATTCTAGAAAAAATGTTCCTCTTCGTCATTTCCGCAATAGACCCTTTCACGATAACTGCGTGCCTACTTATCTCACCTGCGCACTTACGAGTGGTAACAAGAAGTTTCGTGTTCAACACAAATCATACCCAATGAAATTTAAAACGTACACAGGGAACAATTATTCTTTAATTGGGTACTAATTGTCATGGGTAGAAATGTTTTCAGCACGAAACTTCTTGATACCACTCGGAAGTGTTTGTGCGCAGGTGAAATTAGTAAGAACGCAGTTATCGTGAAAGGGTCAATTGGTAAAAGCGCCCTGCTAATGTTCGGAAGGTTCTGGGTTCGATTCCCGTTCTATACTAACATTTTCCCGATCCTGCTACATTTCAGTAATTTGGCGTTCAACTAAATAACCCACTGTGGTATGTTTTAACAGTCTCTTGGATTTCTTTACACAAAATTAAATAAATGCGCTTAAACTTAAAGATATTTCCAAAACGCGACGGGTAAATATGAAAACCGGAAGAACACATGAGGAACAAAATCGAAAATGCGGGATCATAACGGTAATCCGGCCTAATTCAAAAGTTCGCTGTTGCTTTAAGCAGCTGTTCTTTTCCCACACAGATATACATGGAATGAAAAAGAAACATAATATTAGGTTGTAGATGATTTTTTAAAAAGAATTTCGATAGTTTAAATAGTTTCTCTACAACGCATTAGAAAATTATCAAATTATATGGAATACACGTTTGCTGTCTTATCAATATTAAGCTTCACTATAAATAACATTTGTCACCAGAGTATTTTAGAAATCATTTCAATTAGGTAAACATAATACCAAAGTTATGATCTAAGTTATACGCATACATATATAGCTTTGATTTATAATGAGTAATAGGTAATATCTTATTATAAATATCTATAATACTTGTAGTTACAATATTTGTACAAATTACGTTTATATATTAATTTCCTTTTTGGGGGGGGGGGGGTGCCAGTTTTCTTACGTAAGGTCGGTGGTCTTTACCCGGGTAACCGGGGTTTCTTCTCCACCAATAAAAACTGGACGCCATCATATGACTGAAAGATTATTGAGTATGGCGTAAAACAAAAAAAATCAAATCAAATCCTTTTTTTTTTTTTCTCTGGCTTGTCCGAGTGGTTAAATCATCGGGCTTTAAACCAAGAAGTCTCTCACTGCCCGTCAGCACAGGTTCGAATCCTGTTGGTACCTACGCTGATTTTTTTTTAGAAAGTTTGCCAGTTTAAATGCGGAAGGCCGGTGGTCTCTTCCCGGGTACAATGTAACCGGGTTCTCTCCTCCATTAAAACTTGACTGCCACCATATAACTGAAAAATTTATGAGTGTGGTGTAAAACACCATTTAAATTTTTTTTTAAATCCGGTAAACAAGTTTGTGAAACATTTTTACAGCAATACTCAAAGTTTTGAATTGTAGTTGTATATATATATATATATATATATAGTCACTTACACATATACATTGCATGTCTGCACCTTGTAGAAGTTTGTAGTTTAGAATCGCTTATTGTCAGAATTTTGTTTCAGTGGCAGTGTAATAACTCCTTTAATTTATATGCTCTTTTCTTTATCTGTCATTCACGTAAAAGCAATATTTTCACAATCATTTTTAACAGAAGGTAGTACACTGAAAGTTGAATCACCTCGACGTTAAAGACGATATCATCCAGTAGTTGCTGATGTATGTAACTAGAACGTTTTTTTAGATCAACATCTAATTAGATGTCTTTCGCTTCAATAAGATTGGAGATTACTTGTGTTTGTCTAACTATCGCTCTTTAGCTGATGGTAAATGCAGGAAGTCCAACCACTTTCATCTTAACAGTTTAGGCACGGGTGTTTGGTCTCAAGTCTTCGTTCTGGCATGATTCTATTTAAATACCATTTTAGGTTTTGCCCATTTTTGTCCTTTGCTTCTATTTTTTATCTATTTACTTGTTTTTAACGATCATATTTCTAGTTATTTTTTTATTTTGGGTGTAACTCTGTTCGCTTCGTCCCGAAGAAAGGACACAACGTCACTAAAATTTGACAGTTATTGTGGTGATTTACATACACCTGATTAATTTCCTGTCTGCTCAACACTGATTTACGTCAAGGATACCAGATATTTAAGTACAGCAGGGTGACTAAATAAAAAATGGTAGAATAAATAATTTAATTTTCTATTAAAATTACTAAATCTTTGTAACACAAAAGTTTAACATTATCAGCAAATATACAATGAAAGTAATAGATTCGTGAGTCTATGGTATAAGTTTAATCGTAATTGCTTTGGAAGACACTTCATGAATGTTTGAAAATTGCGTCACTTTTATCATCCTACCGTACAATTATTCATAAACATATATCTTTTCTATAAATTCATATTATGAGAGTGGAATTTTGTTAAAAACCGATTTAGTTCAAATGGGAGATATTACAAAGCGCTTAAAACGGATAGCTTCGCTTTGAAATCCTTCAGTTTAAAATATAAATCTTCGCTATCAGAGACATTGTCAGTCTTACACGTACAATCGCTCTTATTGTCAAGTATGAAGTATGAAAAAGATGTGTTTGTAAAACACAAATGCCCCCTGTGCCAACAAATTTGAAATATTGCACTTTATATGGAAGTCGAGCGGAATTACGGACAGACGGACGATCAAAACACTAGATGCTCCCGGCGGACCATTCAGGCTGATACATTTATTCAAAACGGAACCATTTCCTTGAAAAATTATTGCATATTTCATGAATTGATATTTAGCAGTAAATTTAAAAGCTATATTTCTGACTTACTCAAAGTTGTCTGATTAGTAAGTTGCGTCTCTTAATCGAGGTGATGTACTTATTCAGATATCTATCCAGAGACTGGGAATATGATGATCTGAATTGCGAGGTGGTATTTAGGCGAGGTTCCACTTTTAATAAATTGAACTTTTTGAGAAATAATGTCTAGCACATCGTTCGAAATATTGAGTCATTCTTATTAGAATTCCCCTCGCGTTACAGTCCAGTTTTCTACGACCTGTGGTCAAGGAACAAGGCCTTACCCATAGACCTTTTATCTCAAGAACTAATAAGCCAGTTGTTTAATTTCAAGTAAAATTCCAATAGGATTTTTCTCTTTTTTACTTTTTATATTGATATACAAAAACGAAAAGAGATATACACAGGCGTAATATATATATATATATATATTCACTTACAATTAATTACTTAAACCATTCTAATTGTGTATGCATACCATACTGGGTCTGACCTTATTTTCTCAAATATATAGGAATATGAGATTTTTTAATGCCTGTTTATAGCTTTTATTTGTTTCTGTACATCATTCACCATTATTAAAAGGAGAAAAAAATCGAGATATATATATATATATATATACATACACATATAAGTGTGTATATAAATATATATATATATATATATATTAAACACAACTAATGCCTATTCAAATTGTAGGAGAAATTATTTGACGTGTATATTCTATAGATAGAATTAAAGTGTACTGAATTAACATTATTTGGTTTTATCATGCTGAAGTAATAGAAAACTAAACGCTTTAAATTAGGGTCTCTGATATCGACATCATCTTGGGCTGTTTCACGCTCTTAATGATATTTGAAAATTAAGGAAATTCAAATATTTTTTTTATAGTTATTTAATCAAAGGATGCTGGCATCTTCCATCTGTTAACATTATGTCGTCAATCGCAACATCTCCTGTATAGGAACTACCGACTTCGCCGTCAATAACAATCTGGAAAATTTAAAATACATATATACAATTCATAGATAAAGTGCTCACCAAAGTATGCTGGTAGGACAATTGAAACACGATACAATTATCTTTTATTTATTCATTTTACTTAATTGTCGTTTGTTAAAAGTGTGAAATGAATCGAATGTAAGCGAAAATTTCAATGCAAATTCTGTTATGCAGATTTTTGTGATCCACGGAAGTGAAAAGAAAGGAAGTCTAAGGGATATTGAGATCTGTGAGTCTTTTGTCTTGAAAGCTATCAAAAGTAAATAGTCGTGTGATTTTCGAATGGATTAACAACCGATGCCAGACCTAAAGTGTTACCCTGCTTTGACGTCATAAAAGTTTGGCGTTGTACTTACTCCAAGCCTTGGGGTTGATAACATACAAGTTTCTGTAAGTGAAAAAGAAAGACCAAAGCAGTACGTCACGATATTTCATGTGGGGGATAAATAAAGCAACTTGTACCATGTTGTGTGACAGCCGTCGTTTCCCCTTGCCGATCGCTGTGGTAAGATGAAATTATGATTCTTACAAAGCATGGTATTATTCTTTGTCTTTTTTGCCTGGAAGCGCCCGAGTGGGCTGTTGGCAAGGCCCAATGTCCGTCGTACAGATGTTAACTTTTTCATTTAAAGAACTTCTTCTCAAGAAGACCACTGGACATATTACAAATTTTGACAGGGAACTTGGACCTGGGAAGGGGCTTCAAGTTTGCAAAAAGGGGGACTAGTAATTATAAGGGCTCCAAAAGGGTCAAAATTTGGTACATTTAAAAAAAAATCTCCACTGTCCAATGGCCAATTTTCTTTGGAATTTGATAAACATTGTATCTAAAAAGTTTGTGAATCAAATTGAAATCTGTTAATAAAGGAACCAGTACAGGTTTTAAGGTCATGGGTCAAGGATACAGGTACTGAAGTAAATAGAAAATATCAGTTTTTCATCAACATTAGACATTTTCGATTTCGTCATAGTTGATCGAATTTTCCAGTTGACCGCATTTACACCCCTTAAGGCATTTTTGTTTTTCTCTCCCCCTTAAGTAATTTTGCTTTTCTCTATCGCGCGCCGGTCTGGCTCTGTCGGAAGCGCTCTCGACTCTTAATCTTGAGTTTGAGTGTAACCGGCGGCAGGTTGGTTTCCTCTCCTTCTGATGAGACAGTAAAAACCGAGGTCCCGTGTCACAGTAGGTGTCGGCATGTTAAAGAACACTCACTGCTCAATGGCTGTAAGTGCCGATCATGGGCCAAAATTTGAAGCCCTTCACCTGCATTTGGTGACGCCTCCATTTGAATAAAAGATTCTTAAGTGGGACGTTAAACAGCAAAAAAAACAAACTCTATCAATCGCTCTTGAATGCCATCTTCCGAATCAAAATTGGCGTTGAAACACGTAAGTCTTTAGCCTACTGTGATATTATCGTTCGAAATAGATATAAAAGATATACTATTTTAGTACCTTGAAAGGTGTATCAGTCATCCTGAAGTCGATGAAAGCTTCGTGCCATGCATTGCCCTGATTATTGTACATTTTCCATAGATGTTCTTCGTGTCCATTTGAATTAAGTCGGATAATTTTTAGTAATGACACGTGTTGTCCGTACATGTGATACCAAAAATGTAAACATTTATCACGTGAATGTCTTTTTATCTCCTTAGATACAAGACGAGCTCTATCATGCATTCTTTGAGGTGCCGATGATTCTAAGTATACATAATAACCTGAAATAAACCGAAATTAATTTTGAGCTACTACATTGAATTGTGTTTATTTTTTATTTTGAATTAATAAGTGAATCATTATTTCCATTCTTCTACACATTGAATAAGTGAAAATAAACCATGGTAAATTCAGATTATTTAAAATCTCATTTTACATTTTTTTTTATTAACGGTTGATAAATAAAGTATGAATTATTTACCAGATGAGGATGTGTGGTCGTGAGAAGGTCCTGTACCAGGTGTCGGAGTCGAACCTCTATTCCGTATCCAATCGAAATTGTCGGTATTGTCATTCTCCCAGTCACAAAAATCATTCTCAAAATTGCAGTTTAAATCTGTATCGGATATATTAAAACGATTTACATAATTTGTTGAATATTCTCCGTGACCCAAAATGCTCAAGTCGTGAAAGTGATTTAATCTGCTATTACATGATTGAACTTTAGAAGGCCTGGAATATTCTCCTGCAACTTTCAAGTACCTTCCAAACCAGACATAAAAGAATTGCTTTAAAATGCGTACTATAGTCAACTTTGTTTCAAGTTCTACAGAAGTCTTTTAGTGACCAACATTTATATTCCAACAAACAGCTTTAATCATATCTGCAGTAGTTCAGTGGCAGCTATCGCTTTGGATGTTCATATTATACACTTATCCTTGGTCAAACAAAAGTAGAAATAAATGTCACGGGTCTACTGTGTATGACTGAAAACCTAGGTCTTTTTCCACACACCCTATACTTTTGAGACACTTAGTAGTAGACTTGTCCCTAGGATTGATATTATACAATTATTGCCTTTGTTTTGGGTTAACATTATACAATTATTGACTTTAGTTGAGGGTGACATAAGGATTTATCACTCCAAAGAAGCTTGATATTGACCGAGGTTAATATCATGTTTCTTTGGACTGATAAATCCTTATGTCACTGGAAACTAAAGTTAGTAATTGTTTTATTATATGAACATTTCTAAATTCGAAACAAAAACAATCTCGATTCACATTTAATATTTAACTGCACCGAGACCGATTTTCGATGTTCAACACTATCCGATATGTTTTATATCGTTCTTGGCGTCGTTTTTTAATCTTAAGCCTCCATCAAGGTTGACTCAGCAAATATATTTGACAACGATGTATCAGTGCTGTCAAATAATTAATTTCGGTTGTTGTTTCTCTCCATTCCAGTCTGCATCGAGTAATTTATGAGTTATGAAACGGACATTTTATGTGCTAGATGTTACGCCTAATAACCACATAGCCTACTAGGAAAAAAAACGATCCGTTCGTGCATCCATTTCTGCGCACGAGAGGGTGACATAAATCGCCATACAGGGTGACATAAATGTTTCAGGGTGTTCAGAAATATTTTCGATCATGTCATACGGTTTTGACAAATCAGAAGTAAAGATATATATTAAGAGGTATAATAAAATTTTGTCTTTTTGCTTTCCATTGGTAACGTCGAGAGTTATATAAGTGAAACATACTAAAGCAATATGGAAATAATTTCCACTTTTCACACTTGACTTTAGTTTAATGTAATGTGACATCATTTTTTAGTTAGGAAAACTAAAACGAGCGATTGACCTCAAATTATTAAAGATAAAATAATCATATTTACAGGGGTGAAATGATGTACAACAAGCTATGCAGTGTGAAGTTTTCTTTTTTTCCCCTGTCATTATACTGAACTAAATATTCAATTACGATATGGCTCATACAAGCATTGGTTGTACCCTTGTATATTAAAATCATGGGAATTGTAGATACTTTTTAAATATAATTCAATTCTAATTAAGAGACCTTTGAAGTTAAATTATTTTGATAGTTCTTATTTTAAAACACGGTTAAGTTTAACTATTAAGCATTACAGATGGCTGTCCCACTAAAGATATTACTCACCAACCTGACAAGAGTCATTGGTCACGTAAACGTCATCAATACCAATATCTCCACGATACCCGTTACCTCTCCTACCAGTGATTTCTAGCTGGATAAAAAAGTTCTTTGAACTATTACATGTAATGGCAGAATATAGTTACATTTCTCAAAACAGCGAAGTACATATATAAAGAACTACTTCTTTTATTTCAAAAAAATTTATGTTTTGAGACAGTTGGTTGCCGAGATCGCTATGCGACAACGGATAGCATGATTGTCTATTTATTTTTAAGGACGTGATTCTCTGTTTTATTATAACTTCTGTTAAAATCTCGTAATCTGATTGCTTCAAATATATGTGAAAATTGTCAATGTCATCAGATCATTTTACAAAGATAAAGAAGCCAGGATGACATTCCAAAACTTCTAACGTTATGCGTGTACGGTTCGTCCCACTGAGAGCTTTCCTTGTAACCAAAACTTTAGTAGACTACTAGCGATGTGTTCAATAAATGGAACTTTTTTAAACGTAGATTATATTTTATCAGAAAAACGTTGGGTCGACTTACAGATATATCGTCAAACAAACAAATATGACACTCGGTTTAACAAAATAAATACAGTCGTACCCACTTATATTGAAATCCCGCTTTATATGAAATGATTATGATCCCCTGGCCAGATGTATAATACCCGTATAACCCGATTATTTGGACCCCTGTTTAGTCAGAGGGAAAATCCATTCCCCTTCAATTTCAATATATACCCGGGTTCGACTGTATCACATTTATGAGAGTGCGATATTGCATGTTACCCCTCTCCTCTTAAAGCATCGATGACAGAGGCGAACAATGCTTTCTCGGGTGAAATTATTTAATATCACCCCCTCATGAACGTGATATTTATATAGTGACGCCACATATCAAGTCATATTTTCGTCTCACGGGTCACATTGCTATAATGCAATGCTATAGGCCTATGTCTTATTTGCTATCCATATGATAAGGGAATATGCAGTAATCCGATGTAGGAGTTATTAAAAGTTTTAATAGATGTGCTCTGTTGCAGAAGGTATTTGAAACACAAACACTCGCACTAAAACACAATAAGGCATTTACTGTCACCATGGACTGCATATTTCTTCACATTTTGAATACATCTATAAATTTTTATATAGATACGAAAATTGTCCTCGCAGATTTACCAATTAATTAACGATTCGCCCAACAAAGATAACCTCAATTTCTGAACGGTCATGCATTAGTCACGGTGTGTGAGGATTTTAAGTAAGGATCTAAACAAACTTGCATGCATATGGTTTACTTATAGCCAAAATTTGTTTACATGGATCAATACTTAACATCGAATTCAAGTGAATTAGATACGTGGAATTCAAGTGATATTTTTAGCATACAATTTTTCAAGTAAAATTTACATCAACAAAATTTGTCTGTTGTTTTGGCGTGGTCAAAATTTTGTTCACGTGAATCAACATTTAACGTGAAATTCATATGATTTTTTTCACATAAAATTCACATAAATTTCTAGTGAAATTCTTGCGAAAAAAATTGTGTGTAAGTTATATGTATGAAGTTAACGCAAGTATTATGTATTTAGCCTAAATAAATATCTATTTGCAATATGCTTCCAGAGATTCGCATAACTCTCAAGATTAACTTAACTTTAATTTCACTAGTCTATGTTTTTCTGAAAACAAGTTCAAAGTTCATCGCCACCGGTCTTACCAATTTATCAACATGAAGTATATGTGACTAAATGACAGAAGACATGTTTCATTAAATTATATCTTGTTTCTGCATTATACACTTGTGTATACATATATAAATGCAGTCAATCAAGAGTTAGATATCTTAATTTGTCTACGAGCTGTTGAATAACATTAATAATATTGTGTTAATGATTCGTACCTGGAATGGCGTGATCGCTTTTAACTCTGTTTTTACTTTTTTCCATCCCTGTCCTTGGTTACCATTCAGTCTCCATAGACGGAATAAATGTCCATTTCCAAAATTAGCATTCATTTCGACCGATCCAATGTCACTTCCATACATACTTGCATAGAATGTTATACAGTAGCTCCCGGATTCCTTGTATGGTACAATGTACAAATTACAAAGAAAAGAGAGATAATGTATTAATAATTACATTACTGTTTTATTCTCTATTTCAATCTCAAATTCGGTTTGTGGGTTGATATAGCAGTCCAGCAATTAGTACATTGCGAATTACAATGACGTCATAATAGGAATGAGGTCGTTTTTGTTGTGGCATTGACCAGTAATTGTCAACGTTCGTATAAGGCATGTGCAGATTTCTACAGTTACGGAGCAATTTCTTACACTTAAACTAAAGTTTATGTCAATTAAGCATATTCAGTTTGTGTTATTTGTTATAGCATTTACCATGATATTAATCATATAAGCAGGAAAGTTAAACTAGAATGATAATATCGATAAAGCAATATATACATAAGATCTAGGCCTCCTATGCATTAGAATATACTAGAATCTAATTTCAACACATTCATTAATAAATTCAAATTATTGATTTTATGTTTGGGGAGATAACTCCTCATAAGTAGCACAGCAGCTGAGGTTAGCAGAATTTTGAGTCGTGTTGGTGTAGGCCAGTAGCTGGTATCAGGTAAAACTAATAATCTTCTCTTCCGGTTTTTAACTGGTTGCTTTTTTAGAAATAAAGAGAACTTTGGTTTTATCCATTATTCTAAAGCATTTTCGAGACAAATTAATTTTGTTGTTTATAAACATGTCATTAAAGGATTATCAATAATGATAATCTTATTGGATGTCGATTCGGGTGTCGGAAAATTAGTATGAATTATAACTGGTTTGCGTTTACCTAATGCCTAGTTATATAATGTATGCATGCCTTTGCAAGGAAAAGGAAATATAAATATCGCTACCCGAGATCCTATGTTATAGGACTTACCTAATGACTATTTTATCGCCGAATGGCTGGACACTGTAAAATAAAGTCGAGAAATTACTTTGGGTGTCCTCGTGATCAATCTGCTGTCACCCCTGTACTTTGTAGTTTAACAGATACAGATGAGAGTCCACATCCAATTTACTACTTAGGACTGGTTAGATTTACTAGGCTGCAATCACACGTATAGACCTACCATGCTATGAAGCATAATGATTATGATAATATTATAGACATTATTGATCACTGATTTTTTTCATGCCTTTATGGAAATGAACACACACTGTTTGCTTGCATAAAATACACGCAAATATACACAATTTTCTGTCATTCCACAGACCTACGGTCTCTGTATTTTTTCCAAGTGGCCAATGCCATTATGGCCATTCAGACCTTTGATTGATTTTTCACATCCCGCTATTTTTAACTAGAGTAATCAGTCAAAGGAACTTACATTATTGTTTTTTTTAGTATTTATGAGTCATTAATTAGCCGGATAAGATAACCATATAATAAAACAATTGTTGACGCTTGATATCGATTACTGACTTTGGAGGAGGTTGACACCTCCATTTATCAACTCCAGGAAAATACCACTTTTCCTGTGGTAGATAAATTAAGGTGTCAACCGATATCAAAAAGTCAAGAATTGTTTTATTACATGATTATCATATCTGACTTATTCATATTAATGAAATACGAAAAGGAACAACTATGTCAGAAACCATCAATTAAATTACTGTTAAAAGTAGTGGTATGTGAAAAAATAGAAATCATGACATATCTCCTACTATGATGTCACTGTAATCTGCATGTACTAGTTGCTAGATTGTTATATTAATATAAAAAATTTCAGATACCAAAGTATAAATCAATAGAATGTCCAGGACATAGATACAAATCCGTTAAAAATGGACAAACACGGACCTCTGGAAACCAGAAGGTGGGATCAGGTGCCATGGATGAGTAAGCATCCCCTGTCGACCGGTCACACCCGCCGTGAGTCCACAGTCAAGTCCAATGAAACACGTGAGGAGTGTATCCTCGTCACAATTGGTAAATGATTTTGAAGCTTATATAGTAAAATTCATATAACCTGGCGGGGTGGAGTCACGTGAACCCTTTCTTGACCTGGACGAGTTTGAATTTTAGGTGCAGGTTGGTTTCCTGTCTTTTGGATGAGACAGTAAAAACTGGAGGTCCCGTGTCACAGTAGGTGTCGGCACGTTATAGAACCCTCACTGCTCAATGGCCGTAAGTGCCGAGCATAGGCCAAAATTTGAAACCCTTCACCGGCATTTGGTGACATCTTCATATGATGAAATATGCTTGAGTGGGACGTTAAGTAACAATAAATAAAAATAAATAAATTTTAGGTAATAAAGTATAACATTAAAATTAAAGTGACTAGAGAAATCGTTCCTACTTGTCACAATACATAAAACGTTTTGTCTCGTGCAGCTTGTCATTATAACCGAAAAGTGAGGAGATTCGTCCGTATGATAATCAAAATGTTACTCCGCCCCGTCATCTTATAAGAATTGCACAATAAAATGATTAAGTATTACAGGGAGTATAAAATAAACCAATCAGTAACTAGAGAATAAGATAGTTATGTAATGATATACAATTATCAACTTTTGAGGAGGTTGACATCTTGATTTATTAACCCCGGTGAAGTGATATTCATCGAGGCCAACGGCCGAAGTGAATATCACTTTCACTGGGGTTGATAAATGAACCAGCGGCTGAGAGAAGGGTATTTACACACAACCAATGAAATGTGAGAAAACACGGAATTCCATCTAGCGTAATATTTCCAGTTTTGTAGAATTTTCGCGCCTGAAACAGGAAGAGATGTTCTTGCCTGCACTCATAGTTATATTATTCTTTTATTCCCACAAGTTTCTGAAAACATAAAAATCAGTTTTCTCTTCAATTGTCCTAAGGAACCTTTTCTCAGCTGCTGGCTCATGGTGTCAACTGATAACAAAAGTCAACATTATTTTATTACATAATTATCTTATCTGACTTATTTGATGAAATATGAAAAGGATTAATAATGTCAAAAAACCTCCAATGATTATATTACACCAAAAATCATGACGTCATTCCCACTTTGACGTTGTAATCCAAAGGTACTAGTTGTTGGATTGTTATATTAAACTACAGAGCGATTTTGAGGTTAAAGTTATACTGATGATATTGTCTGAGGCTTCTTTGGACTGATAAATCCTCTTGTCACCCGAAACTAAAGTAGGTCAGTAATTGTTTTACTATATGACTATTTCAATTCAAAATTAATGTTTAAATCCTGTACAAAACGACTTTCAAAATCTTGATGTTGTTCTGTTTCGTGAATGACTAACAGCGACGGTTAAATGAGAGCCCTTTTTCAGTGGTTTATGCATCTTATTCATCCAATCATATATGCTCACATAAATTGGAAAAGAAGGGAAGCACGAGATGGCGACATGACAATCATTGTCGAATGAATGAAAGTAGCGCTTCTACGATTAATATTCGGTTTTATCAATACAACCATTCAGCGGACGGATAATCCACGAGTCATATAATATTATAAACAAAATACCAAAGTAATAATGCTCAAGACGATCGTTTCTGTCACCTTCATCAGTATTATAACTTTGGTATTATGTTTATAATATTTCAAACGGATTTTCTAAAGAGAAAGTGGTATCAGACAAGGCCAGATAAAAAAATCTCAGAGTAACCACTGTAAAAAGATGGTTATTTTAGTTTTAGAAGAATTTAGAATTTTAACTGGTGCTATAAAATGTTTGAATAAGAACAGGAAGTATAAAATAAGCCAATCATCAACGAGAGAATAAGACAGTCATGTAATAAATTAGTTTGTCAACCCCAGGGAAGTTATATTTACCTAGGCAAACGGACAAAACTAAAAAATTGCACGGACTCTTTGCATTACTGAATCTCTATTAATTTTTGTGACGACAACTACCTTGTCACCCCTGTTATGATTTGATTTAGACTCGTTGTGCTTGTAAACACGTACCAATTTATTTGGTAGACCTGTAGTAATGACGTCATTTTTATTGTTGGTCCAAATCCCGCTATTTTTAAGCAATCATAGAAGATAACCTACAGAACTGTTCTTTTTATAGTCATTAAATATTAATGAACTAGATAACATAATTTGGTAAAACATTTTTTATCGGTTGACACAGTGACTTATCAACCCAAAGTCTGAAATTTGTTTGATTTTCGTTTGTTCGTGTTGTTTAACGTCCCAAACACTGACACTTCAAATATACACGCAAATTAGGACAAATATTGATAATATATTCACTCTAATTTAATTTATTAGATTCGACATTTTCTGCTTTCGCCTCAATAAATCATGAGAATCCAAGGAATTATGCCGAAAATTTGCTGCGTCTCAATGCTGTTGTCATAGTTGTCATCTTGTAAATTTTGTATTTACACCCACCCAGTAAACTCAAAATTTATACAACATGACAGTGTTATGGCAATGAAGAATGTTCAATACTTTTGCTCAACCAGCCCATTTGAACAATAGCTATTTCTGGATCTACTTCAAGAAATAGTACAAATGAACAAAGATTATACTTAAGGCCGTCGAAAAAAGACAACTCGATCACTGTCACTTGCTTCAAATTTACCTCGACCCGATGTTTCGGTACCTTTTATGTATTACTGAAAACTTTACTATATCACTAAACACTGCTTCTACACCGCTGATATAATGGGTTTAAAAGGAGATTATAAGTGCCTTCAACGCACCAGCAACAGATATCGTTTTATATGAGTATCTTTACAAATGTCCAGTCCATGCTTTTATATAAAATAAATCTATCAGTCTTTTGTTACACAATTTGAAGTTGTCGAACATTTTATTCCTCAGTAATGTATTCTGTAATCTTTCTGTAGTTATGGTAATATTTTACTCAGTCAGCTGTTAGTGGGACTATTTCTGTAGTGATCAATTGATACATGACTGTGTTTATGTAAGTACATACCTGAAATACAGGTGATGAAATCTTAGCTCTATCACCTAGAGATGCAGAACCAGAGGCTTCTAGATAGAGGTATCTACCTGAAGTTGAAAAGGTTTCACTGTGATATTTTTTTCTTTGGTCCACAAAAGTAATGTAGTGGAACCCACTTATATTGAACTCTCTTACAATGATATCTGGCTTTATTTGAAATGATTTTCATTACCCGGTAAATGTCTTTACTGCCATTATGAACCGATTATTTTGAAAACATTTTATTTGAAAGAGAAAAATCATTCCTCTGTGATTTCAATTTATCGGGTTCGACTGTATTTATATGATATATCGGTCTCATTTATGATTTGTATTGACATAATACATTTCCTGAGCGATCCCTGATTCCGAAAAGTAATTATACTGTGGGATACTTATTCGGAATACCACGTATGTAACGCATTTTATCGATTATATGATCATGTCAATGAATGCGTCGACGATGTCGCAGCAGCCGAACTACAAATGATTTATCATAGTCATATTCATCTCTTTACATTGTTTACCTTTTCACCGGTTTGGCTATACATTTAGATGTATTGCTTGGCTTTGTATGATACCACTTTCTCTTTAGAAAATATATATCTGTATTAAACTGGTGCTCAACTGATGAAGTCTAAATGGCAGAAACATTTGGGTTTTGGTTTTATTCCGTTTTTTATAAAATCCACGATGGCCCAAAATTATAACGTTGGTATTATGTTGATGATATTGATGACAGCACTGAGAATGATGGATCCGGTATATGTCCATATATACATTGTCAAAATAATTGAAAGCCAAAGTGACGAATACATCCATTTTAAACCCGTGTCGTTAACCGTTTTCCACAATGAATGCATAGTTATGTTTTACAGTGACTTTGTCTGTAATTCAGTACCTATATCTTCTGAGATAGAGTCCACTCGTATTATCTGGAGAAAATACCGTTTAAAGTCAACCGTGTTTATATAAGATAATCCGTTAAGTCACTGATAGTGAGTTAAAAAACTGAAGTAGGCTTGTGACTTCGATTACACGTTGCTTGGAAAATGAAAATGAATATTTACCATGACTACAGTTCAGTCTGTCACATTCTGGTCCGGTTAAAAATGTAGGAGTTGAACCAGAGTTCACTGACCAATCTATTTCATCGTTTACATCCTGTGACCACCCACAATATCCATTGTTAAAATCACAAGAGTGGACCACTGTAATATCAAAAAAGGAATGTGTCAGGCGGGACCTTGTGGAGAAAGAGTCAACACTAAGAGTTTGGGATATATTTTTCTGTTTAATGATTTGTGAATTATATAGTCGGTATATATACTATTTATCGAACCTCATTCGTCATGTACATTGCATGGGAAACATCATAAATATTATCTTCACCATCGTTTTATCATCATTATCATCGACATTGTCATATTTATCATCACCATCATTATTGTTTTAATAATTATTATTGTTTTCATCTTCATCACCATCATCATCGATTCATACACCTTTATAGTGAAATCAATACACACACACACACACACACACACACACACACATATATATATATATATATATATATATATATATATATATATATATATATATATATCTGTGTGCGTGTATGTGTATGTGGTGTGTGTGTTATTATCATTATTATCTGTATAATTATCACTTTTATCATTATTAGCATCATCGTCGTCATTATCCACAACATCTTCATCTTTGTTTTTTATGTTGCTGCTGCTGTTCTTTTCTTCAAAAATACTGTTTTATTTGTACGTTTTAAAACAATAAGTCAGGTTTTAATGATGTGGTTATCAGAACTTTGTGATAAATTATCCGATTTCCTTTTATATAATATTAACTATAAAAAGTACGGTGTATTTTTCAATTTGTCTAGACTGGTAAAATTTGATTAACAGTAGCCGTACCTATAAACTTTTAAGAAAATTACAATTATTAACAAAGAGTTATTTCAGCTTATATAAATGTCTCTTGTTCTGATATTTGAAGGTGCTTTGATCGGAGAAAAGCAACATGTCCAACCTGACGACGGCCATGTCATCTCACAAATTCCCCTGTTCATACCAAGTATCGAACCAGTGTCTCATTAGCGAGGAGTAAGTGCGCTAACTACTCTACTTTCACAGGTATTAGATTATATTGATCAAAGGTTAAATGGTAATCAAGAGCATCAATACGTTTTGAAATAAGTTTGATCTATTAATTAAAGTTGAGAATAATATATGATCGAAACGAGGCTCTTTTGTATCTTTCACAACAGTTATTGGAAATGTGTTTGATATATTTCGATCAGCGGTTTATGATCTTAAATTGCTTTCTCTACAATGCAGATAACACGACGTTTAAATGAACGGATTTAAAAAGAAAATAGACTGTTGAATTATGATTTGTTTTTTTTTTTCAAAACTAATATGACTATATTGATGGCAATGACGAATAATTGAAATGACGAAAGTTTTTTTTTTCTTTTTTGAATTTTTGTAGTTGATATTATCACATTTAGATACAATGGTAACACAAAACCATGATAAAAAGAAACTAAGAAACTATAAGAAACAGTAAAAGAGTTTCTAAAATACACAAGAAGATTTATAATATGTATTTTTGCATTGTATTTGTATTTTGTTTTCACAGTTCTTAAAATTTTATTGGATACATCAAACTTTATTTTATTCGACATTTTATTGTTGCGATCCGTTGATAATATTTGGATTAAACAGAATACCATTGTCTGAAATGTATAAAATAAGTACAAATATTATGTCATAAAGATATTTCATAACGTTTTAATTATGAAACGTCAGTTTGATTAAATCTAGCAATAGCAGTTTTTCTAGAACCTCTGTGAATCCACAAAAATTGCAGAAATTCAAGTACTCAATCGAATCTTCATTGATTTTGAACTGACTGTGTGAGAGGGTTTTTATTGCTACTTTACTCAACGTCTTCTCCTCTAGTACATCGTGATCGGAATTTTCCCTTTAATACAAAAACACGCACCTTATAACTGAGGTAGTCATTTGGTTAACTGTGAAACACAACACATGGACCCAGATGTTCAATCTACTGGTTAAAAATCGGTTGAATAAAATGACCAGGAATTAAATTTAACCTAGGATTAAATTCTGTTCTTCATTAATTCGTTAAATTTAATTGTGGTTAAATCATTGGTTAAATATGGGGAATTTAGCCAAGCTTTGAGGCTCGGTTACATATTTTAACCAATTAAAGGTTATTGTTTTAAAATTGTCGAAAAATTGGCGCTTTAACTCTAGGTTACATAAACCTCGGTTACCATATCTAACCAAAGGTTAATCTTTAACCGGTAGTTAAATTTAACCAATGGATGAACAACTGGGTCCAGTATGTCAAATAAACAATCGATACTCATGTAGGGGCGTGTACGTTACCGTGTTTATCATTTAAAACCACTACATCTGTCTTGCCACTAGTCTGATTAAGTTTGATACCGACTTATAATCCACAGGCTACCATTAATAAATAAAACTTCTACCTATGCTCTATTTCTAAGTATTACAGTAAAATACGTAATTCAAGTGATCAAATAAAACACATTTTGATAAAGTTTGCAATCATGATTTATCCGCCCTGGTGTATATATATATATATATATATATATATATAATATTATACAAATATGAACTTTTGGGTGGATGAATATGGTGTAATATTGACCTGAAAACCAATATTCACCGAGGCGATAGTATATATATACTAATCCTACAATGTTTGTAACAATCAGAGTAATTCCAAAAGTGTAAAAGGGAATTTCCATTTGTAGAAATGATATTCTCTGGTTTTCCATAGAATATGTAGATATATTTTGAAGGTTTAAATACTGGCTTACCCAATTAGAAACTGTTTATATAATAAATCCTATTATCGACCTATTTCAAAGTCAATTATTATATATGAACCGCTTGATACGACAGTATATACATGTATTTCTATACAAAATATCCCTGTGTTATTCATTCCGCTCACATCTACAAGTTGTGTTGAAAACACATATGGTATAGGATAACGAACAACAAATTACTTATTCTTCAAAGCAGTAACATACTCTTTTATTTCAAACGTGATTTATATGTCTTGTCTGAGAATAATATACAATTATATATACTATAGCAAAAGCATATCTATATTCAAAAATGATAAAAACAACAAAAAAACAAAATGTTATATATAAATTAAATTAAAAATAAGTTATTTTATAATAAAAAATAAATTAAAAAGATATAAATATTTTTATATAATAAATAGTAAATCACAAAAACAAAGATGTTCAACATGTTTCATATATATATATATATATATATATATATATATATATAAAAATATATATATATATATATATATATATATATATATATTATATATATATGATCTGTCACGAGTTTCTGTTCATATTACATTTATGAAACGAGTTTTTTAACGAGCTAAAATTGAAACATTCATGACGTGTATCATGACTATGATATGAATGGAAACTCGTGACAGATTCTTTTTATCATGTTATCTAACATATACAAATTAAACGGCATTTTCTGATGACTGGGGATGAGACTCTAAGTTGTTCCAAATAGGTCAAATACTTTCGCAGAAAAAAATGCACAAAACATATTGCTTATATTTTAATACATACATTTAGCCTACATTTAGATTATTATCAACATTCATCTAATTTATAAGATGTTGAATTTAGCAAAATTGCCAACTTGAATACAACAAAATTGTTTTAATTTTCTACAATTTTCTTTCAAAAGGGAAATCTTTATGAAGCTGGCTAAGGATGGGTAAGGTGGCAAAAGTAAGGCGACAACAGAAGCAGAAAAATAAGGTCAACATGAGACAATAACAACTACGCTTAAAACGATAACATATACTTTGCAAGAAGACATTTACATTTGTCATTAAATAACTACAACGGGTTTATGATACAACAACTCAATGACGTAAATATCCCTACATTATATGGAAATACACCATGATTTGACAAACACTGTTGTTCAGAATAGTACAAAGATCACACAAATAACAAAGATATTCTGTTCTATGATTCTATATTAAGACTATATTAGTATCATACACGGACCTCTATTCTACTTATTTATTTAAGTTAACAAAGCACCGGGTCATATGGTAAGCGTTTATGAAAATAACATTAAATGTCATGAAGCAGAATAATACAAACTTTTCAACGACAGTTTGAAATTAAAAAAAGGGATTATATCAATTAAACCAAAGGTGAAAATTGGTCTATGATTAATATGCATATCCTTGTTGACGAGTATAGATACAGCTGTCTTGCATTCCGCCATTATATAAAATCAATGCAAAAGTACTTTAGCATTTACTATTACCATCTATTGGAATTCAGTTCGAACCATACACTGAAATATGTATGGAAGTAAAAAAAAATGCTTTGAAATATAATAATACACATAAAAAAATTTCTATATAGGGGAAATGCAGGGCATCGTTTCAGGATATTGTCCGTTTTCAAGGGCGTCTGACATGCCTGTTAAGTTTTTATGATTTGATGTCCAGCAAAGTGAGAATTCGTGCATTTGTTCTCCTAGTCACATCCATAATTCCATGCATCAACTTAACAGTTTGAATAATAATGAAATAAACTGATATTTACAAATTTATGTATATTGGTAAAATTGTAGATCTTTCATCACAGCTAAAATTTTATGTTGGCTATTACCAATGATATACATGACCTACTAGTTTAGCCTTAGCTTTTGGTCGTAGAAATCAAATATACATGAAACAGAATATAATTAAAATGATGATACATGGACGGAATTGTTACAACTTAGCACAGTTGACTGGTGTTTTGACTGTTGATTCAGTTTTTTGGATTATAAAATTGTAATATTTTTCGGAGTTCTATTTTGAGAGGATATGATGTTTTATAACCTTGTTTAAGTGATGACTGAGCTGTAGATTTATCATCATCCCGCCCGAGACTGCAGTCTTTAATTATGACATCATCAATTCCAATATCACTCCAAGAGCCATCAACTGATGCTTCAATGACAATCTGTAAAAATGTTTGAGAAAATATGTGAGACAATTCCGAATAAATCATTCTTAACATGTAATGTCAATACAGTGGCACAATGTTTAATACATCGGGTACTGGTCTGCCAAAGTAAAATGGCACATCCGGAATTTGTCAAAACCAAAACAATAAGATTCATTTTCCAAAAATAGGTTGTACCGATAAAATATATTGCCTTGCATGGATTCCATGCACTACTGTAGTTCTGATATTTTGTCTCGACAAGTACAGGTGTACCGAAGTAAAAGCGGCACATCCTGGTTCAGGCAGAAACCAAAACAAAACGGTCTACTTTCCAAAAATAAGTTGTACAGGTAATACATATTAACTTGCACGGACTACAAGCATTACTAAATCTCTAATACTTTTGTGACGAGGAGAAGTAGCTTGTTTACCCTGTTATGATTTGATTCAGACTCGTTGTGTTTGTAAACATGTGCCAATTTACCTTGGTAGACTTATATGTGTCAAAAATACAGATTGGAATACATTAATACATTTTCCCCCTAAGAAAATGGAATCTTAGCACTTAGTTTGCGGTGATGAAACAACCCGAGGAAAACACACATATCCAAGAATGTTTCCATTGCAAGTGCTATGAGATTTTTAAAGTTAATCATATCTCTAGTTTCTGCTATATAGTTCTAGGAATTAATCTTATCTCGTGTTAACCACTTTTGATGTCAATGTTCCACAAATTTTACGTTCGGTTTAATAGTCTTGTTTGCGATTACTCTGTTTCACTTAATGAAATGTTGAATTGCCTTTTCGTTGATAGTTGTTGAGACGTATGTACAAATTGTGACCGGTCGACAGGGGATGTTTACTCCTCCATTGCACCTGATCCCACCTCTTGGTTGCTAGAGGTCCGTGTTTGTCCATTTTTATCAGATTTGTATCTATATCCTGGACATCCTGAATATTTATACTTTGGTATCTGACATTTTTATATCTTATCATGCTTTGTTATTTTGCGTATGTAATGGCTCGCCTGGTATGTTATATTCGCCCTCAAATGGAGAAGACCGCTTGCAGTTGTTCTGTGGTAGATCATTTGACTCGCAAGCGGAAGGTGCCGGGTTCGCTTCACAGTACAAGATTATACTAGACCTTTTGAACCACGGTTAGTGACTCTTCCATCCCGAACCTCCGGGCATACGAAGTGAAAGTCACGGGTCTATCTGATGAGGTCTCGTATCACATAGGCGTGGCACATTAAATAACCCTCACTGAATTGAACATGTCATAGCACAAGTCAAAATCTGTGGCATTTCACCTAAAACTGGTGACATCTCAAAGTAAATGAAAAATTCTTGACGGAATGTAAAACAACAAACAAATAAAAAAGTAAGTGGAGGACATCTTGTAAGATTCCTTGCCGAGTTCATAGTGGGAACTTACGGTCATAACTCCTAATTCTTATTGGATATCTACGGCATGTGACCGTTTGCATTCAAGGCACTTTTTTGTTTTTTGATTAACATGTTACAGAGTTCAAATAATTTACATCACTCTTCCAATCACCCTTTGTCCTTAGCCGAAATTTAAAAATACAATGCAATTCAATATATTTACAATAAATTTTAAGATTCATTTAATTTCACATTTTTTATAATTTATCGAACTTACTCTATAATCAGCATTTATCGGGTCAAAATTGGTTTCTAGATGATGCCAAGCATTCCCGCTATCCCCACGTCTGTAAATCAACATCTTGGTTGTGTCTTCCATGCGTGCGTATATTGTAAGGTTACCCATTGTCTTTCCATACATGTGATAGAACAGGCTGAAATGTATGTCATTATTTACTCATACAGATACTATACAATGTAGATGCTACCCAGAGCCTGGATAGATCTGCTTGATATTATAAAGTCAGGTGTATGTGCTTCAATAAACTTATCATATTCGAAGTCATGCAAACTATTATTATCTGTTTCTGTTACGGATCGAATTACTGTTACAGTGATATATATATATCACTGTAATAGCTGATAATCTTATACTAAAGTAATATTTCGCACTGATAACACCATTTAAATTTTAAATTCTTCTAAAGCTAAGATAGACATTGTTTTACAGTGGCTACACGGATTTGGGGCTATACATTTAGATTTATTATTTGACCTTGCATGATACCACTTTCTCTTTAGAAAATACACATCTTTTTGAAATTGGAGCTCAATTAATCGACAGAAACGATCTTCTTCAGCATTATAAATTTGGTATTAATTTCTTTCTTTCTTTCTTCCTATCTATCTATCTATCTATCTATCTATCTATCTATCTATATATATATATATATATATATATATATATATATATATATATATATATATATATATATATATATATATCAAAGTATAAATCGTCAGCATGTCCAGGATACATATACAAGACTGGTAATCAAAACACCCACTGTTGACCGTTCACACAGACAAATTATAATGAAATAGTGGAGGAAGAAATCCCCGTCACAATTGGTACAGACAACCCAACAACCGCTATCGAACAGGTAATTCAACATTTCACTTAGTGAAACAGAGTAATCTTAAACAAGACTATTATACCATATCCATCCATTATTAACTTAAAAAACAAAACAAATGTTTTGAGTTAATTATACATCTTTCGTGTACTGGAAAAGGGAACTTTTTTAGGGGAAAAGTAGTCGCCACATGAAAAAAGCTGTGTACTGTGTATTGTGTCATCAGTTTCAGAGAGTGGTGATATGTGATGATCCAGAAAGTCGGATCACACTCTGTGAAATAAACAGTATTATCCCGGAACATTGGTAGGTATACCATGGTTTTCAAGATAATAGATTAAACAGCCTACAGAAAAACATTCCACTTGATCTAGTAAACAATTATCTAAAGTCCCCATGTTCATGTCGGTCTTATATGACTTTTTGAAGATTTTGGCGTACCGAAAAGTTTTGCAATACATACTTTCACAGTTTTGAAGATGATATTCTAAAGTGACCTTTACACCTGATTTGAAATACAACTTTTACGAGACTACCTGTTAATTTCGGTTATGTTGGTTTTTGTAGATCGTTGCTCGCCAAATGCTTTGCTTCTTACACGTATTGTCAATCACCGTTTTCAATATGAGAGCCAAACAGTGTAAACAGAACAAGATTTAAAATAAAAAATAACTCTAATGAGCGACCACCTTCCAATGACGGTCACATTGATATTTTTTTTAATTCGATATGGTGCCGAATATTATTACCTCGTACACTTTTTCTCTGTTTTTCATAGTTTTCAAAATAATATCCAAGTCATTAATCTGCTTAGAATAAAATAAAACTATGAGACCATCCGACAGGCATTTTAAAAACCTTTTGCATATTTTAAAACATTTTTGCTTACTACAATTTCTCCCTATCTCCGGTCATTATAGATAACATCCCAAGCTAGAAAAGCAAAACAGAAATGAACAATAACTCCAACGAAACAATTCCGAATGAAAATTGTCTATAAAGTTTTGCGTGAAGGTCATTATGATGTAAAGTATATTTCCCTAGCTTAAAAAGCAAATTTATGCGTTGACACTTAGCCAAGGCGGTCATGTTGCTTGCTTGATCTATAAAAGTGACAAAGTTAAAGTAGTCCTACTTGTGACATGTGACTGATAACGGAAGTCGGGTAATAGTAATAGCTCACACGGACGTTTGACCCTTTAGGGTGCATATGAAAGATTCACACATTATTACAGTTTTATATGAAATACATTTAACAAAATAACTGCACACACACAGTGTAATTGCTTTGGAAATGATAAAAACAAAACAACACTTGACACCCCTAATTTGTAACCGTGTTAATAATGACAACATATGATTGTGCAGTTCTATATCCTTTTTTATCTGAGGTCACCTTGAATATTACGCAACGCCGTCTTAGTTATGGTGGGGCCCCGTTGATAGTTTTTTATCATCTCCAAGCTCGAATTACTTGCTAGTAAAGCAACATACGGAAGTGTAATTAATGGGAATATTATAAATTTGTACAAGAAACATCAACTAAAACAAACCTGACACCTTAACTGAGCGGGCTGTCACATGGGGTTTTAAAGAACCTATATTAACCATAAATGTATTTAATTGATTATAAATATGATAAACCCTTACGTCATATAAACAGGAGACAAGATTCGATGGGCAATAATAAATACTGTTCATTCCCATATCTAACATTATGGCAAATACAATTTACGTTAAAGAGAATGGCTGCAAAATTGCCCAGACAGTTAGAAAATGTATTCAAAGATGCAGCCATCTAACTTAAAGCAGCAAAAACATTTGTTTTAACATGCTATGTGTACATTCATAATTTTTTGGATAGTATTTACTTGTCTATGATTTTGAACCAAAATGTCCAGTGAAGTATAAATGTATTCATGATTGATAGTATTATCAGTTGTCCAGAATTCAACAGAAGAAGGCGAAGCGTTAAAGACAGAAGTCGGACCTGCCGCCGGCTGGAATCAAAGTCACGACCTCACAATCAATAGTCGAGCACGCTACCGTCTAAGTCAGGACGGCTTTAAGACTCTGTCAGCTTAGCTCGAATTTGATATAGATGAAGAGTTTGAAACATAAATTTGGTATCATACAAAGCCAAAATTTTATACATTCCTAAATTCGTCTAAGAGTAACTAATGAACTTAGAGTTACTTTAGCGACATCGATTTAATATCTTTCTTAATTATATGTAAATTGCTACGATTAATCAAACTAAAAATAACAAATAAACCCTCTTTCTTTCTTTCTTTGGATTTGAAGGAAAATAATTTACTATTGTTTCTTATGCAACTTACCTCACACACTGCATTTCTTGTGGAGATTTTATCAGTCCTGAAATCAATCTTGCTTTTTGCCCAGGTCTAACTGGCCATGAACTTTCCACATACAAAAATCCACCTGTAGAGATTAATCATAAATTTAAGAATAATTCTACGCTGATGTTTTGTGGGGAATTTTGTACAGGTGTGTCATTTTACCTATTGTTTTCTTAGACGTTTTACAATTGTTTTGTAGGTTGTATACAAATATAAATGTTATTTCAATATTGAGATTAAAAGTTAAGTATTGCAAAACGAATGTAATATGTTCCTTATTGGAATATTTAATATATATATATATATATATATATATATATATATATATATATATATATATATATATATATATATATATATATATATATATATATATATATATATTAACTTACACAGTTATGTTTTACCTAATATGAGATATAACACACCGTCAGAAAATTTCATATGGTGCGAATGCGAAGTCGGATATTGAATTTACTAAAAGAGTACATCCCGTATTAGGTCAAACAAAGATTGTGTAAATTTTATATCTGTTCGACTGCCATTTTTGTAAGGTTTTCTGACATTTTAAATGAAGTATCATAAATATACAACAATGTATAAGAGTATTTTATAGGGTCTACGAATTTTAATCCCCTTCAATTAATCGTAAAGTACTGACGTCATTTATCTGTGACGCATTGGATTTATATTTTGACGTTAGCTAAGTCTTATATATACTCCCTGTGGAAGGCGTGTATGAGTAATATACCGTCTTCACGTGTCCATTCTTATATATATATATATATATATATATATATATATATATATATATATATATATATATATATATATATATATATATATATATATATATATTTGAACTCGGGGAAATAAACATTTCAAGTTTTATAGACCCGTATATGTTCTACCTTTGCCATTTTCATAGGTGTTATCAACAGTGGGTCCAGTTAATTTTGTATTAGTTTCATTTGATGACCACTTCCAGTCGATGTCATCTGAGGCGGTATCCTGTGTCCAGTCACATAACTTTGAGGAACGTGAATCAAATGAACAGTACTTTACACCTATCAGGAAAAAACGTTAAAACAGACAATGCAATAATGTCTGGCATAATGTTTGGCGTATACGTTGCATCATATTGAAGTTATTAAAGATACAAGAGTCTGTTTTCTAAAAAAATATAAGATGATATATAACCCTGGTACTTGATATTTACAATTATCTAGATCTTTATAACTGAAAAGATTATTAATTTATGTACAGTATGATATTGATTACAAATGTGTCCAAAACATAAATGCAAGAATATTTTAAGAGATTATCAAAACCTGTATGTAAATGAAATTCTCATGTCTACTAGCAGACACATGAACATGAACACAATGCCAACCATTCGATTTGAAATATGAAATGCATTCGTTGCGTCACTCCTTGACAGAAAATTAATATACAACCATATAAAATGCAAAAATACAGTGGAAAACAAAACTTACGACTTCTATTCAAACACTGAGGCTCGAATCCTGACCATGTTCCATCATCTTTACAAAATATACTCGTAGGTCCTACCAATGTATTTCCAGCATCATTGCATTTGTAGACAACATTTGTACCAATCTTTGTGGCATCCGTGGATTTATACCCATATTTTAGATCAGGAGACGGTTTCAAGCAGTCGGTTATCTCTAAAATATACAGTTATACAGACAATGAATGGTAGATGTTCCAGTTTTTAACTAATCCGTTTTTAATCCTGAGTTTTCGCCCCCCCCCCCTCTTTATTTATTAGCCCTTGCTTTTCCCGGTATGTGTTTTTTGCGTTGATCGAGAAATAAAATGTAGATAAGCAACAATAATAGTGCATAGAATGTGCCCGATTTGGTAAAAAAAGATGTGTTTTATTTGAAGGCCAAATGATTGTCACTAGTTTAAAAAAAGATTGTTAAATAAATATAAAATAAAATATATAAATAAATTGTTAAAAATAATTGACATTAACGTCTTAACAATTTACCATTTATTGAATCCACAGTGGTTGCGGCCAGGTTTGTCGAGCGAAGAATAACAGTATAATTTATGTATTTATAATAGTTACGTATACACGTGGGTGTGTTTACAGTAAACACGTGTTATGTTGTTTTCTATTGTTGTTTATCGCAAGGCGATTGGTCAGTAATTGTTTATTAGGGGTAGCGGCGTTAAAAGCATGAAAATTGTGACCAGGTAATGTTACCTGAGTTATTAGTAAGAATATAAGGTATTCGAAGCTTCGCCGCCTTGTGCAACAGACGCATTATTTCCCCAGTATGTCCACGGTTGATGACCAGATAAATATAGACAGTGGCGAGTCTTCACCGAATTTACAGTCTACAGCAGAACAACGGTCAGATATTGCAGACGCTTTTCATTTGTTTAAGTCATATTTAGACTCTAAATTATCAACTCTAAAGAGTGAAATTTCTTCTGGAAATGACATTATAGCCAAAAAAAAAAAGTAAAAGACGAAGTTTCCGTCAAATTTAAAACGAAGGAAGCAAAATACAATTTAATTTCAATTCAGATATTATTGCGGACATTTTGAAACTTCAGAAACATATTTCTGTGGAAGATTCTATTTCCACGAATATTTTATCAGGCCTACTGATTAAACTGAAGAAAAGAAATAAATTAATAAGAATTGCAGATAAGTCACCCGCAGGCTGGTCTACAGTAAGAGAATACGAGAGCGATGATTTGGCATCCGATTCAGAGGACGAAAAACGTTTATGACAAGCGGAAAACAGAGCTCTTAAATCCATCAGGGAGAAAAGGCGTGTCCAGCCTTACAAAAAGCCCCGTTTATTCCACTGTTTCCAACACTAGTTCTAGCACTATTACACGTCCTGCTCCACGTCTCGACATTCAGGGTTCAAACTACTCACTTCAGCAGCCCTTTCGGAGTTACAGACGTAGGGAAGCCACGCCCTACGACATTTGTTTCGGTTGCCGACAGTTCGGACACTGGAAAACAGACTGCCCAGTTTCAAAAAAGTACACCTCCAGTGAGGCCTCAAAACAGTGACTTTCATGATAAGTATTTTGATTACTTTCATTTTTGTGAAAATGTGTTAAATTTTCAATTTGATGTTTTCTTATCACAAGCTCAATATTTCGAGGGTATCTCTTTTACAGTTAAAGGGGTAAAAGGTAGTCTAGTCGCTCATGTGTCATTCTGGGAAAGTATAGGCGCTAGTCAATTTATATTAGACACTATTAAGTTTGGTTACATTATCCCATTTATAAGGGACCCCCCTCCTATGCAGTTTAAAAATAATAAATCTGCGCTCAGTAATAGTGATTTTGTTGATGAAACTGTTACAGAATTATTAGAGAGTGGTTGTATTCAAGAAGTGCCTTTTCACCCTTTTGTAGTTAACCCCCTCAGTGTTGCTATAAATAATTAAAAAATAAAATAAAATTAAATTTGAAGACTGGAAAGTCGCTTTAAATTTCTTTAAACGCGACAGTTTTCTTTTTAAGTTCGACTTAAAATCTGGATATTTGCGAGAAACAACAAACATTTCTGGGTTTTAAATGGCAGAATAAATTCTACTGTTTTTCAGTTTTAGTTTTCGGCCTTTCGTCTGCTCCATATATTTTTAGTAAATGTTTACGCCCATTGGTTAAATATTGGAGACAAAATGGTGTAAACCTCGTTTTATACCTTGATGACCTTTTCGGTATAAGTAATTCGTTACAAGAAAGTTTTGAGAGATTCTTTATTTGTGAAAAAATCTTAAGAAAAGGCTGGTTTGATTATTAATGCCCAGAAGTCTGTTTTTGAGCCGGTACAGGTTATTGAATGGTTAGGTATCGAATGGAACAGTTTTTCCTATTCGTTGCGGATTCCGGACAGGCGGATCAAAGATTGTTTATCGCTTTTACAAATTATCATAACAAAATTTCCCCTATTCACAGCCAGAGAATTGGCGAAAGCTGCGGGTAAGATTATTTCTTTGTCTCCGGTTTTGAGAAATATCACTAATCTCATGACACGTCATATTTATATGGCTATTGAGAGTAGGGTCAAGTGGGACATTTTATTGATTTTAAATTTTCCAGAATGTGTAAAATCTGAATTAGTATTCTGGTTTCGAAATTTGAAATCTTTAAACAGTAGATATTTGTATATATGTTCGTTTCCACAAGCTCTTGCGTATTCTGATGCGAGTAATAAAGCTGCAGGTGCATATAGTTTGACTGTTAATAATAAAATCTTTCATAAGATGTGGGACGAGAAAGAGTCCTCTATGAGTTCGACATGGAGAGAGCTAAAGTCGATTCAGTTAGCTCTCTTTTCTTTTTCTGCTGACTTTGCAGGCAAACAAGTCTGTTGGCATACGGACAATCAAAACTGTATCAAAATTGTTAAAAAAGGTAGTACTAAATTACATCTACAAAATTTAGCCATGGACATTTTTAAAAGGTGTATTGAGTTCAATATATCTTTAGATATTGTATGGATTCCCAGATCTGAAAATGCAAAAGCGGATTATATTTAAAAAATGATAGATATTGATGATTGGCAAACTTCTTAAGAATTTTTTGATTTTATTGATAAAATTTGGGGTCCGCATTCTGTCGACAGATTTGCGAGTTATTCAAACAACAAAGTGAAGAGGTTTAATTCTTTATTTTGGAACCCTGATACTGAGGCAGTTGACGCATTTTCTCAGAATTGGGGGCGTGACAATAACTGGTTAGTTCCACCAGTTTCGCTTGTATGCAGAGTGATAAATCACTTGTTATTTTGTGAAGCGGTGGGGTCGTTAGTTGTGGCTATGTGGCCATCTTCCCCGTTTTGGACATTAATATTTAAGAAAAATATGTTTGTTCACTGGTATGTGAAAGAAGTGCTCCAATTCTCTTCCTTTTCAGAATATTTTTCGTCATGGAATGAATAAGAATTGTATTTTTTTTGGTTTTTCTGAGTGTCGCAATCAGCTTTAAGGGCCCTTAAAATTTCGAGTGTACTCGCATGAATCAGGCATTAGATGCTAGACGAGCCCTTATTAAAATTTTCGATTTGGCAAAGCTGGTTTATATGTACCGGTCGATTAGACAATTTTTTCTTTATTGTAAATTTGAGCAGTATGAGATGTATACCCTTGATATGTATGTTATTTAAGCTGGCGAGGTTTCTTATGGATTGGACTGTTATCACTGTTTACATGACATTACCTTTGCTTATAAATTGACATGGCCCTTAATATTTTCATATTAAGCTGGCAAGGTCGATTATGTTTTTATATGTACCGTGGTTTTTGTCGATTAGACAATTTTTGATCTTTATTATTATTTTACATTGTTAAACAGTATGGCTATAATTTGACATGACCCTTGATATGTATGTTATATTAAGCTGGCGAGGCGAGGTCAGTGTTGATACATATGTTAGATTCATATTAACTGGCGAGGTATCACTGTTTACATGACATTACGTTTACTATATAATGTTGACATGGCCCTTGATATGTCAGTATGTCATATTAAGCTGGCGAGGTCAATGTTGACATGGCCCTTGATATGTCAGTATGTCATATTAAGCTGGCGAGGTCGATCATGTTGTATATGAGAAAAGTAAAACAGATCATTATAGAGAGGGTACACATGTCTATATTTCTAAAACAAACTTTAATACTTGTCCTGTGTCTATGCTGCAGCGTTATTTACAGTTGGCTAATGTGAAATCTGATTCTTCAGAATTTATATTTAGACCTTTAGTATTTTGCAAAAGTTCTAATTCTTATTGCTTAAGGGGAGATAAATCTCTTTCATACACACGATCAAGGGAAATTCTTTTAAATGCTTTAGAAGAGCTTGGTTTAAACAAAAATAGCTTTGGTTTACACAGCCTTCGAGCAGGGGGAGCAACGGCTGCGTGTTCGCATGGCGTTAATGATCGACTTTTCAAAAAAACACGGGCGGTGGTCTTCAGATTAGGCCAAAGATGGCTATGTGAAAGAAAGCATTCATGATAAATTATATGTTACTCAAAATATTGGCATTTGATTATCTTTCCTTACCATACTTTCTTTGTTTTTCGAATTCTGTTGCACTCGCACATGCGAGCTTATCCTATTTATGTGTTGAGTTTATTTTATAAATAATTTATGTTCGGTTGAGACTGGCGAATTAGAACATAAATGTATTTATAATAGTTACGTATACACGTGGGTTTGTTTACAGTAAACACGTGTTATGTTGTTTCTGTTGTTGTTTATCGCAAGGCGATTGGTCAGTAATTGTTTATTAGGGGTAGCGGCGTTAAAAGCATGAAAATTGTGACCAGGTAATGTTACCTGAGTTATTAGTAAGAATATAAGGTATTCGAAGCTTCGCCGCTTTGTGCAACAGACGCATTATTCCCCACCCACCGCCCGTTGTTTTTCACTATATTGTAATATTGTACATGATATTAATTACCTTTTCATTTTTTGTAGAAAATGGTTTGAGTGTGATGTTTTACAAGACTTACGCAGATATTTATGTAATTTATATGTAATAAATTCTGTTGCACTCGCACATGCGAGCTTATCCTATTTATGTGTTGAGTTTATTTTATAAATAATTTATGTTCGGTTGAGACTGGCGAATTAGAACATAAGTTGAATTCATTAGACGTTTGCATAATTGAAATTGCAATAAGTAATAAAATTGTCATAAATTTAACTGAGTGTTATGTTTGTTTCGGTATGGTAAAATAATTAGTAAGAGTAGTAAGTAGTAATTAGTAGAGTTAGCAAGATTCGGGTTCCCCGAAACCAGATCTATTTCTCGAAAGCGAATGAATTAGATCTGGTAACGGAATCTTTCTCAATTAACTCAATGGTTATTTTATCTGTATTTTCTCTCTTCCATGACACCTGGTCCCAACTCTATATTTGCCAGAAATTGGTTGTCTCCCTATTTTGATTCAGATCTTATCATGGGCTCACAACGAGTTTGGCCGGTCGACAGGGAAGATAACTCCTCATTGACACCTCATCTCACTTTGTAAACAAGGTCGACGGTCTTAAAATACTTAAAATAATTCGCACTGTTGTTTTAGTAACTATGTATTTTGTATTGGATTTTAGAGTTGTGAACAAAAACAATCACGTTTTTATTATATTTGCCGAATGTGGAATGCTACACTTACTACAGTTATACAGCTTTTGAATTTTTTGCAGGTCTAAAGAACTGAGTTTCGTTCTTTGTCCAATGATAACCGAGTCGTCCTGATATCTACTAGTGGTGCTAAAGGTCTTCATGCTGTTGTCTTGAGGGTCTTTTACAAACGTTTTTTGTGAGTAGTGCATGATTGATCCATAGTCGTAAGTCTCATTTAATAAATCGATTTCATCTTCTGGCATCTTCATATAATCCATATGATGACCTGAAAGTGTCAAATTGAAATTTGTTATCAGTCCGTTTTTTCAGTTTAACTGGCAATATAAAAATTGATATATATATATATATATATATATTACTTGCCATTGTACATTAATCTAAGATAGATCAAAACTTGTAATAACCTGACATACTCAAAACTTATACTCAAACTTTCATTTTTTTAAATCATATTTAAAAATAAACATTCCTCAGATACACAAATTGTATTGCTACATGCATAGGCGTCGGAAGCAAATTGAAAGTGGGGGGGCTAAACCAACTTAAAACACACACACGCCAGAAACGTCTTGGGGGCTAAGCCCCAATTTTCAACACCTATGCCTATCTTTGCAAAAAAGTGGGGGGCTAAGCCCCTCCTAGCCCCCCGGCTCCGACGCCTATGACATGTATTAGAATCAGTGAACATTAAATCTTTCTTTCTTTTTTTGTGGAAACTGATAAATCCTGTAAATGTAAAAATGAAATTTTGTATTGATGTTTTTTTCGAAAAACATCTCTACAAGCATACATTTATCATAAGGCGCATGCGTTCTTCTGTTATCAAGATGACTCTAATCATGATTTTGCATTTTCTGCTTTCATAAATTTAATATCTCAATAGTTAAACCTCAAATACCCTGTTTAATATTTTCCCAAATAATACTGATATATTTATCGCGGTCGGGTCTATTGTGTTCGTGCCAAAATCCCAATGCGTGCATTATTTCATGGTATATCGTTCCTCTCTGTGTACAGCCATCCCCCAGAGAGAGTGTCTGTGCACCACCATCTCTCCCCACAGAACTATAGCACCTGAAAAAATCAAGTTTAACTGAATATAAATGCAATGCAATTGAATGATTTAAGCTCTATTCATTTTCCTCCTCGTTTAACTCCTCCGAAAATAAATCTTTTCTTAACTAATCTATAAATAACAAAAAAATAAAAGAATAAATAGGTTGGTACATTCGTTTCAAGATCGTAAAAATTGAATTACATATAAAGTCTATTCTTTAAATATTCGTATTTCATTCGAATTCATAATTACATAACAATCAAATACCATCACATTATGTATTATACATTACAATTTTATTTCTTGTGTTGAAAAATCTTAAGTCAATCCTTACGTTTGGAGAAATATATATGGAATGTAAATAAATTCCCCGATAATAATAATTCTATTAAATAGTGTGGGAAGGAGAAACCAAATACGTAAAACACCTTTCATCGTTTTGAAACGAAATTGAAAATTCGTGCTCTACGAACGCTTTATACACTAAGCGCTAGAGTGCTCGTGCATATAACTTAAATGAACTTGAACTATGAAAATAAAATGCATAAAAAAAGAAAAGAAATTCATTGCTATGATATTTTTAATAATATGTCTGTGTGTGAGTTTGTGTCATTGTTTGAAAGTTGTTTTAAATCTCGTCGAAGGTCACTCGACGAAAGAACTGGAAACGTTAGTAGCACACAAGGCAATCGTCTATGTCCATTCTTATCCCGAGTTTATTTATTTTACGGATCATCTATGGTATCACTACAAAATGAGAAGGAAAGGGCCTAAACGGTTCCTTGCGTGAATTGGATGAAGTGAGAGTATGCTGAGCGAGAATATGCTGATCACTGTGTTATGAGAAGGTTTTAAAGATATGCTAATTTCAAGACCTTTTGGAGCCCTTACAGGTCCTAATCCTAATCTTTATTTATGCAACTCTACATTTAGATGGCAAGTTTGGTTTCAAATGTAAAAGTTGACGAAAAGCATATTTTCGAATTAATTAGGAACCTGAGACCTTGACACGATGAACTTGAAAAGTTTTCACAATGATCCTTAGATTATTACTGATTACGTTGTCTTATATCTTTGTAAATTAAATTTGAATTAGTTTTTAATTCATAATCCATTTGTATAGATTTATATCCTGTCATTTTCAGCGCTTCCTAGTGCTTCGTTTATGAACATATTTCGTTTTCATCGGCTAACTTTGTAGATATTGACTTAATAACCATACATACTAGATTTGAAAAAAAAATTCTTATCATATGTTGGGATAGATCCTGCCACGTCTGGTAAGAGTTGGTTCATTGGTCATTAAAAAGAAGTCGAAAATGTCTAAAAGCTTGTATTTTTCATTTACGCAGGTGTTGGGTATCTTAATCTTCGACCATACAATCTAGAAACTTTGTCATTGGCGAACTCTGTGGATACTGACTTAAATACCGTGCAAACTAAATTTGAAAGAATTCTTGTTGATTCAAATATTTTTGCACCCATTTAGCTCTTTTGGAACCCCCATCGTTCCTAGCAACTGCACAGACTAAATGAAGCTTTACGTAGGGATAGATCCTGTCACGTTTGGTAAGAGTTGGTCCATTGGTCCTTAAGAAGAAATTGAAAATGTCCAAAAACTTGTATTTTTTTTATTTACGCAGGTATCGGGTATCTTAACCTTGGACCTCATGATCTAGAAACTTTATAATAATGACCCTCAGATAATTCTGAACAACTTTCTCATATCTATATACATGTACTTGTATAAATATGTCATTACGTTTTCTGTTAATAAGCCATTTGTATTAAACTGTATCGACTGCTTTTCGAAACACTCCCTATTGACTCGTTTATGAACTTATATCGTTTCTGTTCGAAATTATTATAGATATTGACTTAATCATGCTTACCAAAATTGAAAGAAATCTGGTCAATTATTCATTAGAAGATTTTTGTAGATTTAGACTCTATGTTCTTTTTTGGTCCTATGGGTCCTAGCCCCTTTTCACTAGCAAACATTATGCGGCTTTACATTTAAAAAAACAGATTTTGAAGGATTAAAATTTTTATATTACTTTGAATATGCAAGTACATGTACATATATGAAAATATCAGGAAATCAGAAGATTTTACCTCAAAACATAACTTTATCTAAACATACCCAGGAGTCTTAGTTATCTGAAGATAGTCTGTTTCTATTGTCCTCTCCTGGAAAGTGATGCATGTTTTAGGCAGCTTGGACTGTATTTCATTCATTGATTTCGTGATGTTTTCTCTTTCTCTGTCATCTGATTAAAAAATACCAAAAAACACTGTAAATCTGACATGGCATTATTTTTAAATTATAGAAATTGTTTAGCTTAAAACATGAAATATTTTAATACAACTTTATTTCACAAGACAATCCAACAGGGATAAGAACATAGCTACATTCTCATATAATAATATAGTAGTTAAGATAACCTGAATAAGCATACTTTATTAATAGTAGTAGAAAATCACGTAATTGTACGTGTAACACATTTTAGAACACTCGTTAAAATAATATTTATTGTGTCCGAAAGATTACATATCCTGATTTTACCTGTACATTTACCATATGATTCATCTAATACTTCCTCTACACTTTCCGTCTGACTCATTTGATAGTTCCTGTATACTTACCATATGATCCAACTGTAATTTCCTCTACATTTACCATATGGTCGGTTTGGTACTTTCTGTACGTCTACTTTATGGCAATCTGATCCTTCCAGATCACTAATCATATTATCAATTTGATACTTTCTGTACGTTTACTTTATGGCAATCTGATCCTTCCAGATCACTAATCATATTATTAATTTGATACTTTCTGTACGTTTACTTTATGGCAATCTGATCCTTCCAGATCACTAATCATATTATCAATTTGATACTTTCTGTACACTAACTATATGTTCCATCTGATACTTCTGGCACATTAACCATATGATCGATCTGCTTCTGTCTGTACATCGTATACCCTCTCTTATGGTTGATCTGGTTTTTCCTGTACACTTACCATATCCTGTGCACTTACTGTATGGTCGATCTGTTTCATCCTGTTCATTAACCGTATGATCAATCTGATAAATCCTGTACACTTACCATATGGTCGATATGATACAACGTATACGCACTTTTATGGTCGATTTGATACTTCCTGTACACTTACTACATGGTCAATCTGATACTTCCTGTACACTTACTACATGGTCGATCTGATACTTCTGATACATCGTATACACTGTCTTACTGTCAATCGTATTCTTCCTGAATACTTACCATATGGTCGATCCGATACATCCTATACACTCTCCTATGGTCAATCTAATATTTCCTGTGTACACTTACCGTATTGTGCATTTAATACTTCCTGTGTACACTTACCGTATGACCAGTCTGAATCTTTCTTTACCCTTACCATATGTTCGATCTATTGCTTCCTGTACACTTATCATATTGTTCTTCTGAAACTTACCATATGGTCTATCCGATTCTTCCAGTTATCTAACCATATTTTCCATCATCTACTTCCGATACACTTACCATATATCCCATTTAAAACTGCTGTTGTACTTACTAAATGAACTATCTAGGGTGTATGGTATTATTCTTGATGTCCAAATAAGTTCCTTGTTTTGAACGGCCATCCTGAGCTGTTGATAGGAAGCACAGCAGCTTTAGGTTGTGTTAATTTTGAAAAACGTACCCTCTCTAATACATACATACATACACATACATACATACATACATACATACATACATACATACATACATACATACATACATACATACATACATACATACATACATACATGCATGCACACATACATACATAGAGAGAATACAGAGAGAGAGAGAGAGAGAGAGAGAGAGAGAGAGAGAGAGAGAGAGAGAGAGAGAGAGAGAGAGAGAGAGAGAGAGAGAGAGAGAGAGATCACGATGATGCCATTCAGTTTTCTAGTATGTCTGAAAATGGCAATAAAAGCCTAGGATTAATTGATACAGGATGTTTCAAAAAACATGCTCCGACTTTTACCGTTCAATAGAATATGTTAGAAGTTATACACATCAAACTAAGGGATATATTATATTAGAGTGTTTATAAACATTTTGTTGGTATATAATTTTAATGCATACACATCAAATATCATTCAGGCGTGCCAAATTCATAATTATTAATATTTTGGACTTTTACCAGTTATACGTAATTTTTCATGACATATTCCAAATGTCCACCGTTTTCTCTACTACTTACTTTAGTCTGTCCAGAAAGTTTCCATGTGTTTCCGATGGCATTTTTCTGATTTTATCAAGTTATTGCTTGTTTTAAGTCATTAAGATCATTTGGGCATGTGGGGGTATACTCAAAATAAAATTTAACAACATCGAAATGAAGGTTCTTCTTCAAGTTTCGGTATTAAAACCAAAGGGTCTTCCTAAAGTTCTTGTCATCTATTTTAGTATTAAAACCAAATATTTCTCATTTATGGTGATGTTATCGATGACGTCATAAAGTTAGTTCTGATCTAAAAAAAAATTGGGTTTATTTAATCGTAAATATTTAATTGAATTCTCTTTCTTATGAACTTTTCAATTTTTTATTATGTGCCTGCACAAAGTTATTGGCATTTGAAGTGGGGACATGTTTTTGAAACAACTTGTATGTTGAAAAAAAGTAAAAATGGGGGGTGAACGTTTGGGAGGAAAAGGTAGAAGAGAAGCCATTACCAAGGTTCTTATGTTTGCTTATCTTTTCTTTAGTACTAAATACTAACATATATAATTTAGATTGTGTGTACATCTTACCTTAAAGTGCAGATGTATTTTTATTGAAAATATTTCATTTAAACATCTACTTCCAAACAATACTGTACCAGAAAAATATATTGTTTTAAGAATAAAAGAATACTTACTTCTAATGGTTTGGTCCGGATGTCACCTTCAATTAACTGCTCATTTTTAGGTGTAATGTAATTTGTTTTGACTGAAACAATGACATGCTTATTATAATAGCTTTAACTAAAATCTGGTCATTTAAATAAAAATACATTGCAATTGTAACATTGCAAAAATTATAAATTGGTAAAATACTGTCTTGACAAACCCATGAAATAAATAATATTTTTAATATTTTATAAATATTATTCTGTATTTTACAGAGAGAGAGAGGGTGAACACACGAACACTTACATACAAACTTTCAGAGAGAGAGAGACAGACAGACAGACAAAGAGGGCCGTGCTCACACACAAATTTACCAACAGACGCGTGCAAGCACAAACACTTACACACAAACTTACACACACACACAAACACTCACACACACTCAGACACACACACACACACACACACACACACACACACACACACACATATAATATATATATATATATATATATATATATATATATATATATATATATATATATATATATATATATATATATATATATATATATATATATTACTGCCCGAAATGGACAATAAAAAAGGGGAGGGACTACCTTTCATAATAAAATAGAATTTGAACTGCATCGAAATCCATCTAAGAGCTGAACGACTATGGGCTTACACATTAAACTATGTATATAATGTTTTATTAATTTTACTGAAGAAAACAATAAGGAATATAAGGAAACTAAGCGTTTTAATGACGTGTTCGATAAGACTATTATAACCAAAATATTTCTCTCATTTTCAGGAAAATGATTTATTTTCAAACAGCACTTAGCAGTTTATCAGAATTGATGAAACAGTACCAAAAGATACTAAAATTAAAGATTTTGATTTTTTCTACTTTTACTTCTTGTACCTGATATATAATAACAAATCTATAATCTATCAAAAAGCTATACACGTGCATGCAAATCTTATATTCCTATATATCGTATCGTATATATAAATACTCGTAGTAAGGTTGAGTTTATCAATTGCAATGCAAAAAGTGTGAAACATGGGTTTCCCTAGGAATTTTCACAAAATATATAGGAGCGTAAGACTTTTTATTTTTAGTTAAGAAGGGGGAATGAAAATGACACAGATACTGCCCTTTAAAGTTTTGCAAAACAGAAACCTCAAAATGTATTTTTGCCATCGATACAATTCCTTAATGATTTATATACAAAAGGAAATTCATGATATAATATATTAGATAAACATGTACATACAACGCAGCAAACATAATATTCAGGCTATCCATTTATAATGAATTAGATGGCGATAGGTAAAGTTTTGTTTGTGACTGGTTTATAAAATACTTTACCCAAATACTGTAGTGTAGTCGATTTGATTTGTGAATTGTCTAAGTGAACTCCTGACTATCAGATGACATTCAATAGTTTAGAATACAATGACAATTCTAGTATGTATGTAGTCTCACGCCAATAGATTTTGTCCATCTACACTGGGACCATTTTTAGCAATATAAGCAGAGAATACCCCATCCCAATAACCGTTTCTAGAAAAACAAAGATGTGCAGGTGCTGTATTATTGTCATCCTTTTCTAAAAAAAACGTTTTTCCTTCGCCTACTAAAGCAATATTGAATCATTGTCTCTATGCAGAATAACACCTTTACTCTGTTTATAATCGCTATACTGTATGTAATTGTCAAACCTTTTTAGTCATACTTAATGTTCAGCTCTATTATGTAAATCGGATTTTTTTTTTAGAAAAAGCACAGGATAAATGTTTTGATGGTAACTGATCGTACTCATCAATGCAGTCAAGACGTTCCCAGAGAATCATATGCATTATATTTGATCCCATTTCCGTTTGGCGGAAGTTTAGTTCAGTTCAGACATAATCATAAAAAAGTATTTCATAGTTGTAGAATAATCACTTTTTTAAGTTTTGGATTTGAATCAATATGTAAATGAACTATGAAACAACTCTTTTTTACATTCGAAGAACAATAAATAACAAATGACAAGAAAAATAATTGTTTTTGTGTATGGTAAAACGTTTGTAGAAATTTCAATGGCAATGTATTTACAAAAGTTACAAAAATCGTCTTACCAAACTGAATATTTTGTTCCGGTATTGTTGGATTATTCGTATCTATTGGTAATCCATATGTACTAATGGTCAATATGATGGTCAGCAGAAACATATACAAAATATCCTTCGTCATCGTCGCCTGGTTTTTAGAATCTATCTGTTTGAAAATATGAATGTCTTAAATTTACGTTTGTATGGGTGATGTACATATGTTTACCACACAAGCGGTAACACTTTACAGTTTAGTTCAATAGAGTATCCCTGATATGAAACGTCAAATATCCCGACAAAACAAGGCCATTGTCTCTGGGATTTCTATCAGCTCTTACTAGATAAGAAGATAAGCGTTCGTATGGGAACGTTTTATTATACATACACTTTAGTGTCACGGACAGTCTTACATACGAAATTATCTTCTGCTGATAACAAAGGTCTTTACACAGGAGAAATGTCCTACAGTCGACTATTACTGTTATTATTATTATTATTATTATTATTATCATTATTATTATTATTATTATTATTATTATTATTTTATTTATTTATTCAATCATTTTTTATTCATTTATTTATTTATTTATTTATTTATTTATTTATTCATTCGTTTATTGATTTATTTTTAATTATCTTTACAGCTATTATTATTATTATTATTATTATTAATTTATTTAATTATTTTTTATTTATTTATTTTTTATTATCATTACAGACATTATTATTATTATTATTTTTTTTTTTTTTTTTTTTCCTTGTCTTAATAGCATTATGATTCGCTGTAGAATAGAAAATCAGAAAAAGACCGAGTTACAGAATAATTTAAATTAATGACAAAATTTTATATTTACCTTGAGATCATAAATCTGGATAAATTATACAGTGTGTGTAATATACGATGGACCTCAAAGATGGCGCATCACACTTCGTGAGTAACAAAATTAAAAACGTTTCTCTTTGGAGCTACTTTTGTATATATTCGTGTGGAATTAAGTTCCCGGATCTTCAACACAAACGGATATACCCACGCGCTACAATTATTGATAACCATCAGTCATAACCTACATGATAAAAATGTTCACCGACTTTGTTTCACGTGCTTTGTTGACATTCCGACAAAAAATGTCATTTTCGTACAATTAAAATACATGTATCTATAATATTCTAACACATATGTCAGTCAAAGCTGTCTCTGTACGTAATATGATTTACGATTTGTTTACAAATCAAAGATTTTTTCTTATCGTTTCTTTCGAGTCGCTCATGATTAACGCATGTGCATCTATGGCTAAAGATAGGTCATCGTATACATGAAACATGCACTGAGAATCTGCCGACAGTATGATCTTACATTAGATCGACATATATATTGTTATAACGACTTATTATGTTGTTATAACGACATATTAATTATCTTGTTATAACAAGATATTATGTCGTAATAACAAAATATTATGTCGTTATAACAAGATATTATTTCGTTATAACGAAATATAAATTATTTTGTTATAACAAGATTTTATGTCGTAATAACAAAATATTATGTCGTAATAACAAGATAATTATCTTGTTATAAAAAGATAGTATGTCGTTATAACAAAATAATATGTAGTAATAACAAGATATTATGTTGTTATAACGAGATATGAATTATTTTGTTATAACAAGATATTATGTCGTAATAACAAGATATATCGTAATAACAAGATATTATGTTGTTATAACGAGATATGAAATATCTTTTTATAACAGATATTATGTCGTTGTAACAAGATATTATGTCGTAATAACAAGATATTATGTTGTTATAACGACATATGAAATATTCTGTTATAACAAGATATTATGTTGTTATAACAAGATATTATGTCTAAATAACAAGATATTATGTTGTTATAACGACATATGAATTATCTTGCTATAACAAGATATTATGTCGTAATAACATTATGTTGTTATAACGAGATATGAATTATCTTGTTATAACAAGATATGATGTTGTTATAACGAGATATGAAATATACGGAAGCGTGTTAGGACCACAAGTTGTGTTATAATTGTTAGTTGTTAAGGTTTCATTTGCATTGTTTTTCACATCGTTGTTTTTAATAAGGCATAACATTGCATTACTATCTGTGTGTTACAAGACATTATTCATGTCACATTTTATCATTATTGTTCAATATTGTTACTATCGCCACCTTAATAAATACGTTTTATTAAAACTGATAAGATTAAGAGTATGTTATGTAAAAAAACTTTGTTTTAAATTGTCCGTTATCAATCCAATCTCTCACTGCTCCCGTTTTCTGATGCAATCCGCTATGGGGTCACGTGCTAGTGACCTCTCGTAAGTTTATAATGTTCGACCAATAAAAATGCGACTTACAAAATTAAATGACAAAGAGATTTATAAAATTTATTTTATAAAAAGGAAACCGTCAGTCCGCAAAAGTCCATCGGAATATATTTGGTGATTCGAATCTATCCAACGTTATAAAAATAATTCTGTACTTTCGGATTTTGTGTTGTTTAAAATGTTAAAAAGTATTTACATCTCTTTGCCATTAGATCGCTTACAAGATTGTGTAAGTCGCTTTTTCTGTTTTTCATGGGTCGAAAATGACAAATTTACGAGGTCATCCGCGCGTGACCCCATAGCGGATTGCGTTAGATCATGTACGCGACATATCAGAAAACATGAGCGATTAGAGATCGGTTTAAAATTAGATTGGTCCGTTATAAGACATTTTCTGCTTGATATTTTTCCAAATAATTGTGTCATATATCTAATATCAACGCACTATCTCGCCATCATTCTGTACGCTAGACATGGAAGGAATGGGATATATAAGGCGATGACTATTGCTTCGGGGGGGAGGGGGGGTCTGACAGAATTTTTAAATTAATTTTCTGGCCTTGAATACATTGAAAAGAAATAGTCTGCCCTTTATTAGCAAGTTAATAAATAATCTGGTGCTAAAGTTGTGATGAAAATCATTTTTTAAAAGGTTTTGACTCGCTTCGCTCGCCGTATTTCTACGATTGGCTACGCTCATCTTTCTTGACTAATACATAAAGACATTTATATATAATTGAGATCAAAAAAGTTTAGCTGTTGACAATTTCATTATCCATTTGTTCTGCAAATCCACCACGAGGAAGGAGAAAAACGCCGACAACCCCCCCAAATTTACTTATATAAATAATCAGCCTTTCCCGTTTAATGAATTTGAGATAAAACCAGTTTCTTAAATTTAATGTCTGGAACCTAGATAATTAACTTTGAACTCTCTGGACTTGTGAAATTTAACATTTCCTAGAGAGTACTAGTATACTCCATGGAACATGGAAATGCGAACATTTTCTACATTTGCACCCTATAGGCGTAATTTTGTATCTTGAAGCTGATAAAATGTCTGTTCAGGATTCCAAATTTCTGAAATTTTCTGAAAGATGCGACAGTGCGTCACCTTTTCCGTGACGAAATCTTGCCTCACTAATCCAATATGCAGTGCCGTATGTATTGTATATATATATCGGTTTTAAATATTATAAATATTTTTATGTTACACCCTCAACTCCCCCATGACATTTTTTTATCCGCCACTGCAATATATTACTTTTCTGACTACAAAAGCAAAAAAACTTAAAAAATATAAACAATCTGTCTCTGGTCTGCTTTAAAATAAATATTCTGTCCCGCGACGGTATGAAAATATATAATATGTCTCGACAAAATATGCCAGCGAGTTACAATGGTCTATTTAACCCTTTCAACCCTACAGACCATAAAAAAACTAGTCTTTAACAATAAAATGATCATACCACTCAGATTTTCAGGGGTGAAATGGTAAAACCATAATACAACTTAAATTATACAGAAATAAATAAATGAAGGTTGTGATATTACACAACAATTTGTTGCAATTTTCTCAAGACAATGTCTTAAAAAAGAAGTATTTCATGAAAAGTTCGAAGTGGTTTATTTTTCATAAAATATAGCTTCTTTAAATTAAGGTTGCGTTAATAATAATATTGAATAAGAATGATACAATATAACATGATTAGTGTCTTGTAACACAAGTATTACCAGATAATAACGCGATGTTATGCCTTATTTAGAACAACGATGTAAAAAACAATTCAAGTAAACCTTAAATAACTAACAATTACAAGACAACTCAGGGCCCAAATACGCTTCCGTAATTTCGACATAATATCTTCTTATTACGATATAATATCTTGTTATAACAAGATAATTCATATCTTGTTATAACAACATAATATCTTGTTATTACGACATAATATCTTGTTATAACGAGATAATTGATATCTTGTTATAACAACTTAATATCTTGTTATTACGGCATAATATCTTGTTATTACGACATATTATTTTGTTATAACGACATGATATCAATAGCATAATAACAAAACCAAAGTTATAGTTTTACTTTAAAGAAGCAAACAAATGCCCCAAAACAATCGTTTTTATCAATAAAACTTCATCAGGTTAAACTCGATTTTAAAATAGATGTATAGTTCTGATATAACTGTAAAAATGTTACTATCTTGTCTTTTTTTTTAAAGATTTGAATTCAAACCGTGTAATAAATATGAAATATTACTTGAGTATAAAATCAGTTGGTACTAAAATACCAGTTACTGGTTTTACATATACCCTGGAGTAATCACGTATGCCTAAGCAGTGAGAGTGTCGCATCAATCCTGTCATGGTTTAAAGTTGTATCCGAATGACGCAATTATAGCTGCACATACCTAATTGGCGTGTAATTATAATTTTTAATTTCAAGAGTCTTTAGTTAAATTTCCGATATTTATCAAAAGTTCTTGTCTATTCACTAAGTTTTGTTGTGATTTTTACTCGCAAAAATAGTTCATTCACATGAAAATATCAGCCAATACGAATAACACTTCTTTACCTCTGCTACGGACGCATGTCAATGTATTGTGGTTTCTTTAGGTACTACGACGATATATACCGTAACACTGACTCTAGGTTTTTAATTTTCAACCGAGAGAGAGAGAGCTGAGGCACGTTGACCTTAAAGTAGTACGTCTATATTACTTGATTTTAAGACTGAATTGGTTTTGAATCCATGTTTGGTTACCTGCTTGTCCTGCTTTTGAATTTATGAATGAATTGAAATTTGTTTCAATATTGTTAACATACCCCGCTGTAATCTGAACATTGAAAACATCTCAGTCTACATGTATGACATCAAATTCAAACTCCAGTGGTTGAAATGACCCACTGTAATCACTGAAAAACCCTTTACAGTATATTACCATTTTATTTATGCCAATAAATATGGTTACACGCAAAGTGATCGACTTACAAGCAGGATGTCTCGGTCTCGTTAATGGTACCGGGTTATATACGAAAGACATTAAACATGGTAGTGACAGATCCTTCGTCAAGCGCGCTAGACATACGAATAGAAAGTCGCGGGTCTTTCGGACGAGGCCTAAAACCGAGGTCCCATGATACTCCAGACGTAATAGGTAAAACATTCTTCACGGTATTACCATTAATTCATAGCACAGGTATAATAAACACGTGCCAAGTGACAAATTCTCGGTAGAATGTAAAAGGCAATAAAAAGCACACACACACACACACACACACACTCGAAACTTATTCCATTATGATCAAACCCTAGACCTTATATGTCCTACAGTGAACTAACCAGACCTGGCTTGAGTTTTTTCTATTATGAGCTATGTATACTAATTTCTGAATAGCATATTACAGGGGAACAACTCTTTCTAAATATTTAATACATCTTAAACCAAAATACATTTTTGCATCGGTGTCAGGAGCGCTGTAGAATTTATCGACTTAAAGAGTGAGCCAGAAAAAGTAAAATTATCAATATTTTATTTAAAATATTTACCTTTCATTTGATCTTAAATACATACAAAATAAAATAATAATAAAGGATCGATTGACCTAATATTAAATTCGAAATTTAGTTTGAAAAGAAACAACACATTTTATTACGTAAATACAGGTGACCATAGAAACATTTGGTATTTGTTTAACTTGTATTAAGGAATTCTGCAATAAAAGCCAATTGTATGACAATAGATAAAGTATAAAACACACATATTATGAATATGCAATATGAATGGTGATAAATAAAAATCCGTCATTGTCCGATACGTTTCATATTTGTAAATTAATGTTAGGATTCTGTTTTTAATAACACTTTCGTTTATATTCTTTTTACTACAGTACATTTTGAACTCGAGAAATATATGTTCTGCAGTCGAGAATAGCCAAAGATAGCGCCGGTTTATTTGCAGTCTGAGCTATATATTTTGGGCCCAAAGTCATCAGATTAACTTAGCATCAAGCTCAAATAACTTTTGAGCCGGCCTGGCTCAGTCGGTAGCGCGCTCGACTCTTGATCGTGAGGTCGTGAGTTCGAATCCCGCCGGCGACAGGTTTGGTTTCCTGTCTTTCGGATTAGACAGTAAAAACTGGAGGTCCCGTGTCACAGTAGGTGTCGGCACGTTAAAGAACCCTCACTGCTCAATGGCCGTAAGTGCCGAGCATAGGCCAAAATTTGAAGCCCTTCACCGGCATTTGGTGACGTCTCCATATGAGTGAAATATTCTTGAGTGGGACGTTAAACAACAACAAACAAACAAACAAACAAATCAAATAACTTTTCATGATTTTAAGATAAAACAAATAATCTATTCTGCAGCTGGACATGTTTGTATATTGACGGCATACAGTTGTAAATAAGGATCCAAGATTATTGCTCATTTGAAGAAAACTTCAGAAATATTAAAAATAATTTCGAGTACGTACTCAACATATTTATTCATTTTTACTGGAAAATCATAAATGTGATGCAAAATTTTATATGGGAATGACAAAAATTATTAATGTTTCCTAATCACTCAAACCTACAAGTTTTACAAACGATTATAGTCAAAAAAATGAAATAAAAATTGAGCTTGAGTATTGGGTAATTTTGGTGCCTTCGGGTCCAGATTTTGAAATTACTTATTAGCAAGTAAACAATACGCATAAAAGCAAAATACAATTGTTCATGGATATATTTAATTTGTATATATTACCTTTCAGATTTTGTTTTTATCAACATCTTCGTATCTAGGTTTTGCTATAGCAAACTTTGATAATTTTCACAGGTATTCAAACATAAATTACACCATTATACCCAAACTGGCAAAGGCGTTTTGTGTCAAATGTAAATTGATAGACCCAAGTGTCAGGTCTTTTTCTCTATTCATACACAATTTGTTTCACTTTTGTAGCATTATGTGTCATACGACAAGTATTTTTCTTAAGTATGTAACAGATATAATGGAGCTTTTTGTTATAGGATAAAATAAAGCGCCAATTCAATGTGTTATGGGAAGCTGTATTGATTTCTATGTTCAACATCGATAACCAAATTAATATAGCTAAGAAAGATCGATCGATCGATCTGTTTTAGATAGATAGATAGATAGATAGATAGATGATAATGATGCATAATTATGAAATATGAACTTATTTATTTTAGGTAAAATGTACAAATAAAACCATCTTCAGAAAGCGAACATTGACCTTAAAACAAATTCTCAACATTTAACAATTTAAGATATAAGTTTCTAATACTGATAGATTCTGAGAATTTATCAGTTGATTTGTATTGTATATGATACATTCTATTTCAATTATGAAGAATGATATATTTGCGAGTGATATTTTAAAAATAAAATGAATGAAAAAGAAAAGTCCACTCACCTTAAAATTTTACAGAAAATATTGTATGAAGAAGTTTTACCCTCTGCAAAATTATTGCATCAATCAGCTTTTAAATAGTTGACAAAATTTATGTTTTCAGATTGATTGTAAAAGAAGTCCTTCCTTGAATTCTAACAGTGGGCGTGGAAAGCAGATGATACACCAATAAGAAACGTAAATGTTCTGGCGATAATATGTCATTTACATAAGGTATTTTTGTTAATAATCATTATCTTCAATGATCTCGCATTATAAATTTCTACCTTGGGTGGATTTCATTCTAGAATAATGCCACATATTGACAAAATGTTTGTCCCACAACCAATAACTTTCGTAGCACAACTGAAACCAATATATCATAATTTATGTTTGAGCTTCATCCCACTCTAATTTGTCATCGCGTTTCAATGCTGTATCACGCGTTCATATTTACATTCAATTTTAGCAATTATCTCATTTTGAAAGAAATGAAAGGTGCTACATTCCTGTCAAGCTGAGACAACTTTAGATAATTGATGATGAGATTATGGGAGGTCTGGTGAATAAGACTTTATTCATTATCAAACTAACAAAGATTACTTGTTACCGGTATTTGACAGTGCATATATGTTCTTTAATCAATATCATCTGTGTTTTTTCACAATGTGCAATATATATATATATATATATATATATATATATATATATATATATATATATATATATATATATATATATATATTTGTGTATGTGTGTTTCTGCCTGTTTTTGTGCTTCTGTATATGTGTGATTTTGTGTGTATGTATGTGTGTTTGTGTTTGTATTTGTATGCGTGTCTGCCTGCCTCTGTGTGTATGTGTGTTTCTGCCTGTCTTTGTGCGTCTGTATATGTATGTTTGTGTGTATATATGTGTATGTGTGTGTTTCTGCCTGTCTTTGTGCGTCTGTATATGTATGTTTGTGTGTATATATGTGTGTGTGTGTTTCTGCCTGTCTTTGTGCGTCTGTATATGCATGTTTGTGTGTATATGTGTGTGTTTCTGCCTGTCTTTGTGCGTCTGTATATGTATGTTTGTGTGTGTATGTGTGTGTGTTTGTGTCTGTATTTGTATGCGTGTCTGCCTGACTCTGTGTGTGTGTGTTTGGTGTGTGTGTGTGTGTGTGTGTGTGTGTGTGTGTGTGTGTGTGTGTGTGTGTGTGTGTGTGATTTATCAGCATTCATTTAGTAACTTAATGCATTATTACATTCATCGATTTATTGACTGATACTTTACATAATGTTTAAACATTTTACAGGGTTTTATAATAGTTTTAGCTTGTTTGTGTATCTATAATTTTAGCCCGGTTATATTGAACTCGAAGGGGAATGATCCTTTTTCTTTCAAATAAACAGGGTTTTCATAATAACAGGATTATAATGCTAATAAAGATATTAAGAGGGGGTGAAAATTTCAAATAAAGCTGGATTTCAATGTAAAAGGGTTCAATATAAGTGAGTTCTACTGTATGTGTTTTGTTACACGAACTGGTGAATTTGTATCTCAAAGCGCTTATTTCCTTGTTGAAGGAATAAGGACTTATAATGAGCTTGACCATCTTATATCTGACGTCTACATATATGAGGTAAATTGTATAAAAAATAATTGTGTTTGGCAAAATTGACTTAAAGCCGAAAAGATTTGGTTGTTTATTAGGACTGTGTGTTTTACATGGGAAATTGTAGTTAATATACATTTGTTAATCGATCATTCGGATTATAGAAAATTAGAAGTGGTATAATTCCACAAAACAGGTGATATGATGATATGTTTGTAGAAATGTAAACAACATAACTCAAAATTGGATTTAATATTAAGAAGATCGATGACAGTATTGTTTATATTTTGTTGTTTGGAAGGCTTTATAAAATATAGACAATATACATGTAACTGGAATAAATAATTAGGAATTAGACTATTCAAGGACAGTTGACGGGCGTTTAATTAAAACCCGGAAATTAGCATTCTTTAGATGCCTATGTTTATCAGAGGGAGGGCATCGTTACAGAGAAGCGTTGGATATTGAAATCGGTTTTGGAAATATTTGAAATCTTTGAGTGTATCAGTGTTTAAATACTAGCAGTATTATCACCGTGACTAGACACCAAAAAAAATAAATTAGCAACAAGACCGTATATATTGACCACAAAATACGCATCGTCATGTGATGAGCCAAATTTATTTTGACAGCGTGTGAATGTTTACGATTGACATAAACATTGCTTGGTCATTTTAAATTGTGTCATTGGCCAAGGTGCAACTGACCTCTGTCTGTTATGCCAGAAAGTTGTTTAATTACAACTTATTCAATACAAATGTCAATTTTAAATTTTGTAAACCATACATATCGCCTTGCATCAAATGTTTTATGTTTGTCTTACAGTCCCACATGTCTTTCTGAAACCTCACGTGACAACTTTGACATTTTTGTAAGGCACTCGTCAGCTTGACGATAAAATTCAGATTTTGTATTTCGACATCTTAAATGTAAATATTATTATATACTATTCAAATGAAGTTTAATTGTTTGAATTATAGGTTTTTTCATTCCTATAATATTATTCAGTTTGTTGCTTTTTGCAATTTCCACAGCTTTGGTTTGACAAAAAAACTTCTTCATGCGAATGTTTTTCAACAATTTTTGTTCTGGAGAAAACAAACCTAAAAGACAAAACAATTCGAAACTGAAAAATTCCAATGACTACCATTTCTTTTAACACTTCCAATTTTCCTCATTTGAATACCCTTTTACTATGGAAATATGTATTAAAATCACATACCACTGTGCTAAGGGGCATTACCTGTGTTTCCAAAAACAAATTATTTTGATTTTTTCTACTTTTACTACTTGTACTTGATTGTGCAATACCAAATAAGAGCTACACACAGGCATAAAAATATAATATTCATATATATGCTGTGAGAATAACGTCAGGTCCAGTCAAATAGTAAGCTACAGTTAATCAGTTACAAGTGAAAAAATTCCAAACCATGGTTCTCAAACAAAACATATAGGAATTTAAGGATTTGTATGCCTGTGTATATCTCTTTTTTGTTATTATATATCAATATAAGTAGTAAAAGGAGGAAACTTGAAAAAAACAGTTAACGCCCCTTTAACATCAAGGTGTTCAAAGCAATATACATTGTAAATATATGAATATAGGACACATATTAAAAAGATGAATGATACTAAAACAGTGAAAAAACACAGGAGAGAGATCAGGTGTCAAGGAGTATTTCCTGCACAACAGTATTGATCTGAATTGATGTGAAACTTTACCATTTGATGTAAAAAAAAAAACACTGTTGGTCATTACCCGAGAATCTCAGAAATTTTCTTTAAAATAAAATGTACAAGAAACCGAAATATGAAATATCTAAGTAAGTGAATGAATATATACATGAATTAAATTAATAAATAAGTACACACATAAATGAACAAAAAGAATAATTTGTTGCTAATATGAGAGAAAAAACAGCATGGTATTGATCCGGTGTTGTTAGTTTCCATTTTGTGATTTTAAGTACAAACCTGTACTATGGACTTTATCTAGCATTTTCGTCCGTGAACGAACCGAGATAGAAGCAAATTGTACTTAAAATCAATCTTTTGACATTTCATATAGCTCTTAATGTTTGCTTACTGTGAAATAAATGACATAAACGTATGTATGATTTCGTGATTTTTTTAAACTATGGGACAAAGATGATTACTTAATTATCTAATAAATCATCCTTTTCATGCTTAATGGGAGTATTTCGACATCAATATCGCTACCCTGTGTGACTAAAATTAACACTTCATCATTTTCTCTTTTCTTAAATAAATTTATCTTTTATTTTCGACAGAAAAGTACTTTTTATTCATTTCAGTCCTTGATGACTCGTTCCAAATTCTATCCTTTCACTTGTTACATAATTTCTTTTTACAAAATGACCATGAGGGTGTGGAAGTGACACGCCGCCGGGAACTACATAAAATGATTTAGCAGGTATATAGACAGATAATTTGTCAAAATGTTCACTTCTCACATAAAAGCCAATCAATCTGATTATATCTGACCTCCCAAGACTGCAAAAACACGTGTTAGTTTTCCTGTGAGGTTAGTAAATACCGTAACACCATTATTTTTTGTGAAACTTTATACAACAAAACGATAAAAAGCCAATATCTACAAAGACTTCGGATACCAATTGATAAATGACAGAGTGATGCATTGGCTTATAATCGTTAGAAAGTTACATACAGTTGAGTATAGAATTTCTATTCGTAATGTTTCTCGGGTGCAAAAATTCCATCTGCACTTAAACACCGCTGTACCTCTTTTAAACCTGAATTCCTCTGAGGCGAATATTAACATACTTCATGAATAAACGACTACCTTGTTTTCTGACGGTAGGGATGACTGAAATCAGAATTAAAAGAAACTCTCTCTCTCTCTCTCTCTCTCTCTCTCTCTCTCTCTCTCTCTCTCTCTCTCTCTCTCTCTCTCTCTCTCTCTCCATATATTTTGAATATTAAAAACATCCTCCTTTCTGATGTCTACAAAGTCTCGACTTTACTTTGCTATATATCATATGTACTTTTAAGGGGCTACAACATTAAGTGACTGATAACCTCTTGAAACATTATACACGTTCGTCTCTGTCGATTTCCTGTTAAGTTTCTTTGAGTGCAAAGTAGTTGAAGATAAGCAAGAACAATGCTGTGAAATAGACAATTCTCTTTTCCTGTGGTCTGATATATTTTACAATGAATGTATAAGATATCTGTTTAGTAGATGATTCTGTGCAAGTCTTGTGAAATGTAGCAAGATTCAAATTACACGGAGGCATTTCACAAAGTTTTCAAAAACAGTATACATGTAATTATTGTTCTAATCATTTTTATGATTTTCTTTTAATGAAAAGAATATCATTCACTGCATTGTTGTAGAAACTGCATTCCAATTAAAACGCACTATGTGAAATAAGACTGCATTTTGTGAGTTCTCATCCAAACTATCCTGAACAAAATAGACATCAAATTTTACATTTAGGTTTATCGACGTCGTCTTGTCAATTAGCAATGGTAAATTTCATACTTATGTCATTGCAGCAAACTTAGGAATTAAAGATACAACAGAATCAAACATCCTCTTTGGATATTTTAAGTACTATAGACACAGACGAAAAATAAAGTTACAGCCGGGCTATACGACAAACACAACGATTTCGGTTTACCAATCGTCAATTTTCCACATTTATATGTAGTAATATCCCGCTATCTCTTGCATATGGTGTTTATATTTCACAATTTATCCTATACGCCTGGGCGTGGTCTACATATGAGCATTTCATTTACAGAGGGGAAACTACTAACTGATTAGTTGTAATTACTTTGTTTCACTCAATTTAATGCTGAGTTAAATGTTCAGTAGCTCCAGTTTAGTTGCCTGTACCGGTTGTGACCAGGATTCATTCCTCGCTAATTTGATTTGAATTTTACTGCAGACTCACAGCGGGTGTGATTGGATGGTTACTCCTACATGGTACCTGATACCACCTCCGGATTTCCATAGGTCCGTGATTGTCCAATATTTATCAGATTTGTATACATGTATTGTGTTCTGGATATCCTGGGGAGTAATACTTTGGTATCCGTTATTTTTATATTAAACACTTTTTCGTATTTTAAGCCGATGTGGCATTTTTAACTTATCATATAAATTTATGCAAAGAAAATTTTTGGACCATACTTACTGTAAAAAAAATACCATTAAATATCTACAACATTAAACATAAAAATAGATAAAAATGAAATGACTTATACATTTCCCACAAATAGAACGTGAAAGTTTTCCAGATAAATAGCTACTACCAAGACTTCGATATATAAAGATTCAAGATTTATATATTTGCTGGTATATAACCGTGTTTTAGTAGTCAGGTGAATAACTGATGTGAACAACAAAACAAAACAAAATAACTATGGTACGGTATAACTTTATAATAATCATTTTCAGGACTATTGTATAGATCATATAGTGTCATATTTAACATGATTTAAAAAGTGAAATGTCTTTATAAAATCCGTACTACTACAATCTACAGTACAATACATCAACATATTTTTAAAGTTATTGATTTGTCAAATTATTGTTTTTCAACTTGTTTATGTGGGTGATTGTTGTTAATCAACATTTAATAAGTTGTTATCACCAGGAAAAGTGCCAGTTCGAGATCCGATTTTTATTCGGAAAGGTTTTCCCTATCATATGTGGGTCAACTGACACACTTGATAATATATAGGTACAATATGATTAAGCGTTATATAAGAAGTATTGTGTTCATTTTAGAGTTATTATAGTTGAACTTGAAATTGACATCAAAATAATCTCGAAATCGTGACAACTGGTGGCTAAATGTAAAACATCATATCGACTAATATCAACTCGTAAGTCACATTACATTACCTGACATTCTATTCGATTCAGTATCTCTCTCTATTTAAAAAATAAAAACAAAACAAAATTTTAATTGAGCAGAAAGTCTTCTTCTGTCTTTAGAGGTAAAAAATATATCGTGTATGCTGCAGACTTCTAGGACCTGTGAAAGATGACAAATCCCTCTTTCCCTGCAGATTCGGATGCGAACATAAGTAAACCTTAATTGGACAAATGTTAGGAAAAGATCCTAGATCGATCACGCAGTGAAATAAAGATATCCACCGGGAAAACGAGACAGGGGCAATCTCATGGCGCATATATAAAACAGATGAGATGTCAAAAGAGTGTTGTTATTGTTGTTTTGCATCCCTCTCAAGAATCTTTAACTCATATGGAGACATCACCAAATGCCGGTGAAGGGCTTCAAATTTTGGCCTATGCTCGGCACTTACGGCCATTGAACAGTGAGGGTTCATTAACGTGCCGGCACCTACTGTGACAGGGGACCTCGGTTTTTACTCTCTCATCCGAAGGACATGAAAAGCCAGTCGCCTCAGCCGAGGCTCGAACCCGCGACCCTTCGGTTGCGAATCGAGCACACTACCGCGTTGTCAAAAGCTAGATACACTTGGCAAACCGTTGTTCAATACGGCCAAAGTAAAGTAAGATGATGGACGATTGTCATTGACAAAAGACAATAGCAAGAATGAAAATGCCCAAGGCAGGTAAACTCAAACTGCACAAAAAACAAATTGCCAATCCAGAAAGTATGTCACAGTTTAGACTTTGCTTGAAATATCGGCTTATCAAAATATTTATTTCATTTTAACGAAAACTTACACGAAAACAGAAATATAAAAAATGGTATCTGAATATGTGTGTGTGTGTGTGTGTGTGTGTGTGTGTGTGTGTGTGTGTGTGTGTGTGTGTGTGTGTGTGTGTGTGTGTTACAACTGTTGCCAGATCTAATTGACGTCTATTTTTTACGAACATTATACATAAAATAACATTGAAAGGTTCGCTTTACAATTCATACGTTGTCCTATAATTGAGGTATGTTCCTTACAGAACCAACACACAGTATTAAATGTGTACATTGATAGTTTGATCCTTGTGACATTAAGTTTATACATTAAACTATTATTCACTAAACCTATATATTACCCAAGAAATCTGGAGAATTAGGACCTTTAGATATACTTAAATTATAAAATGAAATTATGGGAAAATTCTATTACAGTAAATTTATAAATAATCTTATGAAGAAGATTTGCAATCAATCTCCTTCGTAAACACACGGAGACATTTTGATTTGAATTTAGATATCAACACATACAGAAAATGCCAAACATTATGAAGATATTCCATATCAGATTTTATTTCAGATAAAAGTGTTTAATTTATTGCGGTTTGTCAGTCCATTCATTGAGAAAATTGATAAGCTAAAATTAATTATAAATTTGTCAGTTTTGAAATATTAATCTTCAAATGTTGTTTAAATCCATTGTGCACTTCAAGATTAAATTCCATTGTTGTAAACCAATAATTGCATTTAAAAGGTCAAATGTCATTTATTTACAAGGAAGTCTTCGTTTCAAAATGGTGGCAAATTTCAAATCAGACGACGTCGTTCTTTTTTGTAAAGAAACGTACAATTATTCGCCAGATAAATGTGTCTTAATTTCTCCTTTCAAAACATCCCGTTTGCAAAGTATAATATATCATTTCATTCAGAATTTATTATTTCTAATGCCCCCGTTTGCAATCATTATATATTACTCGTGGGTTTTTCAATACATACTGTATTTCATCTTTTCGTCATTGATTTTCTAAAAGTTCGAAAGGCTGACACGTGGTGAATTTATTGATAAGAAAATACATATTCCGAAAAATACATTATCCACTTGAAACTAACATATTTACCAATGAAAGTGATTCTATTATAAGCAAAAATCAAAATATTTCAGAAAACTAAATATAACTAAGATGCTAAAAGTCGTAGAAAATGGCACTATTCCTTTCGATATATAAAATAAATGTTTCTTCAAGAAGCGCTAGCTTTGTTTACCAAACAAGATTTTTTTCTACTTTTACTACTTGTATTTAATGTAACAACAAATAAGGGTTATATATAGGCATAAAAATATCATATTCCTATATATTTTGTGAAAATAATGTCAGGTCCAGTGATAGGTCATATACAAAATAGTAAGGTTGAGTTAATCGATTGCAAATGAAAAAATGCCAAACCTGTGTTTCTCGAATATTTTTCACAAAATATTTACAGAATTAAGAATCTTTATGCCTGTGTATATTTCTTTTAACTTTATAACCAAAATTTTGAGAGAAAAAAACACAGCTAATGCCCCTTTAAGTAATGTTCGCATACTTGTAATATCTTGCATTTTTTCAGCATTAAAGACTTTTCAAATATGTTGAATGATCGTAGGTGAAATAAGACCGGATATTTTAGTAAGACTTTAAAACTCATATGTCATAATGATTTTACAAGGACGGTGTCCATATTTATTACACATTTCAAATTAACTCCTTATGTTGCAAAATTTAATAACTATATCATTTGAAACACGACTAAAATCAGTAAATGCTTGATACCACTCTTCTGCTATTAAGTTTCATTTGCTGGCGCCATCGACTTGGATCAATAATCAAGCCCATATATATATATATATATATATATATTATATATATATATATATATATATATATATATATATATATATATATATATATATATATATATATATATATAGTTTGCTAGTTTTTCTTGCGGAAGGTCGGTGGTCTTTACCCGGATCGGTGGTCGGGATTTCTCCTCCACCAATAAAAACTGGACGCCATCATATGACTGAAAAATTGTTGATTATGGCGTAAAAACAAACAAATATATATATATATATAAATATATATATTATATATATATTATATATATATATATAATATATATATATATATATATATATATATATATATATATATATATATATATATATATATATATATATATATATATATATATACATACATTGTATATATATTAATTTTAAATAAAACTTCCAGAAAAGATTTTACTGAAATATCTAAATTTGTATATATCCTGCATATCAATAGTAATGCATTATAATTAAAATACTCAAATGTAAAGAACACAATACACCATACTGCAGATGTGTGTGTGTGATGTATATATATATATATATATATATATATATATATATATATATATATATATATATATATATGTATGTATATATATATTTTTTTTTATTTATATATATATATGTGTGTGTGTGCGTGTGTATGTGTGTGCGTGCGTGCGTGTGTGTGTATGTGTTTCATATATTCATTATGGTGTACTATTTCATTTTTATCTTATTTTGTAGAATCACTGTAATGAAATATGTTTATCTATGTTAAGTTTTGTCTCACAAATTCTTGATACAGTGAAACGTGTATATAAAGACCCTCATAGGGACACAAGGAAACTTGTCTTTATAGGAAGGTGGTCTTTATATCGAGGTTGATTTGTACACAAATGGTACTATTGGGAATATAAAAAAACGGTCTTTGTGATCAGGTGATATTTATACACAGGTGGTTGCTAAAGCACGCTTTACTGTATTTGACAATCTAATGGATCACAAATATAATAGAATCATAAATAATACCAAAGTTATAGTTTTACATAAGAGGTCAAAGCAAATGATCAGTGTAAAACTTGTCTTTATAGGAAGGTGGTCTTTATATCGAGGTTGATTTGTACACAAATGGTACTATTGGGAATATAAAAAAACGGTCTTTGTGATCAGGTGATATTTATACACAGGTGGTTGCTAAAGCACGTTTTACTGTATTTGACAATCTAATGGATCACAAATATAATAAAATCATAGATAATACCAAAGTTATAGTTTTACATAAGAGGTCAAAGCAAATGATCAGTGTAAAACTTAAGTTAAAATGAAAAACTATTTTACAACTTTATCTCTCAAAAATGCTACCAGTTACAAAAAAAGTTTTAAAAAGTTGTTAATCCTGTCAACCCTACAGACCATGATAGACTGGTCTTACATGGTAGAAAGAACATACCATTCAGATATTCAGGGGTGAAAGGGTTAAAGAATATTATACTGGCGATTGAAATTTATTTAATTAATTTTAGTATTATGTAATCTATTTATGTTTTCTTCAATAGAATTACATTAATCACTTTTAAAATGGTTTCCACGTCTGTCCTTTTTTTATCAAAAATTTCACTAAATAATATATAACACTTTTCTCTTTATTTATTGTTATTAAATATTACTTTCAAGATTTGATTTGTGTGTAAAATATCTACATAAGATTATAATACTCCATTGATTTACAGTGAACCCAAGGGAATGCTACTTGTAACATTAACCCTTTAAACCCTACAGACTATAATAGACTGACCAAAACAATAGAAATGATCATACCATCTAGATACTTAGGGTTAAAAGGGTTATTGTGTATGTATAATGTAGTTAGGGAGCCCATTGACTGGTTGTTTCGTTTTTAAAGGTGTACTCGTAATCGCCTCCGGAAAGCATGTTTTGATATAGTCCTCAAAGAGACGAATAATTTGATATTGACATTCTGGCGCAATTTATACCTACCGGTAGATATTTAGTTATACTTAAGTCAATTTCTTCAAATAAAATTAATACGTTAATGCGATATTTTAATGTCTTAATTTCTTAATGTCACATTGATGAGGAGATACAACACGATAACCGTTGATTTCAAAGGTGACAATTTCACCATTATACGACATATATGTTCAGCTGCATACGAGAGGCTTTCTGATATAAACGTGTCAAATTGAAGTGATATTTGATAGGGCACAGGGGTGAGCTTCAACAACACTGGTACCACGTACGGTCAGCTTCAACATTTGATGATCAACTCATGGTACTCGTTCTCGTTGGTACAAGACACAATCCTCACAATATAAAATAAGCACTTCCCTGAGAAAACAGTTAGACTTCATTTTAAGCTGCGGCCGCTAACTTGACCGGCAGTTTGAGTCAAATGTGATTCAAAAAGATATCTATATACCTATCTATCGGTATTTTCTAGGAATATGTAATGGTCCGTGTGACTGTGTTTGTGTGAGGACCCAACTTGAATAGAGGAGTAGAATTCATCAATCAAGTTCTCGATCCTGTTGATTTAAGTGTGCATTTTCACAAAATAATGCAAACAATTTTCATAGTGCCAGAGTGCTTTTGTGGAGACCATTAGGTGCCAAATGCAGGAATTTAATTTATCTATCATCAATATGCGTATTATATCCGGAAGTGTTTTATTAAGGGATCGCAACGAAATGAAGCCGTTACAGAGTTACGGATTATATCTCTATAAAATATCTTACTTGCAATTAGCATGAGTCGCAAGTACGAAAGGTGTATTTATCATTATCATTTTAACTTCTAATCTCTAATCTATTTGCACCCGTTGTATACGGTCACAAGGGGATGCGTGCAATATTTTACTCTTTTCATGTAAATCTCATGGAATTTCCTTGCCAATTACTCCCACTGTGCCAAGTGTTTATAATTCATTACATATCTGTTGATGCCTATAAAATATCGATATATCTGAGCCAGGAGATATGTGGAATTTTAAATACAATCTAGATTTTCTAATTACAGTGTTATAAATTATTAGTATACAGGAAATGTGATTTAGGAATCTATTGAAATAAACATCAGTGGGTAAGAGTTACAACAAAACCCACGCGTCATTTGTGAATAACATGAAATCGTCTTCATTTAACAGTTATTCAGCAAACATTATACCTAAATCTGTTTATGAAATAAAACACACGGATCAGATAGCAACTACCAAAATAAGGAATACACTTTGATCCTTTTCAGGGGATATTCTTTGTATTTACTTGCAAAATAACACTGCGTTTTATTTATATTCTCTGTAAGTCAACAAAAACCACTTTCAGACATGACATACACAATCAGTTTATATTTTGAAAACATTTTTCTCTCAACGTAATGTGATATTTTTCTATAGAAGTGGCTGGTAAAGAGAATTTTTGTCATAATATCCTCCGTAAAGAGATCAAAGTGAGACGTATGGATGATTTCTTAGGCCAAAGTGTCTATATAATTCATCTTTTCTACAGTGATTTTATCAATAATCTGAAAGGTATCCGCTAATTAAAATCTTTCAGCGATTTATGTTGCATCAAATTGCATATATTTTATATCATAATTAATATACAAAACTAAGTAGTATTGTCAAGCAGACAAGAAAGGCCCACAAATAACCAACGTTTTCTTTTTATATCAACATGGCAGAAATAATTGGTTTTCTAAAATGGCCAAACACATACTCTAATATTATAGATAGATAGATAGATAGATAGATAGATAGATAGATGAGATGATTGATAGATAGATAGATAGATAGATAGATAGATAGATAGATAGATAGATAGATAGATAGACGGATGGCTGGAAAGAGATAAAGAATTGTGTGGATAGGAGTATGAATATGTTTGACGAATATTTGGAAAATTTCAAAAATTAAGGGAATGTCAAATGGTTTAAGTGAAATTCATTTAAGCTGCAAAAACCACGGTAGCGACGAAATATGACCACCAGATAGAATGATCAAAAATATCAAAGGTGTCCCAAAAGCCTCAACTAGTTGACCCTTTAAACCACACTTCCATCTACTTAACTCGCACCTAAAGCAGTTGTGACACTCATTAAAATATATTTTCTTCAAAATACAAACTTATTGTAAGAAATGATAAAAACGGTGTAAAACAAATCGGTTGTTCATAATGTGCGAATATGCCAGTGTTTAAACTGCCGAGTGACATTTACATAACCACTAGACTTCGGGATAAGTACATATTTAAGTTCAACTGTCTACACTGAGACGAACTTAAATTATATCTGTTTAAAATGAACTTTTAAATTATGTATGATTTCGACGAGGTTGTCCTCTCTGTCCAGCTGAGCTCGCAGAATAGACTAGACGTCAGGTGTGTAAAGAGTCGTACAAAGAATACATTGTCCGAAGTTGAGGAATTTGATTAATGAAGTTGCTTGCCGTGAGAACAATTGACAAATTTTCACATAAAATTACATGTCATGATGGGTGTCATGTTTGTTCATTGGAACAGTTTTTGTCTGTCATTGAAGGATACAGTCTCTGTGTATTTCAGTTGTCATCTAAATAATAGGTTTCAGATTTTTAAAATTTTTGCTCACATATAGAGAGGAAAGTCCACAAGTAATAGATGCTAAAGTATTACAAAGAGTCGAATTGACTTCTACACCCGTTATAACCATATATATCGTGGCAACGGATTTCAAACTTTTGAAAAAAAATATTGTTACATTGTTCCAGAGATAATACCATTAGCCTTCTTTCTGAAGTAGTATATTTCCCCACACTTTCATTTTCTGCTCAAACAAGGTTCAGATCAACACTGTCTGAAAGCAGGATACACCATTGTTTATGGTGTCA